>OZ024684.1:822500-2022500 GCA_964016965.1 Diacarnus erythraeanus | reverse complement strand
GTCTCTGGAGGGGTAAGGGGTTAGAGAGAGATAGCCCTCACTCTCATAGGCAAAGAAACATAAATTTACTGGAATGGGGGAAGAGGGAAGTTGTTTTGTTTGTTTTTTTGTTGTTGTTGCTGTTGTTGTTGTGTGGGGAGTAGGTTAGTTTACCCACTTCAAATTTTAACTAAAGTAGATGAAGTTCTGGTGGGGGTGGTTACCAAAGAATAGCAATAGGCTGGATTTTATTCTGGAGAAGTATTCAAAAATATTAAAACCTTGCATTTTTAATACTTATTTTCTCTCCAGGATGCAGACCTTCGTAGTGCAGTGTGTCTTGAGCAGGCAGCTGCATTTCTCCGCTCCAAACTGTCTATGCCTCGAAAATATGCACTTCACTTAATCCTGGCAGGAAACAGATATGCTAGAGCAGCACAGGTTAGTTCCTTTGATCATCTTGTACTAACAGAAGACAAGACATGACACTGAGCATTGACAGACTACACAGTTTACATGCCTATCAGCAGGCCCTTGAGATCTACCAGGGAAAGGGTTGGACTCTGGCTGAAGATTACATACAGTTCTGCTTAGCCAAACACTCCTTTAACTTCCATCGTTTAGTGGATGCCAGGACAGCCTTTGAAAAGCTTCTCTCCCATGAAAGTGTACAGTCTCCATCCCTACAAAGAATGCACCTCCAAGACTATATTTATGTCCATAAGGTAAGCCTGTCCCAGGAGGCCAGCCGACTCTATTTTCAGCCAATAATTTATACGTATAAAGGGGAGGGAGTGTGATTTATAATATAAAGATGGTCTCACAATTATTCATATCCAGTGAATAATGGGTCCTGAAATTAAGACTTGTATGAAGCTAAGTGTACAGAAAGTGTTGGGGAGGAGTTTGTTAACTGACAATGCTTTATATTTTCAGTAACTCCTCTTAGCTGAAAACCCACCTGTATCCTCTACCCCTCTCCAAATCTCCTTGACTACACCTACCACATCTGAATCTCTTGTTGATGGAGTCAGGAGCATCCCCCTTCTCCCCCTCCCCTTCATTAAACCCCAGTTATCCCGAGTGACCTTCACAACGGCAGCCTCTCCAGACAGTCTTAACAGAACTCTATCAATAGATGCCGGAGATTCAAATCATTCAATGCCCATCACTGTTGTCAGTGGTAAGTGAATAATGTTACTCTCTCACAGTAAAACTAGAAGGTTGTTGTTGTTGCTGTTGTTGTTGTTGTTGTTGTTTATTTTTATCTAAAACATTCCTATAAGGTAGGGACATAAACTTTTGCTACTCTATAATTATGAAGATAATTGTACACTATTACATATAGTATATATACTGTACTATTAAAGAGGTTCCACTGTAATTGTGTACTATTACAGGTTCTAGCCTGTCTCGAAGGCTGTGTGATGAGGCTATGAAAAGTGGAAAGGTGGAATCTAAAATCATCATCTTTGGAGCTGCTGGATCTGGAAAATTTAATTTCATGGACATGATTATAGGTAAACTTTCTTCAAAAATACGAAGGAGTACACTCCCATGTCATGTCGTCCTGTAGCCATAGGTGATACAATGTTATCCATCCTATTAAATCATAGTATAATGGAACCTCAGTTATATGTATGCCCCCTATGGGACAGGCACTGCTAATCTGTATATGTGAAGCAGTACATTTTGAGTGGAAGTTCGCATAGAACAAGCTGTCAATGAATATCATTTAGTCAGAGCAGCCAGATAACTGAAGTCCATATGAATTATATTCCATTGTACAATGCACTATCAATATTCTCATCTCTAGATGGCCTTGTCTGGCCTTCCTACCACCATGCTGACAGGGGAGCTGACTCGTGTCTGTGTGGAAATCTTCAATGTCGGACAAGTAGCTCTGAATAGCCTACGACTGACTTCTTCACTCGGACCACAGCTCCTTTTAGATGAAGTTAGTACCTAACAAAATGGCTATAGCACTTTTCTATAATCTTCTTTTCCCTCTTGTTTTCCCTTCATCTGTTCCTTACCCTCTTCTCTCCCCTCCCGTCCCCTCCCACCACCTCCTGTCCCCTCCCCTCTCTCTTCTCAACTTTCCTCTCCTTTCATGTAGGTGTCCTCAGAGCTCCATCATTGTCCTATATATCCCTCCACTCTCCTCTCCCCTCTCCATCACTCTCCTGGCTCCTCTACTCCCGTATCTACCCCCTCCCTCCCTTCCAGCACATTCTCTCCTTGTTGCCTTGAATTGCCCCTCCCCCAGGGCCGGTTAGAACCTGGTAAAGGGATAAGAACAAAGCTGGTCATGCAAGAGACTCCCTTTCTATTGTCAAGTAGTGTATCTGGAGCTGGCGAGATTCCGTGGAACATAGTCTTCTATTATGAGTCTGCATTCATCTCAGCCAACTCCAGATTAAGGTCAGTGAACCAAAGTGTCTGTTTGTCTAGCTATTCATAGTAACAGTTTAGTCTTGTCACCTCATTCTCCAACAAGGAAAGGAGGGAGTCTTGTCACCTCATTCCCCAACAAGGAAAGGAGGGAGTCTTGTCCCTCCATTCCCCAACAAGGAGAGTTTTGAGTCAGAGAGTCAGAACACATGCTACTGTAGAATGCCCAGCACATAGTGTTGTAGTGTATTATGAGTATAGAATGCCATAGCTGTGATAGACTACTGTTTTAATATTGACTGCTACATTAGTGATATATACCATGTGGAACTCTATACAGTGATGGGTCTTATAATTCCGTAATTTTCTACAGTCATCAAGTTCTGCGTCACAGTTGCATACTACATGTTAGGGAGTCCCTACAGTTAAGAGCCACAGCTGTACACAGTCTGTTACCAAGATCCACCAGCTCTACTGTAGAGCCACAGCTGGTTACCACAGCTGGTTACCACAGCTAGTTACCTTCATCCCCAGCTCTACTCTAGATGGAACACAATAATACATGTAAGAAATTTAACAGAACAATAGAAACTTCTCCTTTCTCTTCCTTACTCTATAACCTCATACCACCTCTCCCCCTTCTTATCCACCCTCCACCCCAATCTCTCCCCTCTTTATTCCATTCTCTCCACCCTCTCTATTCTCATCTCTTCTCCACATCACTCCTCTCTCTTGCTTTATTCCTCCATTTCTTGCTGTAGGATGGACTTGAATCAGTTAGTGATCACATTAGAAGCAGAGAACAAGTGCCAACTTACCCACTCCTCGGCAGTAGAGATGCGAATCTCACAAATATCCTGCGTGAGTAGGAAGTGGAGAGTTTACAAGTTAGACAGGAACCAGGGACTCCTCTGTTTCTTACCCAGTGAGAATGGAGTCATACATCTGAAGGGATCTCTGTTAGAGTATAGTACTTCAAGTGTTTCACTCAGACGTCCCTCTGGGTTCAACCATAGTGAGTCTCAGTACTAACATCACTCATGTCATCTCCAACAAATATCATAGAGAGACACAGCCATCAGTAATAGGGTTATATGTAGGTAATATAGGGTAAGGGTCAGTAATAGGGTTATATGTAGGTAATATAGGGTAAGGGTCAGTGATAGGGTTATATGTTGGTAATATAGGGTAAGGGTCAGTGATAGGGTTAACCATATTATGTAGGTGAGGGTCAGGGGCATAAATATATGAAGTGTGTGTGTTTGTATGTATGTATGTGTGCGTGTGCTATTTATCCCTCTACCATTAGATCCCGAGTCATTTGTTTCCAGTGAAGGATCTGTTTAGTGGCAGAGATGGAGTCTCCTCACTGGGCATTGACAGTGGCCAGGACACATGCACCAGGTCTGAGGGGGGAGGGGAGAGGAATTCTGAAGAAGAAATAGGTCTCATTGTCTTCTGGCAGGTTTGTATAAAGTGTTGATACTGTATAGATCACATTTCTTCTCTAGTATTATGTAATTTTATTCCAGGACAATATTTCTGTCTAAATCACACCACACACATGTACACATCATATGAAGAGTGTAAATCTAGTAATATTTCACATTTTTATTGTTGGACAAAAATTAATGGAGACAGTACTGTTAATTATTTATTAATGGAGACAGTGCTGTTAATTATTTATCAATGGAGACAGTGCTGTTAATTATTTATCAATGGAGACAGTGCTGTTAATTATTTATCAATGGAGACAGTACTGTTAATTATTTATCAATGGAGACAGTACTGTTAATTATTTATCAATGGAGACAGTGCTGTTAATTATTTATCAATGGAGACAGTGCTGTTAATTATTTATCAATGGAGACAGTGCTGTTAATTATTTATCAATGGAGACAGTGCTGTTAATTATTTATTA
The DNA here is from genome assembly GCA_964016965.1 of Diacarnus erythraeanus. Classification (NCBI taxonomy): domain Eukaryota; kingdom Metazoa; phylum Porifera; class Demospongiae; order Poecilosclerida; family Podospongiidae; genus Diacarnus; species Diacarnus erythraeanus. The sequence goes on along the minus strand of OZ024684.1, from coordinate 2,018,206 downwards.
ATGGAGACAGTGCTGTTAATTATTTATTAATGGAGACAGTGCTGTTAATTATTTATTAATGGAGACAGTGCTGTTAATTATTTATCAATGGAGACAGTGCTGTTAATTATTTATCAATGGAGACAGTGCTGTTAATTATTTATCAATGGAGACAGTGCTGTTAATTATTTATCAATGGAGACAGTGCTGTTAATTATTTATTAATGGAGACAGTGCTGTTAATTATTTATTAATGGAGACAGTGCTGTTAATTATTTATTAATGGAGACAGTGCTGTTAATTATTTATTAATGGAGACAGTGCTGTTAATTATTTATTAATGGAGACAGTGCTGTTAATTATTTATTAATGGAGACAGTGCTGTTAATTATTTATTAATGGAGACAGTGCTGTTAATTATTTATTAATGGAGACAGGACTGTTAATTAAATTTCATTCTTCTGTCTTCCAAATATATTTTCTTTTTTTAATTTTCCAGATTTACGGTATATATATTTCCCTGTACAGGCACTTGTACCCACCACTGGATCTGATACTCTATTTTCATCACACCATCACTGTTCCTCTCCCTCAGTCAATGTCTGCCCTCAGAGAGGTGAGTTGTGTACAATACATGGAATATGGCTCACTGGTGTAGTTGGTGTGTGTAATTATGTGGTCTCCAAATAACCTAGAGTCAAAAATTATGGATGTAGGAAACATTTTCTCTCATTTTGAAGTCAAATATTATCTTTATAACATCCTGAAAAGGTGATAGGATAGGGTACGGCTAATTTAGGCCGGAGACCTTCCCCCTAAACTCTCTCTGGTTTAAACCTGTCTGTTATCAGAACTGCAATGTAATGCATTGCAATAAGACTCTATAACTAATACAGTCAGTGTGTTTGACTATTGTGTCTGTACAGCCTCCATCATACCACCTTGTAAAGTTCCATTTATAGCACCCCATAACATATCATCACAGAGATTTTGTGAAGATCGACTGACATTGCTGCCACACCTCCTGGTCACGAGAACTCTATTGCTAGTCTGTGTCATGTACCAGTGAAAATCATATTGCAGAACTGTCATCACCAACAAGTAAAGGTATACAGGGCATGTAATGTAACTAATCTGTCCCAGTGAGCCTAGGTAAAGTACATCTGTCACTTTTCATTCACTAATCTCAGGGGTGGAGTTTATTTTTTGGTCTTTTGGTGTGTTCAGATCTGAATAGCTTCATAAAGAATTGTACGCGAGTGACCTGATGGAGTTTCCAATGATATTTTTTCTTGTACAGGCAATGGTCAAACTTTTACAACCTGAACACATCAAGACCCTAAAAGGTGAGGCAGTGGTGTGTGTTCTTATAATCACCTTTGAACTTTGAGTTTAAAGGTAGTCAAAGGATAGCATGAATAATGACAACTGACACAGTCTAGCCAAAAATTATAATTTCATCTTTGCCCTGACAAGATCTGATTTTCATTCATAGATTGAATCCCAGTCAGGTCATGTGAAGTTATAGTGTAGCTGCTGTGTATTGAGATTATAATATTATAGGTCATGATAGATGTGCTCTTTACTACATGTTTACAGATGTTATCTGACCAGGTATTCAGAAATAAGTCTGTTCTGGAATGGAGGGTTCAAGAGACATTAAATTGGAAGCGAGCTCCACAAGAACTCTCTCTGTCTTTGCCAACTTTTGGAGTGTACAATTTGAACACACTTCGAGTGTTAGCAGCTCATGGAGACAGCAGTAACTACCATGTTCAGAGATAGTAGAGAACTAGCTACATCACTATAGAGTGATGTGGTGGTGTTTGATTAGTTCTTGTATTCCAGTATTATTGTGTGGGTTTGAGCCAACATTAATTTTTGTGGGAGGAGGAGTCAAATGATTAATTGAACGCTTGCGTAGTAGTCAGCTGAGCTTATAATGGAGAATGTTCTACCGGTCTTTCGAGTTTTGAAGGAATACGAAGGTGATTTGGTTTCTTCTCTCGAAGATGTGGACCTTTCAAATTTATTCAGTGAAGGAGTAAAAGCTGGCATCATCCGTCAGACTCTCGAGAACAGTTTTGAATTTCTTTACCCCAATGTGCCACGTCCAACAAAGATCAGGTACCTACTGTTACATGCATGTGAGCAGGTAGAGGATAATCCTAGACTGTATGAGAGGTTTCTCGAGGTATTAGCTGGGCATGGTGTCCCTAGTAACGTCTTAGACTCTATGCAGTTGAATTATAACAACTACTGTGCAGATTCTCATGTGTCTGCATCAGCACTGAGTGTAGCTGAAGGGATTAGTGAAGTCCTGTGTGGAAGCATAAAGGATAAAATAGGTACAAAGCGTTCTCGATATTTTACTCTATGTGAGAAGCACGTGTCCATTTTGACAGAGATACTTGCTGATCACTCCAGCAAGTGGAAAGAAATAGGTATTTCATTAAACTTGTCAGGTAATGTGCTGAAGGATGTACAGGCACGTATGTATATGGATAGTAGCAAGATCAGTTTGAGTGAAGTGTTGAGAGAGTGGATAGTAGGTAACAATCCACATGCTAAACCTCCCACAGTGGGCAGTCTAGAAGAGACACTTGGTAGCAATACTGTTGGTTTAGGTAAGGAGGCTAGCCAACTACAGAATAATATAGAAAAACATATTCAGCAGATAGAAGGGCCATCTACATCAGCAAAAAAGATGCGTTTAGACTTTTCATCTCTTAAAAAAATTCAATCAAGTAATATTCTTATAGATAGATATTGTTTTCAGCCAGAAGTACCAGAGGATTCGTGGCCTCCAGTATGTAACAAATACATCAACTTAGCTCTAATCAAACAAGGTAATATTAACAGTGCTGGTAAGTACGCACGTAGCACAGTGCGAGGAGATATGGATGACATTCTGAGAGACAAGGACAGAGTCGAGTATGAAGAAGTTTTTAGCAATTTTGAGGAAAAGTGTCTTCTCTTAATAGAAGGTCGTCCAGGTAGCGGTAAGACCACCCTTGTCCACAGAGTATGCAGAGACTGGGCCAAGGGAGAGATGCTCAAGGGAGCAAAACATGTATTCCTAATTTCACTCCGAGTATTTGTCAATAAGACAAACCCTAAACTCGAGGACATTCTCAACCTATTTTATCATAACAATAAAAAAGCAGCACATGAGGTATTAGAATATTTGCACCAATTCAATGGCAGTAACACTTGCTTCATAATCGATGGACTGGATGAGTATTCCCCAAGAGGCAGAGAAGACTCAATCATATTCCAAATTATCTGCAAAAAATATCTTCCACTTTCCATGGTGATAGTGGCCTCTCGTCCCGTCGCCACTGCTAAACTGAGGAGGGTAGCTTCTAAGCAAGTGGAAGTAGTTGGCTTTATGCGGGAACAAATCTCTAGTTACATAAAAGAGTATCCTTTCTTTGATAAGGTGAAAACACAAAAGGAATTGGAGTCGTATCTTGACCTGCACCCTAATGTATTGCACATGTGTTACTTGCCAGTCCATGTAGCAATGGTTTCCTTTCTGTTTGAAGAGATGGGAAAGGATATTCCTCAAACAGAAACTGGAATTTACAAGTATTTTACCTTGTTCACACTCCTTCGTAAGTTAAGTCGTGGGGATGAAGAAATTCGACTAAGATCGTTAGATGATTTACCAGAAAAGTACATGGAATATTTCAGAAAAATCTACGAGCTTGCATTTACTATGACAGTCAATCGTAAGCAGTTCCTCGAGCAGGATGAATTTTCACTTTCTGATACCACAGGCAGTGACGAACCCTCTCTTGGTTTGGTAACCATAGACTGCACTGCTGGACTCTATGGGTATTGTGATCTGTACACATTTCTTCATCTCACCCTCCAAGAATATCTTGCAGCTTATCACATATCTAAACTAGAGGAGGAGGAGCAAGCCAAAGTAATCAGTAAGTATGGCAAGAAGAAGCGCATGCGAGTAGTGTGGAAGTTTTACTGTGGTCTTGTCAGTTTTAAGAACTCCTTATCTAATTTTAAAGAAATTTTAAAATCTGTTGACAATGACTTGTTTAATATTCAATGTGCATTTGAATCTCAACAATCTATGACTTGCGAGTGTGTGGTTCAATCTGGAGACGGTGGTTGTATCACTTTAAAACGTCAGTTCTTAACTCCGTCCGATTTCACAGCACTTGGCTACGTGATGACAAATGCGTCGAGTCCCGTTGAGAAACTTGTACTGAATGGATGCAAGTTTGGACAAGAAGGCATAAGTGCATTGCTGGAGGAGTCTGGTAGCAAGATGCTATCCTTTAAGACCTTTTGCTTCCACGGTCGAGACTCTGTTAGAGAGCAGTATCAAGCAGTTAACATGTTGTTGAGCAAAATGGAGTCTTTGGAAACATTAGATATTACTAAGACCAACCTTGGAGCAATAAAAGCTAAAGATCTCATTTTTAACCTTACGCTACCTCATCTCCAGACACTCATAATCCAGCAATCCTGGCTAAACCAGGACAGTGTGATGGGATCATTAGAAAAATTAATTATTCCTTGTACAAAATTCCAAGAATTACAACTATGGAAGGATAAAGAATGGTATCCAGATAAACTGCTAGGACAGATGCTTTTTAAATTCCCTACCTTTTTAAAGGGTATCACCAAATTAGATCTAGATCTAAAAGAAGTTACGGCACAAGAGTGGAAGCTTTTTTCAGATAGTCTTAAACAGCATTCACACTACACAAGCCTTATTCTAACTAACTGTGGAATCGACAATGATATAGCTACTGTACTTGCTGAGTGCTTACTACAATGCACTAGTCTGGAAGACCTTAAATTAGACGTGAATATAATTGGTGACACTGGAGCAATAGCTCTAGCAGAGTGTTTACACAATTGTTCTGATCTTAAAAGTTTTAGTATAAGTTTCAACCACATAGGGAACACAGGAGCAATAGCTCTCTCTAAAAGTCTTAAACACTGCATCAGTCTTACTGAATTGGATTTAAGATTTAATAAAGTGGATATCGATGGCGCAAAAGCAATATTAGCAACATTTGAAGATAGAAAAAATCTTAACATCCAGATAGAAAATCACAGAATCACCAACCAAGGCAGCATTTTCGACATTCACACACTGGACATCAGTAAACACTCTATAAGTTATGAGCAATTCTCTATTTTTCTTTCTTATGTGCAAGATTCAAAATACTGGGAGAACATCTGGATAATCAGTATTACAGAATTTAGAATTAGTTATGATGGTGCTAAGGCTCTTGCTGATTGTCTGAGGAACTGCCACAGCCTTCAGACACTGAATCTTGCACACAATGAAATTTGTGCTGATGGTGCCAAGGCTCTCGCTGATTGTCTGAGGAACAGCCACAACCTTCAGACACTGAATCTTGCACTTAATGAAATTGGTGCTGATGGTGCCAAGGCTCTTGCTGATTGTCTGAGGAACAGTCACAACCTTCAGACACTGAATCTTGCATGGAATAAGATTAGTGATGATGGTGCCAAGGCTCTCGCTGATTGTCTGTGGAACTGCCACAGCCTTCAGACACTGAATCTTGAATCTAATAAGATTAGTGCTTATGGTGCCAAGGCTCTCACTGATTGTCTGAAGAATTGCCGCAACCTTCAGACACTTAATCTTGCAAAAAATAACATTTTGTCTGATGGTGCCAAGGCTCTTGCTGATTGTCTGAGAAACTGCCACAGCCTTCAGACACTGAATCTTGAATTGAATGAAATTAGTGCTGATGGTGCCAAGGCTCTCGCTGATTGTCTTAGGAACTGCCACAGCCTTCAGACACTGAATCTTGCATGGAATAAGATTAGTGCTGATGGTGCCAAGGCTCTCGCTGATTGTCTGTGGAACTGCCACAGCCTTCAGACACTGAATCTTGAATCTAATAAGATTAGTGCTTATGGTGCCAAGGCTCTCACTGATTGTCTGAAGAATTGCCGCAACCTTCAGACACTTAATCTCGCAAAAAATAACATTTTGTCTGATGGTGCCAAGGCTCTTGCTGATTGTCTGAGAAACTGCCACAGCCTTCAGACACTGAATCTTGAATTGAATGAAATTAGTGCTGATGGTGCCAAGGCTCTCGCTGATTGTCTGAGGAACAGCCACAGCCTTCACACACTGAATCTTGCACATAATGAGATTAGTGCTGATGGTGCCAAGGCTCTCGCTGATTGTCTGAGGAACAGCCACAACCTTCAGACACTGAATCTTGCACTTAATGAAATTGGTGCTGATGGTGCCAAGGCTCTCACTGATTGTCTGAAGAATTGCCGCAACCTTCAGACACTTAATCTCGCAAAAAATAACATTTTGTCTGATGGTGCCAAGGCTCTTGCTGATTGTCTGAGAAACTGCCACAGCCTTCACACACTGAATCTTGCACATAATGAGATTAGTGCTGATGGTGCCAAGGCTCTCGCTGATTGTCTGAGGAACTGCCACAGCCTTCACACACTGAATCTTGCACATAATGAGATTAGTGCTGATGGTGCCAAGGCTCTCGCTGATTGTCTGAGGAACAGCCACAACCTTCAGACACTGAATCTTGCACTTAATGAAATTGGTGCTGATGGTGCCAAGGCTCTCGCTGATTGTCTGAGGAACAGCCACAACCTTCAGACACTGAATCTTGCACTTAATGAAATTGGTGCTGATGGTGCCAAGGCTCTCACTGATTGTCTGAGGAACAGCCACAACCTTCAGACACTGAATCTTGCACTTAATGAAATTGGTGCTGATGGTGCCAAGGCTCTCGCTGATTGTCTGAGGAACATCCACAGCCTTCAGACACTGAATCTTGAATGGAATGAGATTAGTGCTGATGGTGCCAAGGCTCTTGCTGATTGTCTGAAGAATTGCCGCAACCTTCAGACACTTAATCTCGCAAAAAATAACATTTTGTCTGATGGTGCCAAGGCTCTTGCTGATTGTCTGAGAAACTGCTACAGCCTTCAGACACTGAATCTTGAATGGAATGAGATTAGTGATGATGGTGCCAAGGCTCTCGCTGATTGTCTGAGGAACTGCCACAGCCTTCAGACACTGAATCTTGCATGGAATAAGATTAGTGATGATGGTGCCAAGGCTCTCGCTGATTGTCTGAGGAACTGCCACAGCCTTCAGTCACTGAATCTTAAAAGGAATGAGATTAGTGCTGATGGTGCCAAGGCTCTCGCTGATTGTCTGAGGAACTGCCACGGCCTTCAGACATTGAATCTTGAATCTAATAAGATTAGTGCTGATGGTGCCAAGGCTCTCGCTGATTGTCTGAGGAACATCCACAGCCTTCAGACACTGAATCTTGAATGGAATGAGATTAGTGATGATGGTGCCAAGGCTCTTGCTGATTGTCTGAAGAATTGCCGCAACCTTCAGACACTTAATCTCGCAAAAAATAACATTTTGTCTGATGGTGCCAAGGCTCTTGCTGATTGTCTGAGAAACTGCCACAGCCTTCACACACTGAATCTTGCACATAATGAGATTAGTGCTGATGGTGCCAAGGCTCTCGCTGATTGTCTGAGGAACTGCCACAGCCTTCAGACACTGAATCTTGCACATAATGAGATTAGTGCTGATGGTGCCAAGGCTCTCGCTGATTGTCTGAGGAACTGCCACAGCCTTCAGACATTGAATCTTGCATGGAATAAGATTAGTGATGATGGTGCCAAGGCTCTCACTGATTGTCTGAGGAACTGCCACAGCCTTCAGACATTGAATCTTAAATATCAGATGATATATTAGCTCTCTGTTTCCAATGTTCCTTCATTTCATAGTAAGTGACTACTTGTCAACTCTCTCCACTCCTGCTTCAGGTTATTGTTTTACTTACCTCCTTCTCTACATCCAACCCTTCTCTTCATTTTGGAACTTTCTCGGCTCTGTTCAGTTTCCAGTCTCCTCTTCATCTTAGAATATGTATTCTACCGTATTATACACCACACACCCTCCTCCTTCCTTCAGTGCATGTTCTCTCCTATATATAATGAGAACTCCATCTTACCAAGAGTTGTTTACTCCCATATCCTACCTACTTCAGCTCACAGTCTCTCCTCTATCATCAGAACTACTCCCAGGAACTTAGCTATATACTCCACCTCCTAAACCTAACATTTCTCCTTTCAGCACATTCTCACTCATCAGGATTCTACTCCACCAGAAGCAGCTAGAGATGTCCCTTTGGAGCATTCTATATCTCTCTATTGTACAATTAGGTCAGTAAAGAGATGAGAATATTAATACAACCTAAACATAGCATTTATCTGTCCTGTAATACTTAACAGTAAATCCTTTTCCTCATTTCTATAGCTATCACGTCCTCTGACTAAAGATACCTACTACATGTAGTGTCCCTAGTTTTTGTGTGTGTTATCACACCCATTGATAAGAACTACCCTCTAGAAAAACCTGTGACCAAATGCTGTGTATCCCTGTACAGGCACTTGTACCCACCACTGGATCTGATACTCTATTTTCCTATGGCCATCACACCATCACTTTTCCTCTCTCTCAGTCAATGTCTACCCTCAGAGAGGTAAGTTATGTATGTATACATTAAACCATTACCCATCCTCTATAAATAAATATTGTAAGAGGTGTCTGTGTAACTGTCTAACTGTTTGATGCAATACATCCCCTTATCTGTAATCTAATTATCAGATTATCAGATGATCTGTGCATGAGATGATGCTAGAGCAGAACACATGGTATTATTATAGTCTCTGATTTATGTTAGTCATCTGTATATCCGAGACTATTACAAGTACATATAATTATATTCCAAGCAGTTTATCCTGATGAGAGAGAATTATGTCATAGTATAGACCACAGAACACCTGAACAAGTCCAATGTTGTGTGTAGCAATGAATACAGTTGTATTTTTATATTCATACAGAGCAGACTAATTCATTATTCTTTCTCTGTTTTCAGTTTAGCTGTACAGCCTCCATCACCACACCCCTCACGTTTCTACATCACCTTATGCTCTCCTCATTAGCTGCAAGAACTGTAATCATGGTACTGGAATCACCCTGCATTAGGGCATTTCAGCACCCCATGGGAGGATTACAAACCAGGACCCAACTCAACATAGAGACCACAGTACATAGCACCACAACTGGACTCATCGGCCAATCTTACCCACTAAACGGAGCAGAGCAGAGCAGATTAAACTGGCAATTCCTATCCAGGAAGGAGACTTCTTAACTTACTGGAAGGTTTGTTGTTGGGGAGTTCTTACCTGAAGCTAGCGAGGGATACCAGATCTCCAGCGACCAGTGGATACACTATTACCTACCATCAAGTCTGCAAATTCCTGGTATTTATACACCTCTTCTTGACTTCTCTCTATAATCGGAGACTCCTAAGCACATGCTACCTCCATCACGTGTGCATGTTGGACTGAACGTCAGTACATATTGTTTTCTGGTCTTCTCTCTCTCAACTCACTGTCAGTAAACTGACATCTAAAACAAACTTCAGTTCTAAATTCTCCAACACTCCAACTTCATCCAATCCTGATGGTCCCCACTTAATACTCTCAGACAGGTTCATCTTATACATGTGGCACTACCTGATAGAGTACTCTGTTGTGTAAAGAATCTAATTGTATGACTCACAGTCAGAGAGCAAAATGCCAACCATTCTCAGACAGTACGATATTTCTCTTTAGCACCAGGTGTCAGTATGCTCAAGTGTATATCTGGACTACTACTATCAGACCTTCCATCCAGCCCTGCAATCTGCTGTCTAAGTAAGAAGCATACATGAGACCCTGAAGTGTCCCATCCATCTTCCTGGCACTGACCAAAGAAAACTACGAATGCACCTGGCCAACAGTTTGTCTTCCAGGCCACTGTCATTCCCAGCTAATATCTTCCATTGTCCACCTGCAGGACACTGTACCTGGCTCTGTACCTGTCTGGTCTAGTTAGAACTACTAGGGCCTGAACACCCCCCACAGGTGAGGATCTCCCTTTTATAATCATGTTAGAGAGAGGTCAGATCTCTCCTGTCATATTTCATATATACCAGAGGAAACCTGCACAAGTACAATGTAGTGTATAGCAATGACTAATATAATAATTATTCCCATCCAATACAGACTAATAAATTATTATTCTCTCTCTATTCTCAGTACAGCCTCCATCTCCATACAACCCTGTGGAGTTCTATTTAGAGTACACACAGCCTATCATCACAGAGGATTTACTGAGTCTTCCATTGGTACCACACACCCTGTTGGGTGAGAATTCTCTTGCTAGTCTGTGTCATGTACTAGTTAAAGTTTAGAGGAATCTGTCATCACCAGCAAGTGGAGGTATAATTTATCGAAATATTATGTAATGGGGGACATGAATGAACTCTATAGGACAGAATAACATGAGAGAATGAGGTATGTAAGGATAACCAGACTCCAGCCAACAACACAATACAAAATTATCCCTGAATTTCTCATTTTTAGCTTCTAAATACACATACCATTTAATGATAGGTCCAACTATACAGAATCCATCACCACTGGCTAACTAGGAGAATTACAAGTTCTCTTCTATCTTTTCCAGGCCAAACTCAAGAATGGCTAAAGGGATTTTTCTCTCTTCTGCCAAATCTAATTTGAAGGTTATCTGATTTACCAGTTCTCTGGAGAAAAGCTTTAGGACTTCAGACCCTATCTTCTCCCTGTTGGGAGGAGAGTCTCAGGACAAGACTAACAGTTCCTGACGAATGCAAGTGAAGTATGCAGAAATTGCTTTCCAGTCAGAACTTGACGTGCTGATTCATTTCAAGAGTTTCATCATCTCACTCAAGCATAAACTTTCTGTTGTACCTTCCTGTTAACTGTGCCATAGTCACACAAGTGTACTCAGACATTAGGAGAAGCAGAGAGCTGAACATGCACAAGACCATCTATAATGCCACAACTGTGGTAGAAAATTAGTAAGTTTATCTTACTTTACGGTTACCACAGCTAGTTACCTCCATCCCCAGCTCTATTCTAGATGGATCACAATAATACATGTGAGAAATAATCATTCACAGAACAATAAAAACTTCTTTCTCTTCCTTACTATATCCTCATTTTATCTCTTCTCCTCCTTACTCACCCCTACCTCTCCCCTCATTACTCCTTCCTACCTCTCCCCTCATTACTCCTTCCTACCTCTCCCCTCATTACTCCTTCCTACCTCTCCCCACCTCCTTACTCCACCCTCTCCACTTCTACCTCTCACCTCCTTACTCCATCCACCCTCCTCACTCCTCCCTATTCTACTCTGACTCATCTCTTCTCCACATCACTCCTCTCTCTTGCTTTATTCCTCCATTTCTTTCTGTAAGCTGGACTTGAATCAGTTAGTGATCACATTAGAAGCAGAGAACAAGTGCCAACTTACCCACTCCTCGGCAGTAGAGATGCGAATCTCACAAATATCCTGCGTGAGTAGGAAGTGGAGAGTTTACAAGTTAGACAGGAACCAGGGACTCCTCTGTCTTTTGCCCAGTGAGAATGGAGTCATACATCTGAAGGGATCTCTGTTAGAGCATAGTACTTCAAGTGTGAGGGTTCACTCAGACGTCCCCCTGGGTTCAACCAAAGTGAGTCATCAGTACTAACATCACTCATGTCATCTCCAAGAAATATCATAGAGAGACACAGCCATCAGTAATAGGGTTATATGTAGGTAATATAGGGTAAGGGTCAGTAATAAGAATGCAATGTTTAAGGATCACTCCTGAATCAGTGGTAATGGTTTATACATAAGTATATCTACTTATTTGTGTGTGTGTGTGTGTGTGTGTGTGTGTGTGTGTGTGTGTGTGTGCGCGCGTGCGTGCTATTGATCCCTCTACCATTAGATCCCGAGTCATTTGTTTCTAGTGAAGGATCTGTTTAGTGGCAGATATGGATTCTCCTCACTGGGTATTGACAGTGGCCAGAATTTTCCTATGGCCATCACACCATCACTGTTCCTCTCCCTCAGTCAATGTCTGCCCTCAGAGAGGTGAGTTGTGTACAATACATGGAGCATGGAATATTGTTCACTGGTGTAGGAGGTGTATGTAGTATATTATGTAGTCTCCAAATAACCTAGAGTCAAAAATTATGGATGTAGGAAACATTTTCTCTCATTTTGAGGTAAAATATTATCTTTATAAAGGTGGTAGGATAGGGAACAGCTAATTTTGGCAGGAAATTTCCCCCCTAAACTCTCCCTGGTTTAAACCTGTCTGTTACCAGAACTAGAGGCAGTTTGATGCATTACAATCCTCAGATAAGATAGAACCCATTCAGTGAAGGTTATCTGGGGTCTATGTCTATAACTAATACAGTCAGTGCGTTTGACTAATGTGTTTGTGTACTCTTTAATCTGTACAGCCTCCATCACCTTCGACCTTGTAAAGTTCCATTTAGAGCACCCCATAATATATCACAATGGTTTTGTAAAGATCTCTGACATTGCTGCCACACCCCCTGGTCACAAGAATAGTCTCTGTCGTGTACTAGTGAAAATCATATTGCAGAACTGTCATCACCAACAAGTAAAGGTATACAGGTCATGTAATGTAACTAATCTGTTCCAGTGAGCCTAGGTAAAGTACATCTGTCACTTTGCATTCACTAATCTCAGGGGTAGAGTTTATTTTTGGATCTTTTGGTGTGTTCAGATCTGAATAGCTTCATAAAGAATTGTACACGAGTAACCTGATGGAGTTTCCAATGATATTTTTTCTTGTACAGGCAATGGTTGAACTTTTACAACCCAAAGATGGAACACATCAAGACCCTAAAAGGTGAGGCAGTGGTGTGTGTTCTTGTAATTTATCATCAATATTGTTATTATGATTATCATGATAATTCTCTCTCTTATCCCAACCTCTTCTCTTTCATTGAATGAAAGAGGAGTAATTAGAAGAGGTTGGGAGAGAGATATAATTAAATCAATGGTCTGCTTTAGAGTGGCATGTAGTAGCTGCCCAGGTGCTAGTGGGGTAAACTTGATAGTACAGGTCTGGATGCCGATCACGTAGATACACTAACAAAGTAGTAGTGTTACCTCCTTTTGCTGGAACACTCTTCTTGCATGACAAGCACACAGGGTGAGATGCCTCGGAATCCATTGACTGTTCTACAAGCAGTAACTTTCGATCTGAAGTAGTCCCAGACAATGCTGGTAATATTATTTTTCTTCACTAGAACTAAACCTGAATCAGAGCTGCTATCAGCCATGCCTATAAGCTATATCTTGCCATGTGGCTAACATTGACTGAAAGCATAGCATTTGTCATTTGTACACAATACACATAAACGTCTATCAAAATTTATATAAAGTGCATAGTACATAGAACTGATAATGATAATGTGTATATTCCTGATATAATAACCTCTGAAGGGTTATCACAATTATCATGATAATCATTTTATCACCCATCCAACTGGAAACTTACTGTCAGTGATTTTTATAATAGCCAAAAGTGGGTGTGGTCAAATGGGCACCAATTAGAAGATTACCGGTATTTAGATTACAGCTACTTTATCTGACCAGGTATTCAGAAACAAGTCTGTTCTGGAGTGGAGGGTGCAATAGACAAAGCAAGTGCCACAAGAACTCTCTCAGTCTTTGCCAACTTTTGTTGGCCTGGAGTGTACAATTTGAACACACTTCAAGTGTTAGCAGCCCGTGGAGACAGCGGTAACTACCATGTTCAGAGATGGCAGAGAACTAGCTACATGACTATAGAGTGATGTGGTGGTGTTTGATTAATGTGGTGTTCTTGTATTCCATGATTGTGTGGGTTTGAGTGGGAGGAGTAAAATTAATAATTAAACGCATGCGTAGTAGTCAAAAAGTGGGTGGAAATGAGTCTCTAAATGGAGAATGGTCTACCGGTCGTTCGAGTTTTGAAGAGATACCAAGATGATTTGGTTGCTTCTCTTAAATCTGTTGATCTTTTACATTTAGTAGAAACCGGCATCATCCGTCAGACTTTCAAGGACAGTTTTGAATATCTGGACCCCAATGTGCCGCGCCCAACGAAGATCAGGTACCTACTGTTACATGCATGTGAGCAGCTAGGAAATAATCCTAGACGGTATGAGAGGTTTCTCAGGGTATTATCTAGGCATTGTGTCCCTAGTAATGTCTTAGACTCTATGCTGTTAAGTTATGACAGCTCCTGTACTGATTCTTCTTCTTCACTGAGTGTATCTGAAGGAAATGAAGTCCTGTGTCTTAGCCCTAGCCCTAGCATAAATGATGAAGTAAGTACAAAGCATTCTCAAAGTTTTGGTCATTTTACTCTACAAGAGAAGCATGTGTCCATTTTGACAGAGATACTTGCTGATCACTCCAGCAAGTGGTATGAAATGGGTCTTTCACTAAACTTGCCAGGTAATGTGCTGAAGGAGATACAGGCCCATATGCATATGCACAGTAGCCAGATCAGTTTGAGTGAAGTGTTGAGAAAGTGGGTAGTAGGTAACCATCTGCATACTAAGCCTCCCACAGTGGGCAGTCTAGAAGAGACACTTGGTAGCAAGGTTGTTGGTTTAGGTAAGGAGGCTAGCCAACTGCAGAATAACATAGAAAAGCATATTCAGCAGGTGGAAGGGCCATCTATATCAGCAGAATCGATGCATTTAGACTGTTCACCTCTTAAAATAGTCTCTCAATCACGTAATATTCATATAACTGAAAGCAATTCTGCCTTGCTTGAGGTCCAAACAGGCATAGTTGGTGATGAGACCATTTCTTATCAGTGGATGAGGAATGGCAGTCCATTATCTGATGATTTAAATTACTCTGGTACTTGTAAAGAAATATTGTACATAGACTGTGTCACTATAAAGTCTGAAGGAAGTTATGTCTGTAAATTACAATGCTGTAGTGAAACTATAGAGAGTGATCCAATTACTGTGACTGTAGAAGTCCTTCCCGCAGTGGAAACTCTTAAAGATATGTATTGTTTTCAGCCAGAAGTACCGGAGGATTCGTGGCCTCCAGTAGGTAACAAATACATCAACTTAGCTCTAATCAAACAAGGTAATATTAACAGTGATGGCAAGTACACACGTAACACAGTGCGAGGAGATATGGACGACATCCTGAGAGACAAGGACAAAGTTGAATATGAAGAAGTTTTTTACTACTTCAAGAAAATGTGTCTTCTCTTAATAGAAGGTCGTCCAGGTAGCGGTAAGACCACTCTTATCCACAAAGTATGCAGAGATTGGGCCAAGGGAGATATGCTTAAAGGAGCAAAATATGTATTCCTAATTTCACTCCGAATGTTTGTTAATAAGACAGACGTGAAACTCGAGGACATTCTCGACCTAATTTATCGTAATGAAAAGGCAGCACAAGATGTATCAGAACACCTGCACCAATTCAATGGTGATAGAATTTGCTTCATAATCGATGGACTGGACGAGTATTCCCCAAAAGGCAGAGAAGACTCAATCATATTCCAAATTATCTGCAAGAAGTATCTTCCATACTCCATGGTGATAGTCGCCTCTCGTCCCGTAGCTACTGCTGAACTGAGGAGGGTAGCTTCTAAGCAAGTGGAAGTAGTTGGCTTTATGCGGGAACAAATCTCTAGCTACATAAAAGAGTATCCTTTCATTGATAAGGTAAATACACCAAAAGAATTAGAGTCGTACCTTAATCTACACCCTAATGTATTGCACATGTGTTACTTACCAGTCCATGTAGCAATGGTTTCCTTTCTGTATGAAAAGATGGGAAAGGATATTCCTCAAACAGAGACTGGAATTTACAAATATTTCACCTTGTACACACTCCTTCGTAAGTTAAGGCGTGGCGATAAAAAAACCCGGCTGAGATCATTAGATGACTTGCCAGAAAATTACATGGAATATTTCAGAAAAATCTACAAGCTTGCATTTACTATGACAGTCAATCGTAAGCAGTTCCTTGAGCAAGACGAGTTTTCACTTTCTGATACCACAGGCAGTGACGAGCCATCTCTTGGTTTGGTAACCATAGACTGCACAGCTGGACTCTATGGGTATTGTGACCTGTACACGTTTCTTCATCTCACCTTCCAAGAATTTCTTGCAGCTTATCACATATCTAAACTAGAGGAGGAGGAGCAAGCCAAAGTAATCAGTGAGTATGGCAAGGCAAAACACATGCGAGTAGTGTGGAAGTTTTACTGTGGTCTTGTTAATTTTAAGAACTCCTTATCTAGTTTTAAAGGAATTTTATTAAAGTCTGTCGGCAACGACTTATTTAATATTCAATGTGCATTCGAATCTCAACAATCCATCACTTGCGAGTGTGTGGTTCAATCTGGAGACAGTGGTTGTATCACTTTAAGGCGACATTTTTTGACTCCCTCTGATTTCACAGCACTTGGCTACGTGATAACGAACACATCGAGTTCAGTTGAGAAACTTGTACTGGATGGATGCACATTTGGACAAGAAGGGGTCAGTGCATTGCTGAAGGAGTCTGGTAACAAGGTTCTATCCATTAAGACCTTTTGTTTCCACGGTCGAGACTCTGTTAGAGAGCAGTATCAAGCAGTTAATATGTTGTTGAGCAAAATGGAGTCTTTGGAAACATTAGATATTACTAAGACCAACTTTGGACCAGTAAAAGCTAAAGATCTCACTTTTAACCTTACACTACCTCATCTCCAGACACTCATAATCCAGGAATCCTGGCTATACCAGGACAGTGTGATGACATCTTTGGAAAAATTAATTATTCCTTGTACCAAATTCCGAAAGTTATTATTTGATGAAGTACTGAATCAGTATAGACAACTAGGACAGATGCTGTTTAAATTCCCTGCCTTTTTAAAGGTTTTCACCAAATTAAATCTACAAGAAGTTAAGGCTTACCCACAACAAGAGTGGAATCGATTCACAGATGGTCTTGAACAGCATTCACACTACACAAGCCTTATTCTAACTAACTGTGGAATCGACAATGATATAGCTACTGCACTTGCTGAGTGCTTACTACGATGCATTAGTCTGGAAGACCTTAAATTAGATGTGAATATAATTGGTGACACTGGAGCAATAGCTCTAGCAAAGTGTTTACAAAATTGTTCAAATCTTAAAACTTTTAGTATAAGTTTCAACCACATAGGGGACACTGGAGCAATAGCTCTCTCTAAAGGTCTCAAACACTGCACCAGTCTTACTGAATTAGATTTAAGATTTAATAAAGTAGATGTCGATGGAGCAAAAGCAATATTAGCAACATTTGAAGATAGAAAAAATCTTAACATCCAGATAGAAAATCACAGAATCTCCAACCAAGGCATTCTCGACATTCACACACTAGACATCAGTAAACACTCTATTAATTGTGAGCAATTCTCTATTTTTCTTTCTTATGTGCAAGATTCAGAATACTGGGAGAACATATTGACAATAACTATTACAGAGTTTAGAATTAGTTCTGATGGTGCCAAGGCTCTTGCTGATTGTCTGAGTAACTGCCACAGCCTTCAGACACTGAATCTTACATCTAATGAGATTAGTGCTGATGGTGCCAAGGCTCTTGCTGATTGTCTGAGGAACTGTCACAGCCTTCAGACATTGAATCTTGCATCTAATGAGATTAGTGCTGATGGTGCCAAGGCTCTTGCTGATTGTCTGAGGAACTGCCACAGCCTTCAGACACTGAATCTTGCATATAATAATATTAGTGCTGATGGTGCCAAGGCTCTTGCTGATTGTCTGAGGAACTGCCACAGCCTTCAGACACTGAATCTTGCATATAATAACATAAGTGCTAATGGTGTCAAGGCTCTCACTGATTGTCTGAGGAACTACCACAGCCTTCAGTCACTGAATCTTGAATATAATGAAATTCGTGCTGATGGTGCTAAGACTCTTGCTTATGGTTTAAGTAACTGCTACAGACTTCAAACACTGAATCTTAAATATAATGAGATTAGTGATGATGGTGCAAAGGCTCTTGCTGATTGTCTGAGTAACTGCCACAGCCTTCTTACATTGAATCTTAAATCAAATAGCATCAGTGATGATGGTGCCAAGGCTCTTGCTGATTGTCTGAGTAACTGTCACAGCCTTCAGACACTGAATCTTGCAAATAATTACATTAGTGCTGATGGAGCCAAGGTTCTCTCTGATAGTCTAAGTAACTGTAAACTTTTGATTTATCATGATTATGATGAATATAGAAAATGAAGTGAAGGAATGAGGGTGATGTGTGTTGTATTATAGGGTAGAATGCGTATTCAAAAATGAAGAGGAGACAGGAAACTAAACAGAGCTGAGAAATGTTCCAAAAAGAAATGATGTAGAGATGAGGTAACATAACCTGCACCATGAATGGAGAGAGTTTTTGACAAGTAGTCGCTATGGAATTGTGGATATCGTCAGATTTATCCTATAATCAGAACTCCATCTCACCATCTACTCCCTTTATTCAACTTCTCTCTCCTTCAATACCTACTCCACTCCTAAACCTAACACATTTCTCCTTTCAGCATATTCTCACTCATCAGGATTCTACTCCACCAGAAGCAGCTAGAGATGTCCCTTTGGAGTATTCTATATCTCTCTATTGTACAATTAGGTCAGTAAACAGATGAGAATATTAATATGACCTAAACATAGCATTTATCTGTCCTGCAAGACTTAACAGTAAATCCTTTTCCTCATTTCTATAGCTATCATGTCCTCTGACTAAAGAGACCTACTACATGTAGTGTCCCTACCATTTCAGGTCACTCCAACTACCAACATGACCTGATAAAGAAATACTAAAAGTAAGTCTATAAATTTGTTTTCAAAGTGTTCTGGAGTTTAAAGTGTCATAGAGAGCATTATTAATCTCATCTCCAAAGGAAAAAGTTATTAGAATGTTTTTTTTTCAGACCATCTCAGCTAGTCCCAATTAATTAGGTATGTTACTGATCTCCTCTTATTAGGATGAGATTAATCACACTGTGCTCAAGGAGTTTCATCTCCAAAGAAAGACCTTCAAGAACTATCACAATGTACCAATTCCTACTCTAAAGAAACTCAAATTACTCTAACACTAGCATCACTGATAGTCCCAGCTCATCCAGGAAGCAGGCAGCCTCAGGGATAAGTGGAACTCTACATGAGAACTTTTCACTGAGTGTACAGGTGATGGATGAGGAATCTGATAACTCAGAAATGCCCATCACTGTTGTCTGTGGTAAGTGAATAATGTTACTCTCTCACAGTAAAACTAGTGAGCAGTTGAAGGTGGTTGTTGTTATTGTTAGGACTGTATGATTTCATACAGGACTAGAGGGGTCGGGGCAACATCTTACTTTTTTGACCACACTCACTTCTTGATCTGATATTAGTCTTGACAGACTAAATGGTGTTGTAATAGAAGGATTTAGTATCAAAGCAGTGGACTTTTTAGACGTACACAAAACAGAATCACCATTTCCCCTGAGGACCACTCCCCCTCTCATGAATAGCCTTTTTTATTCATTTTTTTTTTTTTGTAGAATCTATTGCAGTGGGTGTGGTATTGAAGAATCCCCTCAAAGGAGTCCCCCTACTAATGACCAATCTCTGTCTTGTGTGGGATGCTACACCTGCCAAGTGCAACACTCCAAGCTCCCTGTCTCCTTCGGCATCTGCTGTTTGCGAAGTAGTAAAACGTGTACTTCTCCAGCCCGAAGAAGAAAGAATGGTAAGAGATGTATTAGACACGCTGAAGTGTATTGAAGGAACTGGTGAATGTACAGTCCTGTAGTGAATGGAACCCTGTGGGGAATCTGTTGTGGATCCTACAGGATATAGTGTACCCTTCCTCTACCTTCAGTGAATGTTACCCTTTCATGTAGAGGCTAATATACCTTGAAGTGATCTTCACCACACTATTCTCCTACTAGTATACACACATCTGTTGAGTGTGAATCCACTATGTCTGGAGGTGATGTCAGTGTTGTGTTGTGTAGGTTACTCTTTATATGACTCCATTGAAGGAAGGAGAACTGGTAGTGAAGGGGTTCATATACAATCTCTGTATAGAATCAAACCAGTCCAGTAGGTCAAGTTCCCCTCTGATAGCTGGTGGGTCCAAGGCTAATTCTCTTACTCTCTCCCTCAACTCCAGAGACAGCCTTTATCAGGTATTAAAGTCATACTTAAGGCAGCATGCCAGCATACATGTCTACATGCCACACACAATGTTAGCTGTGTCTATATGATGTAGTTTACGTGCATGTATCATGTTGGCCATTCTACACTGTAGGTCCATCAGGGGTCAGGTTTCCAATCACTTCTTGCCGAGGGTGTTCAAGGTAGAGTGGAGTTGGAAGTGAGAGGCCCCAGACTTAATGATTCAAAGAGAGAAAAGGCGTCATTAGTTTATAAGAAGGATTATCGACTCCACTGGAGGGTTACTCCACCCATGCCTAAAATAGTCGTACGTGATAGAATGTTATCCATCCTATTAGTTAGCTAAACCATAATATTATAATGGAACCTCAGTTATATGTATGTGACAAACACTGATGTGATAACTGAAGTCCATATTCTGTAGAATGCACTATCAATATTCTCATCTCTAGACGGCCTTGTCTGGCCTTCCTACCTTCATGCTGACAGGGGAGCTGACTCGTGTCGGTGTGGAAGTGTTCAATGTCGGACAAGTAGCTCTGAATAGCCTACGACTGACTTCTTCACTCGGACCACAGCTCCTTTTAGATGAAGTTAGTAGCTAACCAAATGGCTATAACACTTTTCTATAATCTTCTTTTCCCTCTTGTTTTCCCTTCATCTGTTCCTTACCCTCTTCTCTCCCACCACCTCCTGTCCCCTCCCCTCTCTCTTCTTAACTTTCCTCTCCTTTCATGTAGGTGTCCTCAGAGCTCCATCATTGTCCTATATACCCCTCCACTCTCCTCTCCCCTCTCGGTCACTCTCCTGGCTCCTCTACTCCCGTATCTACCCCCTCCCTCCCTTCCGGCACATTCTCTCCTTGTTGTCTTGAACTGCCCCTCCCCCAGAGCCGGTTAGAACCTGGTAAAAGGATAAGAACAAAACTGGTCATGCAAGGGACTCCCTTTCTATTGTCGAGTAGTGGATATGGAGCTGGCGAGATTCCGTGGAACATAGTTTTCTATTATGAGCCTGCACTCATTTCAGCCAACTCCAGATTAAGGTCAGTGAACCAAAGTGTCTGTTTGTCTAGCTATTCATAGTAACAGTTTAGTCTTGTCCCCTCATTTCCAAACAACGGAAAGGAGGGAGTCTTGTCTTCTCATTCCCCAACAAGGAAAGTAGAGTTTTGAGTCAGAGTCAGAACACATGCTACTGTTGAATGCCCAGCACATGGTGTTGTAGTGTATTATGAGTATAGAATGCCATAGCTGTGATAGACTACTGTTTTAATATTGACTGCTACATTAGTGATATATACCATGTGGAACTCTATACAGTGATGGGTCTTATAATTCCGTAATTTTCTATAGTCATCGAGTTCTGCGTCACAGTTGCATACTACATGTTAGGGAGTCCCTACAGTTAAGAGCCACAGCTATACACAGTCTGTTACCAAGATCCATCAGCTCTACTGTAGATGGAAGACAAAGGTGTGTACACTACATGCGAGAACTAGTCTGCTGTAATCACTAGAACTGAAAATTCTCCTCCTCCTCCTTACTCACCCCTACCTCTCCCCTCATTACTCCTTTCTCCTCACTCCTACCTCTCCCCACCTCCTCACTCCACCCTCTCCACTTCTACCTCTCACCTCCTTACTCCATCCACCCTCCTCACTCCTCCCTATTCTACTCTGACTCATCTCTTCTCCACATCACTCCTCTCTCTTGCTTTATTCCTCCATTTCTTTCTGTAGGATAGACTTGAATCAGTTAGTGATCACATTAGAAGCAGAGAACAAGTGCCAACTTACCCACTCCTCGGCAGTAGAGATGCGAATCTCACAAATATCCTGCGTGAGTAGGAAGTGGAGAGTTTACAAATTAGACAGGAACCAGGGACTCCTCTGTCTCTTACCCAGTGAGAATGGAGTCATACATCTGAAGGGATCTCTGTTAGAGCATAGTACTTCAAGTAGGAGGGTTCACTCAGACGTCCCTCTTTGTTCAACCTTAGTGAGTCATCAGTACTAACATCACTCATATCATCTCCAAGAAATATCATAGAGAGACACAGCCATCAGTAATAGGGTTATATGTAGGTAATATAGGGTAAGGGTCAGTAATAGGGTTATATGTAGGTAATATAGGGTAAGGGTCAGTGATAGGGTTAACCATATTATGTAAATGAGGGTCAGTGGCATAAATATATGAAGTGTGTGTGTTTGTATGTATGTATGTATGTATGTATGTGTGTGTGTGCTATTTATCCCTCTACCATTAGATCCCGAGTCATTTGTTTCCAGTGAAGGATCTGTTTAGTGGCAGAGATGGAGTCTCCTCACTGGGCATTGACAGTGGCCAGGACACATGCACCAGGTCTGAAGGGGGAGGGGAGAGGAATTCTGAAGAAGAAATAGTTCTCATTGTCTTCTGGCAGGTTTGTATAAAGTGTTGATACTGTATTTCTTCTCTAGCATTATGTAATTTTATTGCAGGACAACATTTCTGTCTAAATCACACCACACACATGTATACATCATATGAAGAGTATCGTAAATCTAGTAATATTTCACATTTTTATTGTTTGACAAAAATTAATGGAGACAGTACTGTTAATTATTTATTAATGGAGACAGTACTGTTAATTATTTATTAATGGAGACAGTACTGTTAATTATTTATTAGGAAAATTTCATTTCATAATGATTCTTCTGTCTTCCTAATATATTTTCTTTTTTTAATTTTCCAGATTTACGGTATATATATTTCCCTGTACAGGCTCTTGTACCCACCACTGGATCTGATACTCTATTTTCCTATGGCCATCACACCATCACTCTTCCTCTTCCTCAGTCAATGTCTGCTCTCAGAGAGGTGAGTTGTGTACAATACATGGAATATTGTTCACTGGTGTAGGTGGTGTGTGTAGTATATTATGTGGTCTCCAAATAACCTAGAGTCAAAAATTATGAATGTAGGAAATCATTTTGAAGTCAAATATTATCTTTATAATAATATCCTGAAAATGTGGAAGGATAGGGAACGACTAATTTGAACAGGAAACCTCTCCCTAAACTCTCTCTGGTTTAAACCTTGGTAAATTGTCTGTTATGAGAACTAATGTAATGCATTACAATAATTCTCAGATAAGATAGAACCCATTCAGTGACGGTTATCTGGTACTCTGTGTCTATAACTAATACAGTCAGTGCGTTTGACTAATGTGTTTGTGTACTCTTTAGTCTGTACAGCCTCCGTCACCTTACGACCTCGTAAAGTTCCATTTAGAGTATCCCATAACATATCATCACACTTTTGTAAAGACTGATATTGCTTCCACACACCCTGATCATGAGAACTCTATTTCTAGTCTGTGTCGTGTACCAGTGAAAATAGTATTGCAGAACTGTCATCACTAAGTAGTAAAGGTATACAGGGCATGTAATGTAACTAATCTGTTCCAGTTAGCCTAGGTAAAGTACATCTGTCACTTTGCATTCACTAATCTCATGGGTAGAATTTATTTTTCGGTCTTTTGGTGTGTTCAGATCTGAATAGCTTCATAAAGAATTGTTCACGAGTGACCTGATGGAGTTTCCAATGATATTTTTTCTTGTACAGGCAATGGTCGAACTTTTACAACCCAAAGATGGAACACATCAAGACCCTAAAAGGTGAGGCAGTGGTGTGTGTTCTTGTAATCACCTTTGAACTTTTGATGAGGTAGAGTTTTAAAGGTAGTTAAGGGATGATATGAATCCCAGTCAGGTCATGTGAAGTGTATCTTATAGTGTAGTTGTGTATTAAGTTGAAAGCAAAGGTCATGAAAATGTACATGTTTACAGATGTGAGACTGTAATATTGTGTATAAATAAGTACTGTAGGACTGGAAACAAGCTTCCTTAGTGTATTGATTTTATAATTAGCAACAAATGTGTGTGGTCAAGTGTGCATCCAATTAGAATTAACCTCCTTGCAAAGGGTTTCCAGTCTTTGATGACAGATTACAGCTATTTTATGTGACCAGGTATTCAGAAACAAGTCTGTTTTGGAGTGGAGGGTGCAAGAGATGAAGCAAGCTCCACAAGAACTCTCTCTGTCTTTTGTTGGCCTGGAGTCTACAATTTGAACATGTTAGCAGCCCGTGGAGACAGCAGTAACTATCATGTTCAGAGATGGCAGAGAACTAGCTACATGACTATAGAGTGATGTGGTGGTGTTTGATTAATGTGGTGTTCTTGTATTCCAGTATTATTATGATTGTGTGGGTTCGAACCAGGCATTTTTTTTTTGTTTGTTTGTTTGTTTGTTTGTTTTGTTTTTTGTTTTTGTTTTGTGGGAGGAGAGAGTCAATGATTAATTGAACGCATGCGTAGTAGTCAGCTGAGCTTAATAATGGAGAATGTTCTACCGGTCTTTCGAGTTTTAAAGAGATACGAAAGTGATTTGGTTACTTCTCTTAAAGATGTTGACCTTTCAGATTTAGTCAGAGAAGGAGTAGAAACCGGTACCATCCGTCAGACTCTCAAGGACACTTTTGAATCTCTAGACCCCAATGTGCCACGCCCAACAAAGATCAGGTACCTACTGTTACATGCATGTGAGCAGGTAAAGGATAATCCTAGACTGTATGAGAGGTTTCTCAAGGTATTAGCAGGGCATGGTGTCCCTAGTAATGTCTTAGACTCTATGCAGTCAAGTTATGACAGCTACTATGCAGATTCTCATGTGTCTGCATCAGCACTGAGTGTAGCTGAAGGAATAGGTGAAGTCCTGTGTGGAAGCATAAATGACAAAGTAGAAAAAGTAGGTACAAAGCGTTCTCGAAATTCTAATTATCCTACTTTCCGTGAGAAGCACGTGTCCATTTTGACAGAGATACTTGCTGATCACTCTAGCAAGTGGAATGAGATAGGTCTTTCACTTCGCTTGCCAGGTAATGTGCTGAAGGAGATACAGGCCCGTATGCATATGCACAGTAGCCAGATCAGTTTGAGTGAAGTGTTGAGGGAGTGGGTAGTAGGTAACCATCCACATGCTAAACCTCCCACAGTGGGCAGTCTAGAAGAGACACTTGGTAGCAATACTGTTGGTTTAGGTAAGGAGGCTAGCCAACTGCAGAATAACATGGAAAAGCATATTCAACAGGTGGAAGGGCCATCTACATCAGCAAAAAGGATACATTTAGAGTGTTCACATCTTGAAATAGTCTCTCAATCACGTAATATTCTTATAACTGAAAAGAAGTCTGCCTTGCTTGAAGTCAAGGAAAGCATAGTCAGTGATGAGACCATTTCCTATCAGTGGATGAGGAATGGCAGTCCATTATCTGATGATTTAAATTACTCTGGCACTAGTAAACAAATATTATGCATATACAGTGTCACTAAAAAGTCTGGAGGAAGCTATGTCTGTAAATTACAAAGCTGTAGTGAAACTGTAGAGAGTGATCCAATTATCGTGACTGTAGAAGTCCTTCCCACAAGGAAAACTCTAATAGATAGATATTGTTTTCAGCCAGAAGTACCAGAGGATTCGTGGCCTCCAGTAGGTAACAAATACATCAACTTAGCTCTAATCAAACACGGTAATATTAACAGTGCTGGCGAGTACGCACGTAGCACAGTGCGAGGAGATATGGATGACATCCTGAGAGACAAGGACAGAGTGGAGTACGAAAAAGTTTTTAGCAATTTTGAGAAAGGGTGTCTTCTCTTAATAGAAGGTCGTCCAGGTAGCGGTAAGACCACCCTTGTCCACAGAGTGTGCAGAGACTGGGCTAAGGAAGAGATGCTTAAAGGAGCAAAATATGTATTCCTAATTTCACTCCAAATGTTTGTCAATAGGGCAGATGTAAAACTTGAGGACATTCTTAACCTGTTTTATCGTAACAATGAAAAGGCAGCATGTGATTTATCAGAACACCTGCGCCTATTCAATGGTGATAACACTTGCTTTATAATTGATGGACTGGACGAGTATTCCTCCAAAGGTAGAGAAAACTCAATCATATTCCAAATTATCTCCAAAGAATATCTTCCTCTTTCCATGGTGATAGTGGCCTCTCGTCCCGTTGCCACTGCTAAACTGAGGAGAGTAGCTTCTAAACAAGTGGAAATAGTTGGCTTTATGCGGGAACAAATCTCTAGTTACATAAAAGAGTATCCTTTCTGTGATAAGGTGAAAACACAAAAGGAATTGGAGACGTACCTTAATCTACACCCTAATGTATTGCACATGTGTTACTTGCCAGTCCATGTAGCAATGGTTTCCTTTCTGTATGAAAAGAATATCCCTCAAACAGAAACTGGAATTTACGAGTATTTCACCTTGTACACACTCCTTCGTAAGTTAAAGTGTAGTGATAAAAGAATTCAGCTGAGATCGTTGGATGACTTGCCAGAAAATCACATGGAATATTTCAGAAAAATCTACAAGCTTGCATTTACTATGACAATCAATCGTAAGCAGTTCCTCGAGCAAGACGAGTTTTCACTCTCTGATACCACAGGCAGTGATGAACCCTCTCTAGGGTTAGTAACCATAGACTGCACTGCTGGACTCTATGGGTATCATGACCTGTACACATTTCTTCATCTCACCCTCCAAGAATATCTTGCAGCTTATCACATATCTAAACTAGAGGAGGAGGAGCAAGCCAAAGTAATCAGTAAGTATGGCAAGGAGAAACACATGCGAGTAGTGTGGAAGTTTTACTGTGGTCTTGTCAGTTTTAAGAACTCCTTATCTAATTTTAAAGAAATTTTAAAATCTGTCGACAATGACTTGTTTAATATTCAATGTGCATTCGAATCTCAACAATCTATGACTTGCGAGTGTGTGGTTCAATCTGGAGACGGTGGTTGTATCACTTTAAAACGTCAGTTCTTAACTCCGTCCGATTTCACAGCACTTGGTTACGTGATGACAAATGCGTCAAGTCCCATTGAGAAACTTGTACTGTATGGATGCAAGTTTGGACAAGAAGGGGCCAGTGCATTGCTGGAGGAGTGTGGTAGCAAGATGCTATCCTTTAAGACCTTTTGTTTCCATGGTCGAGACTCTGTTAGAGAGCAGTATCAAGCAGTTAACATGTTGTTGAGCAAAATGGAGTCTTTGGAAACATTAGATATTAATACTAAGACCAACCTTGGAGCAACAAAAGCTAAAGATCTCACTTTTAACCTTACACTACATCATCTCCAGACACTGATAATCCAGGAATCCTGGCTAGACCAGGACAGTGTGATGAGATTATTGGAAAAATTAATTATTCCTTGTACAAAATTTCAAAAATTACTATTGGAGGATAATGCATGGTATCCATATAAACCGCTAGGGCAGATGCCATTTAAATTCCCTGCCTTTTTAAAGGGTATCACCAAATTACATCTACAAGAAGTTAAGGCTAACCCACAAGAGTGGAAGCTCTTCTCAGATAGCCTTAAACAGCATTCACACTACACAAGCCTTATTCTAACTAACTGTGGAATCAACAATGATATAGCTACTGTACTTGCTGAGTGCTTACTACAATGCACTAGTCTGGAAGACCTTAAATTAGATGTGAATATAATTGGCGACACTGGAGCAATAGCTCTAGCAGAGAGTTTACATAATTGTTCTGATCTTAAAACTTTTAGTTTAAGCTTCAACCACATAGAGAACACTGGAGCAATAGCTCTCTTAAACACTGCATCAGTCTTACTAAATTGGATTTAAGATTTAATAAAGTGGATATCGATGGAGCAAAAGCAATATTAGCAACATTTGAAGATAGAAAAAATCTTAACATCCAGATAGAAAATCACAGAATCACTAACCAAGGCATTCTCGACATTCACACACTGGACATCAGTAAACACTCTATTAATTATAAACAATTTTCAGATTTTCTTTCTTATGTGCAAGTTGCAAAATACTGGGAGAACATGAAGACAATAAATATTACAGAGTTTACAATTAGTGATTATTATTGCAAGACTCTCGCTGATTGTCTGAGGAACTGCCACAGCCTTCAGACACTGAATCTTGGACATAATGCGATTAGTGCTGATGGTGCCAAGGCTCTCGCTGATTGTCTGAGGAACTGCCACAGCCTTCAGACACTGAATCTTGAAAGGAATGAGATTAGTGATGATGGTGCCAAGGCTCTTGCTGATTGTCTGAGGAACTGCCACAGCCTTCAGACACTGAATCTTCAATGGAATAAGATTAGTGATGATGGTGCCAAGGCTCTCGCTGATTGTCTGAGGAACAGCCACAGCCTTCAGACACTGAATCTTGAAAGGAATGAGATTAGTGATGATGGTGCCAAGGCTCTTGCTGATTGTCTGAGGAACTGCCACAGCCTTCAGACACTGAATCTTCAATGGAATGAGATTAGTGATGATGGTGCTAAGGCTGTTGCTGATTGTCTGAGGAACTGCCACAGCCTTCAGACATTGATTCTTAAATATAAATGGAGTTTCCTTTTCTAATAGCTCTCTGTTTCCAATGTTCCTTCATTTCATAGTAAGTGACTACTTGTCAACTCTCTCCACTCATGCTTCAGGTTATTCTTTTACTTACCTCCTTCTCTACATCCAACCCTTCTCTTCTTTTTGGAACATTCTCAGCTCTGTTCAGTTTCCAGTCTCCTCTTCATCTTAGAATATGTATTCTACTGTATAATATACCACACCACACACCCTCTTCCTTCCCTCAGTGCATGTTCTCTCCTATATATAATGAGAAATCCATCTTACCAAGAGTTATCTACTCCCATATCCTACCTACTTCAGCTCACAGTCTCCTCTATCATCAGAACGACTCCCAGGAACTTAGCTATATACTCCACCTCCTAAACCTCCTTCTTTCAGCACATTCTCACTCATCAGGATTCTACTCCATCAGAAGCAGCTAGAGATGTCCCTTTGGAGCATTATATATCTCTCTATTGTACAATTAGGTCAGTAAACAGATGAGAATATTAATATGACCTAAACATAGTCCTGTAAGACTTAACAGTAAATCCTTTTCCTCATTTCTATAGCTATCATGTCCTCTGACTAAAGATACCTACTACATGTAGTGTCCCTACCATTTCAGGTCACTTCAACTACCAACATGACCTGATAAGGAAATACTAAATGTAAGTTGATAAATCCCCCCCTCCCTTCCTAACCCCCATGTTTTTAAAGAAACTTATTTCCAAAGTAACTTGGTACAACACGCCCTTCCTTCTCTACATATCCTACTGAACTCTCTGATGTTATTAGGATGTATTTAGTGAAGTTTTTCAGACCATCTTAGCTAGTCCCAATTAATTAGGTATGTTACTGATCTCCTCTTATTAGGATGTGATTAATCACACTGTGCTCAAGGAGTTTCATCTCCAAAGGAAGACCTCCAAGAACTATCACAATGTACCAATTCCTACTCTAAAGAAACACAAATTAGTCTAACACTAACATCACTGAGAGTCCCAGCTCATCCACCTCTTACCCCAACCTGTCCTTCATAGTGGAACCTAGTCCTGGCCACTAGATCCATCACAAGTTACTGATGTTCCAACAATCATCCTCTTCCCACAATGCATCACGTCGACCCTCCAGAGTTCTCCAAGTCACCTTTGTTCAGGATAATAAGGTGATGAGTGGGAATAGGAGATACTATAATCTCATCTCTGGTAAGTCCATTAAGAATATTGTTTGGTGAAGAGAGTAAAATACTCAAGACTGTCAGTCATTTATGTTAAAATTATCTTCACTCCACCCACCATTAGATCCCCAGTCATCTGTCTTTGGGAAGGAACTGTTCCTCATTGAGTAGACAATGACCAGTACACACACATCAGATGTTAGAGGGAAGGAAAAGATCAAGAGAAGTTCCAATGAAGACATTTTCATCTGTCAGGTCTGTACAGGACATCTCATAGTTTATAATAACCTTATGTAATGCTTTACGACAAGTGTTGCATGTTCTGATTGGCAGTGAGACCACATGGCCAGTCATAATATGTATAAGAGCATATTTACTATTATTGTAGTCATTCCCAGCTATGTACTCTACCCATTAGCTGTGAGGTTAGAGTGGTGGTCACAGAGGGTTTCTTCTGGTCATTATATTAAAAACCTTTTAGTCATTTTAATAATTATTATGATCACAACTAGGAAGATGTGGGCGTGGCAGTTCTATAGTTTTTGTGTGTGTTATCACACCCATTGATAAGAACTATCCTCTAGAAAAAGCTGTGACCAAATGCTGTGTATCCCTGTACAGACACTTGTACCCACCACTGGATCTGATACTCTATTTTCCTATGGCCATCACACCATCACTGTTCCTCTCCCTCGGTTAATGTCTACCCTCAGAGAGGTGAGTTATGTGTATATACATTAAACCATTACCCATCCTCTATAAATAAATATTGTAAGAGGTATCTGTGTAACTGTCTAACTGTTTGATGCAATACATCCCCTTATCTGTAATCTAATTATCAGAATTATCAGATGATCTGTGCATGAGATGATGCTAGAGCAGAACACATGGTATTATTATAGTCTCTGATTTATGTTAGTCATCTGTATATCCAAGACTATTACAAGTACATATAATTATATTCCAAGCAGTTTATCCTGATGAGAGAGAATTATGTCATAGTATTTCATATAGACCACAGAACACCTGAACGAGGCCAATGTTGTGTGTAGCAATGAATACAGTTGTATTTTTATATTCATGCAGAGCAGACTAATTCATTATTCTTTCTCTGTTTTCAGTTTAGCTATACAATCTCCATCACCACTCCTCTCATGTTTCCACATCACCTTATCGAAGCATGATGCTTCTACTCTCCTCATTAGCTGCAAGAACTGTAATCATTGTACCGGAATCACCCTCCATTAGGTCATTTCAGTACCCCATGGGAGGATTACAAACCAGGACCCAACTCAACATAGAGGCCACAGTACACTAAATTCTCCAACTACCAAAATCCCCTCATTTATAAGAAACCAGTCACTGCTGATATCTCTACTAGACACAGCCTGACACCAATACTGTTGTCTGCTACTAAGGAAGGACTGATCATGGTGGCAGAGTCAAGGGAGTATGCAACCTTAGTGAAACACAGTAAGGAATTGGAGATTACTCTATCATCAGACACAGATACATTCCAACTTTGTCTCACCCTGAAGGTCTCCACTTGTATATCTGGACTTCTACTATCAGACCTTCCATCCAGCCCTGCAATCTGCTGTCTAAGTAAGAAGCATACATGAGACCCTGAAGTGTCCCATCCATCTTCCTGGCACTGACCAAAGAAAACCACGAACACACTTTACCAATAGTTTATCTTCCAGGCCACTGTCATTCCCAGCTAATGTCTTCCATTGTCCACCTGCAAGATGCTGAACCTGGCTCTGTACCTGGCTCTGTACCTGGCTCTGTACCTGACTCGTCTAGCCAGGAACTGCTAGTGCCAGAACACCTTCCAGAGGTGAGGATCTTCTACACTACACACACACTGCTATGGAGACATTTCCCTTTTATAAGCATGGTAGAGAGAGGTCAGATCTCTCCTGTCATATTTCATATATACCAGAGATAACCTGCACAAGTACAATGTAGTGTATAGCAATGACTAATCATGATAATTATTCCCATCCAATACAGACTAATAAATTATTATTCTCTCTCTATTCTCAGTACAGCCTCCATCTCCATACAACCCTGTGGAGTTCTATTTAGAGCACCCACAGCCTATCATCACAGAGGATTTACTGAGTCTTTCATTCGCTGAAGATTACCTACCATTCTGCTTAGCCAAACACTCCTTTAACCTCCATCACTTACTTGATGTCAGAACAGTCTTTGAGAAACTTCTCTCCCATAAAAGTGTACAGTCTCCATTCCTACAAAGAATGCACCTCCAAGACTATATTTATGTGTATAAGGTAAGCCTGTCTCAGGAGGCCAGCCAACTCTCTATTTTCAGCCAGTAACTTATAATAAAGGGGAGGGAGTGTAATTTATATAAAGATGGTTTCACAATTATTTGTAAACAGTGAATAATTGGTCCTGAAATTAAGACTTGTATGAAGCTGAGTGTACAGAAAGTGTTGTATTGTGGGGAGGGGCTCGTTAACTGACAATGCTTTATATTTTCAGCAACTCCTCTTAGCTGAAAACCCACCTGTATCCTCTACCCCTCTCCAAATCTCCTTGACTAAACCTATCACATCTCAATCTCTTGTTGATGGAGTCAAGAGCATCCCCCTTCTCCCCCTCCCCTTCATTAAACCCCAGTTATCCCGAGTGACCTTCACAACGGCAGCCTCTCCAGACAGTCTTAACAGAACTCTATCAATAGATGCCGGAGATTCAAATCATTCAATGCCCATCACTGTTGTCGGTGGTAAGTGAATAATGTTACTCTCTCACAGTAAAACTAGAAGGTTGTTGTTGTTGTTGTTTATTTTTATCTAAAACATTCCTATAATGTAGGAACATAAACTTTTGCTACTCTATAAT
Organism: Diacarnus erythraeanus; assembly: GCA_964016965.1. NCBI lineage: Eukaryota > Metazoa > Porifera > Demospongiae > Poecilosclerida > Podospongiidae > Diacarnus > Diacarnus erythraeanus. Next base: position 1,985,576 of record OZ024684.1, on the reverse strand, counting down.
TATGAAGATAATTGTACACTATTACATATATAGTATATATACTGTACTATTAAAGAGGTTCCACTGTAATTGTATACTATTACAGGTTCTATCCTGTCTCGAAGGCTGTGTGATGAGGCTATGAAAAGTGGAAAGGTGGAATCTAAAATCATCATCTTTGGAGCTGCTGGATCTGGAAAATTTAATTTCATGGACATGATTATAGGTAAACTTTCTTCAAAAATACGAAGGAGTACACTCCCATGTCATGTCGTCCTGTAGCCATAGGTGATACAATGTTATCCATCCTATTAAATCATAGTATAATGGAACCTCAGTTATATGTATGCCCCCCATGGGACAGGCACTGCTAATCTGTATATGTGAAGCAGTACATTTTGAGTGGAAGTTCGCATAGAACAAGCTGTCAATGAATATCATTTAGTCAGAGCAGCCAGATAACTGAAGTCCATATGAATGATATTCCATTGTACAATGCACTATCAATATTCTCATCTCTAGACGGCCTTGTCTGGCCTTCCTACCACCATGCTGACAGGGGAGCTGACTCGTGTCTGTGTGGAAATCTTCAATGTCGGACAAGTAGCTCTGAATAGCCTACGACTGACTTCTTCACTCGGACTACAGCTCCTTTTAGATGAAGTTAGTACCTAACCAAATGGCTATAGCACTTTTCTATAATCTTCTTTTCCCTCTTGTTTTCCCTTCATCTGTTCCTTACCCTCTTCTCTCCCCTCCCGTCCCCTCCCACCACCTCCTGTCCCCTCCCTTCTCTCTTCTCAACTTTCCTCTACTTTCATGTAGGTGTCCTCAGAGCTCCATCATTGTCCTATATATCCCTCCACTCTCCTCTCCCCTCTCGATCACTCTCCTGGCTCCTCTACTCCCGTATCTACTCCCGTATCTACCCCCTCCCTCCCTTCCGGCACATTCTCTCCTTGTTGCCTTGAATTGCCCCTCCCCCAGGGCCGGTTAGAACCTGGTAAAGGGATAAGAACAAAGCTGGTCATGCAAGAGACTCCCTTTCTATTGTCAAGTAGTGTATCTGGAGCTGGCGAGATTCCGTGGAACATAGTCTTCTATTATGAGTCTGCATTCATCTCAGCCAACTCCAGATCAAGGTCAGTGAACCAAAGTGTCTGTTTGTCTAGCTATTCATAGTAACAGTTTAGTCTTGTCCCTCCATTCCCCAACAAGGAGAGGAGAGTTTTGAGTCAGAGAGTCAGAACACATGCTACTGTAGAATGCCCAGCACATGGTGTTGTAGTGTATTATGAGTATAGAATGCCATAGCTGTGATAGACTACTGTTTTAATATTGACTACTACATTAGTGATATATACCATGTGGAACTCTATACAGTGATGGGTCTTATAATTCCGTAATTTTCTATAGTCATCGAGTTCTGCGTCACAGTTGCATACTACATGTTAGGGAGTCCCTACAGTTAAGAGCCACAGCTGTACACACTCTGTTACCAAGATCCACCAGCTCTACTGTAGATGGAAGACAAAGGTGTGTACACTACATGTGAGAACTAGTCTGCTATAATCACTAGAACTGAAAAATTCTCCTCCTCCTCCTTACTCACTTCTACCTCTCCCCTCATTACTCCTTTCTCCTCACTCCTACCTCTCCCCACCTCCTTACTCCACCCTCTCCACTTCTACCTCTCACCTCCTTACTCCATCCACCCTCCTCACTCCTCCCTATTCTACTCTGACTCATCTCTTCTCCACATCACTCCTCTCTCTTGCTTTATTCCTCCATTTCTTGTTGTAGGATGGACTTGAATCAGTTAGTGATCACATTAGAAGCAGAGAACAAGTGCCAACTTACCCACTCCTCGGCAGTAGAGATGCAAATCTCACAAATATCCTGCGTGAGTATGAAGTGGAGAGTTTACAGGAACCAGGGACTCCTCTGTCTCTTACCCAGTGAGAATGGAGTCATACATCTGAAGGGATCGCTGTTAGAGCATAGTACTTCAAGTGGTTTGGTCCACTCAGACGTCCCTCTGGGTTCAACCATAGTGAGTCTTCATTACTAACATCACTCATGTCATCTCCAACAAATACCATAGAGGGACACAGCCATCAGTAATAGGGTTATATGTAGGTAATATAGGGTAAGGGTCAGTAATAGGGTTATATGTAGGTAATATAGGGTAAGGGTCAGCGATAGGGTTATATGTAGGTAATATAGGGTAAGGGTCAGTAATAGGGTTATATGTAGGTAATATAGGGTAACGGTCAGTAATGGGGTTATATGTAGGTAATATAGGGTAAGGGTCAGCGATAGGGTTATATGTAGGTAATATAGGGTAAGGGTCAGTGATAGGGTTATATGTAGGGTAAGGGTCAGTAATAGGGATATATGTAGGTAATATAGGGTAAGGGTCAGTGATAGGGTTATATGTAGGTAATATAGAGTAAGTGTCAGTGATAGGGTTATATGTATGTAATATAGGGTAAGGGTCAGTGATAGGGTTATATGTAGACAGGGTAAGGGTCAGTGATAGGGTTAACCATGTTATGTAGGTGAGGGTCAGGGACATAAATATATGAAGTGTGTGTGTGTTCGTATGTATGTGTGTATGTATGTATATATGTATGTTTGTGTGTGTGCTATTGATCCCTCTACCATTAGATCCCGAGTCATTTGTTTCCAGTGAAGGATCTGTTTAGTGGCAGAGATGGAGTCTCCTCACTGGGCATTGACAGTGACCAGGACACATGCACCAGGTCTGAGGGGGGAGGGGAGAGGAATTCTGAAGAAGAAATACTTCTTATTGTCTTCTGGCAGGTTTGTATAAAGTGTTGATACTGTATTTCTTCTCTAGCATTATGTAATTTTATTCCAGGACAATATTTCTATCTAAATCACACTTTTTTTTAATTTCCAGATGTAATATATATTTCCCTGTACAGGCACTTATGCCCACCACTGGATCTGATACTCTATTTTCCTATGGCCATCACACCATCACTCTTCCTCTCCCTCAGTCAATGTCTACCCTCAGAGAGGTGAGTTATGTACAATACATGGAATATTGTTCACTGGTGTAGGTGGTGTGTGTAGTATATTATGTAGTCTCCAAATAACCTAGAGTCAAAAATTATGGATGTAGGAAACATTTTCTCTCATTTTGAGGTAAAATATTATCTTTATAATAACATCCTGAAAATGTGGGAGGATAGGGAACAGCTAATTTGAACAGGAAACCTCTCTCCTAAACTCTCTCTGGTTTAAACCTTGGTAAATTGTCTGTTATGAGAACTGATTGGATGTAATGTAATGCATTACAATCCTCAGATAAGATAGAACCCATTCAGTGAAGGTTATCTGGTACTCTGTGTCTATAACTAATACAGTCAGTGCGTTTGACTAATTTGTTTGTGTACTCTTTAGTCTGTACAGCCTCCATCACCTTACGACCTCGTAAAATTCCATTTAGAGCATCCCATAACGTATTATCACAGAGGTTTTGTAAAGACTGATATTGCTGCCACACCTCCTGGTCACGAGAACTCTATTTCTAGTCTGTGTCGTGTACCAGTGAAAATCATATTGCTGAACTGTCATCACCAACGAGTAAAGGTATACAGGGCATGTAATGTAACTAATCTGTTCCAGTTAGCCTAGGTAAAGTACATCTGTCACTTTGCATTCACTAATATCAGGGGTAGAATTTATTTTTGTGTCTTTTGGTGTGTTCAGATCTGAATAGCTTCATAAAGAATTGTACACGAGTGACCTGGTGGAGTTTCCAATGATATTTTTTCTTGTACAGGCAATGGTTGAACTTTTACAACCCAAAGATGGAACACATCAAGACCCTAAAAGGTGAGGCAGTGGTGTGTGTTCTTGTAATCACCTTTGAACTTTTGATGAGGTAGAGTTTTGAAGGTAGTTAAGGGATGATATGAATCCCAGTCAGGTCATGTGAAGTGTATCTTATAGTGTAGTTGTGTATTAAGTTGAAAGCAAAGGTCATGAAAATGTACATGTTTACAGATGTGAGACTGTAATATTATGTACAAATAAGTACTGTAGGACTGGAAACAAGCTTCCTTAGTGTATTGATTTATAATTAGCCACTAATGTGTGTTGAAGTGTGCACCAATTAGAGTTAATCTGGATTCCTGCTTGCAAAGGGTTTCCAGACCTAGAAGATTACAGCTATTTTATCTGACCAGGTATTCAGAAATCAGTCTGTTTTGGAGTGGAGGGTGCAAGAGACAGATTAAATTGGAAGCAAGCTCCACAAGAACTCTCTAGCTGTCTTTGCCAACTTTTGTTGGCCTGGAGTGTACAATTTGAACACACTTCTGAGTGTTAGCAGCCCGTGGAGACAGCAGTAACTATGATGGCAGAGAACTAGCTACATGACTATAGAGTGATGTTATGGTGTTTGATTAATGTGTTGTTCTTGTATTCCAGTATTATTATGGAATGATTGTGTGGGTTTTAGCCAGTGTCATAACATATTACGTCCTAGAAGAATTACATCCATCCTGGATGTATATGCCTAAGATTCATGTATCTTGCAACCAGGGTCTTATAATTACGTCCTAGCTTACTGAATAATGTCCTCATAGTGCTGTAGTCTTTACATCTATAGGGTAATAATTTAGCTGTTACAACAATTGAAGAAGAAATTGAATGACTGATGTTAATGTCAGCTTTCAGTCCAGAAGAGATTCAGCAACATTAGTTACATGTTCTTCATTTCATATCTGATCTAAATACTATCTACTACATAGATATAACTGTACACAAGCTTGATAATAACAATTTGCACTATAATTATGCCCAAAACAAACAAAAAAACTCCATAGCTAGTGTCAGGTTAGCAATAGGGCAGTTAAACATCTACTCCAATTAGCTATGGACAAATTGCATGTGTCCCATTTTGTCCATTACTTGAAGGACAGCTGTAAAATCGCTGTTCAGCTCACTAGCTATGTCTCATTAACATTATCATGTTAAAGGTGCTGGTAGATTTATATTAGCTAGCTAATTAAAGTTTTTTAATCTCAATAAGCTACCAGACTTACTATACAACATCATGTTTATAACATTAATGGATGAGAAAGATAACTATATAGCTAGCTGATGACAATATTGCAGAAATTGAATAACTAATGCTACTTGTATGGAGAAATTCTACAATCTCTTTCACCTGATAGTATAGCTAACTATGTGGTTTTTCCAATTCATAAATCAAGCTTATTTAGCTACCTGCAGTTACTCTCATAATTAGTGTTGTTTCTTGATGAAATTGTACAACCAAAAATGTCAGCTTAAAAAACACTAGTAGTAGCAATAGAGAAACAAAACTATTACAAATTACACTTCCATGAATGAACAAAATGCTAGAGTGTCCCTTATCTGTAAAATTATACCTCATAATGTGTATAGTACAGTGTCTATGGCACTAATTGGATAAGAGAAAGACAGACAGACTCCAAGTTTTACTTGTATAGGACACTTATATGTATAGCTACAACTTAATTACTTTTATTCTAGTTCACTATTAAAAGACTCACTTTTACATGTGCTGTAGCTAATGTACTGTGCAATGTACATTAATGTGTCTACACTGATCAATCTGTTCCAGCTAAAGAGAGTACAGTAGCTGTAATTATGGAGTCATCAGAAAAATTCTCATTTAGTGAAGTATACCCACCAAACTGTTCCATTATATTGCCTCCTTTAGGTGATGTAACTAGCTATCTACTTGCAGTTGCAGCTGTAACTGTATTATGGTATCTACAGAACATCAGTCAATAATAGTTATAACTGTACAGCCTTAAATTGGGAATTATGGCTGTGAACAGTCCTAATTCCCTTCAGACCTGCTATGAATCACAGAGCCAGGTTTCCAAAGAAATTAAGATAAGTCAATCACAGTACTGTAATTAGGCTTAGGTAGATTATGCTCAAAATTTCCCCCATTATTCTATTCTGCAATGCTAAAAAAAATTGCCCATTATTCTTGCTAATTCACCTATTATTCTCACAGCATTATTGATTATTCTCCTTTAGAACAACAGTTATTGTTTGTTAAACTGATGTTTCTACATAGTCCTGTAAAGTTTGTCCCTGCTGATCTCCAAAAGTGGCCTTCAGTAGTGAACTAGAAGCCATTTTTGACACTATCATAAAACTGAAACATGCCACATGGCTGATTACATGCTCAATCACTGTATAGTCACCAATAGTTCATGAAACCACTAATGGAATTAGGCCTATAGAGTATATCCATTTCCATCAGGACCACTCAGAGGACTTCAAAATTAGCTGTATAATGACCAGGTGCAAAATTATTCCCAAAATGTGCCCCATTATTCTAGCATTATGCTTGATTCCAGGCAGTCCCTATTATTCCTAAAATTATGCCAGCATAATCTACCTAAGCCTAACCTATTCACTGTAATTAGAGCGCCACAAAAAAATAATTACAGAGCTGAGGTTGGCGCTTACATTGTGACCAAAAAAATACACTTTACTTGGGGGTGGCGCCTAAATTAGAGTGGTGCTTAAATAATTAGAGCTAAGGATGGACTGTTGCGACATGGCTCAAGGCCGTAGCAAGCAATTTTCACTTGCTCAGGCCAGGAAGCGGGTGTGTCTATATCCTGAAGTAGGTGTAACTTTGTAATCAATTTTAGATGTGGAATTAAAGTACAGTACAGATCAATATTTTGCAAAAAAATATATGGAGAAATAGTTAGCATATAATCTTTGACATCAAATATTGACTTATTGAAGTTTGTTCCAAGAACACTCAGCTGAGTAGACAAAAGATCCTTGTCAAAGTCATCTTTGTAGGTATCACAGACAACTTCAAGGTCAGATGAAAGCTGCTCTCCAACATCACCAGTACTAGCAGGTAGTGCAACTATGGCTTCTACTGCCTCAGCATAACAAGCACTACTCTCGTGGTTTATGAAAGCAGTTGTCCCAATTACCAAAACCTCTAACAACCTATAACAATAAGACTAAGACTAAACTAGCAGCAGAATTTATTCATTGTTGTACAGGTAATGGTAAATCTAAAAGGCCTAGGGAGAGGATAACTTAAAAGTTAGCTATCTAGGCTCTAACAGTAAGTAGTACTAGATAACTACATACTAACTGAACTCACAAAGGCCGGGTCAGCTCTCATACTAGTCTTCATCCTTTTAAGCTTAAATGCCATCAAACAAGTGCGACAAAATACAGCATCTGTTGATTCATCATAGTGTAAGAAAGGCCATCTAGTAAAACAACTAGGCTGAAAGCTCCTTTTTTCAACTTTCTTGCTTTCAAAAGACCTCTTGGGAAAATTGAACAACTGTGGCTGATCTGGTCCAGCTGCAACATGCTGAGTCTCCAAACAAAAATTTGAAGCCATGCAGTCCGCTAGCTATAGCTAGCCTAGCATGTGTGAGGCTACGCCCACCATGTGGGGCCACACCCACTTAATTAAATCCTGCCTTAAAAGTTGGTCCGGCCAAAACCGGACCAAACCGGACCAACCGGACCAAACCGGACCAACCGGACCAAACCGGACCAACCGGACCGTCTGCTACGACGGCCGGCGCCTTGCTGGCTGTATCTGGTGATGATTGCACCTACTTTCATGTTTGTATCCAGATCGAGTGTTGTGAGGGGGGTTCATGTTTACAAGGCTGTGTGGACTTCAGTGGGGGTGAAAAAGCTTTTGATCAACTTCTGGGACATCTCTTTAACAGCAAAACTACAAAAAACCACGTGGGCTCTAATTAATTAAGCGCCAGGGGAAAAACTAATTGAGGGAGGAGGTGGCGCCATAGTATAGAGCTAGAAAAATAATTAATGTCTGTGTGGCGCTTAAATTACAGTGATTACGGTAGCTATCGGTATCATGCATAATTATGTGGTGTGGCAGGTTAAAGTGCAATTTCATGATTTTGCTATTAACTCTTGAACTTGCCAATTTTCAACTCTCGTCATAATATAAATACCCAGGAGATAAGATCCGTATTGGCCGGTTTATCAGGTATAGTCTAGGACCTGACTTAGAGTTGTATGCATTTAAAAAGGGAGGGGATATCTCAACTGTTCTAGGGTAATTTGACCTCAAGGAACAACTTGGCATATGTGCCAAAATGTCTATCTGCTGCGAACATGCTGAAAATGACCACACCCTCTTTTATGGAAGTGCAACTTTTAAAACGGCCATATTTTCTGAACCGTTAGGGTAACAGGTTTTATGAGGTGCTTAAAATGTTCAGAATGGCCATGTTTAGGGGGGGGGGGGGGCACAAAAGAGTATAAAACTTCTAACTTGATATTTTACTCAAATGACTTAAATATAACACCCCTGGGTGCTGCCTTAACACCTTTTTTTTTTTAACAGTGTGGGTAGTGTTCATTCGGTGATAGGGTTTTTATAGTCATCACTTCCCTTGCACTTGCAATACTTTATCCCAGCTACCCTGCAGCAGCACACATTCTGGTGAGTACACTTGCCACATTGGCAGGGATCCAGTAAACCTTCAGGTTTGGAGGGAACAATTTCTGGTTATAAGCAGCCCCCTACATCTCACATAACCATAAGACTCAGCATTTGTAGTCAATGAGGCACTCGAAATGGTGCCTGGACCCATAACTGCTGTTGATAATAGGCTATTAGGATATGTTCCTTTATATTCGAAGAAGTACAAGGAGTTTTCTCAAAGTCCATCTTGAGGGCATTGTTGTTAAATGCAGCAAGACGAAGGTCATCAAATGTCTCCATGTCTGTTGATGGTCTCAAGCATTTGACCAAAAATGTCTCCGCCATTTTTATCGAACTTTCTGCTAGCTGCGGACTGTCAAAATTATGGATAAGGGAAGAATTTCCTGGTTTGCAGACATTCCGAAAGGCTGCAAGTTTTGTAGATGCTTTGCTGGTAGTATCACATCCAGTCAGGGCATGAAACACCTTGTGAGCTCATCTCTCAGTGCAGTGCAGATATCATGGAGAGGTAGTATTGACTGCTTCAATCCAGATTTGCGGATAAGCCAGAGTTCTTGGAAGCCAAGATTGACAGTAATGTGATATAACAAGCACACAAAAACATCTGTGTCACCTGATGACAGAGTCAAGGATGTAGTTCCTGAACAGTGGCATAGAATGCATTCTGTTATCAACTTCTTCATGTGTGGAGTTAAGCCAAGGGACTGGAGAAGCACACCCAGCTGATACCACCCAGGCCTGTGGTGATATCCCATCCCAAGGTATAGCAGTTTGGTGTCTGTATAATTGGTGGTAAGCCAGTCAGCATAGAATTTCTGGAAAGCTGTTTTGCCGACAGAAGAGGACCAAAAGTCTGTGGAAGTCCAAACAATGCATCCATTGAACAGATAAATTTTCCATCATCCTGACAATCATGAACATAGATAAAAATACCTACCAAAATGGTTAACAAACCTGTGGACATGCTGGGCAAATGTTTCCTAGGTCAAGATCTTCCAATAGATAATAGAGATGGCGATGCTTATGCTTGGGAAATCTACAATTGGGCATTAATTTTGTCAGGATGGTCAGGCAGTATTGTATATATACTACCACTCTTTTTTTACACCTGGGTGGACAGAAATTGTTGGCAAGAAATGTTCTGCAGCTACTTACACAGCTCAAGCAGGACACCACTCCCCCCTAGGAAGTGGTAGGTTATTAGGTTACTATTGACATGTGGCAACTAGAACACCAAAGAGAATACCAAACACTAAACAACTCTGTATCCACCCATTTGCAGGAACTATCAAAAGAATCAGCTTGTGACCTACTAAGCTAGAAATTTGTTCACTAAAACTTATATACTTGGTCAGGTCACCTTTAGATTAATCATCCCAGGTAATAACATTAACTCACTCACACCATAATCACATTACTTTTTGCATCTCAAATATGTATTCATTGAGCTAGCAGAATATCCATTGTAATAGTGGACATACAATACCTGTATTCTTCAAAAGAATCAATGAGGGAAGAGTAGACATCTTTTCTCTGTTTTCAAAGGGGAGGGGGAGGAATGACATTTTTACTATTAGCTATTATCATTAGTAGCTACCTTAAGAGTTTGAAATGGACTTTTAAACTTTAAACAGTTACAAAAATCCTTTAAAATAACTTGACACTCAAGCATCAAAGCTTCTGCCCAATCAAGAAGAGCAAAAGTAAATGCAAACTTAGAATTAAGTGGTGTAGCAGGCCAAAGTTCAGCTCTTGCCAGAGTAACAGCAAGAGGCTCACAGCCACAAGCAGCAAAGAATATCTTATGTTCCATCCCTACATAATAATAATAATAATAATAATAATAATAATAATAATAATAATAATAATAATAATAATAATAATAATAATAATAATAATAATAATAATAATAATAAAAACTCATTAAGTTAGCTTATAGCCAATACCTTGGACTTGCCAAATTCATCCATATATTATACTCCCTTTTTTGTTGTGCATAGATGCTGTGGACAAACATCAACATGTTGATCAGCACATATAAAAGGTACATAATTGTCTGAGCTATTATGGAACTATAACTCTTACCTGAACCTTGGAACTATCACTATCATTATTGAACTCTGAATCATTATTCATATTATTATTCTGTAACCACACCCTCTCTGATTATGTATGTATTGCCTCGAAGATAAAGTTTTGTGAGAAAGAGCCCGAGTTGAGAACTCTATAGATAGCACGACTAGAGGTTTACTGAATGATTATTTACAATAATGTTTGTCCTGTAATAAAAGTGTAATATTACTTTATTCTACATAGGACACTATCCCATTAACCAAAATCCAGCCTCCCTTACAAACAAAGGCATAATTGTGGATTTGAAAGCATAGCAATGGTCTACTATAGCTACAACTGCTTGTACTGTACCTCCCATTTCTCTGCAACATGAAAGATATTAACCCTACTGTGACACTTCTGGAAACATACAGGACAATAAACCAAAAGGTCTACAACAATGGTATCGCAGTGAAGCAACTTCTTCACAAATGTGACATAGCTGTCCAATGGGCATCGCTGCAACTTCTGTCACAGCTCCAATAATTCCACTTCTAACGCAATCCCATCCAGCAACTATAGATCTGCTCTCAAGTTCATGTCCTGTAGGTTCTACAAGATTACCTATAATGGAACAGTGAGCAGTTGCAGTGTGCGTTGGAGAATCAAGATGGAGGGGGTGGGTTGGGGGGGGATGTAATCAGTATTGTCCTCTGGTTCCTCAGAATTTTGAAAATGCCTCTCTATGAATAGATTCACTAGACTTCCTTCCAACTGTAGACCTATGGGTGAGATTGGAAACTGGCAAGGTCAATTTTCCATACGCCATTATAGCAAAGAGCGTAGGAAGGGGTTAAAAAGGGAGGTGTGGCCAAGTACGCTCAAAGTGTGGAGAAAGATCCTGGGATTCTTATAAATGGAATCGGTCGGTCGAGTTTTGAAGAAGTACGAAGGTAATCTGGTTGCTTCTCTCAGAGGTATCGACCTTTCAGATTTAGTCAGAGAAGGAGTAGAAACCGGCATCATCCGTCAGACTCTCAAGGACAGTTTTGAATCTCTGGACCCCAATGTGCCGCGCCCAACAAAGATCAGGTACCTACTGTTACATGCATGTGAGCAGGTAGAGGATAATCCTAGACTGTATGAGAGGTTTCTCAAGGTATTAGCCGGGCATGGTGTCCCTAGTAATATCTTAAACTCTATGCAGTTGAATTATGACAGCTACTGTACTTATTCTCATGTGTCTACATCAGCGCTGAGTGTAGTTGAAGGGAATAGTGGAGTCCTGTGTGGAACCATAAGTGACAAAGTAGAAAAAGTAGGTACAAAGCATTCTCGAAATTCCAGTTGTCCTACTCTAAGTGAGAGTCACCTGTCAATTTTGACAGAGATACTTGCTGATCACTCCAACAAGTGGAATGAGATAGGTCGTTCACTAAACTTGCCAGGTAATGTGCTGAAGGAGCTACATCCTCTTATGCTGATGTATGGTAGCAAAACCTGTTTGAATGAGGTGTTGAGAGAGTGGGTAGTAGGTAACCATCCACATGCTAAACCTCCTACAGTGGGCAGTCTAGAAGAGACACTTGGTAGCAAGTTTGTTGGTTTAGGTTGGGAAGCTAGCCAACTGCAGAATAACATAGAAAAGCATATTCAACAGGTGGAAGGGCCATCTACATCAGCAGAAAGGATTCGTTTAAAGTGTTCACCTCTTGAAATAGTCTTTCAATCACATAATATTCTTATAACTGAAAAGAAGTCTGCCTTGCTCGAGGTCCAAACAGACATAGTCGGTGATGAGACAATTTCCTATGAGTGGATGAGGAATGGCAGTCCATTATTTGACGATTTAGGTTACTCTGGTACTCGTAAAGAAATATTGTACATAGACAGTGTCACTAAAAAGTCTGAAGGAAGCTATGTCTGTAAATTACAAAGCTGTAGTGAAACTGTAGAGAGTGATCCAATTATCGTGAGTTTAGAAGTCCTTCCCACAAAGAAAACTCTTATAGATAGATATTGTTTTCAGCCAGAAGTACCAGAGGATTCGTGGCCTCCAGTAGGTAACAAATACATCAACTTAGCTCTAATCAAACAAGATAATATTAGCAGTGCTGGCAAGTACGCACGTAGCACAGTGCAGGGAGATATGGATGATATCCTTAGAGACAAGGACAGAGTCGAGTACGAAGAAGTTTTTAGCAATTTTGAGAAAGGGTATCTTCTCTTAATAGAAGGTCGTCCAGGTAGCGGCAAGACCACTCTTGTCCACAAAATGTGCAGAGATTGGGCCAAGGAAGAGATGCTTAAGGGAGCAAAATATGTATTCCTAATTTCACTGCGAATGTTTGTCAATAAGACAGACGTGAAACTTGAGGACATTCTTAACCTATTTTATCATAATGAAAAAGCAGCACATGATGTACCAGAATACCTGCACCGATTTAATGGTGATAGCATTTGCTTCATAATCGATGGACTGGATGAGTATTCGCCCAAAGGCAGAGAAGACTCGATCATATTCCAAATTATCCACAAAAAATATTTTCCACTTTCCATGGTGATTGTAGCCTCTCGTCCTGTCGCCACTGCTAAACTGAGGAGGGAAGCTTCTAAGCAAGTTGAAGTGGTTGGTTTTATGCGGGAACAAATCTCTAGCTACATAAAAGAGTATCCTTTCATTGATAAGGTAAATACCCCAAAAGAATTGGAGTCATACCTTAATTTACACCCTAATGTATTGCACATGTGTTACTTGCCAGTTCATGTAGCAATGGTTTCCTTTCTGTATGAAAAGATGGGAAAGAATATCCCTCAAACAGAAACTGGAATTTACAAGTATTTCACCTTGTACACACTCCTACGTAAGTTAAGGCGTGGCGATGAAGACATTCAGCTAAGATCATTGGATAATTTACCAGAAAATTACATGGAATATTTCAGAAAAATCTACAAGCTTGCATTTACTATGACAGTCAATTGTAAGCAATTTCTCGAGCAGGATGAGTTTTCACTTTCTGATACCACAGGAAGTGACGAGCCCTCCCTTGGCTTAGTAACCATAGACTGCACAGCTGGACTCTATGGGTATCGTGACCTGTACACATTTCTTCATCTCACCCTCCAAGAATATCTTGCAGCTTATCACATATCTAAACTAGAGGAGGAGGAGCAAGCCAAAGTAATCAGTGAGTATGGCAAAGAGAAACACATGCGAGTAGTGTGGAAGTTTTACTGTGGTCTAGTTAATTTTAAAGACTCTTTATCTAATTTTAAAAAAATTTTAAATTCTGTCAACAATGACTTGTTTAATATTCAATGTGCATTCGAATCTCAGCAATCCATCACTTGTGAGTGTGTGGTTCAATCGGGATACAGTAGTCGTATCACTTTAAGACATCAGTTCTTGACTCCCTCCGATTTCACAGCCCTTGGCTACATGATGACAAACACATCAAGTCCTGTTAAGAAACTTGTACTGGATGGATGCAAGTTTGGACAAGAAGGAGCCAGTGCATTTCTGGAGGAGTGTGGTAACAAGGTGCTATCTATTAAGACTTTTTATTTCAATGGTCGAGACTCCGTTAGAGAGCAGTATCAAGCAGTTAACATGTTGTTGAGTAAAATGGAGTCTTTAGAAACGTTAGATATTACTAAGACCAACCTTGGAGCAATAGAAGCTAAAGATCTCACTTTTAACCTTACACTACCTCATCTCCAGACACTCATAATCCAGGAATCCTGGCTAGACCAGGACAGCGTGATGAGATTATTGGAAAAATTAATTATTCCTTGTACTAAATTCCGAAAATTATTATTTGATACAGCAGTGAATCAATGTAAACCACTATGGCAGATGCTTTTTAAATTTCCTGCCTTTTTAAAGGGTTCTACCAAATTACATCTACAAGAAGTTAAGGCTAACCAACAAGATTGGAAGCTTTTCTCAGATAGCCTTAAACAGCATTCACACTACACAAGCCTTATTCTAACTAACTGTGGAATCGACAATGATATAGCTACTGTTCTTGCTGAGTGCTTACTACAATGCACTAGTCTAGAAGACCTTAAATTAGATGTGAATATAATTGGTGACACAGGAGCAATAGCTCTAGCAGAGTGTTTACAAAATTGTTCTGATCTTAAAAGTTTTAGTATAAGCTTCAACCACATAGGGAATACTGGAGCAATAGCTCTCTCTAAAGGTCTCAAACACTGCACCAGTCTTACTGAATTGGATTTAAGATTTAATAAAGTAGATATCGATGGAGCAAAAGCATTATTAGCAACATTTGAAGATAGAAAAAATCTTAACATCCAGATAGAAAATCACAGAATCACTAACCAAGGCATTCTCAACATTCACACACTAGACATCAGTAAACACTCTATTAATTGTGAAAAATTTTCTGTTCTTCTTTCTTATGTGCAAGATCTAGAATACTGGGAGAACATGAGGACAATAAATATTATAGAATTTAGTATTAGTGCTGATGGTGTCAAGGCTCTCGCTGATTGTCTGAGGAACTGCCACAGCCTTCAGACTCTGAATCTTGCATATAATAGTATTAGTGATGATGATGCCAGTGTTCTCACTGATGGTCTAAGTAACTGCCACAGCCTTCAGACACTGAGTCTTGCACATAATAAAGTTGGTATTGATGGTGCCAAGGCTCTTGCTGATTTTCTGAGGAACTGCCACAGCCTTCAGACACTGAATCTTGAATGGAATAGTATTAGTGCTGATGGTGCCAAGGCTCTCGCTTTTGGTCTGAGAAACTGCCATAGCCTTCAGACACTTAATCTTGAATGGAATAGTATTAGTGATGATGGTGCCAAGGCTCTTGCTTTTGGTCAGAGGAACTGTCACAGCCTTCAAACACTGAATCTTGCAGGTAATAAGATTAGTGCAGATGGTGCTAAGGTTCTAGCTGATTGTCTGGGGAACTACCACAGCCTTCGGATACTGAATCTTGCAGGTAATAAGATTAGTGCTGATGGTACCAAGGCTCTTGCTTTTGGTCTGAGGAACTGCCACAGCCTTCAGACACTGAATCTTGCAGGTAATAAGATTAGTGCTGATGGTGCCAAGGCTCTAGCTGATTGTCTGAGGAACTGCCACAGCCTTCAGACACTGAATCTTACAGGTAATAAGATTAGTGCTGATGGTGCCAAGGCTCTTGCTTTTGGTCTGATGAACTGCCACAGCCTTCAAACACTGAATCTTGCAGGTAATAAGATTAGTGCTGATGGTGCCATGGCTCTCGCTTTTTGTCTGAGGAACTACCACAGCCTTCAGACACTTAATCTTGCAGGTAATAAGATTAGTGCTGATGGTGCCAAGGCTCTTGCTTTTGGTCTGAGGAACTACCACAGTGTTCAGTCACTGAATCTTGAAAGTAATAATATTAGTGCTGATGGTGTCAAGCCTCTTGCTGATTGTCTGAGGAACTGCCACAGCCTTCACACATTGATTCTTTATCATAATACCATTGGTGATGATGATATCAAGGCTCTTGCTGATTGTCTTAGGAACTGCCACAGCCTTCATACACTGAATCTTGCACACAATAAGATTAGTGATGATGGTGCTAAGGCTCTCACTGATTGTCTGAGGAACTGCTACAGCCTTCAGACACTGAATCTTGCACATAATAATATTAGTACTGATGGTGCTGAAGCTCTCATTGATTGTCTGAGGAACTGCTACAGCCTTCAGACACTAAATCTTCGATATAATAAGATTAGTGATGATCGTGCCAAGGCTCTCGCTGATTGTCTGAGTAACTGCGAATTTTTGTTATAATAAGATTAATGCTGATTATTCCAAAGTAACATGCACTGTAGGAAAGAGAAGGGCGTGTGGTGTAATATAGGACAGAATACGTATTCAAAGATGAATAGGAGACTGGAAACTGAACAGAGCTGAGAATGTTCTAAAAAGAAAAGAAGGGTTTGATATAGAAATGTATAGATAGAGGTAACATAATAACCTGCACCATGAATAGAGAGAGTTTTTGACAAGTAGTCACTTGCTATTGAATTGTGGATATCGTCAGATTAATCCTATAATCAGAACTCCATCTCGCCATCTACTCCCTCATTCAACCTCTCTCTCCTTCAATACCTATTCCACTCCTAAACCTAACACATTTCTCCTTCTTTCAGCACATTCTCACTAGAATTCTACTCCACCAGAAGCAGCTAGAGACGTCCCTTTGGAGCATTCTATATCTCTCTATTGTACAATTAGGTCAGTAAGCAGATGAGAATATTAATACGACCTAAACATAGCATTTATCTGTCCTGCAAGACTTAACAGTAAATCCTTTTCCTCATTTCTATAGCTTTCATGTCCTCTAAAGAATCCTACTACATGTAGTGTCCCTACCATTTCAGGTCACTCCAGTTACCAACATCACCTGATAAGGAAATACTAAGAGTAAGTCAATGAATATTTTACCAAAGTGTGTTCCAGTATTTTTATAAAGAGCATTATTAATCTGGACAAGACACATACTTCTATTTAAAAGTTAATGCTAAAGGTGGACTATGACATGCCGCAACTTGTACCGTTACGGAATATGTACTTTTAGGCCTTTGGGCAGACATAGTAGTGGGAAGGAAGGTGGGAGTGCTGGCTATTCTATAGAGGTCCTATAAAGAGTGTGTTAATTAATTGCTGGAGACATTATTATTATTATTATTATTAATTCAGTTGTTTTGTGTGTGTGTGTTCTTTTTGTTTGTGTGTTTTTTGTTATTTTGTAAATATTACAGAGGTTTCTGGTGTTTATGACTTTATACTATCTCCTTGTATGTTACAGTATTACTGACTGTACAATCCTTACCAGAAGTTAATCTGAACTGTTCATTTATACTTACAAATGTACATCTCTCTCTAGTTTGTATACTTTTTGACATAATGACTAATCCATCCCCACATTTCAAGAAATGATTTTCTCTCATTGTATTAGATGTTATTATTCCAGCACTGTGTTACACTGTGTTAGCATAGTGTTACTGGGTTACTATTCAAGCATTGATTTATGTTTAATGATGTGTGCATACATGTATGTGTAGAGGTGTTCCTACGGAACTCTTTGATGTTATTAGGATAACCCTTCCCTCCCTATATATCCTACTTAACTCTCTGATGTTATTAGGATGTGTTTAGTGAAGTTTTTCAGACCATCTCAGCTAGTCTCAATTAATTAGGTATGTTACTGATCTCCTCTTATTAGGATGAGATTGATCACACTGTGTTCAAGGAGTTTCACCTCCAAGAACTATCACAATGTACCAATTCCTACTCTAAAGAAATTCAAATTAGTCTAACACTAGCATGACTGAGAGTCCCAGCTCATCCACCTCTTACCCCAACCTGTCCTTCATAGTGGAACCTAGTCCTGGCCACTAGATCCATCACAAGTTACTGATGTTCCAACAATCATCCTCTTCCCACAGTGCATCACGTCGACCCTCCAGAGTTCTCCAAGTCACCTTTGTTCAGGATAATAAGGTGATGAGTGGAATAGGAGATACTATAATCTCATCTCTGGTAAGTCCATTAAGAATATTGTTTGGTGAAGTGAGTAAAATACTCAAGACTGTCAGTCATTTATGTTAAAATTGTCTTCACTCCACCCACCATTAGATCCCCAGTCATCTGTCTTGGGGAAGGAACTGTTCCTCATTGAGTATAGACAATGACCAGTACACACACATCAGATGTTAGAGGGAAGGAGAGGATGAAGAGAAGTTCCAATAAAGACATTATCTTCTGTCAGGTCTGTACAGGACATCTCATAGTTTATAATAACCTTAAGTGATGCTTTACGACAAGTGTTGCATGTTTTGATGGGCAGTGAGACCACATATGTCCAGTCATAATATGTATAAGAGCATATTTACTATTATTGTAGTCATTCCCAGCTATGTACTCTACCCATTAGCTGTGAGGTTAGAGTGGTGGTCACAGAGGGTTTCTTCTGGTCATTATATTAAAAACCTTTTAGTCATTGTAATAATTATTATGATCACAACTATGAAGATGTGGGCGTGGCAGTTCTATAGTTTTTGTGTGTGTTATCACACCCATTGATAAGAACTACCCTCTAGAAAAAGCTGTGACCAAATGCTGTGTATCCCTGTACAGACACTTGTACCCACCACTGGATCTGATACTCTATTTTCCTATGGTCATCACACCATCACTGTTCCTCTCCCTCAGTCAATGTCTACCCTCAGAGAGGTGAGTTATGTGTGTATACATTAAACCATTACCCATCCTCTATAAATAAATATTGTAAGAGGTGTCTGTGTAACTGTCTAACTGTTTGATGCAATACATCCCCTTATCTGTAATCTAATTATCAGAATCATCAGATGATCTGTGCATGAGATGATGCTAGAGCAGAACACATGGTATTATTATAGTCTCTGATTTATGTTAGTCATCTGTATATCCGAGACTATTACAAGTACATATAATTATATTCCAAGCAGTTTATCCTGATGAGAGAGAATTATGTCATAGTATTTCATATAGACCACAGAACACCTGAACAAGTCCAATGTTGTGTGTAGCAATGAATACAGTTGTATTTTTATATTCATGTAGAGTAGACTAATTCATTATTTTCTCTGTTTTCAGTTTAACTGTACAGCCTCCATCACCACACCCCTCATGTTTCCACATCACCTTATCAAAGCATGATGCTTCTGCTCTCCTCATTAGCTGCAAGAACTATAATCATTGTACCAGAATCACCCTGCATTAGGGCATTTCAGCACCCCATGTGAGGATTACAAACCAGGACCCAACTCAACATAGAGGCCACAGTACATAGCACTAAATTCTCCAACTACCAAAATCCCCTCATTTATAAGAAACCAGTCACTGCTGATATCTCCACTAGACACAGCCTGACACCACTACTGTTGTCAGCTACTAAGGAAGGACTGATTATGGCGGAGTCAAGGGAGTATGCAACCTTAGTGAAACACAGTAAGGAATTGGAGATTACTCTATCATCAGACACAGATACATTCCAACTTTGTCTCACCCTGAAGGTCTCCACTTGTATATCTGGACTTCTACTATCAGACCTTCCATCCAGCCCTATAATCTGCTGTCTAAGTAAGAAGCATACATGAGACCCTGAAGTGTCCCATCCATCTTCCTGGCACTGACCAAAGAAAACCACGAACATACTTGACCAACAGTTTTTCTTCCAGGCCACTGTCATTCAAGCTAATGTCTTCCATTGTCCACCTGCAAGATGCTGAACCTGGCTCTGTACCTGGCTCTGTACCTGGCTCTGTACCTGACTCATCTAGCCAGGAACTGCACCAGAACACCTTCCACAGGTGAGGATCTTCTACACTACACACACACTGCTGTGGAGACATTTCCCTTTTATGAGCATGTTAGAGAGAGGTCGGATCTCTCCTGTCATATTTCATATATACCAGAGGAAACCTGCACAAGTACAATGTAGTGTATAGCAATGACTAATATGATAATTATTCCCATCCAATACAGACTAATAAATTATTATTCTCTCTCTATTCTCAGTACAGCCTCCATCTCCATACAACCCTGTGGAGTTCTATTTAGAGCACACACAGCCTATCATCACAGAGGATTTACAAAGTCTTCCATTGGTACCACACACCCTGTTGGTGAGAATTCTCTTGCTAGTCTGTGTTGTGTACTAGTTAAAGTTTTGAGGAATTGTCATCATCAGCAAGTGGAGGTATACTTCCCACTATCTACACTATTTACTATAATATTATATGTAATAGGATACATGAATGTCCTCTATAGGACAGCTCTATGCAGACTCCAGCCAACAACACAATACAAAATTATCCCTGAATTTTCTCTCTCAGATTTGATATTTTTCATCTGTTAAAATTATACTCTACCATGATAGGCTGTACGTTTTAAGGTCCAGCTATACAGAATTCATCACCACTGGTTAACTAAGTTTTCTTCTATCTTTTCCAGAGCAAGCTCAACAATGGCTAAAGGGATTTTGTTAGATCTTCCACCAAATTTAATTTGAAGGTCATCTTATTTGCCAGTTCTCTGGAGAACCAGACTTCCAAGCTTTAGGACTTCAGACCCTATCCTCTCCCTGTTGGGAGGAGGGTCTCAGGACAGGACTAACAGTTCTTATACAATACCCATCAAAAGGTATATACTGTACTATGACACTACATGCCACAACTGTAGTGGCAGAAAATTAGTAATTTTTTAAGCACTTATAAGCACAGATGGAATGACGGGTCTTTTGATTCTTTTCTATAGCCATGGAGTTCTGTATCACAGTCACACTACATGTTAGGGAGTCCCTACAGTTAAGAGCTTACCAAAGCTGGTTAGGTACGTCCTAAGCTCTAGATAGAACACAATGATACATGTGAGAAATAGTCTGTTTTAAGTATTCACAAACTTTTACTCTTTTTCTTCTCATTTTATCTCTCTTCTCCTTACACCACCTTCTCTCCACCCTGTATGTATGTATGTATGTATGTATGTATGTATGTATGTATGTATGTATGTATGTATGTATGTATGTATGTATGTATGTATGTAGTGTGTATGGATGGATGAATGTGTGTGTGTGTGTGTGTGTGTGTGTGCTAATTATTTGTAAACAGTGAATAGTGGGTTGTGAATTGTATGAAGCTGAGTTTTTGTATTGTGGGGAGGGGCTTGTTAACTGACAATTCTTTATATTTTCAGCAACTCCTTTTAGCTGAAAACCCACCTGTATCCTCTACCCCTTTCCAAATCTCCTTGACTACACCTACCACTTCTCAATCTCTTGTTGATGGAGTCAGGAGCATCCTCCTTCTCCCCATCCTCTTCATTAAACCCCAGTTAACTCGAGTGACCTTCACAACAGCAGCATCTCAAGACAGTCTTAACAGAACTCTATCAGTAGATGCCAGAGATTCAAATCATTCAAAGCAGCGATCAATCAGTTTTAAAGAGCCGCAGTCGGATTCAGGCTTGGGCATAGTAGATGATATGCAGGTTAAGAGCTATCTCTCTAAGCTACGTTCGTCTAGCACCGATAGCGAGGAGACCATAGGGAATTACCTGAGCCAGATAGAAGCAGGTAATGAGAATTTCTGTGTGAATATCGTTATGGGGAAGAGCGACTATACTCCCAGCAGAGAGGATGTGACAGGCAAAGTCAGCTGGGAGGAGCTTGAGAAGCAGGAAGCCTCAGGGACGAGTTGAACTCTACACGAGAACTTTTCACGGAGTGTACAGGTGATGGATGAGGAATCCGATAACTCAGAAATGCCCATCACTATTGTCGGTGGTAAGTGAATAATGTTACTCTCTCACAGTAAAACTAGTGTGCAGTTGAAGGTGGTTGTTGTTATTGTTAGGACAGTATGATTTCATACAGGACTAGAGGGGGTGGGACAACATCTTACTTTCTTGACCACACTCACTTCTTGATCTGATATTAGTCTTGACAGACTAAATGTTGTTGTAATAAAAGGATTTAATATCAAAGCAGTGGACTTTTTAGACGTACACAAAACAGAATCACCATTTCCCCTGAGGACCACTCCCCCTCTCATGAATAACCTTTTTTATTTTTATATATTTTTTAATTTTTATATTTATTTATTTATTTTTTTTTTTTTAGAATCTATTGCAGTGGGTGTGGTATTGAAGAATCCCCTGAAAGGAGTCCCCCTACTAATGACCAATCTCTGTCTTGTGTGGGATGCTACACCTGCCAAGTACACCACTCCAAGCTCCCTGTCTCCTTCGGCATCTGCTGTTTGCGAAGTAGTAAAACGTGTACTTCTCCAGCCCGAAGAAGAGAGAATGGTAAGAGATGTATTAGACACGCTGAACTGTATTAAAGGAACTGGTGAATGTACAGTCCTGTAGTGAATGGAACCCTGTGGGGAATCTGTTGTAATAATATGGATCCTACAGGATATAGTGTACCCTTCCTCTACCTTCAGTGAATGTTACCCTTTCATGTAGAGGCTAATATACCTTGAAGTGATCTTCACCACACTATTCTCCTACTAGTATGCACACATCTGTTGAGTGTGAATCCACTGTGTCTGGAGGTGATGTCAGTGTTGTGTTGTGTAGGTTACTCTGCATATGACTCCATTGAAGGAAGGAGAACTGGTAGTGAAGGGGTTCATATACAATCTCTGTATAGAGTCAAACCAGTCCAGTAGGTCAAGTTCCCCTCTGATAGCTGGTGTGTCCAAGGCTAACTCTCTTACTCTCTCCCTCAACTCCAGAGACAGCCTTTATCAGGTACTAAAGTCATACTTAAGGCAGCATGCCAGCATACATGTGTACATGCCACACACGATATTAGCTGTGTCTATTAGATGTAGTTTACGTGCATGTATCATGGTGGCCATTCTACACTCTGTAGGTCCATCAGGGGTCAGGGTTCCAATCACTTCTTGCCGAGGGTGTCCAAGGTAGAATGGAGTTCGAAGTGAGGGGCCCCAGACTTAATGATTCAAAGAGAGAAAAGGCATCATTAGTTTATAAGAAGGATTATCGACTCCACTGGAGGGTTACTCCACCCATGCCTAAAATAGTCGTACGTGATAGAATGTTATCCATCCTATTAGTTAGCTAAACCATAATATTATAATGGAACCTCAGTTATATGTATGTCCCCTATGAGACAGGCACTGCTAATCTATACATGTGAAGCAGTGCATTTTGAGTGGAAGCAGTGTTCTATATGCATAAAACAAGCTGGTAATGAAGTCAGAGCAGACAGATAACTGAAATCAATATGCAGGGGCTGATCCAGGGAGGTGAATAGGGTGACATGCCTCTTCTTAATTTTAATGATATTCATAATTTTCATATGTGGTATCAGCAACAAGAAGACTACTAATAGTCATTTTCTAGTGTGAAGTTGTTTAAGTTTGTCACAAACTTCTCGAATATCTATTGAGTATTGGAAATAAGTGGACATAGCATGCATAAATTCAATCGTTTTCGCTCAAAAAAATTAAAAGTCACCCCCTTTAAGAATTTTCTGAATCAGCCACTGATATGAATGATATTCCACTGTACAATGTACTATCAATATTCTTATCTCTAGACAGCCTTGTCTGGCCTTCCTACCTTCATGCTGACAGGGAAGCTGACTCGTGTGGGTGTGGAAGTCTTCAATGTCGGACAAGTAGCTCTGAATAGCCTACGACTGACTTCTTCACTCGGACCACAGCTCCTTTTAGATGAAGTTAGTACCTAACCAAATGGCTATAACACTTTTCTATAATCTTCTTTTCCCTCTTGTTTTCCCTTCATCTGTTCCTTACCCTCTTCTCTCCTCTCCCGTCCCCTCCCACCACCTCCTGTCCCCTCCCCTCTCTCTTCTCCTTTCATGTAGGTGTCCTCAGAGCTCCATCGTTGTCCTATATATCCCTCCACTCTTCTGGCTCCTCTACTCCCGTATCTACCACCTCCCTCCCTTCCAGCACATTCTCTCCTTGTTGCCTGGAACTGTCCCTCCCCCAGGGCCGGTTAGAACCTTGTAAAGGGATAAGAACAAAGTTGGTCGTGCTAGGGACTCCCTTTCTATGGTCAAGTAGTATATCTGGAGCTGGCGAGATTCCTTGGAACATAGTCTTCTATTATGAGCCTGCACTCATCTCAGCCAACTCCAGATTAAGGTCAGTGAACCAAAGTGTCTGTTTGTCTAGCTATTCATAGTAACAGTTTAGTCTTGTCCCTCCATTCCCCAACAAGGAAAGGAGAGTCTTGAGTCAGAGAGTCAGAACACATGCTACTGTAGAATGCCCAGCACATGGTGTTGTAGTGTATTATGAGTATAGAATGCCATAGCTGTGATAGACTAGTGTTTTAATATTGACTACTACATTAGTGATATATACCATGTGGAACTCTATACAGTGATGGGTCTTATAATTCTGTAATTTTCTATAGTCATCGAGTTCTGCGTCACAGTTGCATACTACATGTTAGGGAGTCCCTACAGTTAAGAGCCACAGCTGTACACAGTCTGTTACCAAGATCCACCAGCTCTACTGTAGATGGAAGACAAAGGTGTGTACACTACATGCGAGAACTAGTCTGCTATAAACACTAGAACTGAAAAATTCTCCTCCTCCTCCTTACTCACCCCTACCTCTCCCCTCATTACTCCTTCCTCCTCACTCCTACCTCTCTCCACCTCCTTACTCCACCCTCTCCACTTCTATCTCTCACCTCCTTACTCCATCCACCCTTCTCACTCCTCCCTATTCTACTCTGACTCATCTCTTCTCCACATCACTCCTCTCTCTTGCTTTATTCTTCCATTTCTTTCTGTAGGATGGACTTGAATCAGTTAGTGATCATTTTAGAAGCAGAGAACAAGTGCCAACTCGCCCACTCCTCGGCAGTAGAGATGCGAATCTCACAAATATCCTGCGTGAGTAGGAAGTGGAGAGTTTACAAGTTAGACAGGAACCAGGGACTCCTCTGTCTCTTACCCAGTGAGAATGGAGTCATACATCTGAAGGGATCTCTGTTAGAACATAGTACTTCAAGTTGTTTGGTTCACTAGACGTCCCTCTTGGTTCAACCATAGTGAGTCATCAGTGCTAACATCACTCATGTCATCTCCAACAAATATTATAGAGAGACACAGCCATCAGTAATAGGGTTATACGTATGTAGGTAATATAGGGTAAGGGTCAGTAATAGGGTTATATGTAGGTAATATAGGGTAAGGGTCAGTGATAGGGTTATATGTAGGTAATATAGGGTAAGGGTCAGTGATAGGGTTAACCATATTATGTAGGTGAGGGTCAGGGGCATAAATATATGAAGTGTGTGTTTGTATGTATGTGTGTGTGTGTGTGTGTGTGTGTGTGTGTGTGTGTGTACTATTGATCCCTTTACCATTAGATCCCGAGTCATTTGTTTCCAGTGAAGGATCTGTTTAGTGAGTAATATTTCACATTTTTATTGTTGGACAAAACAGTACTGTTAAAGATTTATTCAGGAAAATTTAATTTCATATTATTCTTCTGTCTTCCAAATATATTTTTTCTTTAATTTTCCAGATTTACGGTATATATATTTCCCTGTACAGGCACTTGTACCCACCACTGGATCTGATACTCTATTTTCCTATGGCCATCACACCATCACTCTTCCTCTCCCTCAGTTAATGTCTGCCCTCAGAGAGGTGAGTTGTGTACAATACATGGAATATTGTTCACTGATGTAGGTGGTGTGTGTAGTATATTATGTGGTCTCCAAATAACCTAGAGTCAAAAATTATGGATGTAGGAAACATTTTCTCTCATTTTGAGGTAAAATATTATCTTTATAACATCCTGAAAAGATGGTAGGATAGTGAACAGCAAATTTTGTCAGGAAACCTCTCTCTTTAACTCCATCTGATTTAAACCTGTCTGTTATCAGAGGCAGTTTGATGCATAGACAGGACCCATTCAATGAAGGTTATCTGGTACTCTGTGTCTGTTACTAATACAGTCAGTGTGTTTGACTAGTATGTGTTTGTGTATTCTTCAGTCTGTACAGCCTCCATCACCTTACAACCTTGTAAAGTTCCATTTAGAGCACCCCATAACTTATCATCACAGAGGTTTTTTAAAGACTGACATTGCTGCCACATCCCCTGGTCATGAGAACTCTATTGCTAGTTGAAATTATTCATGCCATCCCATAACTACCTCTAAAACTCGTTAAAAGATGATTACAAGAACCCACACCACTGCCTCACCTTTTAGGATCTTGATGTGTTCCATCTTTGGGTTGTAAAAGTTCAACCATTGCCTGTACAAGAAAAAATATCATTGGAAACTCCATCAGGTTAATCGTGTACAATTCTTTATGAAGCTATTCAGATCTGAACACAACAAAAGACCCAAAAATAAACTCTACCCCTGAGATTAGTGAATGCAAAGTGACAGATGTACTTTACCAAGGCTCACTGGAACAGATTACATTACATGCCCTGTATACCTTTTCTACTTGGTGATGACAGTTCTGCAATATGATTTTCACTGGTACACGACACAGACTAGGCAACTGACACAGTCTAGCCAAAAATAAAGATAAGGCCAGTGTTAATAACATTCTTGTTTCTGGTCAGGATTTCCCTTCACAACCTAGCGGGCGGGCGGTGATTATTATTCATTATGTCATTATTCTGATGAATGGATACTCTGCCATAGTAGTACCATTTTCTTTGATGAACTGGAATATTCTGTGTAGTTTAGTAAAGTCACCTTGATCTAGCAAAACTATCTAGGTTCTGAAGTAGCAGCTAGCAGATAAAACGGGGCTAAATACAAAACTATCAGCACTATTGCAACTGCATGCAGCCACTTGTAGAGTCAAAGGTCAATTTTTACTCTAAAAGATATGAGAATGATAACTTTTAAGCGGTGTAATTGCAGGCGGTTGACCAGAAACAGGAATGTCATTAACACTGGCCTAATATTCATCTTTGGTCTAACAAGATCATAACTGTGATTGTCATTCATAGATTGAATCCCAGTCAGGTCATGTGAAGTGTATCTTGCAGTGTGGCTGTTGTGTTTTGTTAAAAACAAATTGATAGTCATAAAATGCCCTCTTCACTACATGTTTACAGATGTGAGACTGTAATGTGTATACTAAAGGATTGAAAACAAGCCTTCCTTACTTAAGCGATAGTCACAAGTGGGTGTGGTCAATTGTGTACCAATTAAAATTACAGGCTACTATTCTGTATTCCTGCTTGCGAAGGGTTTCCAGAACTAGGACATTACAGCTACTTTATCTGACTAGGTATTCAGAAACAAGTCTGTTCTGGAGTGGAGGGTGCAAGAGACAGATTAAATTGGAAGCAAGCTCCAGAAGAACTCTCTCTGTCTTTGCCAACTTTTGTTGGCCTGGAGTGTACAATTTGAACACACTTCGAGTGTTAGCAGCCCATGGAGACAGCAGTAACTATCATGTTCAGAGATGGCAGAGAACTAGCTACATCACTATAGAGTGATGTGGTGGTGTTCGATTAATATGATTATGTGGGTTTGAGTTTTTTAAATCACTCATGAAAATTTATTGTAATGTTGATAGTATAATAGCTGTAGCTAACTAATGATGTGTCTGAGAGGCCACCTGAGTCTGGCACCTAACTTTGTCGGACATAGTGTCCTGAGAAACACTCCTACTTCGAATTTCCAGTCATCTCCAAGCTGATTCACAGGTGACTCCAAGAGATTCCGTGAAGTCCAAGACCAGAGAAATCTGATTGCACATTCTAGCTAGAAAACTACAGTAGAGATGGGAAACAAATAACAGGATCAATAAGAAGTACAGTGCTCATAAAGAAGCTACCAACCATGACAAGACACAGACAATGGACAAGCAGACAAACAATGCTACAGGTATGGATAAACAGACAAACAGTGCTACAGGTATTGGACAAGGAAGCTGGATTGTAAATGTATACAAACTGCAACAATATACAATTATTTAATTATCCTGATCCTAGCTAGACTGGGCAAGCTTGCTAACATAAACAAGGGGTGATCTGGCTGGCTAAACTTTCAAGCTAAAACTTGGATCTCACAAACATTGAGAACAAATAACTGCTTCTTTGTCTTCCAAACTGGGCATGATCCATCCTCAGGCCCACGGTATTACGTAACATTGTGCAATTTTAATGATTTCATTATGGCAACCACTACTCGTGAATATCGGGTCGCTGTAAAACCTGGACTGGACTGAGCATGCGCATTGCAAGCGTAGGCGGACCAAGTGGTGATCGTTTTTTTGTATCATTATAATTTCTACAATGATGATAAACAGCTTCCTAAGACAGCATGTGGATCATCAATTGATCAATAATAACTCTAAAGTTATCAACCTCTCATCTCTGTTCCACTGACACCACTACCAACAGCAGCACAGCCATCACCTCCAGATGTAAATCTAAATCCAAGTTTATAAAAGGCAATATACATGTTTGTCAGAGATATAGAGGGAATCTCAAAACTTGCAATGGGGAAATACCAAGTCCTCCATTTGATTTTACAGTGGCTCGTGCTTATCAAAATTAATGGAACTCTTATTACACCCATAAGGCCAACTGTATAGTTATATACCACTATCATTGTAGAGCAGAATACATCAAAGCAGCTGAACCCAGTTTCATACCATTCGAGTCATGCTTTCAACAACAATAATAGATTTTGAGTAGGAAGTAATTGTTAGTCCAGAGTCCAGGTCTACACTGATACTTATTAATGGCTGCCTTTTTGTTGGAGTGAACATGAGAGTAACAGTGTGGACTACTGACATAACACAAGGTTCCTAACTGGCTGCCACAGTTAAATTCTTTGGTTAGATGAGGGACTAAGTGATTAAGATTTGGATTAAAAGGTTTGGGAATTAGCCTTTTCACTACTTGTTAGCTAACTAAAATTAATGGCTTGTGCAGATTACCTGTTAGTTCACGGCTGGAAATTATAATGATGTCCATGGGAATAAAGTACAAACAAAACACTCTCTTGATCTCTGAATAAAAAAAAACAAAACAGTATACATAATCAAGAAATATAATAATAATAATAGTGTGAGGGAGAATATAATTATTGTCATGTATATCTTATTCCATATACTCTAGTGTAACAGCTGTATGCATGCAATTTGTACATACATACTTAACACCAAAGTATTAAACTGAAATTCTGCCCATTTATGAATATTGTTAAAAGGTCATAACCTCTCTCAACAGCAGTTACACTAAGTAGCTATAGTATACATTTTCTTGCAAGGAGGATCTGCTTTAGCTGGTCTTGACCACTGATCATCATCACTCAAAACTACAGTACTGCAAATACAAGAATATAAAAGTAACTAGCAAAATCATGATGGTATTATACACACTTACCTAATCTTCACCACCAGAATCAGGAGAAGGTGGCCTTTTTGATGGAGTAAATATAACACTGTAGAGGTAAATCTAATTAAATATTAGCACTACAATGCTTACTTATAAGGCCAGACAAATTAAATGTTTCTCACTCTTAAATCCTCAAAAAGGTACTGAAAAATTTTAATACACATAGCTGTAGGCATGTGCCTAAAAAATTCATTGACAGGGGGTATTAGGAGAAACAGATTTCTTAATGAAGCTGTGGTGAATTTCTCATATAGAGCCACTGCTAAGAGTTTAAGCTAAAAGGTTTGGGAATTAGCCCTTTCACTACTTGGCAGCTAACTAAAATTAATGGTTTGTGCAGATTACCTGTTAGCTCCTGGCAACGCACCATTGTAATAGGAATCCTCAGACTCACTAGAAATTATAACTATGTCCAAAACAAACAAAAAAAAAAAACGATCTACACTTAGTATCGATCCACTTGATCCGCCTACGCTCGCTATGCGCATGCTCAGTCCAGTCCAGTCCAGTCCAGTCCAGTCCAGTCCAGTCCAGTCCAATCCAGAGTCCAGAGTCCAGGTTTTGCAGTGACCCGTGAATATCTGAATAAGCGAACACTATACCGTAATGGAGAATGTTCTATCGGTCATTCGAGTTTTGAAGAGATACGAAGGTGATTTAGTTGCTTCTCTTAAAGGTGTTGACCTTTCAGATTTAGTCAGAGAAGGAGTAGAAACTGGCATCATCCATCAGACTCTCAAGGACAGTTTTGAATCTCTGGACCCCAATGTGCCACGCCCAACAAAGATCAGGTACCTACTGTTGCATGCATGTCAGCAGGTAGAGGATAATTCTAGTCTGCACGAGAGGTTTCTCAATGTATTAACTCGGCATGGTGTCCCTAGTAATGTCTTAGACTCTATGCAGTTGAGTTATGACAGCTACTGTACTAATTCTGATTCTCATGTGTCTACATCAGCACTGAGTGTAGCTGAAAGGATTAGTGAAGTCCTGTGTGAAAGCACAGATAACAAAGTAGAAAAAGTAGGTACAAAGCGTTCTCGAAATTTGAGTTATACTCTAAGTGAGAGTCACCTGTCCATTTTAACAGAGATACTTGCTGATCACTCCAGCAAGTGGAATGAGATAGGTTGTTCACTAAACTTGCCAGGTAATGTGCTGAAGGAGCTACATCCTCTTATGCTGATGTATGGTAACAAAACCTGTTTGAATGAAGTGTTGAGAGAGTGGGTAGTAGGTAACCATCCACATGCTAAACCTTCCACAGTGGACAATCTAAAAGAGACACTTGGTAGCAAGGTTGTTGGTTTAGGTAAGGAGGCTAGCCAACTGCAGAATAACATAGAAAAGCATATTCAGCAGGTGGAAGGGCCATTTACATCAGCAAAAAGGATGCGTTTAGAGTGTTCACCTCTTAAAATAGTCTCTCAATCACGTAATATTATTATAACTGAAAGCAATTCTGCCTTGCTTGAGGTTCAAGCAAGTATAGTCGGTGATGAGACCATTTCCTATCAGTGGATGAGGAATGGCAGTCCATTATCTGATGATTTAGGTTACTCTGGTACTTACAAAGAAATATTGTACATAAACAGTGTCACTAAAAAGTCTGGAGGAAGCTATGTTTGTAAATTACAAAGCTGTAGTAAAACTGTAGAGAGTGATCCAGTTATCGTGACTGTAGAAGTCCTTCCCACGAGGAAAACTCTTAAAGATAGATATTGTTTTCAGCCAGAAGTACCAGAGGATTCGTGGCCTCCAGTAGGTAACAAATACATCAACCTAGCTCTAATCAAACAAGGTAATATTAACAGTGCTGGCAAGTACGCACGTAGCACAGTGCGAGGAGATATGGACGACATCCTGAGAGACAAGGACAGAGTCGAGTACGAAGAAGTTTTTAGCAATTTTGAGAAAGGGTGTCTTCTTTTAATAGAAGGTCGACCAGGTAGTGGTAAGACCACCCTTGTCCACAGAGTATGCAGAGATTGGGCCAAGGAAGAGATGCTCAAGGGAGCAAAATATGTATTCCTAATTTCACTTCGAGTGTTTATCAATAAGACAGACGTGAAACTTAAGGACATTCTTAAACTATTTTATTCTAACAATGAAAAAGTAGCACGTCAAGATGTATCAAAACACTTGCACCAATTTAACGGTGATAGCACTTGCTTCATAATCGATGGACTGGATGAGTATTCCCCAAGAGGCAGAGAAGACTCAATCATATTCCAAATTATCCACAAAAAATATCTTCCACTTTCCATGGTAATTGTGGCCTCTCGTCCTGTCGCCACTGCTAAACTGAGGAGGATAGTTTCTAGGCAGGTGGAGGTTGTTGGCTTTATTCGGGAACAAATCTCTAGTTACATAAAAGAGTATCCTTTTTTTGATAAGGTAAATACACCAAAAGAATTGGAGTTGTACCTTAATCTACACCCTAATGTATTGCACATGTGTTACTTGCCAGTCCATGTAGCAATGGTTTCCTTTCTGTTTGAAAAGATGGGAAAAGATATTCCTCAAACAGAGACTGGAATTTACAAGTATTTCACTTTGTACACACTCCTTCGTAAGTTAAGGCGTGGCAATGAAGACATTCAGCTAAGATCATTAGATGATTTACCAGAAAAGTACATGGAATACTTCATAAAAATCTACAAACTTGCATTTACTATGACAGTCAATCATAAGCAGTTCCTCGAGCAGGATGAGTTAGCACTTTCTGACACCACAGGCAGTGACGAACCCTCTCTTGGCTTAGTAACCATAGACTGCACAGCTGGACTCTATGGGTATCGTGACCTGTACACATTTCTTCATCTCACCTTCCAAGAATATCTTGCAGCTTATCACATATCTAAACTAGATGAGGAGGAACAAGCCAAAGTAATCAGTGAGTATGGCAGGAAGGAACACATGCGAGTTGTGTGGAAGTTTTACTGTGGTCTTGTCGGCTTTAAGAACTCATCGAATTTTAAATTAATTTTATATTCTCTCGACAATGACTTGTATAATATTCAATGTGCATTCGAATCTCAGCAATCCATCACTTGTGAGTGTGTGGTTCAATCTGGAGACAATGGTTGCATCACTTTTAGACGTCAGTTCTTAACTCCCTCCGATTTCACAGCCCTTGGCTACGTGATGACAAATACATCAAGTCCAGTAGTGAAACTTATACTGGATGGATGCAAGTTTGGACAAGAAGGCATAAGAACATTGCTGGAGGAGACTGGTAACAAGATGCTATTCATTAAGGCATTTTGTTTCCACGGTCAAGACTCTGTTAGAGAGCAGTATCAAGCAGTTAACATGTTGTTGAGGAAAATGGAGTCTTTGGAAACATTAGATATTACTAAGACCAACCTCGGAGCAATAAAAGCTAAAGATCTCACTTTTAACCTTATACTACCTCATCTACAGACACTTAAAATCCAGAAATCCTGGCTAGACCAGGACAAGGTGATGAGTGTATTGGAAAAATTAATTATTCGTAGTACCAAATTCCAAGAATTATTATTTGACACAGCAGAGAATCAATATAAACCACTATGGCAGATGCTGTTTAAATTCCCTGCTTTTTTAAAGGGTATCTCCAGATTACATCTACATGAAGTTAAGGCTAACCCACAAGAGTGGAAGCTCTTCTCAGATAATCTCAAACAGCATTCACACTACACAAGCCTTAATCTAATTAACTGTGGAATTGACAATGATATAGCTACTGTACTTGCTGAGTGCTTACTACAATGCACTAGTCTGGAAGACCTTAAATTAGATGTGAATATAATTGGTGACACTGGAGCAATAGCTCTAGCAGAGTGTTTACAAAATTGTTTAGATCTTAAAACTTTTAGTATAAGCTTCAACCACATAGGGGACACCGGAGCAGTAGCTCTTGTAGAATGTTTACAGAATTGTTCTGATCTTAAAACTTTTGGTATAAGCTTTAACCGCATAGAGAACACTGGAGCAATAGCTCTCTCTAAATGTCTCAAACACTGCATCAGTCTTACTGAATTAGATTTAAGATTTAATAAAGTTAATATCGATGGAGCAAAAGTAATATTAGCAACATTTGAAGATAGAAAAAATCTTAAAATTCAGATAGATAATCACAGAATCACCAACCAAGGCATTCTTGGCATTCCCACACTGGACATCAGTAAACGCTCTATTAGTTGTGAGCAATTATCTGTTCTTCTTTCTTATATGCAAAATACAAACTGGAAGAAGATGAGGACAATAAATATTACAGAATTTAGAATTAGTGTTGATGGTGTCAAGGCACTTGCAGATTGTCTGATTAATTCCCATAGTCTTCAGACTCTGGATCTTTCACATAATAACATTGGTACTGATGGTGCCAAGGTTCTTGCTGATTGTCTGAGGAACTGCCATAGCCTTCAGACACTGAATCTTGCATTTAATAACATTAATGCTGATGGTGCCAAAGCTCTTGCAGATTGTCTGAGTAATTGCCACCATCTTCAGACTCTGGATCTTTCACATAATAACATTGGTGCTGATGGTGCCAAGGTTTTGGATTGTCTGAGGAACTGCCACAGCCTTCAGACACTGAATCTTGCATTTAATAGTATGTAATGATGGTGCCAAGGCTCTCACTGTAACCTTCAGACACTTATAATGAGATTAGAGATGATGTGCCAAGGCTCTTGCTAATAGCTTAAGTAACTGCCACAACCTTTAGACACTGAATGTTGGATTCTGACTCTTTTCTTTTGTGTTCATAATGATATAATTATTATTTGTGATATCATTCACATTATTACCTATTATTGCATTCATATAATTAGATTAAAAAGTAAAATTTCTTGTAAGGGTGGTTTTTCATATAGTTTGATTGAATAGCTGACTGAAGAAAGGCTCAATTAACATTGGTCCTTCGAGCCGGATACTTGTACTCATATGTAGCTATTGTTGTTTCTGTTTTACTGGTCCTTCTTTGGAAAATTTCATCACCACGTGTGTTTCTTGCATCTGTGGACATAATGACCATGACTGAACTCGACCTACATGCAATCTCTGCCCACAAGAAAAGAAGGGGTGTTACTAAAGCCTCCATTACTTGCCTGGCTAAAACTCTCAATGAGTTGGAAAGTAAGGCCAGTGATCTAAACACTCTCAACCTTGTCCAAACGATTGGCCAAACGGCTGGAGACCCTTGACTCTGAATTTAAGAAGCACCATCAATCTTTGATTGATCTCATAGAGGATGAAGAGACCCTTCAGGCAGAACAAGATGTATTTGATGATCATGATGATGAAATCTCCCTCCTAACTATAATAGCTTAGTAGCTCATTGCAAGCTGCACCGGTGTTCTCATGATCCAAATGCTCACAAAATAGCATCTATAAGACTTTTAAGTTTGCAGAGAAACCTGTCTCCAATCAGGGAAGCAATAAGTGATCTATCTGGTGGCTCTGATGATGTTTTCCTCCTCCACCATCACGAGAATCAACTCTCTGACCACAAGAAGGAATTGCAGGATATTAATGTAAGTCTCTTAATGTTAGATCTGGAAGAAGATGATGAGCTAACTGTCAAGCAGATTGTATGCTCTCTCAACCTCAAGAGACTTTTGAACTCGCATATAAAAATAATAATAACCTCCTTCCCTCTTGCAAATTTCAAAGTCGTGGGACAAAATTTAGTTTGCATGACCTATCTAATAGTCGAATTAAATTTTGTACTAACATATATTATTGCATTCATATAATTAGATCAAAAAGTAAAATTGTTGATGTGAGAAATATGCAGATCATCTGCTGATCCTCGATCACCCACTCTGTTATATGATGGTAATGGAGTGAAGCTGCCAAAGCTAGATGTCCCAACCTTTGACAGAAGTCTTTTGAATTAGAAGTCATTTTAGGAACAGTTTTGTATTTCTGTACATGATTGTTCTACTCTCTCAAACTCTGAAAAACTGGTTTACCTTTAACAGTCTTTGAAAGGAGGTTCTGCGAAGCACACTATTGAGGGCCTATCCCATTATGGTGACCACTATGGTGAAGCCATCGAGTGTTTAAAGGCTAGATATGATCATCCACAATATGTGTTTCTTCTCTGTCACAAACTATATGCATTTAAAGTTTAGGTTCTCTCCACCATGTTAAAAACTTGCAGAAGTTAGTTACAAATCTCATAAAATTTGCATAGAACTGGTTATATTCCAAACCACAAATTCCTGTCTTTTGAGAAAGATAGTGCATAAGAATAATGATGAGCTATTCTGTGAGGTAATAAAGGAGAGATCTGTTATGGATAAAGCCACCCCCCCCTCCCCCCACACACACACAGCAGAATACTTGATTGGCTACTACTTCACATGTATAATATTCAGATACCTGCTATTAGTGGTAGTCAACTATACACTAACAGATATAAATTGTGTACACAGATACAACGATCTAAAGAAATCAAAAAAGATGTATAAATGATTCTACTCTACAAGCTCAAGTACATGATATAGCTACTGTTTTTTGAAGTTTAATATATTTCGTCCCTACATCTGTGCTAAGTGGACTGTGTAGCGACCATCCTGTTAGCAGAAGCCATAAACTGGACCATGAGATCGAGTTCCACTAATTTTAAGTCTCTTTTCTATGAGAACAGCTACAAGATCTATCACAAAAAACTTTACCATTGAGGTATAAGTGCCTGTACAGAGAGATTAGTGCTGTTCTCTATTCAATCATGGTCTACATATTTGTCAAGTAATCTCAAAACAACCTGAAATGGTTAATTTCATTCATAGTATTATCTTGGACAAAATTGATGTTTAGATCAATTCCATACATATCAATGACTTTTTGATAAAGGTTTTTGCATGCTAAGATGAGATTCTTCAACACTAAAGCTCCTAGCCTTAATCTGATTGTAAACTGTTAATTTCTTCATTGCTACTTAAAACGTTCTAGACGAGGACAATTAGTCATTTATGCTAAGAATCTGTCCTATCTTACTACACAAACTATTTTGACTAAAGTACTGCCTTCTCTTACTCCTGTAATGAGAAGATCCTTAGGAGAAAATACTGCAGTGATACTCTACTGCAGTGTCTAATATTCAAATACTTTTCAATCCTGTTTTGATGATTGCAATGCTGAAGCCACTTCGAAATGTGTTGAAGCAAATGAAGAAAAAAGTACTTTCCTTGTAAAATGAATGCAGTACATCCATATGACAACCATTAAAAACTCTCTCTACCCATAGAAACTCATATTTTGTGCAATACACATGGAACAGCATTCTTGTTGTGGTAGACTGCATTAATAGCTATAATTATTAATTACTGGTGTCACAGGGTATGGCCTCCCCCATGGTCCGAAGGAATTGCCCGAGGATATGAGCTCCCCCCTACTGCAGAAACTCCTGGGAGGAGATTAGCTATAGACGACAGTGTAAAAAATTCTAGGGGGGAGGCCATACCCTAGGACAGAAGCTCCTGGTACATAAACTCCTGAAAAGAGATTGTATACTCAATAGATGACAGTGTAGAAAATTCTATGGGGGGAGGGGAAGCTATACCCTAGGACAGAAGCTCCTGGTGTATAAACTCCTGAGAAGAGATTATAGATGACAGTGTAGAAAATTCTAGGGGGGAAGCTATACCCTAGCTCCTGGTACGTATACTCTATAGACAGTGTAGAGAATTCTATGGAGGAGAGACTATACCCTAGGATAGAAGCTCCAGGTGCAGAAACTCCAGAGATTATATTATAGCCTCCCCCCCATAGAATTTTCTACACTGTCATTTGTAGAGTATATAATCTTTTCTCAGGAGTTTCTACACCAGGAGCTTCTGTCCTAAAGTATAGCCTCTCCGCTATAGAATTTTCTACTCTGTCGTCTATAGAGTATATAATCTCTTCTCAGGAGTTTCTGTACCAGGAGCTTCTATCCTAGGGTATAGCCTCCTGAATTTTCTACACTGTCATATATAATCTCTTCCCAGGAGTTTCTGTCTTTGGATCTAGCCTATTAATTTACTATTAGCTACCACCTCTACCTCTGCTGCTCTGGCCAAAACATAGGCCGGAGAAAATACCCTAGGGGCAGAGGCTATATACCCTAGGATATTAACTGGGGGGGGGGGGGAGAGAAAATATACACCAGAGGTTATATCCTGTGACACCTGGTATAATAGATCTGTGGTTATTTATTATATCCTGTTGTTCATTGTGCATTATCATTAGTTACGTTGAGTTGTGTCAGTTGTGAGTTGTGTTGTATTAGAAAATTGTGCAAAAGATAACTGAGCTAGTTTCAAGTGTGCAGATAGCCGAGTCCAAGGTTATCACACTTGTATATTATGCATAGCTTCCAACTTCTCCAAGTGTCTGACCGGGACAAGCCACACCCATCAATTAAATCTTGCCAGCTATTATAATTCTATTAGCTAATGATTTTACAGTAGCTGGAAATTCCTGGGACTTACATGTACTGTAGTAGCTAGCTTGAGCTATGTGATAGCCATGTAGTGCAAACACTGCAAAGTCAGCTCAATAGTTCAATTGGTCTCTTGCAGCTTGCCAGGCACTGTGTAAACTAATAATTAATAGCCCGTGGCCACAGCTGTCTGCCACTTCGCCTCCTGACCGGGACATTGAATAGGCAAGTTGTAGTACCGGGCGGGACACTCTAGCAGACTAGAATACCGGGACTGTCCTGGCCATTTCCAGGACAGTTGGAAGCTACGATTATGGTTCTGGACTTTATTTCACTATTTTAATTGTGTTGTTGTTTTTTTAAGTTGTGGCACCTCAGAATACCTCATATGCTTGTATGTTATGTGAGTATAACAGTTTTACTGAATTTCTTTCTCTTGTTTGTATACTTTTTTGCATTGTGACCTCATTCATTCGAACTTTTCTATTAAGTAGTTTTCTGATCATCTGCACTGGAAGAGACTATTGAAACATCTGTTATTGTACAATACAATTATAAGAAATGGTGCACAGTATTTTTGTTATAATTAATTTTATCAAAAAATTTTGGCAGAATTTGAGAATAGCATTAGCTATAGGGAGAAGTTCAAGCATAATTTATTGAGGCTTGTGATAAGTGTTAAGATGGAATAATTCTCCACTATTTCCTGGCAATGTATTATTATTATTATTATTATTATTATTATTATTATTATTTATCTGATTTTGGGATAGGTGTAGGAATGAAACACATTGCAGTGGTGTAGACAACTTTATAAAACTGGGGGGCTAAAGACAAATTAGCCAAAATGTGGCTCACTCAAGGGGGAGGGTGAACAAGGTGTGGAAGCAAAAATAAGAGGCATAAGAGAGCAAACTAGAGTAATATTCACTAACAACCATAAAATGTACACAAGGATAGGTAATTATTTGAAGATTCATTGTGGATTCTGTATTAAAACATTCAAGCTCTAGTAACTAGTCAAACAAGTTCTCTGTTTAAGCAGCTATTACAACAATGTTACCACATGTTTACATGTTATTAACCACCATACATCAGCTAATAGCTATACCTGTAAACCACTACAACGAACCACAGTTTACTTTGAAAGCCTCAAGGTTTAGTTACTATATGCATGTGAATCTCGTTTTCTGAAAAATCTGGGTGGGTGGGGCTGAAGGTGACTGAAGTAGCAAGACTTTTTAACCAATATATATTCTAGCTCTGAAAATTCTCTACTAGCCATAGCTATAATTGTAGTGATGATAGCTAACATTCAGATTGAACAATCAAATGCAGCTACTTGCCTTGTGAATGCATTCTGTACTGGGCCTGCAACAGTGGAAAGTTAGAATAAGGGGCTTGTATAGATCTTGGCAGTTACAAAGATAGTGAATCTGATAGTGCCAAATCAACACTTAGACTCAGTCTGCTACTCCACTAGCTGTATAGCAAAATATTGCTGAACACCTTTAATTGTCCCAGTTAGCAGTCTAAAGACTAATACGCTGAGTTAATTATAAATATTATATAACAATAATCATTACTATATTCCCCACACTTACCTAATATAGTCAGAGAAAAAAACTTGCAAAATTAGTCATACAATAGCAAACCACAAACTCATGTCTTTTGAGAAAGATAGCAGATAAGGATAATGATGAGTAGTTATAATAAAAGGTGTGATTACTCCTAAAGGGTGTGGGTTTGCCAGGTTGGTCAATGCATGGGTCATGGCATGATATACATTCTATAGTATTCTGTATTCATCAGACTAAACTTTATGCATAGCATGCCAGTAGAGTTATAGGAAATGACAGTCAGTTTAATTCACACTGTGTGATGGAGGACCCATCCTAGGTGTCGTATCTTTCTTTTACAAATTTCAGGTAAAATTGTTTGTGCAAGTGTTATCACACCAAATAATACTATTAGCTAATTCCTGGGTCATGCTTTGATTCAGTTGACTATTATTCCAGAGATGACTGTTTGTGCAAGTGTTAAAAAAATCATTGTTGTAGCTAATTGAGCATTACATTATTCATATTTGCAGCTATTGTGAATGACACTAAAGCCTACTTGACAAGAAACTGAATTCACAATCAATAATCCATAATAGATAGCAATTGAATGGTTAAAGTCAGTTTCTATACATAATAGTTAGTTGATGAGGGAGAGAATATTTATTGAGTGCTAGCTAGATGGATGACTGTTAGAAAAAATGTTTTGAGCAGAACTCTTTTGTAGGCAAGGATTTCATACACAAAGCATGAATCTAGAACATGGTATCCAACTAGCTCTAGATCATCTATAGCAATAGATCCTTCAAGATGGTTCAAGGAAACTCACTCAGTCAAAAAATGACCTATATGGGGCTGACTTATCTCCTGAGCCATGGGCCTTTAAGGGGCACTTCAGGTCTTCAAGTTGGAAGTCTTCTGGCTGATTAAATACAAATGCCAATATGAATACCGTATAGCGGGAAATTTCTGAGGGGAAAAATTTCGTGGTTTTTGTGGTTTAAATAAAACCACGAATGTTTTACCCATGAACTTTTAATTTTATGGTTTGAGACAGCACCAAGCTGTAAACCACGAATTTTTTTCCACGAATAAATTTGATTATCGAAAACCACGAAAATATTTCCCCTCGGAAATTTCCCGCTATACGGTAAATGAAAGATAAAGTGATGTTATAACGTACATTAACAATACTGAATGAAGACAAGCATTCAAGAAGCAGCATAAATTCAGACAGCAGCAGGCAAATTCAAACAGCAAGCAGAAGGTAAATTCAAACAGTATCAAGTTAGTAAGAACAGATAGCAGGCATACTTTGTGCTTTTGAAGTGTAGGAAGTGGTTTTTTTATTTCCGCGTTTATAATTTTCGCAATATATTCTCTATGTGGCGCGAAAATTTTAAATTTCACGCATAACGCATTGTATATTATGAAAATTCTTGGATCCTATTTAGAAAAAAAAAAAAAAAAAAAAAAAAAAAAAAAATTGGTACTTTTGTTCGCCCTGTCCCCATTTCATGAAAATTTGCTGCTAAGCTGCCTGACTAATTCTAACAATAATTATGAGTAATAATACTTATGATGATTGCTTATATAGAAAGTCCAGAGCTAAAGTTGAGTGTCATCATCAACAGGATGTACTGCATTTCTTTTGCAACAGGAAAGCAAGGTTTTCTTCATTTGCTTTAAAGCAGTTCGAAGTGGTTTCAGTGCCACAATCATCACAACAGGAGTGAGAACTGAGGGAAGAGTAGTAAATATTATAATGAAGTAGAATATCACTAGTGTTTGTGTTGTAGTAGCAGAGGATGGTGAACGTTCTCTTATTAATGGAACAATTGAAGGCATTATATTAGTTACAGCAGCCAGAATAGTTCGGACAATGAGATAGAACAGACTCTTAGTGATGGCTTTCTTGATTTGATTATCCTCTTCTAGAGTACTGTGTTTTATGTAGCAATAAGTGAGGAAACTGAAGGTGACAAGAACCACACAGCCTGCAATCTCAAACAACCAGACCAAGACTACAATAGGGAAATATAGTGGTGAAAAAGATGGACGTAACATGCAAGTACTTCCATCCAGAATAGTACTGATGCCATTAGTATATGTGAGTAACCCAAACAATACTGATCCTGTCCAAGATATCGCTATGAACGAGATTAAAATGTTCCATTTCAGCCTGTTTTGAGAGTACTTGACAAATATGTAGACCATAACTGAATAGAGAACAACAGAACTGGATTCTACACAGGTACTTGTATAAAGCACATTGTATACAACTCTACAAGAATAATCACTTGTGATGATTTTTGTGTCAACACCAATAAAAAGAAGACTTTTAAAAGCCAATGCACTAAATTCTCCAGCAAAGATATTCAGCAGCAGAACTCTCATGGGCCAGTTTATGTCCTTTGCTAATAGGATGGCCACTACGCATAGTCCACTGAAAACTGCTGTGGGTACAATGATGAAGAAAAATACAGAAAATCGGAAAATATTGTTGACTGATGCATCATCATCTGAACTTGTAGAGTTGAACATATCCATCTTTCTTGCTCAAGCTGATGCTTTGTATCTGCTGCTAGCACTTAGTAGAACTGACAGTTGAACTATAACTAGTTATACTGTAATCTATGGAGATGGTAATATAGGTGCAATTTACAACCATTTTACAATTATGTCACCATAACCAGACTGGTAGAAGGGTTTACATAGGTACGATTTACAGTTCTCATTGTTTAACCATTTCACAAATATGCCACCATAACCAGATGGTTTACATAGGTACAATTTATAGTCTTTTGTCTATTTGATTATCAGTCACTAGAGGAAATTCAGTGGAGCTAGCTCAGCCACACTTTCCTCCAGAAACTTGATTAAGTACCAAAATGTAGCCCTCTCAAAGAACTTTCTAATTTTATTCCAAAAATGACACTGCCATAGCTAGATCACACTCATAAAATATTGACATCAATCCAAAATTAAGTGACCAGCATGCTTCCCAAGAATAAAAACTTCTTAGTTCAGTTTCTGTCTAATTTCACATGATAATTTCATATCTAGCTACTGTATCAGAGAGGGTGTGTTGAAGGGTGAGGGTGAGTAAGCTATAGTATAATATTGTGGGCATAAGATGTGGGCATCCCAAAAGATGACTAGACTTTAATTTACCTTTAACTTCATTTTTGTTCTTGTTGCCATATGTATTATCGCATCATAAAAAATTATTTGGATAGTTAAAAAAAAAAAAAAAAAAAAGTGAGAGGGGTGATGTGCCTTTGAAGGACCTAGAATCAGTGGAGTATGTCCTTGGGGTCACAACCATGGTCTCACTTTGCTCGAATAAGCAGATTTCCCTGTAGCTACTTGGAACATCAGAATAGTTACAGTAGAATTTGATTTAATAATTATACTACTGCTACACAGCCACACCTAAGCACGGTCTTTGGTATAATCTACAATACTATTTATGATCCAGGGTGAGCACTTCTTGGCAATGTTATTCTTTAAAGTTGTTATAATAATTAGCTAGCTAACATTTTGATTACATTAGCTACTGCAGTATAAAAGAAATCAATACATAGTATCAGCAACAGAAATGATGCACAATAATAGTTTACCATTTAACCCCCCCCCCCCAACAGTGTCGTACTATGGTGAAGGTGTGGTTAGAGTTGGAATGGAACCGATCTATGATGCCCATGCAGCCAGTTCCCTCAGGTCATCATCCTCTTCTTGCACCACAGGCTTCCTCCTTGGGGCCGCTGTAGCTATAAAAACAAACAAGAAAGAAGAGCTGACCATATGCATACCTCAGCTACAAAACTACTATCATAGCTTTTTCAGACGTAAGATACCACAGTATCAGCTTATAGAACCACTTCACACAATGTACAATACTTACGAACTGCTGGTAAGTCTTCCAGAGGGTCACTAGTCTCTAGTGCATTAGACGGTTCTCCGACTTCTAACAAGTCTTTCTCCAATTCTTCTTGCTCTAGGTCTTCAAGCTCTGCCAGTAGATCATCCTAACAACAGTACACATAAAACATTGCAATGACGGGAGCTGTGGTAGAATACTATCACAATGCTCTAATATTAGGTACATAGCTATTATTATAGCTCCATTGGAATAACATGGTGGGTAGAGTTCTGCCAGCTAGTAATGTTTGTACACACGGTTCCTGGTAATTAATATCCAATACATGTACTAATACTCGGGGTCAATTAGAAAAAGTCTATAACAATGGGTGCTTCTATGTGTAAATTTCCTTACAGTATTCTTATTGTATATTATGGTATATTACAGTAATCTTATCATATATTATCAGGTATATTACAAATAGCAATGATGTAATGTAAGAATAGAAACACCCATAACAATGTAATTTCTAGTTAAGGTACAGAGTTATGTAATTCAACACAGTAGTTAAGTGGCTTATACCCTAAGGAATTGTCATAATTATGTGCTAAAACCTACATCATCAATTTCTGCTGCAAAACCAATGGGTGCTGAGAGAG
Source organism: Diacarnus erythraeanus (assembly GCA_964016965.1). Taxonomy (NCBI): domain Eukaryota; kingdom Metazoa; phylum Porifera; class Demospongiae; order Poecilosclerida; family Podospongiidae; genus Diacarnus; species Diacarnus erythraeanus. The sequence goes on along the minus strand of OZ024684.1, from coordinate 1,941,566 downwards.
CACCTGAAATCTCCTCTGCTATCTCATTTTGCTCACTGATATCGTCCATCATGTCATGAATATCATCCACATCTCTACATTTGGATGTCGAAATAAAGCTATAACCATTCTGCTGCTATGGCATGCATGTAGAGTACACAAAGTCAAATGAAAGATGTTAATACAGATGCTTAGCACAACATCTACTAAACGCCCAGAACTATACAATAGCTAAAATAGACTATGTTTATATATTATGTTTCCACATTATATCCTAAGCACAGGATGGCTTCAGAGATAATTATGAGGTTATAAAAGAACATCAAGTTGTGTACTAATACAGCACAGCTATTTGGAGTCCTGTTTGTTACCAATACCATAACATCTTTATAATCACTCCTAAAGTAGTTATAGGGCATTAAATAGTATAGCTATGAATGAACAAACTACCATAATAGCACAATATCTATACTCATAGTGTAGCTGATACTATTTTTAATGCATGAATGAAATGCCATAATAGGAGGAAGTAACATGCTAAAAAAGTATACAACGTGATCATTTTAGAAGCATACCTATTTCATTACCACTGCCCTCTACGCATAGACCTCCTTCATACACATTATTATTTGAATGGCCAGAGCTAGCATTTCTGAAGTGGTAGATAGTATGGCCATTGGGAAGTCATGCCACAACCATTTAATATAAAAAATGTTTGAAGATGATCTTTGTCACTTACAAATTGATATTAAAGATATAGATAATAATAAAATGACCTATGTATACACAGTGACTAACAAGGGTATAATTGTACTGGTCAGTATAGGCAGCTCCAGGACATGATTCAGTGGGGCCATGAGACATATGGGTAGCTTTAGGCAAGAATTGGCTGAATCATTGTATCAAGATTCTCTTTATAATAAATACAGACATCAATCTACATTCCACATTAACAATAACCACCACCCCACACCAATCTTTATTAAAATGTACACTCCCACTACTACTATTAGCTGATATAGCAGTACATTGTACTCACAGTTGTTGGTGGGCTGCCTTGAGAGCCTTGGCAGCATAGCTCATGTTTTTGAGGACCTCAGTGTTAGTACTGGCGTTCTCTAGGGCCTCTCTCTGAAACTCAATGGTGGACAAGGTCCCATCTATTTGGTTTAACTGCTTCTCTAATCTCTTCTTTCTCTTTAATGACATCAAAGCAGCTAAAATTAACCATAATACTTAATTTAGGGAATATTGGAGAGAATGGGGTTAAAATATCAAATTGCTTGCCACCTACAAATGGTACTCTGTACAAAGAGAGATCTGGTATCTACACCAGTGTTATTATCCTCTGGGGTTCAGTGAGTTAGCTATCTTCTATATTAGCTGTTATGACAACTATGTCTGACACACAGAGGAAGATTAGACATTATTCATCTTCATGCTATTAACCACTGATTCCCTGTACATACCTCTTTTATTCTTCATCCCATTCTTCTTGGCAGAGGCCAATTCTTTTTCTATTCTCTTCTCCAAAAACTCTGACTTTTTACTAAGCATCTCTTCTGTTTCCCGTAACTTTTGAATAGCCTGCTGTGGAGAAGGGGGCTCTCCTTTCTTCCCTCCGCCAAAAACCTTAGCCAAAGCTGCCATAGCCATCCTGTTCACTCTCAAAAAGTGGTACTATCTTCAGTAGCTAAAGTAAATTCAGTTTGTTTTGGTCACGTCCATGTCACGCGCTCTGTGATGACGTGCACATTGTAGGGGGATTCCCTTCAACCTTTGGACTCATGGATCTACTGTGGCTGCTAAGTAGAAGGACTGCACAAGGTAGTCCATCCAGCGACATGAAGGCTTTTAGAGAGGTGTTTGCTAAAGCCAAGAACATAGCAGTTCTCACTGGAGCTGGGATGAGCGCTGAAAGTGGAGTTCCAACCTTTAGGTAGGGATTCTAATTATGTAAAAATTAAATATTATTATTGTGGTAATAATGATAGAGGTGCTGGAGGTTATTGGAGAACATATCAGGCCCAGGATCTAGCCTCTCCTGTGGCATTTCAAGAAAACCCTTCACTAGTATGGGAATTTTATAGTTACAGGAGAGAAGTCATGAGATCAAAAGTATGTTTATTACTAGTGAGGACAAGTGTACTGCATGTGGGCAATGGAGTTTTGGCCATCATAGACAAAATCATGAAAGATCATGGACAAAATCATAAAAGAAAGTAGAAAAATTCTTGGCATGTGAGCTAAACGTAAACAATGATCATGAACAAAAAGTTGTTATATGGAAGAAAAGGCCATAATCTTATTCCTACTCCATAATGGCCTAGGTAGAGTCAGCCATCCCATCTCACCCTTCCCTCTCCATGCCATTAAGATTCAAAGTCCAAGTGTTCTTATATACGCAGGAACCAAACGCAGGACATAAGGCCATTGCAGAACTGGAGAAGAGACTGAAGACTCAGGACAGGTCGGTGACAGTCATTACTCAGAACATTGACAGACTCCACCACAGAGCAGGATCAGAGAATATCTTAGAGTTACATGGTGAGGTCATGTCCGACATAGGAAACTATTGATGGGAGATCCAAGTGTAAGGAGTGAAGGTTATTAAAGGTGAAAGTGTGTGTTGGAGCATTGAGGTTACATAATGCGGTTACATGGTGAGGTCATGGGTATTAAGGGGGTATATATGCAAGGGGGTGTGTATACTAGTGAAACATTGATAAGGTCATGTTGACAATGGGAATGGGAGAAGGGGGGAGAACAGGGACAAGATGGTTATTGAGGAACATGTGTTACATGGTGGACATCAGGATGACATCCCTGTCCCCTATAAAGCACATACTGTATAAAAGGGAAATTTTCAAATGGTGCAAAAAGGAGATCTTCAACTTTGAAAACATGAACTTAAAAGGCTCACTAACCTGCACCAATATGAAGGTCAAGGTTCAACTATGCTTAGTGTGTTACTGTTAGACCCCCAGTAACTATTATTTAAAGTGGCAAAAGATGATGTTCCTGCACCCAGTGTTTCCCAAATCAATGAAATATGCTGACAAGGCAATGAGAATTGAGATGAAAGATCTTCAAACTCACATGGTCTAGCTAGCTAGCAGTTCAATTTTTTTAAGGTGAAAATTTTGAAACAAATTTGAAAATTTCGCTTTGGTCATAAGGTACCCTTGAATAGTGGGTAGGAGGAGCTTAATTTAGTGATGTCATGATAATATACTGTCAGGCTCTCTCTTCTTGACTCGGTGTACCAAATGTAAGGATATAGTGGAGAACAGAGACAGCCCTATATGCCCCGCCCTAAAAGATAAAGGGTAATTAATCAATGCTGGTAGAGGGTTATCTCAATAATAACCTCACTTTGCAGTGCACCTGATCCAGCTACTAAAGAAGCTGCTATTCCAATAGCTGAACTCCCAAGGTTAGTTAGACTGCTTGGCTAGGTATTAAGGTTTCTTTTTGACATTGCATTGTGACCACATTAAGGTAAACTGGCTACTATTGAAGGGAAAAGGTAAGGGATGTCATGATATCTCATTTCTTTGATATTAACTTGGCTATCACCCTAATCCTGTTGTGTATTGCATCACACCTATTATGATAAGGTAACTCTCTGTGTCTGTCCTATAGTACACTTTTATCCAAGCCTGTCCTATGTGTACACTTTCATCCTCTAAGCCTGTCCTATGTGTACCCTGCTCTATGATGAGTTAAGGGGTTTGGTAAAGGGTCTATACCTTTATCCAGACTTAATATCTATGGTAATCTAAATGTTGTTGAAGGATGGCACCATGCATCAAATTCACCAATACATACTCTTTTGCTTTAGTTGTAAGAAGTGTGGAGGTCTTTTAAGACCACATGTCGTTTGGTTTGGCGAGAATCTGGACAGTGATGTGCTTAAGTCAGTTGACAATGCTCTAGAAAATTGCGATTTATGTCTGTTAGTAAGTACATGGGTTATAATCTGATAAGGTTCCTATGAAATTGCAGAAATGTCCTTTAATGATTTAAAAAGATGGTATAGTGAACCCAACAGTAAGGACACCTCCCATTAAATAACAGCTTGTGTATATAACATCAATCGAACTTCACCCCCTAAAATAAGGCCACACCTTTAATTCATTCTTGCAAATGTTGTATAGGTTGGAACTTCCTCTCTGGTGTACCCAGCAGCAGGCTACGCCCCCATGCTGGCCTCTAGGGGTGTCCCTGTGGCAGAATTTAACTTGGAATCAACACCTGTCACGGGTATTCTAAGGTTAGCCTTCACTGAATATTTTAGCAGCTAAGTTAGGGTTGTAAGTGGAACCTTATATATAATAATGTGTCTATGTTAAACAAGCTAGCAATCAAATGAATATAAGTGCAGAGCCATTAGTTTAAAAAGAATGATGATACTACTAAAATCAAAAACATTGTTAATTTCCCTCCTTACATCTGTCAATCTACCTACCTGGCCTGGTTACAGAAACAATGCTATATCAGTCGGGTTAAGCAATAGAAGCATTCTATATTGGTTGGTTATCATCATAAAACATGTACTCTTTTTTGGAGCTATCTGATTGACCACCTCACTGAGGAGCTATATAGCAGTGCCAAGCTTTTTGATTTTAAAGTCCAGACCCCACTGGGGGAAGTGTCTAGGAGACTAGACTTTAACCAATATTATTTTCATCCAATACACAGGCTTGTACAATAATTCACAATGATATGAAATAGATTTCCCTAAAATGCATTCTTATAAACAGGCACCTGCTAAAAACATCTGAGCATGGGGAAATAGACTAGTGCAGTGTTAACCATTCAACATGCTGTTTACTTAATTGAAGGGGAAGTTAGAGAATCACAACACTACATGGTGGGATATCAACAACTTTACATATGTGTAAACAAATACTGGCAGGTACTTGTACTAATACTGCTATTACTAGGCTACTTACTAATGCTGTACCTCAGCAGTAAAAACAGTGAAACCACAGTTAAGGGAACAGGCTTGGCATTATCAGCAAGAAACAGTTGACCTTATCATATGCTTCGGTCCTGGTGGCATAGATGGCACTGAGTTACTTTTCGACACATAGCTAGTAAAATTATTTTTATCTGTTGCAGCTACCATTTTCAGGGCAAGTGTGGTGAAATACTACCAGATGCTTTAGCTCCACATCCTTCTGAGCCCCTCCATGCTCCAAGTTAAGAGATTGAAAACAGTTATCAGAGTATTAGCTAGCAAATAGCTGGAACTAATGATAAAATGTGGTTGTTTTAATATAAACAGAATTTGATTTTATTCCCATCATAAAAATAAAATTCACTCCAGAGAAAAGGGTTTGTTTGTGTGTTGGACAATGAGGTATAATGAGGTGGGTTTTTAGCAACACTCCTTCTTTTGTTTAGAAGGGGGCTGTGATTGTACCGATGGTTTCATCTTTGCTGCTATCTTATCAAACATTTCACTGATTCCAGTTCCATTCTTAGCTGACACTTCAAAGATCATATCGGCTTCAATATCATTATTATCGGCATACTGTTTAGCCCGAATAGCGGACACAGCTCGTGTACTCTCCAGATCAGATTTATTCCCAACAAGGACTGTGATGGCCTCTGCAGGACCTCCAATCATTGAACAAACAGCATTGTCTGCCCAATTTGTGAGTGAATCAAAAGTATCTGAGTCATCTATGCTATAAACAAGCATGGTGACCTTTGACCACCGGAAATATGTTTGAGGAATAGTGCTCATGTGTCGCTCAATACCAGCTGTGTCATAGAGAGTCATCTGAAATATAATATAAGCTATCAGCTAATATCCATCTGCTTCTAGGTGCATGTGCAATAATTATGATGGTAAGGTCTTGTCCAATGCCTTGTTGGCCTGAAAGGATAATATTGACCTTGTGACTTGTCCCAAGTGAATCAGACTTTAAACTTTACCTGCCCTTACTTGGAATCAGGGTCTTTCACAAAATATTGCTGACAGAATACTCATTGTGGTTCTTGTTAAATGCCACACAGATACCACTGCCCTAGCTAGTGCACTTATATAGCTCATGCACTTACAATAATAGCTGGAGCACACAATTAAGAGCAAGGGTATTTCATTTGGCTGTCATGTACTTTAGCACTCACCGAGACTTCTCTGCCGTCCACCAACCATCTCTTCTGGTACTCCCCCTCCCTGGGGTTGTGAGAAATGTTGGCCGAAAATTCACCCGTCTTGAATCGGACGAAGAGTGAGGTCTTCCCCACACCTACGTCCCCAACTAGAACCACCTTGTCGGGAGGTGACTCCATGAGATTGACATCAGCCATACTGCACTGCAACTGGCAGTTCTTTGATTTACTTTGACCTCTGATAGAGGCGGTGGGTGGACCAGTTACGTTTGTGCGCATGCCCGAATTATTTTATAATAATTTTTATTATGATGATTATTATTCTAGGTGTCAGTGTCTGTGCTTATGTCTTGATCTCTTCATTCCAGTCCTTTTTTTGGATTTACTTCTGGTTCTCATTCTGATTCTGGTTCTAGTTCTAGATCTTGATCTTGATCTGGATCTGGATCTGGATTTGGTTCTGGCTCTAGTTTTGATTCTGGATCTGGATCTGGATCTGGTTCTGGTTCTCCTTGTTCCAGACATCCTGTTTCCCCCTTGATTGTCGCCATCTGTAATCTCAGAGATAATCACAGGTAGTGCAGAAGGCACAGTCACTTTAAGTAATTCCAATTTCAATTTTAAGACCTTTTTAAGTGTCTCCACTACTTCCCAAGGCTGAGGAGGGACTTTAGGGGTCATTGGTGTGCGGGGCTTTGGAAGAGGTCTACAATCACATGGAGGTCTGGGACGTGGTCGAGGACGTGGTCGAGGACGTGGCCTAGGACGTGGTCGAGGACGTGGTGGACAGGGAGGCCAAGGATCACATGGAGGTATCGTGGGACAAGGTTTGGTTGGCTTAGGTGTGGCCATTGTGACTGGGGTGGATGTGGCTGGAGTGGAAGTCGCCGGAGTGGAGGTGGCTGTAGAAGGTGAAGTGGGTGTGACTGTTGTGGGAGTGGTTGGGGAGGATTGTGACTGTGTTTGAGTGGAAATAGTAGTTAGTATTTCTGTACTTGTTTCTGTAGGTTCTGAGGTAGAGAGTTCAGTAGTTGTGGCACGTTTGGTAGTGACCTCTGTCACAGTGGTAGGTTCTGTCGTAATTTCAGCCGTTATTTCTTGTGTGGTGGACATAGGTAGAGCTATCATAACAATAAAAATAAAGTCACTTAATAGCTTCTAAAAGTAAGCCCCCATCTCAACAACACTTAGCAGATTGTACCCACCACACTTGCTTAATGACTAAGCCAATCACCTCATAAAGAACCTCCAAGAACCTCCAGAAATGAAAGGCTATTATGAGCTGATCATCTATACTCTTACAGCGGGAGAGATCAGAGAAGGGACTGGGGCTTACTTTTGAGGGAGTAAATAAATTGTAATGCCACTGTTTATTTGTTGTTTCTGCTCCAGTGTATTGTTGTTTTGCTAGTAGCTATTACATTATTGGGCCTGAAGAATATGTTCAGAGAATAATTAATAGTGGGTGTACCATGTATAGCTATAGCATTAGATTAACTGTATTGCACAAAAAGTAATAACAAATGTACAGTTATTTATGTCTAATGATCAATGCTATAGCTAACTAGATAAGGGAGTTGGAGTAGAAACATTAATGTGAGGCCAGATAGAAGCTCATTTGAGAATACCTACCACAAACATTTTCAATGCAAACTCTATCTGGTGAACAGGATGAACAGGGAATTCCAGTTTCATATGGTCTTTCACCTGGGATATTCCCTCTGTAAAAAAAAAGAGGACTATCACTTTCAGAGTATGTAAACTCATCACTTTTAGAGTATAATACTCATTTTTTTTAGAGTATATATGCTCATTTTTTTAGAGTATATATACTCGTAACTTTTAGAATATTATATTTGTCACTTTGGAGGGTAATGTCATATATTTAAAAGGTATCATCACATTTAAAACGTATTTCAAGGAGTACCATCACTTTAAGAGTCGTGATGAGTTGGTGGATAGTGTCACATTTATAACATTCACTCTAATTACTGGAGAGAGCTTTGTATAGTTCTGAGTATAGCATAGTTTTACTACTAGCCGTGTTCCCACTGCTCAAACAGGAAACTTCAATTACTACTGTATAATCAATATGGCAGGCATAATAATATATAAGCTAGATTTAGTGACAACTCTGAGTATGTTATGACAACTCACTCTGGTCCATAGTAGCATATTAAAATTAGTGGATTGGAGACTGGAAATGGGGGAATAGATGTACACTGTGATACGCCACAGCCAATATCACTGGTATTGGCCCATATAAGCTGCAACAAACAAAAAGACTCATAATTGAATCATTCTCTAAGTATTCATCCTACAGAATATCTGGTTGGAGAAAAGGTTGTGTTGTGTTGTGCAATTTGTTGTCATTCATTAGCTCCTTGCAATAAAATTACAGAATTTTCTGCAGGTAGTACTAGCATCTGCTGGACATGTGCCATTTTAAATTTCAACAAGGAATGGTACAATAATGATAATATTTATAATGGTCCAAAGTGCATATTATACAGCTAACTCCTTCCTGCTTTCCATTCATACTTATAGTGCAAGTGTTCATATGTATACTTTTGCACTATGACCTTATTCAACCCTATATATATATTTCATTTCTCAAGAAACAATGTATTTTTTACTTGTCCTCCTATAGTTCAATCACCACAAGCCATGTACACGCATATGATGGTATTCACAGTTAGTCTTTCAATGATAGTTTGGTAGAGTGTGTTCATGTCACATTTAAGTGGAACTCATGTATAACTGAAAGCCAATACTTTATATATCCCTAGCACTTGTTCCTGCTTAAACAACTAGATATAAGATTCATAGATATAGCTAGAGACTATGTGGATTGTCTCATATGTCTGCTTTATTAGTGAAAGTACTGATAAACATAGTCAGTGTATCATACTCATAATATAGTTTAATTGGCTTGCTTAATTAAATTCTTGCTACCTCTATTATCAATTCTTATAATTGTGGAAGAACCCCCTCTACTCGCTAAAACCCTCTAAACAAGGACACTTATGTTAAAATGTTTCCTCTCTAGCTTCTATTATTGTTTAGCTCTATAATGTACAATATTTTGACATTGAAGAATCTTTCAAGCTTATGTTCTCAACAAGCCAATGCCATTAATGATACATGCTTCTTCCCAATGGAACAGGATTTGGAAGCAGTTTAAGTATTGTGCTGTTAAACTACAACAATGTAATACTTAAAAAGGATATTCTAATTCTTTGTATGGTTTGTATGATGCATCTTCTCTATAGTGAATCACAAGCATGTGACAAATCAGGATTGTGGTACTTTGAATAGAATAGATAGACTATTGTCTGTGGTTAGAGTAGATAGACTATTGTTCTTCTTGTCTGTGGTTCGTTCATTGGCTATGAGCACTGAATATGAATGGGGGAAGGGGTTAACCTCTATTAATACCACTATCCAGCATCATAATTACTTCCACTAAGTTTTTTAGTATATACCTGAGTGTAGAAATCACAAACTCCTAATGCAGCACAAGTGTTTGAGTCATAATCATAGCTCTGTCTCTGGTTAGCCCATGAAGAAATGATAACCCTTGTAAAATTAAAGCTAGAGGAGCCTGATGCCAGAGCATTCTGCCCAACAGTTGCAAAACTGGAGACTTGGGATGCCCTGTCAGGATTCTGGTCCAGACTACACATCTGTGAGTAGAGTTCAGCTGCTGTAGCTAGTTCTTCATTCCAAACCTGTATAATTATATATAGCTACATATGAAATGACTACTTTACAGCCTACACCAGCCTGTATTAATACTCTCATAACCTGTGATATGCATTGGGTATTCAACTAAAAGCAATTTACAATCATAAATACAGTGGAACCTCACTCTTTGGGACAAAATTAAGGCATCCTAATTAGAGGGGTGGCCTCATTTCAGGGGTAAAGTAATGCTAATATATATACAAGTTGTTATTTGGAACATATCCATTATGTCCTTAATACAGAGGTATCCTCGTTGTAGAGGAGGTCTATAAAATTCATGGATACAGTAACACCCTGACCCCAGGTGATTGTGAATTTCTCCTACTCTTGGGCACCTTGGTAGCTACATAAAAATTAATCACAATGGTCAATTCATGTTGATCTAATACTGACATTAAAGTAACCAAGTGTAACAATAATAGTGCAGTGTCCTCACTTCTAGTGTTTAAAATGGCAGTAGTAGCTCAATTGTTCTATGCCATAATGGACTACAACAAATATGTGGTCTATAAGCAAGCAAAACTTGCTTATGTACAAAATTACATATGTTCACTTATCCCAGGAGTTGTACCTAGTTTGATGTGGTCAATGACAGCTCCATAGCTATGACTATACATACTTAAAATTGGAGTTATAATGAATGGCCAGGTGAAGCACAGTCATGTGATACTTGAACAGAGTATTTGTGGGTGGCAATTAACCATATAACAGGTAGCTAGCTAAATAGCTTAGCACAAAATTCTGTGTATCTGATAACTAACTCTCTTCAACTAACTACACTGTTCTCAATGATCTACATCAGTAGCATAGCTATAGCTAATGTATAATGACACTCTAGAAATGATGCTACACTGGATAATACTATTGCTTACCAGAGCTTGCATGTTGCTTGCTGGAGGATCAACATTCCCTCTTAGAAAATTGTGAGCACGAAGTATAGCATCAATATCACTTTGAGGAAGAGTTATTGGTGTACCATCTTGGGACCTGACTCTGCTTACACAGAGACAAAGCAGTAGCCATAATACTGTCAAAGTGAACCCTCTTGCCTTGAAAATTTGCACCTTTTTGAAGCTCATTCTTGTGCCTTGAATGGCTAAAAACACTTCTAGATCACTTTTGTGCAGGATTGCATATTTATATCCAGTGCCAACTGCAATATTTTAGTAAAAATCGCACCTGTACAAATAATATGCGAGTGGGCACTTAGTTCTCATTAATGGTGTTCAAATGGTTTCTTTTACAATATATGGTACCTTGGTACATGAGATAATTGTGTCATTATGGTGTTCACGAGGTATTCCTTACACAGAAGTTATGAATGATGTCTGTGATTAGCTTCTGAAGTGAACAATCAAGATTATTGGCTCACTGCCACCAAACTATTTAAAGTATCTAGCTACCACCCTTATTGAAGCACCTTTTAGTTAAATAATAGATTCTTTACCCCCTAAGCTAGAAAGTTGACACTAGCCTGTAGCTAGCTAACTATACTGCATAAACATGGTCTTATAAATACCACCTCAGTAAAAATATATATAATAGCTAGCTATAGCTCCTGATGTGAAGGGTAGCTTACTAATACTCTCTCTAGCAGATATACCACTTGAGACTTATAATGATACTATAGGGATGGACCATAATAACTTTGGCACATCATAAGTCATTTAGCCATTACAGCCAAGAGCCATCAGGTTGTATATAGGTAGAAAGCATGACTTTATAAATCTTTCAAAAACCAAAATGCAATAATTATAATCATGTAGCCTGATAATTATCAACTGTTTTTTTTGTCATTGACTATTTAAACTACAACTGTATATCTTGGCCTCCTCATCTTTCTTGGTTTATGTTTTCTGTGCAAGCGAGACCGACTTTTTGAGTCTTTAGTTTTGCTCTTGCTATTTCGGTGTCTAGATTTACGAGATGTTCTGAAAGTACTGTGACTCTTTCTAGATTTACTTCGACTAGATTTACTTCTTCTACTTTGCCGACTATATGTAGCACATGATTTTTCCTCAATATAATCTTCCGTTGTTATAGAAGGGGGAGACGGTGGGGATACACTTGTGCCAGTGGTAGTGGAGGTAGTGATGGTTGTCACAGTAGTGAGGGCATCAGAGGTGGGTGTGGCAGTTGTTGTAGAGAGTGTGGTAGGTGTGGCAGTAGTTGTAGAGAGTGAGGTGGGTGTGGCAGTAGTTGTAGAGAGTGAGGTGGGTGTGGCAGTAGTTGTAGAGAGTGAGGTGGGTGTGGCAGTAGTTGTAGGGAGTGTGGTGGGTGTGGTAGTAGTTGTAGATAGTGTGGTGGGTGTGGCAGTGGATATGGTAATTGTAGAGGTGGTTGCAATACTTACATCTATATATATGAGAAAAAAATATGTATTGACGTACAAAAATATATGTAGCTAACTAATGGTTCAGCTATTTTTAATGTATGACGTAAGGAATTTATAACTGCCTAGCTACCTTCATACCTACAAGCCAGGAGACAACATTTCTGGTAATATCTCCTTAGCAACATCATATTTGGTAACATTATTTACATTGGCACTGCGAGTAACTGGTATGCTTCCACTTTAAAAGACATTTTTATAACCACTGTGTTGTGCTGCTTAGATTTGTGTTTACATACATAGCTACTAGCCACAATTAGATTCTAACCTATAGCTGTGTAGCTAATGCTCATGTGATTTATAATGCTATACTGTATGATTGTAGCTAGCTATATACACTATTCTATACTTTATACATCAGCGACTCACTATTACATAAGTTTTCAGTACAGTTATTTTGATTGCTAGGACATGCTGAGCATGGTTCTCCAGGTTCATAGGGTCTGAGTCCAGGAATATTCCCCCTATTATGGTACAATAATAATTAAGTAGCAATGCAATGTTTTTGTGTATCTAGCTTATCTACCAGAAGGAATGAAGTAACTATGTAGCTAGCTATGTATGGTGTGTGGTGGACCTACAAATTGATGACCTTGCTTTGATACAGATGTGGGTGTGATGCGTATTCCCAGAGGAATGTGGGCAATGTTTATAGTTGTAGCTAAATATTATGGCACATAATTATGGTATACCAATCTTTTAGTTTATATGGTCTCTGCCAAAAATACCAAATCTTATATCACTTCCCACTGCAACTATTTTCAATCAGACTCCTTAAAGTCCTTTAGACATCAATAACATAAGAGGGTTATAGCTCTATAGTCCATGAATACACCGTAGCTATACCTACCTCCTTATGACCACTTACTCTGGACCATAGTAGCAGATAAGTACCACTGAATTGGATATAGGAAAACCTTGGACTCTCTTGCATCTGGCCACTCCACAGCCAATATTAGTTGTATCAGCCCACACAGACTACATGATGTAATCATTATTATCAGTGATTTATAGCATGATGTTATAGCTACAGACACTCCTTTTACATGATGAAATCTGTCTATATTAATAATATAAAAGTTGCCAAGAAATGAGTTAATAAAGAAACCTGCCTCAGAAGTAACCTTTTTGACACATAGTGTTCACTGTTGTATAGACTGTGCAGTTTTTTTATCCTCATTTTCTGACTATATCTAACAGTCATACATATAGTTGATAATAATTAAATATTCTCTTTGGGGATAGCTGTACATTGGTTTCAGATTAAAGATCTACATGGCATGCAATATTTTGTCATGCATTTAGTCCAGTATAACATACTCCATTCTTGTACCTGGGACCACAATATGATTGCTATAGTGGAACCTCTCTATTCTGGACACCTAGGGACAAATTATAGTATTCGGGTGAGGTTCTATTAATGTGGATATATATCCAAGTGTCTTTATTTCAGGGGTTTGGAATAGAGGTATACATTTCATTATTAAATACTATAATAATTAGTCAATATTATTAACCTGTGTGTAGAATAAGCATGAATCTGTAAGCAAGCATGTGTTGGTTTCAAAGGAATACAAGGATCGTTGATTGAACCAAGCTAAATTCAAAGTAGCATTATAGTTGATCTGTCCCCTTGTACCACTAGCTGTCCAGTTTTCTCCTACTGTATCAAAGCCAGGAACTTGAGATGCTCTGTCTGGGTTGGAATCCAAACGGCACATTTGAGAGAAGTTCTGTGCTGCTGCCGCTAGTTCCTCATTCCAAATCTGAAGATAATAAAGTAATAGAACTTATCAATTGAAAGAGACACTGCCATCATGTACATAAAAGAATCAGAATTATCTATTATCAGTGAAAATTGAATCCAGCTCACTGCTTTAACTAGCTATATGTAATGTATCTGCAGTAGGTCAGGTAGCCATTAGCTATTTATAAATTATAATACAATTATATTGTAGCTACTAGTTGTTAATCATTTGTGACAAAGATTTATAGCTGATTGTAACAAGCTTGTTATTTTACTGTAGCTGGGTAAGTAAACTACCCTATGATTATGACTATGACACCATATTTTTATGTATTTTTATTATGTAGCTACATCAGATCAGCTAACATTAATAAACCAAACTAGATTAGGTTTGTAGTTGTGCTTACCATTGGTTGCATGTTACTGGCTGGTGGCTCTACTATCCCTCTCAACAAGTTATGAACGCTGACAAGCTCTCTCTTGTCTCTATCAGAGAGTGGTATTGCAGTTCCCATTGATTCTCCAGATACTGGATACATCCAGACGGTATACAACATGATAGAAACTAGACATTGGATATGATTAATAGCATTCTTACTAATAAGTCTAGCCATTTCAGTTAGCTCCAATCTGTTCAGTGTGATACATCTACCTCGTTTTATAGATGATCATAATGATAGCCAGTGTAATAATTGTGGTTAGTATGTTATATAATTCACCAGCTGCTAGCCACCATATAGCTACTGTAAAAGGTCATAGGTATTATATCACTTCGTCCATAAGTGGCTGAGGCACTTTAATTTTGGGGAACTCACACCATAAGATGAATATGAGGACATGAATGTACCCATAATGCAGAAACTGTGTTTACCATAATCATGAAATGTACAATCAAGAAAATAATCATAACCAACACTAATTTTTAACCTTAATAGGCTCTTTAACTAGCTATCAGTTGTGCATTGGCGTACAGACAAACGTTAAGCCTCTTTCCAGTCATTGTGGCTTGCAAGTTGTCCAAGAGTGCCACTTTTGTCAGTTTCATCATTATTATGTTTTTTGCATAGACTAAGTGTTTGGGTCTTGCAGAGACTTAACTTAAAAACAGAGCTAGACTCATTTTCTGTGTGTTTACCTAATTAATGTATGAATGCCTCTGCTGTTACTATGTCACACTTTCTGTAAGCATGCTCAGTGCTACTGAGTTACCTGACTTTCATTGTGTCTTGGCTAGTGTGCTGTATATTTAATAGAGTTTTTGCTGTGTTCCACCAGTTCTTTTCAGAGCTATTAGCTACTAGTTAATAGCTTATTCCTATCTATCTACTTGTGTTGCTACAATATTGTAAGATTGTGGGACACCTGGCGGTGCTGGGGATTGTGAGTTGCCAGAGCTATCATCAAATCCGGAGAGAGCCAGAGGGACTTACGACCCCTCGGGCCACGTACAGCTACCTCTTCGCCGGTCCGCCCCCAACATTGGTCCTTCGAGCCGGATTTCCTGTATATTTGCTGCCAACCTACCGATCGCTGCATTTAGGCTTTCAGAGTGTCTGGAGCCCGGGCCCACTGCACCCTTTGCAGTTGCTATCGGAAGATTATTCTCCTTTACTAACCTCAGAGGTTATCTACGCTTGTGTCATTTCTCACCTGGAGACTTCGTCACTTCCAACCAATACCTCACTTGTGATTCACACTTCAAATATACTCTTGGAATATCAACCTACTGAAAGACTGGAACTATGTCTGCTGAGGAATCATCTCCAGCTTCAACTGATGTCACAAAACCCTCGGACGACATGTCAGTACTACTTGAACAACTCAAAGAAGCAAAGAAGCTTCACTCTCGATACAAGCGTCAGCTCAATCGCCTCAAGAAAGATGTGGCCGAACTTTCATCACACAGTGCTCCACGACTGGCTGTGGAGGACTTCCGTGCTACTATTCACACTTCAGAAACTCTTCTGAAGGATTACACCATGCATTCTGACTTACTCCAGGAGCTGATGGAGTGCATTGGAGATTCTGACTTGGACTCCACGGTAGAAGTTCTAGATGCAAATCTATTTGACCTCAAGGTCATCAGCAGAGAAGTTCATCGTCTAATGACTATCCGTCAGGCTTATATGGAGTCAATCACTATCAAAAGTAAGACAGAATATCTTTCCAGTGTAGACGTATTACCTGGATCAAAGGAGCAATTAGATTTGAATGCCCTACGAGAACATGTAGGCAAGATTGCAGCTGTGGTTGAACCTTTACACTGTACAGAACTACAGGAACTGTATAAAGAACTGCATGAGAGAGAAAAACTTGTTACCAAGAGGATCAGAGATGCTTCCAAAGCTGCGTCAGAGGCTACCTCCCTCACATCAACTGTTGTCTCACCCGTCACCCGAACGTCAACTATCACGATGAAGCTACCTTCATTCGACGGGGACATGGTAAATTGGAGGAAGTTCTGGGGTCTATTCTCCTCCAAACTAGAGCATGAACCTGGGCTGTTGGACGTTGACCGATGTTGTCTGCTAGTCAATGCTATGGATGATCCAGAAGCTAGGATCAAGGCTCAGGATGCCGTTGACTGTACAGAGAACTTTGATGAGGCTGTCAAAATGTTACAGGCCCATTATGATGACAACCGTTTGCTGCATCGTCACCACTTCGAAAGATTAACAATGGTGGAATCTTTTGGGTGTAGGACAAAGGACATAAACCGGCTGCAGAGCAAGGTGAACACAGCAGTCCGGGGACTAAAGGACTCCAATGGCTACACAGCAGGACAGCTGGTAGTTGCTACTCTAATAAATATGTTTGACAAGTCCATGTTGCAGGGGTGGAGGCAGTTTACACACAAATTGACTGATCCACCGGAGTTAAGCCACCTTCTTGAATTCCTTGATTACCAGAAGACTGTAGTCCCTGATGACCGTCTCAGTTCAGTCAAGATTGAACGGAGCTCTAAGCCAGCCAGCAAACGGACAGCTCTCAAGATACAAGAGTCATCCCGACCTTCCGCCAACAAGGTCAAGTGTGTAGTGTGTGAGTCTAACCATCCTGTGTTTTTGTGTACAGTTTTCAAAGAACTGTCTATCGAGGATCGTTGGGGTAAAGTGAAGCAGAATCGCCTCTGTTACAACTGCCTTAGCCGTGGACACTCAGTCAGCAGCTGCACTAGCAAAGGGCGTTGCCATAAATGCAACAACACACACCATACCTTGTTGCACAATGACGCTGATCCACAGTCACATACATCGTCTACAATGCCAGAACCAACTGTTACTTCGATTGCCTTAGTCCGTCGTCCATCCTGTCCATCGAATACACCTAGGATCCCTATGACTGCTTTGGCAATTGCTTCATCAGGAAGTCATGAGAGGAAGTGCAGACTGCAACTGGATACTGGAGCTATGTTATCCTTGGTCTCTGCCAGACTAGCGCAGAGCATAGGAGCACACCGGATTAAGAACACTGCAGTCACCATCAGTGGGGTTGGTGGTGACATGTTCAGCTCGCACCAAGTAGAACTTGCCCTCAAGTCTCTGCAACGTGAGGAGACTATGATCATCCGTGCAAATGTGGTTGACGCCATCCCGGAATGTCACACTAGTGGACGAGTCCCTCCAGCCAAAGAACTGTTGGAGTTCCAACACCTTGATCTGGCTGACCCAGAATATGACAGTGGGAGCAAGATAGACATTTTGTTGGGTGTTGACTACTGCACTCCCTGCGTGTTAGGTCATAATGTCCATTCCCGAAGTCGATCCATGATGGCCACTGAAACCATATTCGGTTGGACACTGACAGGCGTGGGAGACTCAAACTCTAACAAGCATCACTCTTCCTCCACTTGCCTCAAGCTCTCCTCAACTCATGAGAGTGCCGATAACTTGCTCAGCCGTTTTTGGGCTTTGGAGGAGATACCAGGGGAGGACTCCACCCTCACTGCTGAAGAACAACTAGCTGTGTCCCATTTCCAGGATACACACCGTCGAGAAGAAGATGGTAGATATGTAGTGGGTTTGCCAAAACGCATTCCGGCATTGGAGTTAGGCAAATCTAGATCGACAGCACTCCGGAGATACCTCTCCAATGAGAAGTCTCTGCGCAGGACTGGACAGTGGGAGGCATTCCACATGGGAGTACAGGAGTATATCGACCTTATTCATGCGGAGGTGGTCCCATTGTGTGATCTGTCCAAGCCAGCAGCCAAGACATTCTACCTGCCGATGCATGGGGTGATCAAAACATCTAGCACCACTACCAAGTTGAGGGTGGTTTTCGATGCTTCTGCCAAATCCACAAGTGGTCACTCCCTCAATGACACCCTGCTCCCAGGACCTCCACTCTATGCTCTTCTTCCTACTGTACTCAACCGGTTCCGGATGTTCCCAGTGGGAATGTCTGGAGACATATCCATAATGTTCAGAGAGATATCACTGCTGGAGGAAGACAGAGACTTGCATCGATTTCTCCACAAGGACAAGTCTGGTACTATCCAAGATTGTAGGATGAAAAGAGTGACATTTGGTGTTACTTCATCTCCATATCTAGCTTCTCAGGTTCTACACCAGCTGGCCACAGACCATGAAGCTGATTATCCACGAGCTGCATGCATCATCCGTCGCAACTTCTATGTTGATGACTGCCTGATAGGTGCTGACAGTGTTGAGGAGGCCAGTGAAATAAGGGAAGAGTTGAATCAGCTGCTCAGCGAAGGTAGAATGCTGCTGCGAAAGTGGAGAAGCAGTTCTCCAGCTCTTCTTGCCACGGTTCCTGCAGAGCTGCAAGAGACCAGTGGCCTGGATATCAATCTTTCCCCCACAGAACAGGGCAAAGCACTGGGGTTGCATTGGGACACCAGTCAAGATCAGCTGCATGTCTCAACTCCAGACGTCTCTAATGTGACACAGGCTACCAAGCGTTCTGTGTCATCGGTTGTGGCTCGGGTGTTTGATGTCATGGGGTGGTATGCACCTGCCATCCTGCCAGCCAAGCTTATCCTTCAAGAAGCTTGGAGTTTGAGAGTTGCCTGGGATGATCCACTCTCTGACGGGCTCCAACAACGATGGAAATCCTGGCTGAAGGAGATTTCATCCATCAGCCAACATCCCATACAAAGATGTATGAGTGCAGCTTCTACACATATCCAAGGACAGACTCTACACGGATACTGTGATGCCTCCAGCAAGGCATATGGGGGAGCAGTTTATTTACGAACTGTCCATCATGACACCACCATTTCAGTCCATCTGATTATGGCCAAAAGCCGTTTGGCCCCACTCAAGATGCAGACTATTCCACGGCTAGAACTCTGTGGAGCTCAGCTACTGTCTCGTCTGCTGAAACAAGTTGCATTGGATTTAGACCTGCCAACAGATTCAATCTATGCCTGGACCGACTCTTCAGTGGTCTTGGGCTGGTTAAAGACTGCAACGTGCCGACTCAAGGTCTACGTGTCACACCGGGTCACAGACATCTTGTCTCGAATACCTGCCGCACACTGGAGGTATGTACACACTTCTGATAATCCTGCTGATTTAGTCTCTAGGGGAGTGGATCCTGTAGAGCTCATGAAGACCCAACTGTGGTGGAAGGGTCCACCATGGTTATCACAACAGCCTGCGTTGTGGCCCAGACGACCAGACATTGACAGGGAGACTGCACTGCCAGAGATCAGACCTGCTGTGCTCGTCACCAGTCCGCCTATTGAGGAATTTGGAGCCCAAATGTCATCGTTCACCAAGCTGTGCAGAGTGACCTCTTGGATGTTACGATTCATTCATCGCTCCAAGAACAAAGACAAGTCCCCTTTGCCAGAATATCTCACTTCAGAGGAGATCACTGCATCTAAGATGCTGCTGTTCAGAGTGAGTCAGCATCACACTTATCCCTCCGTGTTTGCCACCTTGCAGAAGCGAGGTTGTCTGCCTACAGCCCATCAGCTCTCCAGGTTGGCTCTGTTCATAGATCAGCAGGGCTTGTTGAGGCTCGGGGGGAGGCTGCAGAAAGCTGGACTGTCTACAGAGCACACTCATCCCCTTCTACTGTCAACAGCCTCCCACATCGTGAAGTTGCTGGTGAGGGAGTCTCACATACGCTCCATGCATGCTGGACCATCCACCATGCTGGCCAGACTTGCAACTACCTACCACATACCTGGAGTCAAGAGGCTGCTGAAAGGGATTAGCCGCACCTGTGTCAGGTGCCAGCGAGCTTATGCTCGCACTTCACAACAGTTTATGGGGGAGTTACCAGCACCAAGGTTGTGTCCCTCTCGCCCATTTAACAACACCGGCCTAGACTTTGCTGGACCCTTCACAATCAAAGAAGGCAACAAGCGAAAGCCTGTTCAGCACAAAGCTTATGTGTGCATTTATGTCTGCTTCTGTACCAAGGCTGTGCACTTAGACCTAGTATCAGACATGACCACTGATGCCTTCATTGCCTCTCTGCGAAGATTTGTTGCTCTCTATGGTGCACCTGCACACATTTATTCAGACAATGGCTCCAACTTCATTGGGGCCAACACAGAGCTGTCTGCATTGCAAGATCTGTTCAACGCTCCAGACAACAAAGAAGTCCTTCATCAATTTGCCTTTAACAAGAATTTTCAGTGGCACTTCACCCCCAGCAAGGCTCCTCACTTCGGGGGGCTCTGGGAGGCAGCTGTCAAAAGCATGAAGGTCTTATTGAGGAAAGTGGTTGGTGAACATGTCCTTCGAACAGATGAGATGGTCACCATTTTGTATGAAGCAGCTGCCATACTGAACAGCAGACCTTTAGCACCTCTGGAGACACATGACACAGATGGAGTAACCCCTCTGACACCTGGACATTTCATTCATGGAACCGGTCCTTCATCTCTACCCCACGATAGAGAGGCTTCTCCAGTCTCTACCTATGGAAAGAGGTGGCGACTGACTCAGTACTTATCGAATGAGTTATGGAGAAGATGGAGAAAGGAATATTTGGTGCACCTACAAGGGAGAGCCAAATGGAAGTCACCCCAACAAAATGTTTGCGTGGGTGATCTGGTGTTACTAAAGGATGATGACTGGTTCTCCAAATCCTGGCCACTTGGCAAGGTAACAGCAGTTTATCCGGGAACTGATGGACGAGTCAGAGCAGTGGATATCCGTATCAAGGATAAAATCTACAGGAGACCAGTCTGCAAGACAGTGCCAGTACTCGGGGAAGACAACTAAATGCATCTTCCCCTCAGGGGGAGTATGTTTGGGTCTTGCAGAGACTTAACTTAAAAACAGAGCTAGACTCATTTTCTGTGTGTTTACCTAATTAATGTATGAATGCCTCTGCTGTTACTATGTCACACTTTCTGTAAGCATGCTCAGTGCTACTGAGTCACCTGACTTTCATTGTGTCTTGGCTAGTGTGCTGTATATTTAATAGAGTTTTTGCTGTGTTCCACCAGTTCTTTTCAGAGCTATTAGCTACTAGTTAATAGCTTATTCCTATCTATCTACTTGTGTTGCTACAATATTGTAAGATTGTGGGACACCTGGCGGTGCTGGGGATTGTGAGTTGCCAGAGCTATCATCAAATCCGGAGAGAGCCAGAGGGACTTACGACCCCTCGGGCCACGTACAGCTACCTCTTCGCCGGTCCGCCCCCAACACTAAGTAAACAAAATTTTGAAGGAGCTGTCAGCCCCCTTTAGCCTCCTATGCCATCACATCACAACAATTAAAAATTCCATCAAAAACACAATTTATCTAACAAATGTAGCTAATTATGACTGCCACTACAATGGAGTATGGCATGAGATCAGTGTGCAATGGAGATTGAGTTTGGGATAGCATTTCACAATTTTGAGAAGCGTTGGACAGTCTGGTTATGCTTTGAGCTGTAGAGGTTGTAGCAATTTGAACTGCAATAGCCGTAGTATTGGCTGTACTTCGATCTGTTGTGATTGCACTTTGAACTGTAGTAGTTACATTTTGAGTGCCTGTAGTGGTCACAATAATAATTAATAAGTTGAAGAATTCCATGTAATGATACATACAGTATATTATACATGGAACTAATGTCTAAAGAAATAAATCTTCTAGATAGTGGTACTTAACACAATGCTATAGCTACATGGATTAATAATGGATGTTCCTTTCGATATATATAGCTCCTCTGTAATCCAGTCAACAAACTATTTATAGGAGTATGGAACCAGAGAATAAGAGACAAACTTTTTTTGTCCAAACCATGCACTATAGCCACCTGACCTAGGGGCTGATCCAGCAATTCTGAAGTTTATTGCTGCCACACTGCATGAATATAACAACTTATTCTACTTACCACATAAATTGTAAACACAGACATTCTGTCCTTTCCTACATGCTGAACAAGGCACACCTTCAATATATGGCCTCATGTTAGTATTCCCCCTATAGAAAATAACCATTATACAAGACTGCATCCATGTGTTTGATATTATATTATGTATAAAGGTATATATGTATATATAGCTACCTTCAATATGGGCATCTCTAGCAGAAATATGTTACCCATCATAGAAGTGTACAGTGGTATAAAACAACAAAATGTGCTACTTCTTCCTCCAGGGTCAGTGTTCCATAGAAGCTACCTATGGGTAATATGCTCCTAGATTAATATTCTGCAACTTCCTATACCATATAAGGGCATGCAGTACACAACACCATTGAACTTGTTAGTGCCCAAACAAATTATGTTTGTAGCTACTTCATTATTAGAACAACTAGTAACTGCTGATGCATACACAACACAAGGAATATAGCTACAGTCTAACAGTCTAACCTTATTAGCGGAGAGAAGGCATAAATATATACCATGACACTAAATAGCTATACGCCATTAGTGAGAACATTAGTTTGTGGATGCTTTTTGTTCAGTTACAAGAAAAAATTCTTGAAATTACCCTTATGTCAAACAATAAAATTTCAGGAATTTAATTTTAGCAAGTGTATGCTAATGCAGATGGTTAAAAACTCTCATGTGCACATGAAAAAAGGAAGGATGATTTATTATCTTTGATACACCAAATTATTATTCACTAACTGCAGTCCTAGTTCCAGATAGAAAGCTCTGCAAAAGTATAGCATGCATTCTGGCACCACACCCCATCCTCACTTGGTGGCCTGGTGAAATAGGAGCTTTTAAATAGCTATAGATAACTTAAAATGATCATAG
This sequence comes from Diacarnus erythraeanus, assembly GCA_964016965.1. Classification (NCBI taxonomy): domain Eukaryota; kingdom Metazoa; phylum Porifera; class Demospongiae; order Poecilosclerida; family Podospongiidae; genus Diacarnus; species Diacarnus erythraeanus. The sequence goes on along the minus strand of OZ024684.1, from coordinate 1,918,386 downwards.
CTAAAAGTATCATAACAGGCAGTGTATATTGAAATCAGCTACAGATTATACACTTTAGCTCAGAAAGAATAGTGTTTAGTTAATATATTATAATACCTCTCTACACATACTCACTCAGGTGCATAATAGCATATCAAGACGAAGGCATTTCTTATGCTAAAATATTCAATCTGAGGACAGATGGATGCACCACAGCCTATGAAGGTAGTATCAGCCCAGACTAACTAGAGGAAATAAGATGTTATAGTGAAATAACTAAGTGGGGATGATGGAATATCAAAGGAGACCAGTTGATAAAAGTATATTACAATGTATCCCACAAACAATAAACTTCTGAAGGGACAACTAACATAGTATAAGCAGCTACCTGGGAATATTCTGAAGAATTAAAAGCTATCACAGTAGCTATTCACAAGTTTACATGTTAACAAACTACACCTGGATATAGGAAGAGCATAAACCAGCCGCTAAGCAGGTATTGGCTGTGAAGTTATATTTCATTCTTCTCTTGTACCATGTTTGAATTAATGCTGTATAGTTAGGTTTCATTGTCCCAGCAGCCAGGTAATTTATTCCAACTGTCTCAAAACTGGGTGTCTGGGAAGCTCTGTCAGGGTTATCTGATAAATTGCATGTCTCAGAAAAGTTTTGTGCAGCAACTGCTAGCTCTTGGTTCCATTCCTAGTAAACAAAAATATAGCTTATAATCCTGGGTTTGAGTTTCTTCTCACTCACCCTAGATACTAACTTTGGGCATAACTAGATATAGTAATTTATGGATAAGGAATTTATGGACAACTGTGGAGGACCAAGGGAACAATTATAGAACACATTATTATAATCACGCTGGACATACATTAATCATCATTGTATCAGTTTATTAGTTTATTATTAATGTAGCTACCATTCTTTCACGTGTAGTAGCTAGCTAGCTACCTTGGAGATAGAATATGTAGTTTTTATTACTCATTTCACTGTCAGATGTCAGACATTTAGTTTTTCTTCACGTGCACGTGTAGTAACTAGCTACCTTGGAGATAGAATATGTAGTTTTTACACTGTTAGATGTCAGACATTTAGTTTTTCTTCACGTGTAGTAGCTAGCTACCTTGGAGATAGAATATGTAGTTTTTACACTGTCAGATGTCAGACATTTAGTTTTTCTTCACGTGTAGTAGCTAGCTAGCTACCTTGGAGATAGAATATGTAGTTTTTATTACTCATTTCACTGTCAGATGTCAGACATTTAGTTTTTCACAATAATGGTATAGTATTAACTAAAAGAAGCTGATCACTATTATGGGATGTAACACTTACCTAATTGTTTTTGTGGTTAGGAGAAATAGATTTACTATCACACAGTGACAAAATCTCTATAGATACTGTTATTATTAACATATATAGCTCGATAGAAGTAGCTAGCTATTAAAATTACTCACCAAAATTTGTTGGTTTGCTGAAGAGGGCATTAATGAGCTTCTTAAGTCATTATGAGCGGCCACTATCATTTCTCTTTCAATGGAGGATATTGGGAAAGGTGTTGAGGTTGTTGATCGGTGAATAAGACACGGGAATAGCAGCACATACAGACCCAGAATCATGATGAATCTTTCGCAAAATCTTGGGAAGCTTGTATAAATGCGGGGGCGGAAACTTGCGCAAGAATGTAGCAGTAGCAATTGTCAGAGATCCAGAAAAATTAATAAGGAGGAAATGAAGACGTTAGAATGAGATGAAAAAATATACATATAGTATGCTTGACCAGCATACTTTTGCCTAACCACACCCATTTTAACCTGCTAATTATATTAATGGACAGCTTTAGTTTTGAGAACCCAAGAACATTTGAGCATAATTTGAACATTTATTTCATCTTACTACTGTATTGTATCATTAGCTAGGGATGTTCACTAAAAAGTGAACCAACCTGCTCAACATAGGCTGATAATAGTTGGCAGAGAAGCACTTTCTTACATGCACTTGTCCAGAAAAAGGTAGTGTTTTCTCCACCACATACATGCTACATGGCTTAATCTGCAGCACATTTTTGTGGTAATAGACTGGAGCATATGCACTCTTATAAATAGATATTCATGAGATTTAATTATTTTAACTTAATCATTCTTCTGTTTGCGTGCACCTCCATGTAGTTAGTTATTCAATGTCTGATGGTAGACACTTTGACACTTCAATTGTTGAAAAGAGATAAAGCTCTCTCTGCTGCTGCATTAAAAGTATCTGCTGCATTAAAAGTATCTATTGGCAGGCATTTGACCAACATGGGAGGTCTTGAGAGTGCTGTTTCCACCACTCAGTTTTAGAAACTGTAGAGGAAACATCTTCAGCTTTATTATATAGCAAAGCATGTAGCTAGCTCACTCTTCAAACAATTTATTACTCCTATGTCATTAAAAAAGGTATAATCTTTAAAGAGTCGACATCAGAAAGGCCACTAGGAGCAGGCTGACTAGGACCAGGTTCACTAGGACCAGGCTGATTCATACTAGAGTCCATTTCAAGATATCATGCCAGCATAATTTTGAGCATAATAGCTCTCTTGCCTGACTTGAGCATAATTGAGCATAATAGCAACATTTTGTTAGCATAGAGACAATAAATGTAAAGCAGTTAGCTAAGATTTATTAAATTCAAGTATTACTCCAATTTCAACGTAGTCTTGAAGTGCTGACTAGCTACTGGGAATCATAGAGTAAAATACCTCTTCAAAATTGAAAAAAACTTGTTCCACTAAAGCTGACGATGGCTAGGGCTGGTGGTGAAGCTGAAACCATGGCAAAAGCTGCACATGTGCTAATTTAAGGGTCAGCTTTATACATATAGCTAAGCATAATAGAGCCTTTTAATAAGAGCATATTAGGAAGCATAATAGTGTGGTTCTTAGAGCATAGAAGCATATTAGCTCAAATTTTGTGCCAACACACACAATAATCACACACCTACACACGTACATAATGCACACATGACTTGATGCGCGCGCCATTTCAGAGCGCTCATGAGCGTCTAATTATGCACGCGCGCAGCACACACCTACGTACACACACCACACCACCACCACCAGCACCATGCATATGCATGTACCATGTACACGTACTACGTACACGTACGTACTACGTACACACACACACACGCTCGCGCGCGCACGCACACACACCTCTTCCGATCCCCCACCACACTGTGGGGGCGGGCCCCCCTCCCGTGTATATAGTTCTATAGCTCTCTCAGGTTTTACTCATTTTAAAGATACTGATTAGTGTGGAGTGAGACAGCATGTATCGTATCAGAGGACTCCATCATGTGTTATTACTCTACTTGAGCAGTTTGATAGCTCAAGCTATGTGTCAGAGCGGTCTTACAGAGACTGAAAAACAGGCTATCTTGGATGAACACAACAAACTGAGAGGCAGAGTGAATCCAACAGCTTCAAACATGGAGAGAATGGTAGGATTAGCTGAAGATAGCAAAGGCATGATAATAACATTTGGAAGACTGCAAATACTATAATTATTACTATAAACATTGATTTACAAATGAATAACAAATTGTTGGACATCATTTTGATGTCAGGGATTGTGTTACTAGCTACTAAACAATAATCTATTATAATAATTGTACTACATATATAGCTAATGGAACTAACATCTCTCCTTTGAAATATTATGGTTTTCCATGTAAGGCCAGGCTAAGTATACTATTGTGTTAACAACAACACTCCCAGCTCAGCTTTCCAGACATCTCCTGGTAGAGTTTTACAGCAAACAGTGTATACTGACAATAGAAATAGAGATTAGACCTGGGAGCCTTCAAGGTAAGCATTCACAACACTATAGCAATCTTCTATTAATACTTTGTAAAATGATATAATAATCAAGAAACATTAGCTCAGATTACCTTAAAATGTGTTATGCATTTCTAGGCCTCTCAAGGCACACCAGAAGTAATGTTGGACTAGCTTAAAACTGATAATTCCTTTGAGGCTCTCCCACCCCTGTTTGGAACCCCTGTACCCACATCATATAAATAAATATCTTAGATAATCAACTGTTAAAATATTATCATAACACTTACATAACTGAAATGTTATCTTAACATTCCTTGTTCCTGTTGTGCTCTCTAATCTTTTCCTTGGAGATCCACCTGTTGATGTGGAAAAGTTTACAATTATGATTAGCTAAATCAGTAAACTGTATGATAGCATTAATTTGTAATTACAGTAAAATTTAATGGTCAATGCTAAGAGGAAGAGAGTAGAGAAGCTAGAGACCAACTTCTCTTTAAATCATTATTCACCTTTCTGCACAAACTTATAGCTTTTAGGTGTGTGGCAGACATCTATAAGTATCATGTGTCACAAAGAACTGTGCACATAGCTGCTACTACTCATATATTATGTTCTTGTTAGTTGGAGCTTTTCTAAACTACTAATGTAATTAGAAAACTGCATGGTAGCTACTGTGGGAGTAAGCATATTCCTTTCATTGTCAAAAAAAACATTTTAATGTAGAAAGCCTATAGAGCACAGAAACTTCTATAAAAGGAAATGATACTTATCATAATTGGTCATGATACTCATTACACACAACTATAGTCCAAACAATTATAGACCCTATATAGTCATAACCAGTGTTATGTAGATACATACATTTAGATATTTCTCTAAGGGTGTGTGATACAAGAGTGAGGTGGGTTCAGAGAAGGATCACTCCCACCCTCAAATATTGTTAGATCTCAATGTAGCTGTATAAAGCTCATTGAGAGATTTCCACTTTTGTTTTAGTGGGTACTTACTGAGTTAATGATTACCCTAAGTGCTGCTCTTCCATCCACTGTACCACATCCACAGTAGGTGTGGCTTTCTTTCCACTTTATAATTGGATATATGTTGTTTGAAGTAAAATATCCAATTGAGAATTTGATAGTGAAACCACCTTACAGGCTATATGAAGTATAACTACTAGTACAGTACTTAATTTCTTGTAAGGTGAATGAGTCTATGACTGTTAAAATGAAGCATTAGTTAAACTATAATATTGTACCACTATGATGGATCAGCTCAAAAAAGTTATGGTTTAACCTATACATGATCATGATATAGTATCATGGTAAGACGTTTTCTTTGACCTGTACTTGATGTAAGACCATGACCATTTTAACTAACTTGAACAAAATAAGGGTAATGAAGTATATATTCATAGTCTAATTTGAACAGTGTTACTATTATCAATATTCTCAAATTCATCCCAACAATAGTAATAAATGTCTTCCACACTCATGACAATGTTAGTTATGTTTAGTATCCATGCATGTGTGCATGAAATTGTAGTGACATTGTCATGTGCCTATTCATTCAAGTAAGCTCCTAGTAAGTTTCCTTGCTCAAATTATGTGGACCTGCAGGCAGCACAACTGAAACTCAGCCATTATATAGCTATACTGGGTTGACCAAAGAGAATTTATTATGAAATTGTGATTAATGAGTCGTAATTCTTTCTTTTACAGGTATGGAGTGATGAGCTAGCTCGGGTTGCCCAGACATATGCTGAACGATGTGTGTTTGAGCACAATGATGCAAGATCATCTCAATCTCCTTCATTCAATTACGTTGGTGAGAACCTGGCAGCTAGAACTGGGACTGCAGACTTTATCCAAGACATTAACAGCTGGTATAATGAAGTTACAGATTATAACTTTAACACAAACTCCTGTAACGGTGTATGTGGCCACTACACTCAGGTAAATAGTGTAGTAGACTTCAATTGGAATAAGGAGAGGATAAAGATGTCACTGGTAGAACTTCTGTTGTGTTAGAGGAAACCCACATCCTCATTCACTTACAGAATGAATACATGAACTCAATCTGTATATTTGTCAACACTGCATAATAATGATATAATATAGTACCATTGACACACAACTAGTTCTCAGGATGAGAAGGACCTTTTTGGTAGCAAAATCCTCCAAAATAATGTCCTCCTTATAATCCAAAGGATTGAAAAATGAATCCAATTCATATTTTGTTATCTGTAATCTAACTTCAATAATATTGTAGGAATCAAGTTACATCTTATCGTTGTGACTTGCATTGCAATGCAGTTAGCTAATACAGTGCTAAGTTACCTCCATAATTGTTACAATGATATTCTAACTATAGGTGGTATGGGCTGTATCAAGACACCTAGGGTGTGGTGCCTTTCGGTGTTCTCGGCTTCAAGGGTTTACTACTAATGCTGTCAATTTTGTATGCAATTATGGTCCAGGGTGAGTCATTTAACAAAGAAAAAGGATTAGCAATGATGAGTGTAGTCTATGGCCACATATTCATTCAACAACAGCAAAAAAAGCATTTATTCAGAGAGTTCTTCATAATAGGGGCATATAAGACTGTAATGTTAATTGAATCACATTTCTCTAATCATCATTATTCAGTTTGGATTGGCAGGGAATCGTAATAACTATCACTATGATATCCATGTTTTACTGTACGACTGTTTATAGTACTTCTATTCTCTTTATAGTGGGAATTTTATAGGTCAGCGACCATACCAATCAGGATCCACATGTTCTGCATGCCCACAAGATTTACCATTCTGTGCTGGAAACTTATGCTGTAAGCAGAATAATGGCTCATTTACATAATGCAAATTCAAATCAATGCTCATAGAGGGAAGTTTTGGAATACCTTAATGCTTGTTCTCATTGTTCCAGAAGTTCAAAACCCTTAGCTATTTGTTGTGGTATCAAAGATCCTATGCTTTCCTGTATTTTAAATCACCTTAAGAATTTCCTTTCCCAGAAAGAATTGGCTGTTAACTTTGCAGTGGCTACTAACTCACCAATCACTGTGTCTTGAACCCCAATACACAAATCATTTGAACCCCTCTCAATTCTATTTGAAACTATATGGTTACATCAGAACTCCCTTTATTCTAACACATTTAGAACAAGCATTAAAGTTATTGATTATATTGGAACCCCTCTCTATTTGGAGCAGTATTGAGGGTTCTGATGCATTGGAACCCCTCTCTAAAGTATCATGGGTTCTGGAAACCCTGCTAATCCAGGAAGTAGGTAGTGGCAATGTTAGATTTAGCAGGGAATAATTAATTTTGCGAATAGACACAGAGCTGCCATAGATGTGGTTATTTTCAATTCATTTTGCTCAGTAATAGTCCTTACTTTAATTAAAATGGCACAATTATTGTGTTCAGATATTATACAGGTCATTTCATGTAATGATGCACTTTATTATGTATACAGCTCTAACTGGTGGTTCTAGTAACACTGATGGTCCTAGTAACACTGATGGTCCTAGTAACACTGATGGTCCTAGTAACACTGATGGTCCTAGTAACACTGGTGGTCCCAGTAACATTAATGGTGGTACGAGTTCAGCTATTGTGAGCTTCATTACTACAGTGATTGTGACCTCTTTTTCTGCAATTATGACCTATTAGATAGCAGTTATATATAGCTAGCTAACTGTTAATAATTATAATATCTATAATAGATTTATTTCAGTGAGAATGCTTAATGCTTATTCTATCAGTTTCATAGTATTGATAGAGTATTCCTATTTTTGGAAGAAAGCATGCATGGATTTTATTGATAGATATTGGAAGAAAGGATTTTATTTCATAATATTGATAGATAATGAATAGTAGCTATTGGAAGAAAGCATGTATGGATTTTATCATGTTGGAGCACCCTTAGAGAGATGTACTATAATATAGCTGACATGTATTATACACTCTAGAGAATTTTAATGATAATTATAATAATAGCTGTCTGTTTATACTCACAATTAATGTGCATAGCATGTGCACTGAACTCAAAAATATGTATACACAATCATTCCTAACAAAGCCAACACAAGTTAACGCTCTTCAGAGATTGTTTTTAGTGAATAACTGTTTGCCATAGAAGCACCAGAACCACCAAGAAGAGGTAAGAAAGTGAGATCTGTACACTGTGAATGGCTCCTGACTCAGCTATGAAAAACAGAAGACATTATTCACACTCTACATTAGTATACCTAGAACATAATGGTGATAAGGAGAAAAGCCAGGAGATAGGGTTATATATTTAAAAAAAAAAAAACTCCCTAAATGTACTTGCCTATACAGTACTATAATACTAACTTTCATGCAGACCACTAATAATGGCTAAGTAGGGAAGGCCTATGGCTGCATAGTGAATCTCGAATGGCACCTCTGAATAAAGAACACATTGAAATCAGTCTCTTATAGGGAAGCTGTCTTTATCTCAGAGGTTCATTTACACTAAAATGAACCAAAAATTAGCTACAGGTGTGATATTATGGGTTTAGTGAGAGAGAAAACACTTCTTGGAAATGTAGGAATGGATGATGTCACAATTCAAAAAGAAAAGTATAAAAGTATAAGACAAGAAAAAGATACTAAGTGAATGGAAACTGACACAACTTCCCTCCAGACCTTGATGAACTTTCAATAGCTATTGTTAAGTACAAGCAGTAATAAATGATTAAGTTATTATATTCTACAACAAAACCTTCCCCTCTCTCTACATATCATCTCATTATTCAAGAAAATATCACAGGTAGCTGATATCAAATTTTATAATGATTGTTGGCCAGTGTGATTACAGAATGAGTGTACAATAGAGCATATGCATAATGGCACCTCAAAATGTCTGTACAGGATGATGTAGGGAGAGGAGAGGGATTTTGGAGTATAAGAACTTCACTATTCACTTATCATTAGCTACTGAAAGATCTATTTCAATACAGCATGATATGTAACAGGAAGAAAGTTGTGTGAATTTCAATTAGTTTCTTTATCTTGTTTGTATACTTTTTTGCATTGTGACCTCATCACATATCTACATTCTCCAAAAAAATATTTTTCTTCTTACTTGTAGTGTACTCTGAAAGTTCTCACTCTATTATTAGTGGCTTAGTGACTTGCCACAGAGATTAGAAACACAGAATGGCTTGTTGGAAGGACATTGGGAGCATGTTTCTGACCCTGTTTCATAAGGAGGCTCTCCGGGATATATATTCCCTCTAGAAATAATAATAATAGAAAGCTAAATTCTACTCCAAAGAAGAACTAATGGTACAATCATCTAGCTACCACGAGCAACTTTCTTGAACTTTCTATCTTATAGTTATCTATAATGATTTTAGTAATAAAAATTATAGATGTGTGTCTTTCTTACCCTGGACCATAGTTGCAGACAACAAAGAGAACGTTTTCAGCATCGTCATCTGCTTCTTTCAACTCCTGACATCTTATGGCTCCACAGCCTACAGCATAAGTTCTGGCCCACACTAACTATATTATATCAATGTCGTGGAAAATGGAACAACTGTATTGATCTAATTACGTCATACTAAAGTAGCTACTGAAGTTGTAGCTAACTGACTACACATACCAAAAATCAGCACAGACTGTCTGAGGAGAAACAAAGAACCTCCAATAAAGGACCCCAACCTTTGTACTGAAAATGTACCATCTTAGTGTAGATCTCCCTACACAATACTTCAAAACGGCTGTGTCATTAATCTTTAAAGAGTGTGGCCACTAGGAGCAGGCTGACTAGGACCAGGTTCACTAGAACCAGGTTCACTAGGACCTGGTTCACTAGGACCTGGTTCACTAGGACCTGGTTCACTAGGACCAGGTTCACTAGGACCAGGTTCACTAGGACCAGGTTCACTAGGACCAGGTTCACTAGGACCAGGCTCACTAGGACCAGGTTCACTAGGACCAGGCTCACTAGGACCAGGTTCACTAGGACCAGGCTCACTAGGACCAGGTTCACTAGGACCAGGCTCACTAGGACCAGGCTGATTCATACTAGAGTCCATTTCAAAATATTATGCCAGCATAATTTTGAGCATAATAGCTCTCTTGCCTGACTTGAGCATAATTGAGCATAATAGCAACATTTTGTGAGCATAGTGGCAACAAATGTAAAGTAGTTAGCTATTACTCCAATTTCAACTTGAAGTGCTGACTAGCTACTGGGATAAAGTAAAATGCCTGTTCACTGAAGCTGACGATGGCTAGGGCTGGTGGTGAAGCTGCCATGGCAAAAGCTGCACATGTGCTAGTTTAAGGGTCAATATATAAGCATAATAGAGCATAATGACTTTTAATAAGAGTATATTAGGAAGCATAATAGTTAGAGCATGGAAGCATAGCTTAATAGCTCAAATTTTGTGCGTCATGCACACAATCACACATAGTCCAGCCAGGATAACAGACATATCGTGCATTTTCATGTAAAAGCACCAAAATTGGTACAGACATAGATTAATATGTAATGAATATTTTTGGATATGGAGGCGATTGCAAGTGCACCCACAGTTGCCATAGCAACAACTTCAAAATGGCCACCATGCTAGCCTTGCATATTTGATTCAAACTTGCTCATTTAGCTGGAATAGATTCCCAGTTTAAGATTCAAGCAAATAGTAATTCCTCTTCCAGTCAAGCTGCAAAAGGAAGAGTTGTTGAAGTGGAGTCAAAGCAGCTGGCTAGCAGGTTTGGAGGATTTAATGTAAGTAGGTTGCCACTATAGGCTGGATAATCAGAGCAGCCTGATAAATGAGGCCCTGCATGATATGCAAGGGTCTACAGTATTTGATGAAATATAGCTATAGACTTAGCATTAGATGATGTTGTCCCATATTTCATGGTTGAAAATGTGCCGTGTGCAAAAATAAGGGTAATGAGACTGAAAATAGTGTCAACTTCTTTGATGAATATCCAAATCTACAGGAGTTTTATCAGATGTCTCCACTTCTGAAATTGATTGTCTTATAATGATCTACATCTCCACCAATTTTTATGCTTTTATGGTGAAAGGCATGACTGTATAATTATATAATTTTGCACAAATCTACTTCACTATAGCTATGTGCAAAAATATAATTTTAGCACAGTCAATGCATAAAATTAAAAATGCAAAAGGTTTTTTCTTGCAGTACAATCACAACTGTGCAGGATTTTTCCTGCAGTGCATAGCTTCAGATAGCTACAACAGTGACAATGGCAATATTTGACTATGTCTAGTAAAAGCTATCATCTTGTAGAGCTACAGCAACCTAGTAGGTGAGCCAGTGAAGATTGATTGGAGTAAACGTCTCAAGTCACATCCAAAACATTACATTGTCCAGCAAAATCAAAATGTAGTGATGTTAGTGTAGGGCAAGAATTACTCCACTCTTTCCAGAAATACCATGCGTTTCAGTGAGTTGAATGACCTGCCTATGTCTATTGATCTTAGAAGTTTGATGGAATTGAAGCCACTCTTCTGGAGCATAAGGCTAAGTGGCACAAATCCTGCCACACAAAATTCAATGTTACTCAGTTGCATTGAGCAGAAAAAACTGAAGAGAACACTGAGCCTCCTAAGAAGTATATTTGCAGAAGTTATTAATCATGCAACTGACGTATGTTTTTTTTTGAAATCGTCGTTGGAACCATGTCAACATTTTCCTTGAACAGCTGTGTTAGGAAATGTGCTCATATCTTCAAGATTAATGGCTGCTAGCCAAATTAAGTACTGATCGCTCAAGAGGCTAAGTATCATTCTCATTGTCTAACTAGTTTCTATTTTCAACCAAGCTGCATCATTGATAAATGAAGTTGAAACAGGCAATCATAATGAAATCAGTCATGGCATTGCTCTGGCTGAGTTGGTGGCATGCATTGAAGATTTGAAAGTGTTGCCCCAGTCTTCATCAAACTTTATTCTACTCGACTTCATCAGCTTGGAGCGAAAGAAGTCCAACCCCACAGTAGCTACTAGGTTTGAATTCTTGCCTAATTGTCTAACCCTTCGAGCTCATAAAGAAGGGTGCAAAATACTTCTTGCATTTGATGAAGATGTGAGGCCTGCTCTTTGCAAAGCATGTGATGATCAGGCTGTTTGTCTAGCAAAGGCACCAAAAATTGTGAGGAAGTGAACTTGAAGCCAGTTTTACAAGCTCCTTTGTTAAGGACTGTCATATCAAATCAGTCCCCCAGTCACTGTTGACATTAATTGCTATGATACTCAATGACCCCAATATCATGTCACAAGAGCCTGATCATTAGTATGGGGGGAAAAGATTGCGAGTTCATCAATATGTGTATCACTAGCTACTTGTCTAGTCATTAAAAAGATAGTGAATCTTTCTAGCACTGATATATGTTAAGCAGCTATACACTTGCATGAGTCCAGCAGGTAAAGCTAGGAAAGTTGTTGAAGTCACTTCCTCATAGGTCTTCCATGTATCCCATGCAAGCATTTATTCACAGCATACGTTTCAGTAATTTTTGCGTTTTAATTACAAATATATTGTATGGGGGGGAAAAAATTATTTTTGCGCAAACCGTTAGCTGAAAAAGTGCATCAACTTATTCACTGAATAACTAGAGCTACGGGAGTTTTCACAAATGCCTCCAAATTAGTCCCTATATTGGTATACATTTCTACCAATTTTGGTGTTTTTACGTAAAAATGCACGATTGTTGCACTATAACTGCTTAACTAACACATGACTTGGTGCGCGCGCCATTTCAGAGCGTTCAGCGTCTATATATATATATCTACCTAGCTAGTACATATAGTATATAGAGCATCATCAGCACATTACATCCCCGCCCCTCCCACACTGGGGGCAGGCCCCCCCCTCCCGTATATAATATAGTTCTATAGCTCGCTCTCAGGTTTTACTCATTTTAAAGATACTGGTTAGTGTGGAGTGAGACAGCATGTACCGTATCAGAGGACTCCATCATGTGTTATTACTCTACTTGAGCAGTTTGATAACTCAAGCTATGTGTCAGAGCGGTCTTACAGAGACTGAAAAACAGGCTATCTTGGATGAACACAACAAACTGAGAGGCAGAGTGAATCCAACAGCTTCAAACATGGAGAGAATGGTAGGATTAGCTGAAGATAGCAAAGGCATGATAATAACATTTGGAAGACTGCAAATACTATAATTATTACTATAAACATTGATTTACAAATGAATAACAGACATCATTTTGATGTCAGGGATTGTGTTACTAGCTACTAAACAATAATCTATTATAATAATTTGTTGTACTACATATATAGCTAATGGAACTAACATCTCTCCTTTCTTGGAGTCTATATCACCCCCTAGGTAGTGTGCTGGGAGCCTGGGTGCCCCTGCACCACATCATAATCTGAGATAATCACTATAACTATAAACTATAATAACTGAAATGTATCCTATCTCACTTTTGCTTTTCCTTTGAGATCCACCTGTTGATGTGGAAAAGTTGGCAGTTATGATTAAATCAGTAAACTATATGATAACAATAATGTGTGCAAAATTTAATGGTCAATGCTATGAGGAAGAGAGTAGAGAAACAAGGGACCAACTTCACTTTAAATCATTAGGGAATCATTCACCTCCCTGCACAAACTTATAGCTTTTAGGTGTGTGGCAGACATATATAAGTATCATGTGTCACAAAGAATCATGCACATAGCTGCTGCCACTCTAATAATGCTCTTGTTAGTTGGAGCTTTTTTGAACTACTAGTGTAGCTAGCTAATTAGAAAACTGCATGGTAGCTACTGTGGGGGCAAGCATATTCGTTTCATTGTCAAAAAATTCCAAAAATGCATTTTTAGTGCTAGCTACATCCCAAAAATTTTTTTTAAAACTGCACTACTAGCCTATAGAGCACAGATACTTCTATAAAAGGAATTGGTCATGATACTCATTACACACAACTATTGCCTTATGAATATAGGATGTAAGACCATGCCAACTTGAACAAAATATGGGTAATGAAGAATATCCATAGTCAAAAATTTCATTTGAACAGTGTTACTATTATCAATACTCTCAAATTCATCCCAACAATAGTAATAAATGTCTTCCACACCCATGACAATGTTAGTTATGTTTAGTATCCATGCATGTGTGCATGAAATTGTAGTGACATTGTCATGTGCCTATTCATTCAAGTAAGCTCCTAGTAAGTTTCCTTGCTCAAATTGTGTGGACCTGCAGGCAGCACAACTGAAACAGCCATTATATAGTTATGCTGGTTGATCAAAAGTAAAAATTCAATGTATAGCAAGCATTACCTTATATTGATTACAAAATGATATTGTAATGGAGAGATTTATTATGAAATTGTGATTAATGAGTCGTAATTCTTTTTTTTACAGGTATGGAGTGATGAGCTAGCTCGGGTTGCCCAGACATATGCTGAACGATGTGTGTTTGAGCACAATAACGCAAGATCATCTCAATCTCCTTCATTCAATTACGTTGGTGAGAACCTGGCAGCTAGAACTGGGACTGCAGACTTTATCCAAGACATTAACAGCTGGTATAATGAAGTTACGGATTATAACTTTAACACAAACTCCTGTAACGGTGTATGTGGCCACTACACTCAGGTAAATAGTGTGGTTTTAAGACTTCAATTGGAATAAGGAGAGGATAAAGGTGTCACTGGTAGAACTTCAAACCCACATCCTCATTCAATGCATGAATGCATAAATGCAATCTGTCAACACTGCATATAATAATGATAATGCCATTGACACAACTAGTTCTCAAGAAATGGAGGATGATTTTGGTAGCAAAATCCTCCAAAATAATGTCCTCCTTATAATCCACTGACAAAAAATTGAAAAATGAATCCAATTTATACTATAGTCATCTGTAATCTAACTTCAATAATATTGTAGGAATCAACTTATTGTTGTGACTTGCATTGCAATGCAGTTATTAGGTACTATAGTTGTAATAATTAAATAGGTCTATGTTACCTCCATAATTTTTACAATGTAGATGGTATGGGCTGTATCAAGACACTTAGGGTGTGGTGCCTTTCGGTGTACTCAGCTTAAAGGGTTTGCTGCTAATGCTGTCAATTTTGTGTGCAATTATGGTCCAGGGTGAGTCATTTAACAAAGAAAATGGATTAGTATAGCCTATGGACATATGTATATTCATGCAACAATGGCAAAAAAATAAGACAAAAAAACAACATTTATTCAGAGTAAGAGTTCTTCATAATTTAATTATTGAATCATTATTACATTTCACTAAATCATCATTATTCAGTTTGTATTGGCAGGAAATAATATCATTATGACTGTATGTTTATCACTACTGAACCATGTAATATAAAGTATTACATTTACTGTATGACTGTTTATAGTAATTCTATTCTCTTTATAGTAATTCTATTCTCTTTATAGTGGGAACATAGTGGGTCAGCGACCATACCAATCAGAATCCACATGTTCTGCATGCCCACAAGATTTACCATTCTGTGCTGGAAACTTATGCTGTAAGCAGAACAATGGCTCTTTTACATAATGCTAATTCAGATCAATGCTTTGCCTAGAACACAGAGGGAAGTTTCACTTTAACCAGAATATTCTAATGCTTGTTCTCATTGTAGAGGGTGGTTCCATTTTAATCAGAAGTTCAAAACCCTTATATATTATTTGTTGTGGTATCAAAGATTCTATGTGTAAATCACCTTGAGAATCTCCTTTCCCAGAAAGAATTGTTAATGCTGCAGTGACTGCTAATTCGTGTCTAGAACCCCAATACACATTAGCTAGGTTTGAACCTCTTTCTATTCTATTTGAAACAACAAGTATTAGAACTACACTGAAACTCCAAACACATTGAGAACAAGTATCATAAGTACTGTTTATATTAGAACCCCTCTCTATTAGGAGAAGTATTTAGGATTCTGATGCATTGGAATTACCCTTTAAAGTATTATGGGTTCTGGAAACCCTGTTAGCTTATACACACCTAATCTGGGAGGGTAGTAGCAAGGTTAGATTTAAAGTTACCATTTATCTATAGTTTTGTGCATAGACACAGAGCTGCCATAGATGTGGTTATCATTTTGCTCAGTAATAGTCCTTAATTAAAATGACACAATATTATGTCAGATACTATACCTTAAAATAAGCCATTTCATGTAATGATACACATTATAATGTATACAGCTCTAGCTGGTGGTACAGGTTCAGCTATTACAGTTACTGTGAGCTTCATTACTACAGTGATTGTGACCTCTTTTTCTGCAATTATGACCTATTAGATAGCAGTTATATATAACTGATACACTGTTATAATAATTTTATATCTATATAATAATAGATTTATTTCAGTGATTCTAAATATTACTATCAATTTCATAGTATTGATAGATAATGAATAGTATTGGAAGAATTAAAGCATGCATGGATTTTATCAAGGTGGAGCACCCTTAGAGAGATGTATTATATAGCTGACATGTAGTGTATACACTCTAGAGACTCTTAATGATAATTGTTATAATGGCTGTCTGTAATTAATGTGCATAGCATGTGCACTGAACTCAAAAATAATCATTCTTAACAAAGCCAACACAAGTTAATTGTTAATATACTCTTCAGAGATTATTTTTTAGTGAATAACTGTTTGCCATAGAAGCACCAGAACCACTAAGAAGAGGTAAGAAAGTGAGATCTGTACACTGTGAATGGCTCCTGACTCAGCTATGAAAAACAGAAGACATTCTATAAAATTAATTTTTCACACTCTACATTAGTATACCTATCCCATAGCTTATGGTGATAAGGAGAAAAAAGCCAGAAGATAGGCCTAAATGTGCTTGCCTACAGTACCAATGCAGATCTCTAATAAATCTCTAATGACACCTCTGAATAAAGAGCACATTGAAATCAGGTTTACATTCCAACTGACACAACTTCCCTCCCAGACCTTGATTAACTTTCAGTAGCTACAAGCAGTAATGTTATTATACTCTACAGCAAAACCTTCCTCTCTCCCTACATATCATTTCATTATTCAAGAATATCTGGTATATATCAAATTTTATAATGATTGTTGGCCAGTGTGATTACAGAATGAGAGCATAGTGGCACCTCGAAATGTCTGTACAGGATGATGTAGGGAGGGGAGAGGCTTTTATTTTGGAGTATAAGAACTTCACTATTCACTTTATCATTAGCTACTGAAAGGTCCATTTCAATACAGCAGAGGTCCATTTCAATACAGCAGGATATGTAACAGGAAGAAAGTATCTTGTTTGCATACTTTTTTGCATTGTGACCTCATCCCATCTCTACATTCTCCAAAAAAATATTTTTCTTCTTACTTGTAGTGTACTCTGAGAGTTCTCACTCTATTATTAGTGGCTTAGTGACTTACCACAGAGATTAGAAACACAGAATGGCTTGTTGGAAGGACACTGGGAGCATGTTTCTGACCCTGTTTCATAAGGAGGCTCTCCGGGATATATATTCCCTCTAGAAAAACAATAGAAAGCTAGATTCTACTCCAAAGAAGAACTAATGATACAACCATCTAGCTACCACGAGCAACTTTCTTGAACTTTCTATCTTATAGTTATCTATAATGATTTTAGTAATAAAAATTATAGATGTGTGTCTTTCTTACCCTGGACCATAGTTGCAGACAACAAAGAGAACGTTTTCAGCATCGTCATCTGCTCCTCTCAATTCCTGACATCTTATGGCTCCACAGCCTACAGCATAAGTTCTGGCCCACACTAACTAATATAGAACAACTGTATTGATCTAGTTACACCATACTAAAGTAGCTACTGAAGTTGTAGCTAACTGACTATATATAGCACAGACTCTCTGAGGAGAAACAAAGAACCTCCAATAAAGGACCCCAACCTTTGTACTGAAAATGTACCATCTTAGTGTAAATCTCCCTACAAGTAACAGTATACCTGATCCTTTATTGCACATAGACATTATGATTTTAAGTCACTTTAGTAGAAGACTTTATAAACTTCCTACATGAAGAAATTAGGTCATTTAGCTAATAGTGCATGGACATGGATGTCTCAGTCCTAGGACAGGAAAACTTCAAGATTGAAAATTTTCACAAACAAGATTTCTTTATAACTCCTCATATATAATAATGGAATAACACAAAAATTATCACCCTGAAGAATTAATATTTACTTATGAAACTCATGAAACTAGTCTTAAGATAATTTACTTAATATGGAGGAGATATAGAGAAGCAAGCAACTAGCTATAAGGTTAAAAGCCAGTGGTTTTGTATAACTCTAACATGAGATCATCATGGCAAGGTGAATTAGTACTATGGTGTTTAAAGACACCACAAGATGCATGCATAACCTCCTTATACTAAATACCTGTGTATAGGGTGCACAAGCCTCGCCTTCTTCATCCTCATTTCCATCTTCATCGGTACAATATCTGCTATAGTAGTTGTAATTAATCTTGCCCATTTCAAACCAGTTTTTGATGAGGATGGTGTAGTTGACAGTGTAACTACTAGTTGAAGCTAGGGTTTGTCCTACATATGAGAAGGTGTTTGACTGAGTGTGTCTATTCTCATTGAGTTCATATTCGCAATTCCCAGCCCAAAATTGTGCCATGTAAGCCAATTCCACATTCCATTCCTATATACATAAACAAACAAACAAACAAACAAACAAACAGTGTTTGAAACAGCAAGATTCAATTTCTATGACCAAAGTAAATAGTTTTCTAGATAGCTAATCTTTAAATACTTAGAATGGTAGCTTCCTATGCTACAACAATAACTACGTGATAATATTGTAACTACAAATTCCTTATCCTCCTTTACCACACCAATTTTTTAGCTATAGTATTAGCTAGTCTAATACCACAACCACTTACCATTTGCTGCATGTTTGTGGCTATAGGATCCACAAGACCTCTGTAATAATTGTGGGCTCTCAGAATCTCCTTAGCATCATCTTCTGTGAACTCTGATGAGGAGACTATTGCAATAAAACACAGCCCTACAAGTACTTGAAGATGAATATTTCTGCAGAGTGACTTCATGATTCACTGAAGAGCTGTGGTCAGTGATGATGATGATGATGATGATGATGATGATGATGATGAAGCTGATGTTAGTCTTCTGATAAAAGATGAGCTTCTTTATATATACTCACAATCTAATTTGATTACTTGTTGACGCATTACACACAGCCACATGTCTCAGATGTTGATTCTTAGTTAGCATTTCTGCTAGGCCTTGTAGTCCATTCACACAGAGCTGTAAATAATCTGCTATTTAGTATTATATACTTGTCTTTAATTGCTACTAATCATTTGAGAACTAGAGAGCTACACAGCCAATAACTAGCTACCAGGCTGTCATGATCTGCTGCTCTGCTACTGTTGAATGTAGGGACTGTGTTATAAACCTGAACCCCTACCTCCCAGGACAATGGTTGACAGAAACATCAGTGTTAGCTAAGGTTTTTGTGTTAAGTCTTGGCTAATTATGACTTCTGAACAAAAAGAAATCAGAGAACAAGAGACTATTGAACATGAGTTATCCTCACAGATACTCCTATTTGAGAAACCAGAAACAAGACTGACATTCCACTCAGACATTACTATTGTAGGCTCTCTTAGATCCTCCACCTGCATTTGGAATTTAATTGTCCCTGGAATGAAGCTTCACTCTAGCAGTACTGAGTTTCTTGGCTGCAGCACACCTTAAGCTTTACTCTTCTATGAACAATATGAATTCTACCTCTACTAGTTTGGTAGTCCATGTTTGTATTGTCACTACAATGCTATTTATTACAGCATTGTATTAACCCAAGTAGAGTAGATGTCAATATCTGTAATTCTTCCTCATCATGACTCTTTATTGGTTGGCTCAAGGCTGGCTATCCATGTCATCGATATTCCTCAGGACATCTCTTGGTTTGCCAACAGCTTACTACACTGTAGCTGCTCTTGATGTGATTATTGCTAGGAAGGAGGGATTTACAGCCTATAGTGGTGGTTCTTGGTATTAATAACCTCTACTATCAAAACATGCATGGCTTAGCTTCCAGAAGATGGCAACTTGTGTGGTCTCTGCACAACAGTTCTACTGATGAACAGGATCTGCTGCAACAAGAAATTGACCCCTATAGCTTAGCTACCAGATCGCTTGTTCGGGTAGAAATCATGGAGAGTACTGGGCAGTTTGTGTATCAGAAAAACCGACCTCATCAGATTGTTCTCCCAGCACCCTACTTTGCACTCAACACAAATATCTATTTGTTGGAGTGCTCTTCAGACAGGATGGGTTTATGTTTTTTCAGTATTTGAATGATGCTAGATTGTTGATTATTAGTTAATGGACTTTGAGATATGATATGTATAGTGAAGGTGAAACCTTTTCCAATTGTATTCTTCACTATGTTGCCAGTCTGTCATGCAACCAGAAAACATTGGTTCAGACAGAGAAGTCAGCTCATTTCCATGGTAGACACTATTGGACTCCCCATTTGTTCTTTATACATAGTACTGCTCGTCACCAGTAGCCAGAACTAACATGTTAATTGATACTAACACCAGCTCCAGCCACATCATGCAGTGACTGGTTTTTCAGCAACTGTTTTCTAAAGTTAATTTAGGCATTTTATGTTGGAGTTCTGGGTACCTCTGACTTTGAGCAACTTGTATGAAGGTTACACTGGTGAAAGTCTGAAGGTGATACTGGTGAAGAATAGCTATGTCCCATTAAGGAACACTAATAAAAAGTAAGTCTTTGTCACATTGTGAAATATGAAGCTAACACTAGTAAAGCTCACTGTGAAGTCTAAAGGTAACAGTAAAGTTCCATTGTGAAGTCTGAAGTGAAGAGTAAAGGCCCAGTGTGGTGACACTAGGTAAAAATTTGTGCCTACTGAAGCATCAAGTAGAGAAAACAAGAAACTGATAGCACATGAACCTCCATTATTGTATATAACTATTGTGTTTTTATATAATCTTTCTGTGCACCACTGAGACTATAAATAATCATGAGTCATATGACTGCAGCAAATTAGCAACACTCACAGAATTCAAAATTCATGCGAATGCGCATGCTCATTAGAGGCTAGCTGAAAATTGGGGTTTATCCATAATCTGTTAGTGTCCACTGTTTTGAAGCCAGGAGTCTAGAAATGGGTGAGCCAGCAGAAAAGAAGCCACGTATTGAAGACGAACCGCAGATCAAGTACACCAAAATCTTCATCAACAATGAATGGACGGATTCTGGTGAGTTACTGCTAACGAAGGGTGTGGAAGGGTGGGGCAGTGTGCGCTGGATTTACAAGAGGGCTAGTTATTGGGGGGTGGTGACTCTCAGCTTTACAACTGATATAGATAGATAGATCTAAGCCACATAGTCATTAACACTTTTGATACTACACCATAAAAGGTTTTTATGGCTACTTAGGGTTGTAAATAGCCTCAAACCAATTTGAGGCAAAAAGAAAGCCATTCCCTTTAAAATTCATACATTGCATTATCTTATGTGTGTTATTGCCAGGACTATCTGCTTACAAATCACTGCAACACCATATAATGCACATGGACATGTTTACCAGGTCTTCCCCCTACCCACCCCCTCCCTCCCCCTTCCCTCCCCCCTCAATTTCCCATTTGGGCTTGAGGCTAGGCTAGAGCTGAAGATTTAACCTAACCACCCTATAGCTACATGCATGTTTTCAAAAGAAACAAGCCTCCTGCTACATGTAGATCTTTGAACATGTTTTCATTGCAAAGTAAACATATTCCACCGTGAGAATCAAACGAGAGATCTATGTATTTAGACAATTATCTTTACCACTTTTGTCCATTACAATCCTTGTCAAACACATTGGTTCCCAAAATGCCTTGTATTCTTGATATTGTGATTATAGAATTCTGTTACTTTCTCATTGCAGTGAGTGGTAAGACTTTTCCTACCATCAACCCTACAACTGGGAAGAAGATATGTGATGTGCAGGAGGGAGACAAGGCTGATGTGGACAAGGCAGTCAAAGCAGCCCGTGATGCCTTTAAGTTGGGTGGTCCATGGCGTACCATGGATGCTTCTGAACGTGGCCGACTCCTCTACAAGTTATCTGACTTAATTGAACGTGACCGTGAGTATCTAGCTCGCCTGGAGACTCTGGACAACGGAAAGCCGTTCAAGGATGCCTACAATATTGATCTTCCCCTTACAATCAAATGCTATCGCTATTATGCTGGTTGGGCTGACAAGATTCAAGGGAAGACCATTCCCATTGATGGAAATTATCTCACTTTTACTCGTCATGAGCCGGTCGGCGTCTGTGCTCAGATCATCCCATGGAATTTTCCTCTCTTGATGCAAGCCTGGAAATTGGCCCCTGCTCTTTGTGCTGGTAATACTATCATCCTGAAGACAGCTGAACAGACTCCACTCACTGCTAACTATGTAGCTGCACTTACCGTAGAGGCAGGGTTCCCTCCTGGTGTGATCAATATTGTGCCAGGTTATGGCCCTACGGCTGGAGCAGCTCTTACAGCTCATCCTGATGTGGACAAGGTGGCCTTCACTGGCTCCACTGAAGTGGGTCAGATAATCAAGCAAGCTGCTGGGGCAAGCAACCTCAAGCGAGTGACTCTGGAATTGGGAGGAAAGAGTCCAAATATTATCCTGGCTGATGCTGACCTCGACTATGCTGTGGAAACCAGCCACTTTGCTCTCTTCTTCAACCAGGGCCAGTGCTGCTGTGCTGGTTCGCGTACTTTCGTTCACGAGTCGATCTACGATGAGTTTGTGAAGAAGAGTGTGGCACGATCCAAAAACCGAAAAGTCACCAACCCAATGGATGAAGATTGTGAGCAAGGACCCCAGGTGGACCAGGACCAGTTTGACAAGGTGATGAATCTGATTAAAAGTGGGAAAGAAGAAGGAGCTAAGCTAGAGTGTGGGGGTAATCGATTAGGAAAGGAAGGGTATTTCATCGAGCCCACTGTATTTAGCGATGTCAAAGATGACATGCGAATTGCCAAGGAGGAGATTTTTGGTCCAGTAATGCAGATCATGAAGTTCAAGACCATTGATGAAGTAATTGAGCGAGCCAACAAGTCAATGTATGGTCTAGCAGCATCGGTCTTCACCACCAACCTGGACAACGCCCTCATGTTGAGTCAAGGTATTCGTGCTGGAACTGTGTGGGTTAACTGCTATGATGCACTGGAAGCACAGGCTCCATTTGGTGGCTTCAAGATGTCCGGCAATGGACGTGAGCTCGGAGAGTACGGTCTGCAGCAGTACTCTGAGGTCAAGACGATTACTATTAAGCTGCCACAGAAGAACTCTTAAGAACAGAATGAATAATGGATATTTGAACTTAACTATTAGCTACATTTCTTGCTGAATACTGTTGTTTCCCCCCTATTTTATTTTTGTTATAGCTTCTTAATTCAAACATAGATAAATTGCCACTGCGAGGGGGGGAACGATCCTTTACCTATTCACGTGGCTTGAAGATGTGTTCTTCTAGACTTGTATCCTCATTTCTGTACACTGCAAGAAGATACTTTGCGACTGGTGTGCTTCCATTTAGTGAGTTGTATCGTCTTCCCTCCTTAGTGGTTGAAAACTTGCACAAGCAAGGTTTAATCTATCCTACAGAAATTCAGGAAAAGGTAATGTGGTCCTGATGAAACAACCTCACAGTATCTATTTCAACTTCTATACAAATTATCTTTATAATATCTGCATTAACTATTGTGTATAACTGTTAAGTAAGATTTGTGTACAATGTTGCATTGTGTGCACAGAGCCTCAATTCACTGCTTGATTCGACATGTGACAGTCGGTGTGCTGTGATCAACGCTGAAACTGGATCTGGAAAGACATTATGTGTGTTCATTTTGGTAACTCTTAACTATTGTATTCTATTAAAGGATTACTATAATATAATGCAATACATTGCTAAGGCCCAGGCCAGGATCAACTCTAAACCTATGGAGTATCAGTTCAGCTCTCATTCAGGCAGTTGTGTAGAACATACAAGTGTCTATGCTTTAAGTTTACCAATGTGTGACCAGAGGGAGAATTCCTAGGTTACTATGTTTTCACTATCATTGACTTGGTTCAGTCTAGGAATTTTTTTTTTTTTTTTTTTTTTTTTTTTTATTATTCTGAGGAAAGCATTAAAACCACACTTTATCCCTTGACCATGCCCATTTAAAAAATTAGTGCAATAATTATAATGGCATTATTCATGACTGATAACTTATAGAGAAATTTTTTACAGCTTTGAAATGTTAGAAAAGGGATGATGACAATGACTGCATATGGCTGGAATAAACATTTGGGGAGGGAAGTTTGCTCATACACCCCCTTCCCCTCTCCCCAATACATAGAACCCAGAACCCTGTTTGGTGGCTACACTGTGACTACCTTTCAATTTCACAAAATATATTTTATGGGACAATTATGGAAAATTCGATATTCCAAGAATATTTTCTATAACTTGTAACAGGTTTTCTTCTTCCAGTATTGAGTCTGTTTGGAAAGCTCTGGCAAGAAACTGGGTCTATTCCAACTGCTGCTGCTGCTGTGTTAGTTCCATCCCCCCATCTGGCTCAGCAGGTTAACATAGAGGTCTCAACACATAAACTATGGTATTAGTGTATGTCATTAGCTATGTCAAATATAGAGAGAGCTCTTCATTAGTTAAACAAGCTAAAATAAGGTTATCTTAAGTAGTTAAAAAGAAAATAAAAAGTGTTAATTTAGTTCTCATTAGCTAATCCTTTAATTAGATGAAGTGGGGCATAAACTATTTTAGAATTCATAGTGAATTTTTTACAGATCATTCATCCATAACTCCTTCATGCTACCCTCATTTTACGATAAGTTTTCCAAACGGTATAATATAGTACTGTAGTTACATGGTCACACCCTCTATAGTGTTTTAAGTAAACCACTGGGGAATAAATCATGGTCAACAAGGAATTAAGGAAACCCCAAAATGGTCTAGTAGTCCCAACAGAAATTAATTACATAATTTTATAATTATATATATTTTGTGGCAGTTCGGTATTACGAAGGCCATATCCTTATGACTAGGGCTTGATAAATTATTCCCCAAATTCTCCCTATAATGCTATTCTCCAATTCTCACTCACACCACCCATAATGCTTTTGATTTTGCCTATAATGCTCATGATTCAGCACTTTTATTGAACAAAAGTCAATAAAACAGACAAAAGGTTCATCACTTCCTATATTATATTGTAGCATTATTTATGTTTCAATAATCTGAGGTTTGTTGTGCGACACAACTATTAGAATAGGTATCCATTGGACAATCAGCTATTTTCAAAGCTGGCTATATAGATATGTGTCATGTGGTGATAATGACATGCTTACATACAAATTTTTAATGCAACATTATGCAACTTAGAGATTCATTCCCAAAATGCTTCTATTTTGACCTATAATGACAGCATTATTCTCAAATGCTTCACTGTACCTAAAATGCTCAAAAAAAATGCTAGCATAATTTATCAAGCCCTACTTATGACTCATGTCAATCTGACCTTTATCAGCAGCACTGTTCAATATAGCTTGGAATGAGAGTATGGATTTACTACTCTGTGACAACTTTTGATTGTATAGCTACTTCTGTCTATTGAAGTATATTATCAGTAAAGAAATTATTTGGTGAGACTTCACCCACTTTGGGGTTGAGCACTAGAAAGATTTCATAGCAAGAGATATTGAGTTGTTTGTTGTTATTGTTTTCAAATAACAGTCTTTTGACCATGATTTTTGTACCATTTGGCAATAGTATGGTAAAGGGTCCCAGTACTTACAAAACAGATATAATGGTACCTACAAAACAGTTACTAGAAACACTGATCATGTGCATGATATATAATACTTCAACTGAAACTTTAGTAATTTGTGTGTGAGTGAAATATTGAGGTTTTACTGCATATACTGTACATCACTGGGGTAAGGGATGTGCTACTGTACCATTATATACTGTACATTGCTGATAGGTAGGAGACACCCTACTGTGCCATTACATACTACTGCCCATTATCCTACTGTGCCATTATATACTGTACATTGCTGACAGGTCAGTGACGTGTTTCGGTCCTTGGCTCACCCACACTGGAACATTTCTATAGCAGCATTCCATCATTCTAAGTTCTCCTTTACTAAGGACTCCCATCTACTCATTGGTATACCGGGAAAACTACAGAACTACTATTTGAATACCTTGTTCGCCAACAATAAAATACTTTGTCTGGATGAAGCTGATATTCTACTCACTGGGGGAGAAGGTGTTATTACTAAGAAGATACTTAAATACGTACTTAATGTTCATGAACTAGAACTGAAGAAGCATTGTGAATCATCTGAACAAAGTCTATTGACTAAAGGTGAGGAGAGTAAATGTCAGCCAAGGACTCGGGTGATATTAACAGCTGCAACTCTGCCTTCGAATGGACCACAAACTGTTGGTAAGCAGTTATTGAGGCTACTTCCGAAAGACTCCATTATGTTCTTCAAGACAGAAAGCACACATAAAACTCTACCAAATGCTGACTTAAATTTTATTTCTTGCAAAGATATCCAAAGTAAATTTCTTCAGCTGGAGAAGGACCTTTATGCTCTAGGAAACAACACATCTCACTTTGAAGAACCTAAAGTCTTAATATTTGCCAATACTGCAGAAAATGCTTCTACTCTAGTGAAATTTCTATGCACATTGGACACTAATTCACTTGAAGAAGGCCAATCCAAATGGTGGCTGGGAAAAGTTGGTTTGTTGTCCAAGCAGCCTGGTGTATTGAAGGAAGACATAGGGAAAGTGATGGAAGACTTCAGAAATGGTTCTCTCAGGGTATTGGTCTGTACAGATCTTGGATCTCGAGGGTTAGATTTCCCTGACTGTAATGTGGTCATTCAGTTTGACTTTCCTGAGAATGCAGAGTTTTTCCTGCACAGAGCTGGTCGAACTGCTAGAAGGGGACAGTCTGGAGTAGGTGAGTCCTAGAGTATTACTGAATTAAATATTAGCTAAACAGTAAAATTATTATGGACAGGTGTTCTCTATGACATAACAGATGAATGAGCTAGTAAATATGTGTGTAACAGCACTGTTCTTTATGTAAAACTTCTTTGTGATGTGATCCTTTTAAAGTAAGCTGGCATTGTGGACCTGCCTAAAATCAAAGTCACTATATATTTCATTGATAATAGAATGATATCTAGGCACAGGTGTTGTAGTTAAGACAAACAGTTGTAAAAAACAAGTCTGATTACAACTAACTTCACAGATAAAAGAATTATTTGGTCCAAAATGGTCTGTGCTACCCTTAGAAATTGAGGATTAGTGTTATTCTAATTACATGTGTGTACCTTGATATAAAATATTGCTTTATGTATCAGTTGTTGTCGGTAAGTTAATATATTGCGTTAAAATAAGACTATCAGGTAAAGTGGTACTATTTTAGTTGTTACTAGTGCCCCATGTGAACCATTTTACTCTCAAAAGACAGTAAGTTTCCAGTAAGGGCAAAGTAAGTGAGTGGTGACCACAAATTATTTATTGGTAATACAGTAGAACCTCACTAATCCGAACACTAATTAGGGACTGGTAGGTGTTCAGATTAGTAAAAAGTTTGGATTATTGAGGTTTTTTTTAAATAAACACTTCTATGCCATATTTCACAACCATAATATACACTGTAATACATTTACATTAGCTACTGTTTGTCAAAAAAACTTGTAACTCACTTTCAAAATTTATCCTATTACCCTGGCCCTAGACTACATGGTTTAATACGGGAAAATTTTTCAACTATTGTCCCCTTACCTTTCCAAGTATCAAGCTGTAACAGTAGTTTATAAATACTATTGGAAAGAGAGTAAAATCAAGTTCATTGGTAGCATGGACAGTTGCACACTTTGTGAAAATGTAGCTACAAGCCCCAGAATGATCTGCCCCACCTCCCCACCCCCCACACAGTACAGCAATGTTTTATAGTAACATTTTTATCAAGTTCTCAGCTATGTTTGTAAGAGTGATGTGGACATTGCTCAAGAGATACAAAAGGTTGTCAGTGACAGAAGTAAATCATTTGATTCAGTCTTCAGTCGAAACAAGATGCTACGAAGAAAAATTAAAAGAAGGAAAAAAATTCAAGCAGAGACATAAACAAAAATGATCATATTACAGACTGCAGCAGTTTTTGTTGTTGCTTTTTTTGGTTTGTTTGTTGTTGTTTTTGTTTATATTATACTTTTAACTTTTTTGTGAACAGTACATCACCATTATATCTATCCTCTAAAAAGGATGAATTTTCTACATAGGTCTGAACCTCTCCAGAAAGAAAATCTAGCTATATGGGGGTAGATTGGCATTCACACTAAAAATCCCAGAAGAAATAGTCATCATTCTATGGCTATCTACTGTCCAAGAATGGAAGCCTTAGTGAAGCCCTATATACCCTAAATACCTGTCACTACATGGTACCTATAGAGATTTGATATTCAAAATTTTAATTGGAGAATAATTATTTATGCCTTTCATACATGTGGTTTTAGAATGTCCAATGTCCTGGTTGTTTTCTGGTTGTTTTCTGGTCTGTTTTGTTTGCTGGGAAGGTTTTTTTTTTTTTTTTGGTTCTTTTTTGTTTGCTTGCTTGTTTTCTTGAGAATCCTGTCTGAAGGTAAGCTGGAAAAGTGGCAATAATATTAATTCTTTATACACTTTCTCAAAGTGATAGATGTTCATAGATAAAAATAATTTATAATGTCCACTTTTTTTGGACTTTAACAGCAGGGTTTCCCCACATGCCCTTCCTCGTGTGATGGTAGTGAACTAGACCTGGTGGTCTGATACGAAATACCTCAAATCCTTTAGCCAGTGATCTGCATAGAAAATATGAGCTTAAACAAGAAGTCTGCGAATAAAAAGTATTGAATTTATTAGCCTATAAAAGGGGGTGTGCCAGGCACAGCATGGCGGCCTTTTTCAAATCTATCATACACTACCAGCACTAGCCCTCTCTTGATCTTGCTACCAATGCAGCCTAGGTGCTCATAAACATTCGAAAAAGGTGCCATTTAGCACTAGATTTGACCCCCCCCCCCCCCCCCCCCAGATTGCACATAGTTACGCCAGCAACTGCTAGGCAGGACAAGAAAATCAAAAGGTACAACTAGATACTTGGAATAAAAATAGAGTGTGTTACGTGTAGCTAAACAAACAAGAACATGAAACAGCTGTTTATTACGTGATTCAGACAGAAATAGTGTGTCATATCTCCTCTATACAAGTGTTTTGCATAGCTCTTGCAGAGCTCCAGTTGACTGCAATTATTTTCAAATTTATTTTTTCGAACACCATCTTTGCCAGGCACACCCCTTTTTATACGCAGACTTCTCGTTTAAACCTAAGACTTGTTAGGTTCAAAGGACAGTTACATGATTGTATTACTTCTATTCTGAATACCTTGGGACAGATTAAAGTGTCCCAATTAGAGGGGTGGCTTCATTTCAGGGGGTTGGAATAGAAGATTCCACTATAAACCTATAGACATTCAATGTCCCAGCCTCACCTGTCTAATATATCCCAGTCTCCACCACCCACTAACAGTACCTTCATTGCTCCCAGCCTCACCTGTCTAATATATCCCAGTCTTCGCCACCCCACTCTTTACGATATTTGGTCAAGTTAAAACCTCCAAAAGTAACCCAGTCAGATTTATACATGGAGAACAGTCCATAAGTGAGAGTCTCCCAAAAGCCATTGAGGTTTATCTCAGTATGGCCCTTGTTCAGACGAAAGAACATGGGAGTGAAAGCCATCTTGTACTGGACTGTGTGCTGAGATGAATACACAAACATGTAATAAGTGGGGTATAAGTGAGTGGCAGATATGGGTCATTTTCTGATTGGTCACTAATCCAGTTTACATTTGTCCAGACAAATCTCAAACTAATTACTGCCCTGTATCAAAATCATTTTGACATCGCCAATCAACAGGATACGACTTGTTCTGACATCTACCATTAAACACATCTTTCGTGGTGAGGGTCAGGTCCCTACCCATCCCCCACCCCCAACCCCCATCTGTTGTTAGATGACCCTTATCTCTCCACTACCAATGGTGAGGGTCAGGTGTATGTTTATAGTTATCTCTACAATGACACCTTCCTAACATACTCCACTACCAATGGTGAGGTCAGGTGTATGTATCTGTTATATGATACTCACCTTCCTAACATACTCCACTATACCAATAGGCAGGGTCAGGTGCATGTCTATTGTCATGACGATACTGTTCCTATCCTATACAACATCATACAAAATCATGAATTCTGAGCTCCAAGTTTAGTATAATTTACATATCATTCAAGCTTGAAAAAATGCAAAGTAACTGTGAACAATAAAGCTTACTATATTCAATAGCTAAAGTACCACTACTAAAATAACAACACACACATACACACCACACACACACACACACACACACACACACACACACACACACACACACACACACACACACACACACACACACACACACACACACACACACACACACATTGGTATCTGACAATAATTTAGTTTCAATACTAACCTTCACATAATCAATTCCAGTTTGTAATCCTTCACTACGAGAAAAACCTCCCTTAAGACTCAACACTTGAATCCTGATAGCAATAACAACAACAACAACAGCAACAATAATAATGGCCAGTAAACATATAACTACAGGGAGCACCTCTTGAAGGAACTTTTCTTTGCTTCTTCCGTGATATCCATGTCCACACTTTCATAGTCAACTAGGATTAAGGAAAAGTTGTCATCTTGAGTCTGCTTATAGATCTGTAAAATTGGGTATAATTATATGACCAAAGTCTCTACAAATATAGTCACTGGTAGAAAGAAATCTGTCCAAGCAGATCTTGACCCTGAGAGTCATAGAGAAGTGAAATTCATTCCCCTCTATTCCAACCCCCTGAAACGAGGACACCTCTGAACCCCTATTCCAACCCCCTGAAATGAGGACACCTCTGAACCCTTCTATTCCCACCCCCTGAAATGAGGACACCTCTGAACCCTTCTATTCCCACCCCCTGAAATGAGGACACCTTTGACCTATTCTAACCCCCTGAAATGAGGACACCTCTATTCCCACCCCCTGAAATGAGGACACCTCTGAACATTCCAACCCCCTGAAATGAGGACACCTCTATTCCCACCCCCTGAAATGAGGACACCTCTGAACATTCCAACCCCCTGAAATGAGGACCTCTGAACCCTCTATTCCAACCCCCTGAAATGAGGACACCTCTGAACCTCTCTATTTCAACCCCCTGAAATGAGAACACCTCTGAACCTCTCTATTCCAACCCCTTGAAATGAGGACACCTCTGAACCCTTCTATTCCCACCCCCTGAAATAAGGACACCTCTGAACCCTTCTATTCCCACCCCCTGAAATGAGGACACCTCTGAACATTCCAACCCCCTGAAATGAGGACACCTCTGAATCCCTCTATTCCAACCCCCATGAAACAAGGACACCTCTATTCCAACCACCTGAAATAAGGACACTTCTGTATTAAGATATGTCCCAAATAAAGCTTTTGTATTAACATTAATAGAACTTCACTTTTCCAAAAAGAGGCCACCCCTCTCCTTAATTTGTTCCAAGATGTCTGGAATAGAGAGATCCTGTAGAATGGTCATAATTCTTCCAGCTATAAGGTAGCTATTGTTTGTTTCTACAGGCTATCTATGTCTATGCAGACTTTGACCCCATAAAACACCAATAACTTCATGATAACTCAACCAATTTCAAACATCATCAGATTCCTCATAAAATGGCTTTTCTTTTGACAACATTTTTATATACAGTGATGTTGTAATGCAAAATTATTCGTTGACTCTGCACTGTGAATTATATTATTTTTTCCTATTATTTAGTCTCTGAAAGCTGTGACAAAATTGACAAATATTTCATCCCAATGAATAGCTACGACGAAGAAGAGTTGTTTTTGTAGCATTGTTATTATACCAGACATGGAGGTTTATAGCAACAACTCACATCTTCCATGTTATAGATGAGGTGTTTGACCCACAGTCCAAGGTTTTTTACTAGAGAGAGAGAGAGAGAGAGAGAGAGAGAGAGAGAGAGAGAGAGAGAGAGAGAGAGAGAGAGAGAGAGAGAGAGAGAGAGAGAGAGAGAGAGAGAGAGAGAGAGGTAAGAACATTGATGGAGTT
This sequence comes from Diacarnus erythraeanus, assembly GCA_964016965.1. Taxonomy (NCBI): domain Eukaryota; kingdom Metazoa; phylum Porifera; class Demospongiae; order Poecilosclerida; family Podospongiidae; genus Diacarnus; species Diacarnus erythraeanus. Next base: position 1,886,262 of record OZ024684.1, on the reverse strand, counting down.
TACAATAACTCTATAACATGAGATTTTTATGGCTAGTTCAAAGTACACTTGCATTAGTTAATGCTCTTGTAATAATGGGGACATCCCTCTAATCAGGACCACTTAAAAAGTAATTATAATAAAAACCTCTTGTCCTATTTCAATTCTGTGCTATATCTTGTCCCATTCCAATTCCACATTTCTGTTCCAATTCTAATTCCTTCTATATTTTTTCCCCAAAAGTGCCTTGGATAGAGTTCCATTATTCTACCTCTATTACTCTATATAATTTACACACTTACCAGCAACAACAAAATAGACATCTACATTTTTCTTCCATTGAAAGTTTGAAGCGTGACAGAGTTTAGAAGATCCTTTCTTGAGATAAACATACTCAGATGTGTGCACTATCTCCTCATGAGGTTCATGCAACTGTACGTCCATTTCCAACAGGAATCTGCTGCCATCACGCTTATTCATAGTCTCCTCAATATAGTGCAAACCAACCACCTCACCACGAACCTTATCGCTGGCCTTTAGTGCATCAGTATAGAGAAAAACAATCCTGTCCATCACCTATAAAGGGTGGATGTATGTATAATACACCACAGATCTGCCAGATTGGAATTTTGGATTAGATTGCAAGGAAAATATCAATTAATAGTAATAATTATGAAAAATAGATTATAGACCAGCCATTATATAGGTGACCACCAGATGTATGTCTGTTACTCTTAACTTGAAAGACATAGTTACTGTTGTTTATAGCACTTTGATGAGTTGTCATAGCCTACATAACTATTCTAACATCACTTATTTAATACTATGTAGTCTTATGACAACTGAGCACCTATACAGATCACTATTATTATTATTATTATTATTATTATTATGTAATTTAATCTCATTGTTTGAACCATGCATTAATAATTTCATGATTTCTATTCGAGCCAATATAACCTTCTCCCCCTCCCCCTTCTCCCCCTCCTCCCCTTTCCCCTCCTCCCAACCCAACTCACACTCTTGGCCATAAAAGAGTTTCCTTTGTCCTTCCTTCCATGATTCTTAAACCATGTTCCATCTCGAGATCCTACTTTAGACTCACGGACTTCCTTATAGCCATGATATTGTTTGACATTTCGAGGTTGGGCATAAAGGGAGTGAAAATTACAGCTGGGCAAGACTTCGAGATCTGTGACTACAAAAAAAAAAAAAAGAAATAGTTATCCAGTTATATATTACAGGTTGAGGGGAGGGGTTATTTTCCCTAAATATCCTCCCTCTCCCTCCACTCAAGTTATATTGCAAAACTTCATGCCTAATATAATATACTACCTAATGCATTCTTTATCTTCACAAAATCTAAATATTTAATGAAATTTTGAAAATTACTGGGAGGGGGAGGGGAGGAGGGAGTGGCAGTAGGCCACAATGAAGGGGATCGATTGACTAGGAAGGGCCTCTTCTCCTCCCCCTCCTGTTCTCTTCCCCTCCCCCTCCTGTCCTCTTCCCCTCCCCCCTCCTGTTCTCTTCCCCTCCCCCCTCCTGTTCTCTTCCCCTCCCCCCTCCTGTTCTCTTCCCATCCCCCCTCCTGTTCTCTTCCCCTCCCCCCTCCTGTTCTCTTCCCCTCCCCCCTCCTGTTCTCTTCCCCTCCCCCCTCCTGTTCTCTTCCCCTCCCCCCTCCTGTTCTCTTCCCCTCCCCCCTCCTGTTCTCTTCCCCTCCCCCCTCCTGTTCTCTTCCCCTCCCCCCTCCTGTTCTCTTCCCCTCCCCCCTCCTGTTCTCTTCCCCTCCCCCCTCCTGTTCTCTTCCCCTCCCCCATAATATTTCAAGCTAACTTGTTTGTATTTTATTCCAGACTGAGTGCACAAGAGTATGAGCCTGTAGGCTATCGCTAGGAAGAGATCCTCCTTGAGAGTAATCATATGGTATAGTATTGCCATTGTCATCAACTGCAACAATGAGAATAGATCTGGTTAATTTTACTGTCATGCTATACTGTATAGCACTTTATTTTGGAGGAGTTCAACTTTCACGTTTTTCACAAATTAGGAAAGATCTGCCAAACTTTTGCTCTTGAAACTAATCTACAATTTTTTCTCTCCACTACCTTGGCCTCTGGCCTCGTGAAAGTTGTTTTGTGAACAACTTCAGGATGACCTATTTGCAAATGTTGAGCTCTTCCAAAAAAAAAGCTCTATACGGTATTCACTGTCAGACATTATATTAGGTATTTTAAAATAAGTATTTTAATCTCATGGATTAGGGTCATGACACAACTACATGTTACTGAGATTAGTAAATATATTCTGTGAATATAGGGGCTTACAGTTTATAGCCATTGCAAAGCTGCTGCTGGGAATAGAAACGTACTTCTTTGATGAAGGAATCTTCCACTACAGAAAGAAATATTGCTACTGAAACTTCTTTTCATCTTTAGTTAAGTCCTTCCAGACTTCACTTCAGCCTGCTATAAACACTAGCAGACTCCTGACAACCATGAGGTTTACTCATATTACCCGTGGGCCAGTACACTACCCCAAAACAGAGGACCATAACTATCTACCCAGTGGGTGGCTAACAAAAAACAAAGAAAACAAAACAATAATAATAATAAAAAAACAAAACAAAACAAAAAACACTACATTTCACCATACCATTAACAAAAACACTTGCAGTCATTAGTGAGCTCAACCTCCAACTTCTAGGGCTCAAGTAAATGTCAGTGGACTTTAGTTCTTACCTTTACATCAACTACTACTTTTCCTTCAAATGCCTTTTCCAGGAACTCGAAGTAGTGAAGTCCAGAGGTCAAACTATACAGGGTTCAATATGAAACCATTTTATAGAAATGCTTACTGCATGCAATCTACTTACTTCACTTTTATAGAATCCTTATGTTGTGACACCATTTTTCTCCTTTTTGATAGTCTCTAGATAATACACAATCACACAATTAATATTGTAACTTGTACTTACTGCCGGTTATACAATACTTCAAATGTTGACATAAAAGTTTTGTTATCTCAGATACCAATACCACCTCCCCCCTCTTGGCAATGTTGATACACTTTTGAGATAATATCCAAGTGTTTTTAATTAATGCAGATGTATTCTCATTTCAGGGAGTTGCCTTGGCACATTATGCTCAAAAATTGAGCTATGCTCCTATGCTCTAAGAAGCACACTATTATGCTTCCTACTACTAGTCATTATGCTCGCATTAAAAGTCATTATGTTCCATTATGCTTAGCTGACCCTTAAAGTAGCAGCAGCTTTTGCCATGGTTTCAGCTTCAGTGGAACGAGTTTTTTTTCAATTTTGAAGGGGCATTTTACTCTATCCCAGCAGTCAGTACTTCAAGACTATGTTGAAATTGGAGTAATGCTCGAATTTGATAATTCTTAGGCTAACTGCTTTACATTTATTGTCACTATGCTCACAAAATGTTGCTATTATGCTCAATTATGCTCAAGTCAGACAAGAGAGCTATTATGCTTAAAATTATGCCGGCATAATGTGCCAAGGCCTAGTTAGAATAGAGTTATCAATTATCTGTGTAGGCCCATTATCTCACCTAGTTATTATTATGAGATAAGCTTAATGTCTAACCAGCTTTTTAGGGTTAGCAACATTCCACATCTACAACTTCATGTGATCTGTAGCTATTATAATCTAGCTTTTTTAGGGTTAATAACATTCCACATTTACAACTTCATGTGATCTGTAGCTAGTACAATCTGGCTATTTTAGGGTTAATAACATTCCACAGCTACATGTGGTCAGTAGACTTTTTTTTAGGATTCCCATCTACAGCTTCATGTGGTCAGTAGCTAGTCTTTTTCCACAGCAACATGTGGTCAGTAGCTAGTATAATCTATCTTTTTAGGGTTAGTAATGTACCACATCTACAGCTTTATGTGATGAGTAGCTTTTATAATCTGGGTTTCAGCTCATGTTACAACTAGGCATTCCTTAGTAGCTTTTCAAAAAGAGCATTTACTATGCCAAGAGTTGAACCAATAGTAATCATACCAATGAGGAGAGTACAAGTGTATACACAGACTATCTGCTCTTGTGTTTGTTATGCAAATGAGCTTTTGCCTGGATTTAAAATCATACATAGTGACCCAAAGTTTGCAAACTTTGAATTGATAATATAGATTGTAGAAAAACTAGCAGATAACCACTGTTAGATACAAAACCATCATATAGCCGCCATTAGTAATTTTATGAACAACTAAAGTGAGAAAGAATTACTGAACTCACTAAAATATAGCCTGCATAGGTAAAATCAAGAATTTTATTCATGTTTAGTGGATTATTATCTTTGCTGATCCACAGTTCCACGGAAGTAGATGCGGTCAGTTTTGTAAGCTCGACTTTGAAGGAGTAAATCCCTGCAATAAAACCAGACAAAAAGTTCACAATTTTGCACAGTATTGTGGTCACTTATAGAGTATAACATGTGGTGTAATTGACCTGGTTCTGGTGGTATAAGGTAACCATACATCTTGTGCCCATAACGTCCCTTCACATCATCCGGGTCAACTTCCTCAAACTTGTTATGTAGTTGGGAAGTTGTACTCCTCTCCTTTTGTATTAAACAACAAACAACAGCAAACAGCAACAAATAAAAATTAACATGCAATTAGAGACTGCTAGGTTGCTTACATCTGGATGGGAGGGGAAATCTCTGCATATCCTCAAGTCATCCACCAAGTAACCCACCACCCAATGCCAGATGTCATAGTTCAGTTTGCCTGAAATCTATTCATAATAGATCATATCTAAGCCACTACATAACCTACACACACCTGTAATCTAGGCATAACAGACCATAACTAACCTGTAATCTATGCATAACCAGATCATAACTAAACCTGTAATCTAGGCATAACCAGATCATAACTAAACCTGTAATCTAGGCATAACCAGATCATAACTAAACCTGTAATCTAGGCATAACCAGATCATAACTAATCCTGTAATCTAGGCATAGCCAGATCATAACTAATCCTGTAATCTATGCATAACCAGATCATAACTAAACCTGTAATCTATGCATAACCAGATCATAACTAATCCATCAGTGGGATCTCTAGACCTTAATTTTCCAATACCTCACAAGTATCACTTTGCATTAGTACCAAATTAAATTAGGCATCCTTAATAATATAGAGGATGTCCTTTAATTATCAATCAAATCTCATAATGTTTTAATGAATGTGAATATAGTTAGCCATGCATGATCCAGTAAGGGAGTGTTATAACTTAACCAGTTAAAATCATAGTTAATATGTACTTTATTATTAAATAATAATAAACTTGCCAGAGACTGGTTAGGTTTAAATTGCACTATACCAATGCTATCTTCTTCATCATCTTCCATTAATATTGTATCATCAAGCAAATCATCATGAACTAAATAGAGCCTTCTATGTTGACTGATATTTTCTTTATCTGGAAAAAACAAACAACGAATCAATAATGGTCAAACAACAGGGTGGGTTTGTCTTAATCTGACCCTTTTGACCTTTGTGTTGCATGAGGAAAGGGTCAGTAAACTACCTGCAACTTTATATTACAGTGGCTGATCCAGAAAATTCTTTAAAGGGGTGACTTTTAATTTTTGCCCACAAAAACGGGTGAATGTTGTCATGCCCACTTATTTCCAATGTGGTCTCCATTACTCTATAGACATTAAAGAAGTTTGTGACCAACTTCACCCTAGAAAATGACTAATAGTGGTTGCTGATGCCAACGTCTTCCCATATGAAAATTATGAATATCATTATAATTAAGGGGGGGTGACATGTCACCCTATTCACCCCCCCCCCCCCCCGTATTATAGCAGATTAATCTGATCCAATACTCCAAGTCCAAGCACGATAAATCTTGCATAGACCATACTATTTTACAAGCACATTGATAGTACATTCACCAGGTCAGAATTTCACTAATGTTAAGAGATGTCTAGTATCATGGCTTCCTCCCATATTCCTAAACAATCATCTCATGCAAGGTAGCTATTCCATAGTCATAAACTGTCATGATTTAAAGGCTTAAAGGCTCCAACAGTGGCTCATCTTATTAACATGCCACACCCAACAAAATCAACAGAACAATTATAAACAGAAAACCATTGCACAACTAATGACATGATCAAAATTCAATATTTCTTTCTGATAATTAGCCAAGATGAAATGGGTGTGCTAGCCAATTATTTCCAGGTCCTGTTCTTATTGAAAAGTTGGCAATTATGTTAGTAAATTTTTTTGTGGACTGCTATGCACTCAGCAATAACAATCATCTGATGGCAGGGTTTCATATAGGTGGACTAGCAATAACAATCATCTGATGGCAGGGTTTCATATAGGTGGACTGTCATGCACTCAGCAATAACAATCTTCTGATGGCAGGGTTTCATATAGCCTAGGTGGACCTGTCATTGCACTCAGCAATATGAAGGCAGGGTATAGTTTTTTCTTGATCACTACTTTTCAACATACTACAATTGGAATTAAATAAAACCACCCAATTTCAAAAAAATGGACTTTAAATGGGGGGAAGGTGTTCCAAGCGGGTGAATGTGGTACCCCAACCTCTGTCCTCTATCTTGTAGGAGGAACATGATTAAGGTAAAGGGTCATTACACCAGTGCTAACTGATTGAGGATTGAGCTTGGTCTAGTCTAAATGTGATTTGTCACCTGATAGCGAATATTTTATATATACATTGCCATACATGCCACATGATTATGTAGGTGCATTCATCTTTTCATGAACATGAAATCACTTCCTGCACGAACAATTAGTAACCTCACTATTTTCAAGTCTCTACTGATATTGATCCACACTATAGCTAGTCATGCAGTAACTTATAGAGAATCCCACTTTATTTTCTTCCATCGACATGTGCTCATGGGCAAAATAGGCTAGGCCTAGAGCTATAATGACTTACAGTCGTGTTAGTATCATTGGTATGAAGGTTCCCAGGAGAATTCGTAAAGAATAATATTCATAATAATACTTACGGTCGATGGTAAGGTAGATTAGAGCGAACATAACAATGAATGGTGCCGCTAGAGACAGTACAAAATAGAATGCCATCAGCAGTTTATTCTTCCCGACCCGCATACTGATCAACTACTCCGACCTAACTACCACCTCCAACCCCAGTAGCTACCACTTCTAACTCAGGAACGTATCGACTACCATGGAAGCTAGCTGATTATAATTGAACCCAACCCCCCCCCCCCCCCCCCCCTCCCCCCCAACGTTGTCAGTAACCTGACATCTATAGCTCAGAACCGAGGTGTCCAGATATAGCTTATAATAATAATAATAATAGTTTAGTATTATTAATTATTTATTATAATATTAAATTTTATTTATTTGTTAGTTTATATTTATCATAGGAAATTTCTACCTTCATTGTGAGACTATGCCCACACACACACATTGTATCATGGCATAGTTCCAATGTTGGCAAAAGCCTGTTCTAAATCCTTAATCAGGTCTTCAACATTTTCAATGCCAATACTCCATAATAATGATGGCCACATAATAATAAATATTATAACAATGTTAAAGAACAGAGTCACACCTTACCTACCTTAACCTAATGAGATTATCGGTAATTCCTGCTATTTTTCTGTCTTCTGGATCAACAAATTTATCACTGTGAGTTGTAGATGCTGGATGACAGATCAGAGATTCCACACCTCCTAAACTCACAGCATGAATAATCAACTTCAAACTCTAAAATTAGACCTCAATAAATTATATAGCACACAACCAGCAACACCTGACACAAAATATTAGCCTGTAGGATGCAATAATAACTAAAGAAGCAGCAACAGAGGCTGAGAATACTGAATTATTGGCTATTATTTGTATTCTTCCATTGTAAGTCTATGATTGCAAATCCAAAGATAAAATTCTGCAGCTGAAGGCATCCTCATACTGATATTATGGTGTATGTGACTATATAATCATAGCTACATAATTGTAGTCTAGATCCTTCACACAACTTATGCTCTTGGAAATTAAATTGTAAGCTACCTCAACAAATTTAATTCCATCATCAATTGAGCCTTTCAATTCAAAGGATAGCATTCCTGAGAAACCTTTCTTAAATAACTCCTTTGCAACTTTGTGATCTGGGTGAGAAGGCAGTCCAGGGTAGTATACACATGAGACCTATTATAAACCAACAGTTTTGATTAGAATTCAGGATGTAAACCTTTAATTTGAACCAGAGTTTATATAATGTAGAGCTCACCTTAGGATGGGATTCAAGGAACTGGGCAACAGCCAAAGCATTCTGACAATGTCTATCCATTCTGACTGCCAAAGTATTCAGACTTCGATGAATCATATATGCATCAAATGGAGACTGTAAATATGCAGAAGAATTATAACCCTTTGCACTAAGTGAAAATTTAACTCACAAAAATTATTGGGCTCTATAAACTGTTATTAAAAATAATTTTTCACTGCAAGGAATAGCCTGCTTATATAGCATCACACAAGGAATAGCCTGCGTATATAGCATCACACAGTATTATTATTTACCATCACAGTACCAAGCAAGGTTCTGTGTTGAAGCAACTGGTGTTCATACTCATCCTTAGCAAAAGATACAGCTCCACCCACTAGATCAGAATGTCCACCAATATACTTAGTACTGCATGAGGAAAGACACTGTATCAGAACACAGCTAGGATTTTTGAATGGAGAAGGCAAGTAGATATAAATGGTTACACCTACTTTTATTAAAATTGCCAAAAACCACCACAACTTTGAACACACACACAACACAACACAACACAACACAACACAACACAACACAACACAACACAACACAACACAACACAACACAACACAACACAACACAACACAACACAACACAACACAACACAACACAACACAACACAACAGTATATCAGAAGGATGCATTGCAGTTTTATCCCCATTGAGTTGACTATTATTATGGCTAGCTACATATAATGTTTCACACTCATTTCTTACCAGCTATGTATTACAATATCAATGCCATATTTTATTGGCTGTAGGAGATATGGACCAGCAAATGTGGCATCTATCATAGTGATTACTCCTGGCAGTGATTTACCCAAGGTGACAAAAGCTTCAACATCGAGAATAGACATTGTGGGATTAGTAGGTGACTCACCATATAACACCTATTATTATTAATACAATAGTTATTAAACTATAGAACAAAATTAAAATCTAGTTGTCCTTCCCTCACAATTTACAATTCTTCTTATAGTTATAGAATACCCAAGGTAAATGGTCATCCCATGCCTGTACAACAGGTCCATTGCTATCCTACTGGAAATGCATGAAAGATCGAACTTCGAATATTTCAAAGCATGTTTAGTATTATTATACCTTTGTATTGGGCTTAACTGCCTTCCTATAATCCTCCACATTCATGCCCAGTATCCAGGTCACTTCAATGCCCAGTTTGCTGATAATTTTCTTAACAGTAGCATTTATACTTCCATAAATTGGTTGACAAATCACCTACATTTTACATTTTAAAAACAATATTAATATCAGAGACCACTTATAACATGCCATATAGCTAGAAAACATACTTTATTAGTGAAAAACAATAACAAAAAAATTCCAACCTTTATTGGAACGAGTGTATTTAGTCTGTAGTCCAGATTCTATACTGGGAAGAAATAGGATAGATTCTGGTCTATGAGACACTTGCACAATTGGAAACATTTAAAAATCTTATCATAATTCACATGCAAAACAAGGTATGAAAAACCTCTATCAGAGTTAAGCCATGTCTGGAATGAGATATAGATACATAGAGCACAGTGCCATACTGAAAAATGAACAACCTCCTTTGATACCTACAGTGGAGTGGTAACTTGGTAAGAGACATGATACATACCAGGTGATCTCCAGCTTTAAGAAAGCTTAATAGAGCAGTAGAAACGGCTCCACAGCCTGAAGAGAAAAGCAAACTGCCTGCTGCACCTTCCAGCTTAGCAAGCACATCACTTGCACAGTCAGCAGTTGGATTTCCCAAGCGGGAGTATAGGTACCCAGTCTAGGATAATTTTGCAACTAAAGTCTACATTTTACATCTTCACATTTTCTCTTTATGCACATACCTTAGAAAGGTTGCTGGAGAGAGTCTTTCCTTCCTCAGCACTCTCCAATACATAAGTAGAAGATGTGTAAATAGGTGTAACAAGAGGCCTGGGCTCATGGCTTCCCTTCATTGTTACTTGGAGATTCCTCCGCACCAAAATGGTATCAACTTCCAGCTCCCAATTTGGAGAGTGAGATCCCAGATGATCAGCCATACTGCGTCTACGTGCGGATATTATACAAGATAACTAAGAATCCTCTACAACACACGGGGGCCCAGCGCTGGCCTGCCAGGAAGTCGTCGCTAGGCTACACACAAGCTTATTAACCCCCTCTTCTCTCTCTCCCTTTGTGGTTGTCCTTATCTGAGCTCACAGAAGGATTAGTTTACAATATGCTCTTAAGCTGATACAAAAGCCTGCCTTTGGTCCTGGATCTAAGAGTTATACAAAGAGGTTGCACCAGTGCCAGAGGAGCTTAATGAAGGTTAAGGAAGGGAGTGGAAGTCACAGAAGTGACCCAATGGATGGTGTCACTCCACTTGTTCCTGACTGAATCAAGAGTACAGTTTTTTATTTCACTTGATGTTACAAGGGTCTGATGTCTACCCAGCTTAACCTAATACTGCCACCTAATGTCATAGGACCATTTCTTATGTTCTATTTGTTATAAAGGACTGTGTAAGCAGTGGATACATTGGTTGCTAGTAAGAAATTGATTAGCTAGGCAAAATGGACTCACAATAACTAGGTGAATAATATGATAAGTGTATTCATGCAGGTGCATGTCAGAATAATAATGGTTGTTTCTAACATGTTCACACTTACCTTGAATTAGGATTACAATATAGTTCTCATACACATCATTACAATAATGTACTCTGTCAAGTAATTTTCTCAGTAACCACTTCAAATTTTATTTATTGGCATCTTGCTGCTTGTTATATCTTTCATCAGATCTCATGGCGTCCTTAGTTAAACAGCTTAGACATCTTAGACAATATCAAAAGTGAATGTATTAAATTTCACTAACATTCTGGTGTAACTAACACAACTATAGTCAGGGTTTTCATACTGTTGGCCAAAGATCATGGATCAACAGATGTATTGTTAATCATTAGACACAGTAAGTCAGTCGCTCTGGTATACCCATTTCTACTCAATGTCTTACCATGTAAAGGATGTACATCGATCGCATCATGTAACATACTAATAGTAATTGTTGTACTGTATTACTCCTTATGAAGCCTTTCAGAAATTAATATTGATTGGGATATCTTGACAACGGTAGCACCTAGGGCTATGATATAACTTTTATCCTGAAGGTAATTTAACCCATTTGAACCTAAAACTAAGAACTAAAATTGTATATTATGTACCTCATCATAATTATTGGATGGTTAAATACTTTTTTACAGAGTATAAGTAGAAATGCAGCAACTCTTACCCTTATAATAGGGTATTTGGGTATTTTCTTACCTAGTTTCATTGTATTACCTTCTAACGACAAAGTAAAGTGTTGAATATAATGCTTAAGAGGATAATAACTGAAAAATGCTAACAAATGTTACTCCTGTTAATGAATCCTGGTGGTATTAATTTATCAAGTTTTAAATCCCTGTAGGTTTGTTTTTAAAAGAACAGAGCCTTCAATGCTTTCCTCACTTAAAAAAAATAGCTGGTCTTCGGTTTAAAGGTCAAAGTTCTCGTTTGCGGTCAAAGTTCTCGTTTGCGGTCAAAGTGTATTGCGCAGGCGTGGAATAACTTTGGATGGGTACGGGGTATATTGCGCATGTACTTCTCTCTGTATGTATAGCTAGCTAGCTAAAAGAGGAGATGGCTGAGGATTCTGCCACAAGGTAGGGTAATAGTCTGAGCTTCCAGAGTTGTACCTATCTAACTCATTTCCATTTTCTAGCCGATGTTTCAGCATGGGCAAAGACACTTTGAGCATTCCTATGGAGCTCTTTGCAGAGAACCGTCAACGTCTTTGTGAGCAGCTAAAGACTAGAACGGATGTGAAGCCTGGAGCAGTGGTAATACTGCAGGGTGGAGAACAGAAACAGATGTACTGCACAGACGTAGACATTGTGTTCAGGCAGGTAAGAGAGCTTAATATCTATTAATTCTATAGTATTACTCTAATCCGACTTAACCTAACATTTTAGTGTTGGCTGGCTTATCAAATGCTATAATAAATTGAGCTATATATAAGTTATTATTTGGAACAGCCACAATTATTTCTTTCAGCACATAAATACAACTGATAAATCACTTCTTGTTTCCTTTTGGTTATAAGGAGTCATATTTCCATTGGGTGTTCGGTGTAACCGAGGCCGACTGCTTTGGGCTGTTGGAAGTGGACACTGCAAAAACTCTCTTGTTTATCCCAAGGTTGCACGAAGATTACGCCACATGGATGGGACAGTAAGAATGACGTCAGTCATATAAACCATTCTTTCAAAATCTCCCTTCCTTCCTCCAGGATCTACCCTCCAGAACACTTTAGGAGGAAATATTCACTGGATGAAGTTGGATACACTGATGAAGTATGTCTATTCCTAGCTAATGTGGTTAACAATCATTCATTATCTACCTTTAGATTGCGAAGTTAGTGGAAGCAAAGAATCCCTCCATGTTACTGACATTGGTAATAATTTAATTAAAAAGGGGTGGGTCACGTCATCCTAATCATAAAACCTTGATAACGATAACCATCAGTCAATCTAGCATTTCTATGGCAGCCTATGAATATATTTAGTTATGTGATAGGCTCGCTATGAATCCAGTCTCCAGTTCTTAGTGAAACTATCAACATGAAGTGGCTTTGCTCACTTGACAATGCTGAATAAGCATACGGTATCAAATGATTGTCAGTTTCATTCAACATCTAATCTTCATACAGAGAGGGCAGAATACAGACAGCAAGTCATGGTGTGCAGAAGCTGTGTTTGATGGAATTGGCCAGTAAGGTTACATAATTTGAGCATTTTATGTTAGCAATGCTCATCTACATCAATCTCAGGTTCCAACACATACTGAATAACTCCATCTTGCATCCTGTAATAATGGAATGGTGAGCGACTACATAGGTAGGGAAGTATCTGTGCATGTAACAGTGGGGGAGAGGTGCTGAAATATCACTAGCTTTCACTTTATCACGCCCTCATCGTCCTTTTTATCAGCATGAAGTTTACATAACCAAGACTAAGCCAACATTATGGGTAGATCATCTCTTTTGTTGTTATTTTTTAATTATTTGTCTGTATTGTTGTTGTTGTTGTTGTTGTTGAATTTTATACACAGACACTGCATCTGGTCAGGCCATGGCCAGATTCACCTGGGTGAAGCCTGTAATATGACAGATTAAATGTTACTTATGAGTTTCAGTCTTGATATTGTGTATTGTCACCATTAATCACTGTAGGCCATTGACCATGAAAATTAATTTTACAATTGTATAAGTATGAAAATTAGGATCCATAATACAAATACTATTAGTGAATTTACACAAGCCTTGCCATAGTCTTGTGTATGTGTAGCATCTTAGCATAGGTTAATGACATTGATATTGATATTAATACTGATATTGATACTGACACCGATGATACTGCTTTTTTTTTTTTTTTTTTTTTTGTGTCCATAAGCCGTGTGATCAAAATGCCAAGAGAACTGACAGTTCTACGTTATGTGAATCAGGTTAGCAGTGCTGCTCACTGTGAGGTGATGAGGAAGATGCGTCCAGGAATGATGGAATGGGAACTAGAGAGCTGTTTTCAACATTATTGCTATGCTAATGGTGGTATGAGACATGTTTCTTACACCTGTATCTGTGCCAGGTATGTCATCATAGGAGTGTATAATCGCAAGGACATTGTTATGTCAACTTATGGGTGACAAGGCTCCACTGTATAAACAGGCCACTTCTATATGCACAAGCAGAATATACTATTAGACAGGGTTCTATCCAGAGAGGAGAGGGAGGAGGAGGAGCTTCTCTCCCAGAGTCCTCTCTCAATTCTTACAGTGTCATTTATACATATAAGGTCAAAGAAAGTGCCTATTCACAAATGCAGTGCACTCTAGAAAAATGCATGCCCCCACCCAAATGATAAGCCAGGAGCAGAAGCAGATCCCCCCCCCCCCCCCCCACACACACACACACACCATTAAAGAGTTAAGTTACTAACATGCACATCAAATACCTGGTGTGCTTTAAAAGGAATTCCCCAAGCAATAGCCTTCTAGTAGCCAGTGACTACAGTTAGACTAGCACAATTAGCCTAAATGGCTACATCCCTACTTTATAAAGCTTGTAGCAGCCTTGAGCTGTACTCCCCCCCCATCTAATCATTCTGGCCTTTACTGCATTGAATGGTAGTAGGATGTGAATATTACTACTTTTCACTTGAGGTTATACTGGAAACTGCCCTACTTTTATGGAAATAAATAGCCATTTTGGCTACTATTTTATTTTCTGTCATAGTATGGATGTAGTTTTATTTAGTGTGGTTTTTCCATTTTTGCCATGTGTAAACATACATGATCAATGTTCAATATTTTGGTGGTTTTTAATTTGACGATCCTTACCAAACTCATCAAGTAAACATAATTATGGTAGCTAAATCACTTTTTTTTCTGTATCATTAGTGGTCATAACTCTGCCACTCTTCACTATGGACATGCTGGGGAGCCAAACTCCAAAACCATCGCTGATGGAGACATGTGGTAAGGTTCCTCCATGGTTAATTTCCATATAGCAGACTATCTGGTAAAGGGATTCCAGTGAGATATGGTTGAGACACATTAAACTAGAAAGCTTCACCTTTATTTTACAAGCATGAACAGCATCACTAGTAAATGTTATTAATGAAATTTTATTCCATTTGTGTTGGATCACTAGGCAATACTAAATTTGTGATACCAGGAAGTGCTAACGCACTCCCTACGTAAGGATGACGTCGATCACTAATTGAAACAATACAAAACTTACCTTCTTTTTTTCTACAAATTGCGCTACTGCCTGGTCTCAGGAACACTCCCCAGCGAGCCCTAGGACAAGACAAGTACCTGCTCCAACTTTCAGCAGCAAAACTCATTACTGACCGCAGAAAACTACAGCGATCAAAAACGGGATTTCATCTGTTATTATTCACATACTTGCTACTACAGGTAGCTACATGAAAGAAAGTCACTAGTTAAGTGTAGGTGAATGAGGCTAGTGAGTTGATGATATTTCTTTCATATAGCTACCTGTAGTAGCAAGTTAGCTAGTCGGTTATGTATCTACATAGTGACTTAGGATTGCATGCAGTTCAGTCATCCCTACGTCTTTTATGAATAATTTTGTTTTGTTTTGTTTTGTTTTTTGTTTTTGTAAACAATTCAAGTGGTGAAGATTTTCCAGTCAGGGTGGAAATCAGCCATGAAAATAGAAACTTCAAATTCACATTTCTACCCTCACTGTATTATTGTGTCTGTTATATTGTATACAGCCTGTTCGATATGGGAGGTGAATACCACTGCTATGCTAGTGACATCACCTGCTCCTTTCCAGCCAATGGCAAGTTTTCTGAAGACCAGAAGGTGATTTACAATGCAGTCCTTAAAGCCAACAGAAGCGTCATTGCTGCCATCAAGCCTGGAGTGTGTTATGTGGATATGCACAAACTTGCTGAGAGAGTGGAACTTCAAGAACTCTGTAATGCTGGGATATTGAAGGGAGATGTTGAAGCAATGATGAATGAGCGTCTTGGTGCCGTCTTTATGCCTCATGGTCTTGGCCACTTTATGGGCAAAGATGTGCATGATGTAGGAGGATATCCTGAGGTACGTAGGAAAGTATCCTGAATTACAGGCTATGTAAGAGGATATCCTGAGGTATGGTGGGAAAGTATCCTGAATGAATGTACAGACTATGTAATAGGATATCCTGAGGTGTGTGGGAAGGTACCCTGATTGACTATGTAAGAGGATATCCTGGGATATCCTGGTGTGCAGAAAGGTATCCTGACCAGAAATACTGACTATGCAGTTTGCACTATAATTATAACAATCTTCACTAGTAAAACATTAGTTATGGTGTAACTGTTCTATGTATTAGGGTGTGGAGCGAATTAATGAGCCAGGACTGAAGAGCCTACGAACTGCCCGTGTCTTGAAGGAAGGGATGTGTCTCACTGTTGAGCCTGGCCTCTACTTCATTGACCATGTGAGATTGTCAGATCCAATTACTTTCCTTGGGGGGGGGAGGGAGGGAGAGGGGGGGGTGTGCATATCTAGGGATCATAGAACCCCCAACTTAAATGAAACTCAAGTCTAACTTCTACTAGCTTATACATACATATGACCCATCATGTATATCTCTCTGGGATATTGTAGCTTCTGAACAAGGCTCTGCTTGACCCTGCTAAATCCTGTTTCATCAATCGAGATGTGCTCCAGAGATTCAGAGGGTTTGGAGGAGTAAGTGCTTGTAACTACACACACTAATATACATAATTATACGTACTCTCCAGGAAAATGTGGTCTAATTAGTCTGATATTATCCCTCATAACAGGAAATACAAGAGCAAAGTATAGAATAATTAAGGCACATAAACCCAACTAGAGCAGCTAACCAGAGCTGGCTACAGTGGAACCTCTATTTAGGATACCCTGAAACAGATTAAACTGCTCTGATTATCTGGGGTATCTTCATTTCAGGGAGTGAAGTTCTATTCTTGATAATAGTATACACAAGCTGCTATTTTAGTGTCCTTATTTCAGGAGGGCTAGGGCTAGGGCTAGGGCTATATAGGGAGAAGGGGTTGGAATAGAAGGAAAAGGGTTCCACACTACATTAATAACTGTGCTAGGACCCTCAATGTAGCCCAATGATTGTGTTATGTTGTTAATAATAGGTCCGCATAGAAGATGATGTGGTGGTCACTAGCACAGGTGTAGAGCTACTCACAAACGTTCCTCGGAAGGTGGAGGAGATAGAAGCATGGATGCAGCGTGGAGAGAAGACCTGGAAGCCACTCCCACCCACTTAACCACTCCCACCCTTTTAGTTTTCCCTATTAACTCAAAAAAGTGTAATAATAAAATATTATGTTAGGATGTGCTGTTCTAGATTGTGGTTATTTTTTTCTGACTGCATTAGGGTTCCACCTTTTCCCCCCTCTGCTACCTGCTTGAAAAGAAATCTGAGCCCCCCTACTTGTCACATCTTTCATGGCAAAAGGAGAGCTCTACAAAAATAAAAATTAAATATTTTTCACAAAAAATGTCAAATTTTGTTAACTAAGTATAATAGTTACAAGATGAAAGGAACTTATGAAGGGAGACTGAGTTTAAGACCACATGAACCCCATCCAACACCTATATTCTCCTTAAAAACGAGAAGTCTGCCTATAAAAAGGGGTGTGCCTGGCAAAGATGGTGCTTGCAAAAATAAATTTTGAAAATTGCAGTCAACTGGAGCTCTGCCAGAGCTATGCAAAACACTTGTATAGAGGAGATATGACACTATTTCTTGTCTGAATCACGTAATAAACAACTGTTTCATGTTCTTGTTTGTTTAGCTACATGTAACACATTCTATTTTTATTCCAAGTATCTTGTACCCTGATTTTCTTGTCCAGGCTAGCTGTTGCTAGTGTACTAACCATGTGCAATCTGGGAGGTCAAATCTAGCACTAAAAGGGCACCTTTTGTGAATGTTTATGAGCACCTAGGCTCCACTGGTAGCAAGATCAAGAGAGGGCTAGTGCTGGTGGTGTGATAGATTTGAAAAAGGCCGCCATGCTGTGCCTGGCACAACCCCTTTTATAGGCGAATGATTGAGGCATAGTGGAATAATGAAATTCAATACTTTTTATTCGCAGACTTATTCTTTAAGATGTCCCCACATTTCCTTAAAAAGGCAGTTTTACTTTCAATTTTTTTTTCTAAGTTCAGGTTTTTTTTCCTAAGTTTACTTTACCCAGATATTCTGCTATTAGCCCCTATATAAAAAGTGGACAACAAGTCATACCACTGATGGGGGCTATATATAGAAATACCTTGTTTTCACAGAAGTGGCCTGTGGTTAAGACTATTAGCACGCTTTATGGGTGACTATGACTAATTGTGGTGTGTGTATACCACTTCCTTTTAATTTTCTAAGAAAACTGCATGTTGCTGTTCGGTGTGTTCATACCTGTGTAAGGACACCTAATTGTGTATAGTAATATTTATTTTGGAGAAGCTCAACTTTCTCAAATAGGTCATCCTGAAGCTTTTCACGAAACAACTTTCCCAAGGCCAGAGGCCAGGTAAAAAATGGAGAAGAAAATAGAAAGAGCAAAAGTTTGGTGAAACTTTCAGAATTTGTGAAAAAATCGAAAGTTGAGCTCCTCCAAAATAAATCACTATACAATGGTATATAACACTTCATTTTAAGAAACTACATGTTGCTGTTCCCACCTCAATTTTATACCTGTACAATATAGTCTGGATGAAGGGGGTCAAATTTTCCACTTCTTAACTTTTTTTGCTTGTAAGTGACCTTCTGGTCAGGGGCCAAGACTGGGTTGTTGGCATGACGACCACCCTTAGGAAGTGGGAGGGAGTACTAAGAGAGAAAGGCAAAGACGAAAACATTAGTGACCCTTAATAGAAAATATTCCCTACTTTATGGAGAACTAATAGAGAACACTGTATTATAGCACTATCCTTTGGAAAACACTGTATTATACCCTCAATAATGTTACTTTATGGAGAACATGCATTACATACACCCTCAACAACATTAACACCTATAGAGTAAAATATGCATACCCTCACTCCTCTGTGGCTGAATTGCTTGCTGCTTAGAAAATGATAGTGCATTGTTCCGTCTTGTCCCACAGTGACAGATACTTTGGCTAAAGTCTTGTTCCCACAATGAGGACAGAACACCAGTCCAGTGTTAGTAGTAGTCCTACAATGCATGAGACATCTTTTTGACTACTAGTACAACCTCCACACATTCAGACATGGAGTTCTACCTTTTAAATATTTCGATTACACCTTGTAACTAGATAGCTTATAGAAAAGGGCTTCAAAGTAATGAAATGCTTTAATTTTTCATAATTGGATTTTATTATAATTATGATGAAATGATGTAGAGTTCTGTATCAATTAACTACTTACTTGAAACAAGCTTTGCATTTCTTAGCATATGTTTGAAGTTGCTTTACTCTTAGGCCATCCACTGAGATAACAGTAAGCCCCATTTGTAAAAGTACATTCTGGAAAAGACATGTGTAATGTTGCACTGTGAATAGTTTCTATTTATCCTACCTGCATTGCAAAGTCAGTGGTGACACACCCTACTGCCACTCCCTTTGCTTCCTCTTCTAAAACCCCACCCATTTCTGCGCATGCCTGCTTTATGTTATCAGGAGTAATCCAACCTTCATCTTCACTATCACCAGCACTATCTTCCTCTTGATCAATGCCACTCTCATTGGACAAATGGTTATCTTCTTGCACACTCTCCTGCCCTAGTAAGTCACCAGTATTCATTACTTGACTATTGAGAACATTGTCCATCTCCAAATTATCATGAATAGAGTTTTTCTCATTTCCAGAGTCTATGTTAGGCTTCAACTTATAAAAACCAACCATCCCAGGCATGTTAACTCTCTCTGTTGACTGTTCCTACAGGTAGAGAAAGCAAATTTTTATTAACTACCTTTTCAATTCACTCACTTCTCTGGATGGCTCTTTTCTGAATACTGTAACCTTTTCTGGTTCCTGTTCAGATGTTAGCTGATAAGTCAGAGCCATGACTTTTATATCAACAGGAGACAAGCTGCCATAATCTCCTGTCTTCTTTGCAAAATTTGTGACTGAACAAATAATAACAGCATTAGTACACTATCATTTATTGTAGTTTTAATTAAACTCAAGATTACTGAATTTTGGTCTACCACAAAACTTGTGTAGAATGTTGCCCAGATAATTTCCTTCCCATAGGTGAAGGTACGGTCAGAGAGACTAGTGGTGATCTCATTCATTGTACTGAGTTTCTTCCTTACCATGCTGGATAGCCACCTGGGTAGGCTCCTGAAAGTGAAGCTTATAGGGTAAAACCAGTAACCTTCTCCTCGTATGTTCGTCCCTGATCTCAGATATCACCTCTTTTACCGTCACTACACGTGAAGACCACTTCTCTACTGGAGCAACCTTTATGAAAGCACCAGAATCCACCACTAAAATACCAATCTCCGCCATTATATCCACGTGATTTCCGTACATTAACGCGCTAGCTCCGCCCCCCCATAGTCTTTCCGTATAGTTTATCCGTATATTCGTTCAGTATATTTGTTACTTATTCATCTTCCTGTCTAAACCAGCGGTTGGTGTAATGATGTCTGAAGAAGACCGTGCAAACGAAAGTTCTAAAGTTACTGGTGGAACTGCCGACGGAGAAGATCGGAGTGATACTTGTAATGTGGGTGGGATACCAATGGACACCCGGTACCCACGGAGCATTGAAGGGATACTGAGAATAATAGCTTTGGTAAGAAACATTCTTAAAAATAATATATGTAGCTAGTTACTACCTTTGATAAGAAACATCCTTATATGTAGTTACTATATACAACTGTTAGTATCTTTTCCTGTAGAAACTCCTTATAATCTAATATCTCTGAGCATTTAGCCCTAGCCAGAAAAGGAACTGTTGTATTATAACCTCTAGCATTTGCTTATGAAGAGTAGCCAATTCTATATTCAGGAGTATTCTAAATTTACTATACATATAATTTGTGTTTAGGGTAACCATTTCTGTTATGTAAATAGCATGATATTCTATCATCATTAGATGCACCTGAGATATTTCTGCAATTCTATCAAGTTTGATATTGAAAATAGAGTGATGATGTTCACATAAACAATTACATAGCACTAAATCCCCCTATTTATTGTATGTAGAAATTACTTAGGGACTAATAATGGCAATAATCATATGAAATCAACTTCCTGAGTTAGCTCAACTATACTTCCTGGTTAAAAGTAATTTTCAACATAGCTCCCTCAAGGTTGACTCCTATGGGGAAGGCATGCCTGGGTCATTACAATCCTGTTCCAGCTTCTAGAGGGGTATGGGCATGACTTTGAGAGCTTGTACTTGGCCTGAGCCTATATGGTAGGCCACCTCCCTATTACATGTGATAATTTTACTTAGACTACAAACATCAAAGCAAAACATTTGTAAGACCTGTATAATATCAAAGTCCATGATCATTTTGTATTGCAAGACTATGTTAGTCTGTATAGTAAACAAACTATGATTGACAGAATTAAGGATTACTCTAAATCTCTTTCCTTCATGTTTCAGCTGAGATTTACAACCATGCAGTTTCATAATGGTGGTTACCCTAGGATAGAACTCAGCCAGTTACTTATGATCACCCATGGGACACAAACTGACAGTTATTAAAGTGATCTGTTGATACTGTCAATGTGGAACACATAACTGCAATGACATGTATGATGTAACTTCCCTTGATTAACAATTTGGGAAATTGGAGGAGGGATAGAATTACTGTAGATCAATTTTTCTCTTACTTTCTCCACTACATACAGCCAATTGCAGTCCTTGGTCTCATCTTCATCATTGCTAGTCTATTTAAGTATTCAGGAGGATGGTATTTCTTTGTTGGTTTCAGCTACATATTCTACATTATTGTGGTTTTTGTCATTGAAATGTGCATTTCAGGAATATATGTACATAGACTGGTGGTAAGTTATAATGAAGAGAGTGTATCCAATAGCAGAAACTAGAAATGCCTAAAATAGTATTCAGAATACTTTTTAATCGTAAATTTACATTAAGTTTGTATGAGAGCCACTCTGAGTATAAAGTTCATTATTTTTCACGGCTATCTTTATTTTGGTTCTTTCTCTGTCTTAGGATGCAGTTATTGTTTTTGCATATGCTGCCCTTTGGCTTCTCTCTGCAATTCTCAACACTATATTTGGTGCAGTAAACAGTAATGTATTGCTTGGACTTTCTGCGGTGAGCCACAAATAATAACAATTGCAGTGAGTATACTCTACCTCTGCATGCAAGGAAGTGTGTATTGAAACTTTAGTACATGAAATATTGCAACTATATACTCTTTCAGAAGTTATGACTTTTTGTTTGTGCTCATAATTTTTGTTTCAACACTGAAGTGCATAGTGCCAAGCATGAACCCATGTTTCATTTTGCAAATAGCCACTTTGTCTAGTTTTGTTACTTCCAGCCTGTACCAATAATTGGGTAAGGTGTTGTTGCACTTTCAAAAGAATGCCAAACACACCTACCTAGAGTCTGACATATAGTTTAGTTAGTGGGAGTGACAGTGTAATCTGAGTGTCTTTGTACTGTGACTACAGGCTAGCCAATCTATAGCCTATAGCCTGCACTATGACAAGAAATTAGCATTGCTACAGACATGTAATTACCATATTCTATATTTGGTTGGTACACAAGTAATTAGTATAGGGCTAACACATGCACGTGGCTTACTTATGAAAGCTCATGCAGCAACATGCTGTTAGTGGATTATTCTCCATGATCTGTTAGATAGCACGCTTACTAAGCTAGATTTTTTTAGATAGTTGACAACAATAAAAATGAAAGTATACAGCTAAAGTCACTGACATCACCATCCAGGTAACATGCATGTGTGAAGAAACAACACAAATAATATAGTCAGATTCTCACAATCAGGATATTAGTTTAATAACTTCTCCTTAATCAATGATCCATTCAGTGAACATATTAGCTACTGTATAGCTATTTAATTGTGTGGTGAAAATGCAATCACTGAAGCTTTAACAATTACAAATAATTACATAGTTATGGAATATTATGGTATCTAAGATAATGTTACAGTCACCTTGCCTCAAATAACCAAGTAATCTATATTATGTCTTTGAAGTGATAAACACCAAGGACAGTTCATTTATATGGATTTATTATTCTATAGCTCTGTGGCTACATCTGTTGCATTCTCTGTATATTTCAAGGAATATATGCGCTTAGAACATGGAAGACTTATGAGGAAGGAAGGAAAGGTTCTCAGCCTATAATATTCATCTGAAACATTATCTCTATAATCATGCTTTATGTGATCAAAATTGATTTTGTTGATTGCACATTTTGCTGCTGTGAATTACACAATGCTATTCTTACAGTAAAGCTTTATATAGCTATTCCCATAACACTTCAAACTGTCCCAGATTAAGAAATAGTCTTTCATCCCATAAACCAAGCATAGTGCCTGGTTAGTAAAAGTATTGCTTATTACTGGATGATTGCATTCCCAGAATATAATTGAGCTCTGAGGTTACAACCACACAATTAATCTACACTTTGTAATGTTCTATTGATCATTAGAGATAGGTATGTTACTGAAGGCAGCTACAATAGGCATAGATCCTGCTGGTTCTAGGGCTTATCTTTGGCTTTTGACTAATCTTAAAAGTGATGTTGCCTATTATTTTCATTATCTAGCTAAAGTTTAAATTAACTACAAAACTGAATGTGCTTTATTATTGAAGTCTGTATAATAGCTAGCTAATAAATGCAGTCTTCCAATAAAGCGTTCAAAATGAATTTTCTAGAAATGGGAATACATGCATGTTCTACTGCAGCTGATGAGGGCTACACTATAGCTAATAAAACTAATCTACCAAGCATCAAATACTTCAGTACTAGTTTCTCCACATGTACTTGGACATCGAACTATATAGACGACATATTTTATGAGTTAATGTAGATTCTGCTCGTGGAGTACTTCGTCTTCTAAAAACCCTGGATAATGCACACCATTACTGTATAGTTAAGTTGTGGACGTACATAGTTCTGCAGCATTCTTCAGTACATTGAGATGAGGAACAGTACGTATAGTGAAGTAAACTAATTTTGCTGCCCAATTATGCTATAGTCTGTTCACGTTCACCTTGCACCACTTTGACCTTGAATAACTTCCCGGTACTTTTAGCTATGAATATGATTCAAACACCATTCTGCTCAGCTTAAAAACCCGGAAATGTCCAAATATAACATTACAGCATAAAATCAGTGGAAACGTCTCAACCGGCAGACCCCATACATCTCTATGGACATACCAGCCACCACATAAGGAATGCGTTAATTCATGACGTCAACCGCGCGCATAAAAATTAATATTTGCGTGCAAGGATAAAAATAATGTTGTTATAATAATTAATATAATTATTGGTCTTTGTTATTGCTCTTTGACTTGGAATTGGTACACTGCAGTGAGAAAACATCATGATGAAGTGTTACTGCATTCATTGCAGGTTACCCAAAAACATCCTGATCACCTGAACTGGCAAGGATCTTCAACAGGCACCCTTGAACACACACAGATCTCTACAGAATGAGAACTCAAACATTTCTCCGTTAAAACATTCCTCTCAATCACTATCTGAAGAGACACTGGAGCTATCACTGCTAAACCCATCAGAGCTGTCGTCATCTTCACTAGAACTAGACCCTCCCACCTCTATGACAAACTCATCAATAACTTCCTCATGCAGACTATCCATCTCCCAGAACTTATCTTCCACCTTCACTGTATGTTCAACTAATTTTGACCAATCTTCCTTACCTATCCTAGAAAACCCCTCATAAGTTAAGTCCTTTACATGGGAGAGAGTAAATTTAGAGTTTTTTGCCTTAATATAACCTTTAACTTGGGCCCAGGCCATTTCAATTGGATTCAACTCACAGTGATATGGTGGAAGGCGTACTACCTCATGACCAAATGTTTTGGCTATTTCATCAATAGCATACCTCTCCTCTGGATGCGCTCCCTTAATTAACTCTAGCAACTCCCTCTTTAAAGCTTTCTCAGGAAACTCTATGTTATGATGAGTTAACCAGTCTATCATTACAGATTTCCTACTATTCATTTTGGGGATGAATTCCTGACGACGGCTATGATAGGAGGCATTATCCATTACAATTAAACAGTCGGGAGGGATATTAGGAACTAACTGGTCCCGAAACCAGCTTTCAAAATGCTCAGAATTCATTTCATCATGATAGTCTCCAGTGCTCTTCTTACTCTGAAATACCAATTCAGCCCCACCAACCCAACCCAAGCTACTACTACCAGCATGCAAAATAATGAGCCTATTTCCCTTACCCGTAGGCTTTCGGATCCCTCCCACAGTCCCTCCAGAAGCATCATCTTTCTTGACCCAGGTCCTCTCATGTCCATCATGTGCATTGGCCCACGTCTCGTCCAGGTAGATGACCGTCTTCCCCTCACTCCGGTTCCTTCTTAACCTGCGTAAATACTTGTGGCGCCAATTGATAATTCTATGCTGTTCATATACATACCTCTTATCATTAATTTTTCTATAGCTAAAACCTATTTTATGCAACAGCTTCCACAAACTAGTCCTACCTGCAGAAAACAAACCTCTCTCCTTCAGAAGAGAATGAAGCTTGCACAGAGTAGGGTAGGTCCTCTGGTCGTAGAACTGATGGACTGTCCTCCGGATAGCAGAAACATCAAAGTCATCTGGATCCACTCTTATCCTGCTCTTCTTGTAGCGCTTCCTTGGTGACTCAAACTTACCATCCCCAAGAGAGCGCTTCTCTGCAAGAATCACATCAACAGTACGCTTACTTAATCCGGTAGCATCCACCGTCTTCTTCTTCAGCTTCACGATTCCTTGATGGATCTTCTTGTTCTTCTTGCTCTCTCTTTCAAAGTAATCATAAACGTTGCAAACAATAGCCTTTGTGTCTGACCTTCAACGCTTTCCTTTGCAAGCCATGTTTCTTACTTACCAAAAACAGCTGGCAAACTGCACGCAGGATGCGCGGGAACTTTTATTTGTGCGGAACACGTGATATACACGTACGTCATAACCAAAAACATGCAATTAAGAGCATCCGCTTGCATTCCATTGTACGTGCAGCACTTCCAGGTGCAAGGTGAACGTGAACAGACTATAGTACATTACATAGGTGCCAACTGTCCCCAAAAATCGGGGACAGTCCCCAAAATAGCACCTTTGTCCCCATGTCCCCAAACAGGTACCATTTTGTCCCCAAACTTGTCTCTGAGCACATAGTCGCTGCTATTGTGGTTTCCATGTACATTCTAACTGCACAGATAGCTTTTAACAAGTAACAGATTGGTGGCATTGTAAAACTGTTTAACAAGTAACAATAATGGACATGTGTTGAATGTTGCATCATTTTTTTCTCCCACCAGAGTGAATGTGTACTAGTATACACTAGCAGGTAGCTACAGTAAATTAGCTACAGTAAATTAGCTTTGACATTTTTGTTGTGAGCATGGCTGAGGCTCTATCTGAGGCTGAGGAAGGGACTCCTCCACGTAAGAAGCCTAAGAGGCAGTGTCACTTTGATGCAAATTGGATGAAGGAATTTGAAGGGATAGGCAGAAGTTCTAAAGGTAAGTCAACTAGTTAAGTGTCATTGCCACATGCAACAGTCAGAGTCACTGATCTAATCGTTTATAGGCAATACTTTTGCAAGATGCAGTGTGTGCCTGTCTGATTTTAGTATAGCTAATGGAGGAAAGTATGATGTGAGCACTCATGTGAAAGGAAAACATCACAAAGACAGGGCACGTATTTCTTCATCTAACCAATCAGTGAGATCCTTCTTTGAGCCTCAAGCTTCATCAAGTGTTATTAATGCAGAGGCATTGTGGGCCACATTTGTAGTAGAACATAATCTAGCATTTCAGGCTAGCGACCACGCAACCAAGCTGTTCCATAAAATGTTTCCAGATTCCAGTGTGGCCAAGAAATTTTCGTGTGGAAGAACTAAGACTGCAGCAATTATAACAGAAGCTTTGGCACCTCACTTCAGCAAACGAAGTCTTGACAACTTGGATAAAAATGCCCCCTTCTTAATCATGATGGATGAATCGAACGATAAGACAGATAAATCTTGTATAATACTTATTCGGATCTTTGATTATGATGTGGGTGATGTTCGAACGAAATTTCTGGACATGCCGATAGTTAATATTGGTACAGCTGTTAATCTGTTTAATGCACTAAAGCTTTCTCTCAACAAGAAGGGTTTAAATTTTGATAATTGTGTAGCCTTTATGTCAGATACAACAAACGTTATGAAGGGTACAAGGTCGGGTTTCCAGAAGCTTATATGTAATGAATGCCCTTCTTTGTATGATGTTGGATGCATTTGTCATCTGGCAGACCTGACTATATATAAAAGCTGGCATGAAGATCCTTCTAGTTGATGTAGATCAACTCTTTGTTGATATATTTTATTTCTTTTTTCACAGTAGCAAAAGAAAGCAGCAATTTGAGGACAACTGGCGTTCACTCTTTTCATCTGAACCAACCGCTATACTCAAACACTGTACTACTCGTTGGTTAAGTCTCTTGCGTTGCGTTGGTCGCTTTATTTCCCAGTTCGATGGCTTGAAGTCGTATTTTTTGTCCTGTGATGAAGCTGAAACAGTTAAAGTAAAAAAAATCATTGATACACTACAGAATCCTCTCACCAGGCCCATTCTTCAGTTTCTGTCGTACATACTTCCATCCATGGACAGATTTAACAGGGTTTTTCAGAAATCTAAAGAGAACACTACTTGTCAACTGTACAAGGAGATGAGCAGGTTAGCTCATTTGTATGCTTCGAACCTTTTGAAGACCGATGTTATTAAAGCCGCAGAAAATAACCTTAGCACTCTAGACATAGCTAGCGAAGGTCAATTGGATGATGAGAATTTAGGAATTGGTGATGGCACTTGGGCTCTTATTGCACAGTTGGAAGAAGATGATGATCCAAAGCCATTCTTTAGAGCAATTAGACAGTTTTATGTGGCTACAATCCAGAAGATGCTGAAAAAATTTCCTTTTGGTGACTCTCTTTTGAAAGATTTGGAAATCGTTAATCCAGAATCATCATGTTCGCGTGATATTTCTGCCATCATCGACCTTTCAAAGAGATTTCCACAGATTGGTCTGACCGATTCTGGCTCCCTGGACAAATTACGGGAAGAATTTTTGGATTTTAAATTGTCACCAGCAGATCATCCCCCCATTGACCACTACAAGTCAGCTGACAAAACAATGAGGCCTAAAGCAGGAAAATATTGGTGGGAAATTAGCAAGCTAAAGACCTTGGAGGAGGATGTAAGATTTCCAACCTTGGTTAAACTCATGACGAGCCTTTTAACTATTCCTGTGTCCAATGCTGATTCAGAGAGGGGATTTTCTATGCTCAGAAAGATTCACACCGACCAGAGACCTAGTTTGAGCCAAGAAACATTGATTTCATTGATGACAGTGAAGTTTAACTGTTTAGAATGCTGCTACGAATCTGCCCTTATTGAGGAATTACTTAAAGAATGCAAGAGAGCAACTTCTAAAGTTGTAAAACACTAATTACTTATTTTTATGATGAGCCATGACATAATTTTTTATTATGTAATATGGGTGTGGCCAGTGGGTGTGACTAATGTCCCCAAAGCGGTTTTGAAAAAGTTGGCACCTATGACATTAAAGACCGCCTATTAATTAGCTAGTCCAAAAAATTATGCTAACATAATTATTTGTCAAGCCCTAGTGGTCAGCTATCCACCCCTATCCCAGGCATTGTTCTTGAAACCCAGGTATACACACTGTCACATGGATACCAGTTTTGCTTATCACTGACTTCCTCACACAACAATGTGTACAAGAACCTCTGCAAGTACATTTAGCATATAGCTATGTTGCTAGCCAAACATTATTAGCTACACGTGCTGGCTTTATTAACTAAGGTTGTACATAGTTGAATTGTGTAACTACATGTGTACACTTTGTACACTTCATTCACATTCTATGTCTATTTACATATTCCATACAGGACAAATTTGCCTGTTATGTTTTCATCCCTTACCACTGTCTTTGAATGTCTCTAACAGTATACCAGACATTTTTAAGAGTTTATCATTATTCAGAACTTGCATTAAGCAAGTCAACATTAATTTCCTTTCCCATCATCTGAGGTGATCATGGAATGGTAGAGAGAAAAGTGTTAAACAGAGATTTTGTTGTTGTTTTCAAGAAATGTTACTGTAGCTACTGTTAAGGATGAAGAGAGACATGTGGATGGTTTACTACTGGCTACCTATAAACTGCCTACTCTTTCTGGTCAGAGGAAAGAGGATTGTTCCCCTTTGCCTCTCAATGAGATTAGTTTAGGATATAACCTCTATCACTTTGGTTCTTTCAATCTGGACCGTTAATAAAATTACCTGGCATGGATTAAAGATTAATAGGGACTCGGGGCAGGTATTTGTAAAAGTTGGGGTTGTATCTTTGGCCAACCAATGCACACAGTGTGAAGCAATTGATATACAGTTACAACACTAAGTTAAGTGATAAGCATTAACTGGGGGAAGGGGTTAGAAACAAAAGGAGGGTCTCGTATCAAAATCGTAATGGGGGGGTGGAGTCTGGGTGACCTTTTAGGGCACCAGAATTTTATTCATGGTTCCATTAATATTAACAGGCAAATCTACAGATCGTAATAGTCCATAGACATCCACAGATCGTTTAGACCGAAAGCTGATTTACTGCAATCTGCCGCTGGCAGCAATGCCCGCAGCGCCAGTCCCTTAATTACGAGGCCTGTCTCTGCGAGCATTATCGCATCATTTTAATAAACGTGATGAGTAAGTGCATGAAGGTAGCTATTATTGGAGCTGGTGGAGCTGGTTTGTGCTGCGCTCGTCACTTGAGCAAGTATCCCGAATATTTTGATATTCGAGTCTTAGAGCAGAACGATGTGGTGGGAGGAAACTGGGTTTACACGCCTTCCTCAAGGGCACCTACTGGATTCGATCAGGAACATGTACACAGTAGTGTATACAAAAATCTAAAGTAAGGCCCATTTCAAATATGCCCCTCTTTTAAAAATAGAAGGTTTTTGTGTAATTTTCTGTAGTTTTTAGTATCAGAAGAATGGCAAATTATAATAAATATGTACAATAGTAGCTAGCTAAATGTTTGTGGAAAGTTATTCATGAATTTTACTTCCCAAAAATGGGAATAGGACCATCAGGACTCATCAGACCATCAAGATTTGACTCCTTTGTATAATATGTAGTTATTAGTATAATTGTGTGCCAAGAAGAGCAGTGATCAGAGCCAATTTCTATAATCAGTCAAAAAAAATGAGTCATATTATTAGCTTGCCTTATCACTTAACACTACTGTGCTTTTTAAGGTCAAGGCTAGGTGACTTGGCATAGTCTATATACTAAGCCGTGACCTATATTTGACTGAGAACACAGTTGTATATCTGTGGTCTTAGGGTATAGAGAATCACTAGTGTTGTGACCAACTGCATGAATTATATAGTAGCTATGGAGTGGTTAGGATTATCACAATAAGCTAGCCACAATATTGTGCATGCCATGTGTTTGGTATTATTTTATGTGTATTGTGCATCCTAATGTGTATACCTTACTCACTTAAATAACTGTAGATTCTAGGCTTATTGAAACAAACATCCACTAATACAGAGCAATGTATACATTTCACAATGACAGGACACAGCATGTCAATCTATGTTCAGTGGGGGGAAATGAGTGGGGGGGGGGGGGGGGGATGTTTAATAAAGAGGGAGGGGGGGACATAGACAAAGAAAAGTTTATGTACTTTTTTCATGATTGCTATGTAGCCAATTTGGGAGGGGGGGGGGGGGATGAGAATGAAAACAATATGTAGCAGTGTCATTTCACTGTCAAATATTGGAAAGGACCCCCCACCCCTTTTCCAACTCCAATGGTGCCTACTCCAATGATGTATTCAATACATACAAGCTGATACAGGATTGGTTATTCACGTGCATAGTAGTCACTATTACTTCACACTTATATAGCTACACTGAAAAATACTTATCACCTATCACTCACTATTAACAATAGCTATAAGTATTTATACTGTATTTTTTCAGAACAAACAATCCAAAAGAAGTTATGGCTTTTCCTGATTTTCCCTTTCCCTCTCACTTGCCATCTTATATTAGCCACACTGACGTCCTTGATTATATCCAGCAGTATACCAGCCACTTCAAACTTGACAAATTCATCAAATTAGGAACTATGGTTGAACAAGTCACGCCAATTCCTCTTCCCAAGTCCAACAGCTATGAACCAAACATTCAACAGGATGGGTTAACAAATGGAGAACCAAGCATTCCATTAACTAATGGAGAGATGGGCGACCAGGTTCATTTTAGGAACTGGGGGACATTCAGGGACACTGTCAAATGGAGGGTTACATCACTTCATGTGAAATCTGGTCAGAGGACATCTGATGATTATGATGCTGTTCTAGTGTGCAATGGGTAATAACAATAATAATAGTTACTGTAGGATTTTAATGTTGTGCAACCTTCCCTTTTGCAAAGCCGACAACGTACACGAATATTAACAAAATAGGTTGAGCAGTGCAGCATCTTCATTTCAAGTGACAACAAAGAATATTTTTATCCTTTTATGGACTTGGTTTTTCAGAGGGAATTTTGTATGACACCATCCTGCCTTTAGCTAGCTACTTGATGTACAATACTATTATTATTAAAACTTCCCACCTCATTAAGGATTTTCTTCGAGCCATATATTCCTACTTTTCCTGGGATTTCAAAATTTCCTGGTCATGTGATGCACAGCCATTACTACCGTGAACCTGAAGTCTACAAGGATCAGCATGTACTGGTTATAGGTGCAGGGTTATCGGGACGAGATATCTTTGCAGACATATCTCCCTTTGCCAAGAAAGTGTATGTAGCCAACCGAGGCCCTCGTCTAATCACCACTATTCCTGAGAATGTAGAGGAAATGATGGCTGTCAGCAAAGTGGAAGAAGATGGGAAAGTATACTTCATTAATGGTGAAGAGAGATGGGTGGACAGCATTATCATAGCTACTGGATACCAATATTCTTTTCCTTTTCTGACAGAAAAATCTGGAATCAGAGTTGACGGAGGAAAAAGAGTCGTCCCACTTTATAAGCATGCATTTAACCCCATTCATCCCTCAATGGTTTTTATAGGGATTAACTTTCTAAACGAACCCTTTATTCATGCAGACTATCTGATACAGTGGGTTATCTTAGTCTGGGCTGGTGATAAAGAACTACCCAGTATGAAAGATATGATAGAGGATGATGAACGGATCTACCAGGATAGATTAAAACAAGGTATACCCCCGCAGATTGCTGCACACTGCTTAGGGCCAATACAATGGGACCTGCTTGATCTCATAGCAGATCAAAGTGGACTCGAACCACTAGCCCCTGCTATTAAGAGTTTGAGTGATACCACCACTCAGTTAAGATATGAAGATTTGCTGCATTTCAGAGAAAGGAATTATAAAGTAATAAATGACCACAAGTGGGAACTTGTTTAGTTGAGGATTCTGACAATAAATATATTTTTGTATAAAACTAGCTATTTATATTATTTATTGTGTTGAATTGAGCAATCTGATTGGTTAGAGACTCTAGAATCCCACTACAGTCCTGCATCTCACTGACTACGACTTACGACTTTTAATATTACCTCGTGATGCATTTGCATGTCCACTCAGCAATTATGCGAAACACTAATTGCATTCCTTGTGGTCCAGGTAGGATTTGTATTAGGACAGATACTATCTGATAAGAAGCGCCTCATTAAGAGCTGCTAAATGATATCAAATTCGCATAATTTGTTGTCATGGATACATTTATCTAATAATAATTAGACACTGAGACAGGTTAGCTGGGTGGGGGAAGGGGGGTGTAACCTATCAACTCATGAATTATTCATGAGATTTTTTATCACCATAACTTTTTTGTTGTAGGTCCCCTACCCTTAACTTTGGTACCAGAAGATAGCTCGTTTCAAATGTTTTCCATGATATACTTCATGATCATGTTTGAGCAAGTATGGCAGTGCCCACCCCCTAACAGCAGCTTATATATAAATTACCACAGCATAGTAAAGAGTCTATTGGACACTTCCCGTTTATGGAGGTGGTACATTTTTTACTAAAGAATACAATAAGTGGTGAGATTTGCCACAAAACCACTCAAATGTATCATGTAGGCCTGTATGTATATGAGTGTATTACAAGTGACTCATCAGATTATTCTCCACTCATTGTATAGAGTGAAGAAAGGGCTACAAAATGACATATGTGAAAGCACTATACCATAAATTTTCACCAAGATACGGCCCTCATAGCCCGAAAATCCATATTATTGAAAAATCAAATTTTAGTATGGGTAATCATAATAAGAGACATAATAATATAAAATTCTCCATAACTAGACAATGGAGCATCCAAAGGCTTTCATATTTCAAAGACAACTTGTACAGATGTTATGTAAGGATATAAGCTAAAAAAATTTTGCTTTTTATTTTTGCAAAAGCGAAATTTATCGGTTACATGATTCATGGTTGCATTATAATAATAGCGGACAGTGAGCTGGCTACCATTTCGTCGTCTAAGTGTATCCCAACACCCTGCAGACGTTTGTCACGATGTCTTCCAGTCTAGTTCTGCTATTGTGTGTCTGCTGCTGCTGCTGTCTGTTGCTGGTCGCTGGAAAAAGAGAGCAACTAGACCCTGAAGTGAATTACTCTGCAGTCAGTTGATACAATTCGCAGTTTCTGTAGCTAGCTATTACAAGCAATTGTCCGTTTCCTCCCACAGTTGCAGTTGATAACAAGTAAGGGTTACCCAGGTGAAGAACATTGGGTTACTACCTCTGATGGCTACATTCTTGGCTTGCACAGAATCCCAACAGGAGTTAAGAATAAAACTAGAGGTAAGGTTAATGAGTTAATAAGGGGGTTAGTAACTATGATGAGTGTGGACTGATAATAATTAACAGTTATTTTTTATTGTAGGTCCACGCCCTGTGTTTTTCCTTCAGCATGCACTTCTCTGCTCCAGTACCAATTGGCTTACAAACTTGGCCAATGAGAGCCTGGCTTATATTCTTGCAGACCATGGCTTTGATGTGTGGATGGGGAATGTCCGTGGAAACACCTACTCTCGTAACCATACCACTCTTAAAACCAATACTAGAGAATTCTGGAATTTTACGTAAGTTTTAATTATGCTGCAATTTTATTGTTGGTCAGCAAAACCTTTCTGGTCTGTGGATATAGTTGTTAATGATTATAAGTATACATATCCATCCTAGGTTTGATCAGCATTCCTTGAAAGATCTTCCAGCCATGTTGGACTATGTCATCAGTGTGACTAAACAGAAGGAATTGTTTTATGTAGGACATTCTCAGGGAACTATTATGGGGTTTGCAGGCTTCAGCACCAACCAGACTCTAGCAAGCTATATCAAAACTTTCTTTGCACTTGCTCCAGTCACCTCAGTTAAACACATCAAAGGAGCTTTCAAAACTTTTGCAGGTTATAAAGATGAAATTGCTGTGAGTTGAGTATTTTTTATTATAATATTATGCTAACGGAGATTAAAATCCTTTATGATACAGTTTATCTTTAACAAGTTAGATCATGGTGAATTCCTTCCCAATGACTTTCTTATTAAGTTTTTTGCTAAGGATGTATGTACAGCGGAAATGGTAGCTTTAGATCTCTGCGGGGACATTATTTTCCTTGTCTGTGGATTTGACAGAGCTAACTTGAATATTGTGAGATCAACAAATATTGTAATAATATTGTAGGTAATTTGTAACATTACTATAGTCCAGGCTACCAGTATATTTCACACACACCCCCGCTGGAACTTCTGTCAAGAATTGTGAACATTTAGCTCAGGTTAGTGTTTCAAGCACACACCAACTTCCCTAATATAGCCATTATTTATTAGTATACCATGTGACATATAGTATACTATGTGACATTATAGTATACCATGTGACATTATAGTATACTATGTGACATTACTATATAAGTGTTTGATACTCAATAAAATGGGTCACATTATGTCTCCTCTGCTCTATGTAGCACCTCTACAATGTGTAGCATTATATTTCTTCCTTTTACAATAGGAAGTTGAATCAGGAAGGTTTGCCATGTTTGACTATGGTAGTAAAGAGTTGAACATCCGAGAGTATGGAGTGGTAAGGTGTTTCTATAATGCTGTGTGACTCAGATGTTATTGCCTCCATGCAGTCACCTTCTCCCTCCTACAATGTGTCAGAAATCAGAGTTCCGATGGCTTTATTTACTGGTGGGCAGGACTGGTTAGCTGATCCTACAGATGTGGCAGAGATGATCCCTATAATAAATACAACAGGTCATGTTATCTATAGGAAAAATATTGAGTATTACAATCACTTGGACTTTGTATATGGAATGGATGCAGCTGATATGGTCTATAAAGATATCATACATATTGCTCAGGAGATGCTCAAAGTTTAATAATTATTTTTTGTAAGAATCTGATAATAAAATTTTGTTGACGACCGTTTACCAGATAGCATAATCTACCCTGTACATGGCAGAAAAGGCAAATCTATCAATTCCAGTTGAAGGTGGCGTGTCAACTGTGGCCTTCTCGCCTCACGAAGAGTCTAGTAACATACTAGCTGTAGGTGGACCTTCCAAAAAAAAAATCCTGCTCTCATACATGTCAACATTGAATTTGCAAAAGCAGGAGATCTTCCCCTCCACTTCTGGCCACATCACATAGCTTTCACATACCCTACGTGTTTCTTCCCCCGTATGTCTTTCTATGTCATGATTTCCACCTGAAGCTACACTAAAATCACTCTTGCAGTATATACATAGAGCATATGATTCACCCTTTCGACTTTTTTTAATTCCATCATACACAGTTAGCCATGCATCTTGAAATTTTGAATCATAATGCTTAGACTTTGCCCTTTTAGGCATGGGAGGACTTAAAAATGAAGTCTCACTAGCAGAACTAGAACATGCTGCAGAGCTACTGGAACTAGCCTCATACCCACTTAAATATGTGAGTACTCAGTCTCACTGACACTGTCATAGTCTCAGTCACTATCCATTCTGACTTCTCATGGTACAGGGGTCACAAGGTCAACTTGTATATGATGTGAGTACCAATTAAATGCAGGAGATTCTAATCCAGTGAACACTTGTTTGCAGGAGTGCAGGAGAGTGGTATAAAATGCAGGAGTCTCCTGCCTGTTGCAGGAGAGTTGACAACTGAGTGCTCTCTAAAGGTAACTACAGTCAGGGGGGGGCGGGGGTTCATGCCCAAATTATTACACGCTCCCCCCCCCCCCCCCCCCCCCCCGTTGCACCTGACCTGTTCGCCGTTTTAGTGCTCGCACTGCAGCTGGACTATCTAGCTAAACACTTCCTCTTTACAGCTGTAGTTAATCACACGGGATGTAGACAAGGGGGAAATTTATGCTACCATAGTTTTGAGCATAATTGGTCGGTGGGAGCATAATTGGTACCATCTATAATATAGCATAATTGCTAATTTGCTAGCTGAATCCTCTCAATCATTTAATAAATCAAGATTCCAATGTGGTACCTACTCTACTTAGCAGACTTAAAGCTCCTACTGCTTCTAATCTAGCCCAAAAGAGGGTTATTTCTATGAATCCAGCTAAGAAAAGTAAGGCAACTGTACACAATGAACCAATAATTTCCCCTAGCTACAGTTCAAATTAAAGAGTTTCCTAATGAGTTTCTAACAGTAAGCTGTTCTGTTCAGCTTGTAGAGAGCCTTTGTCAGTGAAAAAAAGTGTAGTTCAGGAAGGCAGGAGTCCCTTTTGGAAGGAAGCGCATATGTTAATAAGCCATTTTTATTACACTTTGGGAGCATAATTGGTACAGCATAATTGGTAATAAATGCAGCATAAAAGTGGTCAAAAAATGAGAATTAGGAAAGCACTAAGTGTGAGTCTGTGTGACATGATAGTAGCTAATGAAAGTGGTGAAGGAATCATGATTTCACTAAGGGTGCAAAGGTCAACCAAAAATCCCTATCTACTGTATTAAGCTGGCATAAATCTCAAGGCTTAGGCTTGCCTATTAGTCTCAAAATTATGCTGGTATAATTGGGCAAGGTCTAGTTACATCCCCCTTAAGCTGAATTCAATAAGTTGCACCAGATGCAGTAGCCATGGTTTCCATAATAGCTAACTAAAGGCTGACGAGAGCCTCACAAAAACATACCTAAAAAAAACTTCATAGGCTAATTCTTGACTTTAATGTGTGAGTACTGACCACTCAAAACTTAGTTAGGCAAAGACTTATTGCATGAATCAGAACATACACACAAAATCAGGTGCTCGTTATGATAATATTATATAACAGAATCAGGTGATTGTGCTGCTACATAGCGAAGTAGTATAACATCTATTATCAATTAGTAGTACAAAGGTCAGTTAAACCACAGTTTTAACCAAAACTAAAGAAAGTGTGGTGAATAATGACTAAAACAGCATTACTGCCTGAGATTTATGGGGTAAACAGGACCTTTTTCTTGGCATTTGCCTGGCTTTCTTTGAGCATAATCATTTGAAAGGGGATAAGGCTCAGCCCAAGCAAATCTGCTTGACAATTCACACTTTTATCTTCTTGCCCAGGCAAAATGGGAATCATATTTTGTGTAACTAACTAGCTATGTCCTCTCTAATTACAGCTCTGAAACGGCAAGAAGAAGCAGGGATGCTGTGGCATTCAACAGTGTCTCCATTCTAGAGGAAATAGAGAGGCTTGTCCTAGAAGTAGAGCATAACAAGCACCCCTTCCAGCTAGCTCCTACACGAATTACAAACAGTCACAACTAAATGATCATAATCATTGCATAACCTCCTTTTAGTTTTAGTCCTGATGATCAATACAGCACTTACAATTTTAATCACTCTAGAGGACCAAGGGAACACACATGCTGGACATGGGATCATTATCATAATTCTTCATCCCTGCCCAATGCACATGTCTACACATGAGTAGGCATTCAACAATAATACTTCAGTATTCATGAGAAAACTATACAACATGAATTCAACAAGTTACCACATGCCTTTTGTGGTCACATTTAAGGTGTCCATAAATCAGTGATACCCAAGTAAGATAAAGTCGTCCCCTTCTTTGTCTATCAGTGCAGATACTAACATTCATTGTTTCCATTCGATATGTTATCTCTTGCTCATGACTGAAAAAACACTGGAGAGAGTAGCCTGGCTGCTAGTTGTGCTTGATTTGGAAGTTTTGAGATTCACTTTTCCTTTGAATGAATTCACTTCCAAGTGGCAAGACTTGGGGTGTCTCTTCAGGTTGGTTGGATACCAACAATGGAGTAGCTGGACTAGATTCACTTGAAGCTGTGGCACCCGGCCATTTTCCCTGGATATTTGGTGGAATCCCTGGATATAATTCTTAGGAGGCTGTTAAGATGTTAGCTAGCTATTACACACTTAAAACAAATTCCCTTGTAGCAATCCCCTGGATCACGCCTGCATGAAATCCTTTGATAATCCAGGGAAACCCTGGATGGTTGGTAAACACTGCAGCCACTACTTGACAAACACTCTTTACAGGAATACTATAGCTAGCTATTACACACTTAAAACAAATTCCCTTGTAGCAATCCCCTGGATCACGCCTGCATGAAATCCTTTGATAATCCAGGGAAACCCTGGATGGTTGGTAAACACTGCAGCCACTACTTGACAAACACTCTTTACAGGAATACTATAATACTTACACACCAAGCTTTCTCTTGGGCACCCTATTGATGCAAAGAAAACTGAATATTACAGTAATCTTATTGGGTATGTCTGATAAAATTTACACATAGAAGCACCCTAAGAAAAGCATAAAAATCATAAACTCCACAAGACCGTCCCTGGGAGTGCTCTCTTAACAGGCTTAGCTGTTACTCAGTCAGGCTTTTGATAAAATTTGTGACAGGATCTGAGAAAACGTGCCAAGTTGCGCAATTATTGTTATTATACTGAACTAGGGTATACTTTTGGCAAAATTTATTAGTAGCTACTACCTTCCCCCCACACAGTGTGTGAAGCGCTAGGGCAGCTCCAGCTCAAAGTTAGTCAATGATATTTATAAATATTATTATTAATGTACATTCCTGTAGATTGTATATTGTACTGATGATAAGCTAGACGTAGGAGTCATAGTAACATACTTTTAGCAATTAACATCTTCATTGACAATGACATTGTACCACGAATGTATAACACTTATTGCCAATTAGCCCCCTTCCCCTTTCCAAAATTCTGGACCCGCCCCTGCGTTGCACGTAAACGGAATTAAACGCCCTTTCTCAATTAAGGCTTCTCGTCTTAAGTTCTAAATCTTCAGAACGGTAGCGCCTAGAGCTATCATATAACTTGCACCCTACAGGTAAGTTACACCTAAAACTAGAAAAATAAATAATTTTGATATCCTGGGCGAAGTGGAGACTGTTTTCCCAGATCCTCGTGCCCAGTCATGCATTATTATTATTAATAATAATAATTATTATTATTATAGTAATACGTCACGTGAATCAAGATTTTCGTGCGCGTGCGCAAAATAATTGACACTTACAGTTTAAGCAGTTTTTACCCTAGTTTTGTGACTGAAATGTAATACCTTGTACTAAATTATTGCTAGTTGACTAAAACAATATTACCAGGCAGGTCCCCGAATCACTGATCAAGCACGCCCGCTTTCTCCAAGTTTCCACCCACTTTTAGGGAGGCGTGGCACTTCTCTGGTAGTCCTACGTATATAGACGCTAATCTACTGCAATTATTATCTACTGATAGCCAATGCAGAAAAGGGTTAGAATAGCAATCGTAGGTGGAGGTCCTGCTGGTCTCTGTTGTGCACGTCACTTAATAAAATACCCAGAATACTTTCAAGTTCATGTTATGGAGCAAAATGCAACCATTGGAGGAACATGGGTCTACTCGTCAAACACAACCCCCCAACCCTATCAAAAACATGTACACAGCAGTATACACAAGAACCTAAGGTAATTTTACATAGTCTGGTAGCTATAGCTCAATAGATGGAGTAAACTACTATTGGTTTCATTTAGTGTCATGTCTAGAAACAAAAAACATTGTTAAAGGGTTGGTTATCAAGCACCCTAGTTAGAGAAATGTTGCTCTATTACAGAACCTATCCATTAGCCATGTATGAGTTTTTGGAGAGCTAAGCTGATCCAACAGACAGATCAATTTCTAAAGTAGATTAGCTACTATGATAATTAGGTTGTAGCAGTTACTGTGTGACTAGCTTTATATGTTATAATATAAATGAGTATTCGTTTCCTTACATACATACAAGGATTTATAACTTGCTGCAAGAAAATAATTATATGAAACATTAGCTACCGATAATAGGGTGTGGTCAGCTGCTCACAGTGCTTAGCAACATACAACTGGATAAAAAATGTTATAGCTATACCCAAATATTATAATGATATAAAAACCTTCACCTGTCTTCTGCAATAACACTTGTAGGACTAATACCACAAAAGAAGTCATGGCCTTTCCTGACTTTCCCTTTTCCACTAATCTCACTTCCTACATTTCTCATTATGACGTTCATGAATACCTCAAACAATATGCTAGTCATTTCAAACTCAACCAGGTTATAAAGTTAGGAACTTATGTCGAAAGAATTGTACCAATTCCAATAACTGAGTCTGAGACTGACAACCATGTTTCTGTTGGGAACAGTATCCAACAAAATGACAAAGCAACAACAACAGGAGAACCTAGTTTCAAAAACTGGGGACAATTCAGGGACACTGTCAAGTGGAGAATTACATCACTAGATGTGAAGTCTGGTGAGAGGACATCTGATGACTATGATGCAGTTCTAGTTTGTAATGGGTAAGAGAAGAAGCCATCAGTCATTATGAGGGAAAGCATGATCTAGCTACCTTAATGCATGTTTTTGTGAGTAGAGCAGGGGCAGATCCAGCACTTTTTTTTAATTAGACTGCTTGTGATCATACTCAAAAATCATAATCTTTAAACATACTGTTTGTATTAAATTTGAGTGCAATGGATTAAATATTGATTCAAGTCATTATTATTATTCTTGAAGGCATTTCTTTGAACCCTATATCCCTACTATTCCCGGGCTTTCCAAGTTTCCTGGTCATACAATCCACAGTCATATCTACCGTGAACCTGAGGAGTACAAGGATCAAGAAATCCTGATTATAGGTGGAGGAATGTCAGGACAAGATATCATGGTAGACATATGTCCTTATGCCAAGAAAGTATACTTAGTTAACCGAGGCCCTCCACTAGTCTACAGCCTTCCTGATAACATAGAGGAACTTCCCGCTTTAAGTGAAATTGGAGAAGATGGGATTGTATACTTCATCAATGGCAAAGAGAGACACATAGACAGCATCATCATAGCGACAGGTTACCAATATTCCTTACCCTTCCTTACAGATGACTCTGGAATCAGAATTGAGGGAGGAAAGAGGGTCGTTCCCCTGTACAATCATACATTTAACCCTTTACATCCTTCTATGGTATTTATGGGGATTAATTCTCATTATAATCCCTTTCCCTACTTTGATTTCGTTGTCCGATGGGTTATATTAGTTTGGGCTGGCGACAAAACATTGCCAAGCACGGAAGATATGATCAAGGAAGATGAAGAAATTTATCAGGAGAGATTAAAACAGGGTCTATCCCCTCATATAGCTGCACATGGATTGGGACCAATACAGTGGGAGATGCTAGACAGCATTGCAGAGAGGGGAGACATGAAAAAACTAGATCCAGCAATCAAGAGTCTGTATGATGAAATTGATAGAGAAAGGAGAACAAATTATATTGAGTTCCGGAAAAAGAATTATACAATTCTTAACAAATACAAATGGAAAGAAGAAACTAGCTAGCACTAGCTAATGTCTGCCAAAATTTATTTTGTAGCTACATTTTACAATGATTATTATTATTTAATAGATGTGGAATCCATAATTATCATGCCAAGGCTATATTATAATTATGAGGAAATCCTAATCACAAATAATGCTAGGCAGATATCTATCATGTGTATAAGCAGCTTAGCTTATCACGCAACCCTTCAGAGTGTTTTTCATAACTTACTGGAACCCTAGATGGAGTAGAATAAGGACCTACTATTATTATGTAGTATAGCAAACACATGCTCAATGAATCAATAAATTTTGCTTTAGTGAAGACACCTGCTCACAATGCAATAAATTGTACCAAAGAAGAGATTAAGCTCTCTTCACATTACTGTTAATTGTACCAAAGGAGAGATCAAGCTCTCTTCACATAAAAATTGTACCAAAAGAGAGATCAAGCTCTCTTCACATAACTGTTAATTGTACCATAGGAGAGACCAAGCTCTCTTCATCTTCACATAACTGTTGAAATAAATAATTGTACCAAAGGAGAGATCAAGCTCTCTCACATAACTGTCTTAGTGGTCCCCAATAATAGTTTTTCTAGTTCTTCGTTGAATACATACATCCATGACAGCATACTTGGTACCACTACCAAACGTGGGCCAAGCCCTTTGAATAAATACCGTAAACCTTCGTTTTGAAATATGTCAAACATCAGTCGAGAGCAAGAAGCATTGCGTATACCTGCATTAAAGTTACGAAATAATACACATACCCTGTATTAGGTTTTTAAATTCAATCATGTGGTCAGATTTATACTGATCATCACTGACTCTATGAAATCATCACAGAAAAAATATGCAGTAATGTCCTTACCCTAACTGTCAGCTTTTTAGCTAGTATAATAGTTAAAAACACTCATAACTTGGTGGAGGTTTACTGTACAATTTACTTGTAAAGACATGGACAAGGTTGAGACTTCAGAGGGGATTGACAACAGAGATCTGATGTCAGCACATGATATCTATAGCCCTAGCCCTAGCCCTAGCTCATGTGCTGACTCTGATCTCCTCAATCCAATACCAGAGACACACCACTACTTTTGTAATGACTCACAGCATATTCATTTAGTTGATAAGTAACCTCTACTCAACCAGTGTTCAGTATTCTTTATTGAGCTAAAATACTCAATGCTAGTACCTAGTTCATTTCCTTGCATTCTTGTTTTTACCACATCAAATGGGCATGAGACTATGGCTGACAGGATGCCAGACGGGTAGCCCAATAAAACTCGACTCCAAGGATCTGGTTTTTCTCCGTAAAACGAAGTGAACCAGCCAACAAATATCTCCCTTGAAGGAAAGAATACCATATTGAAGGAAACATCTCTGTATAGTGTGGTAGAGAATGCTACGTAAAGTCCTTTCAAACCAGTTTGTCTTACTACATCAAAGAAGGCTTGTTTTCGAATTTGTGCAAGCACCATGGCACGCTCTGAAGGGCCACCTGGAACAAACACAGTAACTGCATCATCTTCCCACTAATTAACCATAATTAGCTAGCTACCAATTAGTGCAGTTGCTGCTCCAGCTGCAGCTCCACCCACTAGCCATTTGCTCATTGGAGAATCTTCATAGTTTTTCTCCATTATCTCTCCAACAATTATCCAGGTTTGCATTTTGAAGGCCTTCTCAGGTACAATTCCCATAGTACGGGATACTACACCTAGTGAGAAAAGGCATTCTAATTAATAAGAAATTATGGTCCATCCCCTCCCTGGCCTGAATAAACATAACTTTATACCTAAACAGGGGCAGATTAAAAGAGGGGGTTGTTTCTTAGGCCAAAGGCCATGACACCTAGGATGGAGGTGTGCATTCCTTCTAGCACACAGTGTGAAAGCATTAGCAATGGTTACTGCTTTACAACACTGGTTATAAAGCAGAAGTGATAAGCATTAGTTGGGAGAGGGGAGGGGAGGGCAAAAGACCCCCCACCCAGATCCACCCCTGCTCAGAGGTGCTGACTATGTGGTAAAGGGTTCCTATTATTCTCTGCCACAGATCAGTTCAGAAATATTAGTAAGCGAGCTTGCTACCGCTGCAAATCTTGAATATAAAGTTATATACCTCTGAATAGAAAGCTCTTTTGCTTCCATGAACGTCTTAAAAACCTCCTGTAGCTAAACTGTGGTCCATAGTACATCATCTGACTCTTGAGGGTGTACAGAGGATGATGAAGAACGTGTGACAAAGCACCTGCTAGGGCGCTCACAGCCAAATCTTTACTAGCAGTTATTAACAGTCTATGTCCATTAATATCGCCACCATCTTGGAGTCGTTCAGAAGACATATTAGGTAGCCACCACAAGACAGCTGATCCATAATAGCTAATTAGCTACCATAAAAAGACCAAAATAATACATAATAAAAATATATCTATGGTTGGTGGAATATCATCATTATTATTACTACTACTACTACTACTATTTATGTCCATGACTTGAATATCATTCTATTCCCTAT
This sequence comes from Diacarnus erythraeanus, assembly GCA_964016965.1. Lineage (NCBI taxonomy): Eukaryota > Metazoa > Porifera > Demospongiae > Poecilosclerida > Podospongiidae > Diacarnus > Diacarnus erythraeanus. Next base: position 1,841,738 of record OZ024684.1, on the reverse strand, counting down.
ATCTTGGATTTCACGATAGTTATGGTTTAAAATCTTCCCTTGCTCATCATAGATTTGGCGCAAACTTTGCAAGTATGCTCTTGGAACATGTATCGGTTCCTTCATCAAAAACCATTCTATGTTTGTGGTATAAGGAGGTGTTGTCAGTGACCCATTGTAATGGTAGTAATCCATTGACTCTGGCAATATATCTAAGTAATTGAGGCCAGAAATCCTTTGTACACTGTGGGCTTGCTGGACTTCTCTGGGAGACAGTTGCTTCCATATGCCACTTACATCAAGACTGCTATCAGCTGATCCGAGTACACCTATTACAGCATTGCTAGGTACTGATGCTTTTTTCTCGAGCACAAAGTGAGCCTCAAGGGCATACTGCATTTCGTCTACATGGTGTTCTGATCCTATTCCATCATTTTCACCCCAGTGGAAATGGAACTGCACCAGAGTATATGTACCTACATGAGTTTCTACAGACCTCATGGGTAAAGAAGAATCAGCTTCAAACTTCAAGTAATAACCTGTATTCTCACATATACCATCAACAGGATCATACCAGTTGGAGCTAAGTTTCAATGGTGATAGTTCATGAGAGTTACAAGCTTTGGCTGTGCTGATGTTGATAGGAGACATGCAGAACATCCCCTCCTGGTTGTTGTCAGCACAACACTGCCCACAGTATACTCTTGACATATTAAAGGGATGACTGGATAGGCAAGTCCAAAGTTGAAACAGTTTTTTTCTCGACTGTCTAACAGCCTTCAGCATATAGAACATATCCGCAGCCCAGTGTGACTCGATACAGTCAGTCAGCTGAAGAAAACGTGGCGTATAAGTAAAAAAGGGAGTGGCCTAGACTGATAATTGGAGACTCTCGGTCCTATGGCAAGCCAAACTTATCAAGATTATGATCACTCTCAAGCAGGTGAGAGAACTCTCAAGCCGACGTCAGTAAGTCTCAAGCCGACTCCAGAGACTCTCAAGCCGACTCCAGAGTTTAATTCAATAATAATAATAATAATAATAATGTTAAGATGGAATTATGGGGGTGGGAAAGATTTTTTGAAGAACTAGAATCTTTTTTGAGAGATATCAACAGGCAAGCAGGAATTGCTAATGAGTCGTACTGTGAATATGCAGTAGAAAGGCTAGAAACATGTATCCACAGTGTTTCTTCCTTAGTTGATCTACTTATGTCAAGGCCACCATCTGCTACTAGTAGAGAAGTTGCACAGTTATCAGTTCAGCTGACAGAACTCCTGCAGTGTTTGAGAAGAATATTTACAGAATGGCAAGCATACATTGATGCGGACCATACAGGAATGTTGACATCCTACACTGCTCCTGTATTTCGATCTTCTAGCCAGGGAAGACCAAAGTTTATAATAATTCTAGAACAACTCCAATACTTGTGTTCCATGTCTTTTTCATGGATACAGATAGCAAAACTATTAGGTGTGTCATATAATACAGTGTATAGGAGACACATAGAATTTGGAATGACTGACAGTGATAGCATACACATTACAGATAATTAATTAAGAGAAGTCCTGTGTCAAATATGGCAGGAACTACCTTCACTTGGGCAGACACTAGACTTCACTCAATGGGATTTAGAGTTGAGAGAAGTAAGGTAAGGCAAATGATGAGGGAAATTGATCCACTTCACACTGCACTACGATGGCAAGGACAATTAGCACAAAGGTAACCTGGTCCAAATTCACTATGGCATTTAGGTGAGTCCAATTAAGTTATCCCCCCCCTTTAGTAAAATGGTAAAATGGTTTCATTTATAGACAAAGGAACTTACAATGAATGGGTCAAGAGTTCCCTACATAGAACCCTTTATACCTGAAATTGTGCTTTAAATGCAAGCTTCATCTTACAGATCAACATTCCTTCCACCCTATAATATATGTATGTACAGCAATGTACCATAAATCTGGAAATTTTCATGTAGCTAATAAAAATTTTTAGTGTGTGAAAAATTTTTGTAGTCTCAGAAGACAACAATTTTTTTCCACTTTGTGTACCAGTTGCACTCTACAATAATTGTCACCTAGATAGTCACCTCTCAACTTGCTTCATTATTATTTTTGTACTGTAAATATTTCATTCTTTTAATTAATTTTTGTTGCCTTGAACTATAAAAATCAAGATCCAGATTTATAGTATTTAATATTTTTTTGTAGATGGTCATCATAAACTCATCAGATAGAAACTGGTGACTCATTGTGCTATAGATGGTTATAGTAGACTTGTTACTTTTCTAAAGTGTTCTGGAAACAATAGTGCTAGCACTGTATATGATTTATTTCTGAAGGCAGTTTCAATATATGGACTTCCATCTCGAATTAGGTGTGATCAGGGAAGAGAAAATATCCATGTAGCTAGGCATATGCTAAGGCACCGAGGAGAAGAAAGAAGATCTGTCTTAGTTGGAAGTTCTGTTCACAACCAGCACATTGAACGGTTGTGGAGAGACATGCACCGATGTGTTAGCTACCTCCATGTTTTATCGACTTTTTTACCATCTAGAACATAGTGACCTTCTCAATCCTATTGATACTGTCCAAGTATTTGCCTTACATTACATTTATCTACCACGGATTAATCAAGCACTGCAGCAATTTGTTGAAGCATGGAACAATCATGGTGTCAGAACAGAGCATGGACAAACTCCTAATCAAATATTTACATCTGGTTCATTACAACTTCATAATGGGGGCCTGACAGCTTTGGATTTCTTTGATGTTGTCCCAGAAGCTGATGGTGTCGATAACGTGGGTGTTTCCTTCAATGATGATGATGATGATGATGGAATACAGATACCCCTCTAAATTTGAACATAACAGACAATCAAATGGCTGTGATACAATCCATTGATCCACTCATTGGTTATACAGTTTCTTACTGCTGAAGGATCAGCATCACATGATGTCACATTATACTCAAGGGGATCAATAGCATTTTCATCCTTTTCAACAGCTAGAGCAAGTGTAGTATCATCACTAAATTCGCCATCATAACCAATAAGTTGACAAGGTATAATGCTATAGATGTGGAAAGGACTCAAGTAGCTTCCAAAGCCAAATGCAATCTCATACAAAACCTATGCAAACAATTGTTATAGTTGCTATAATAATTGGATCAAATGTGAAAAAATTACTTTAGGTGTGGCATTAAGTATGCTGCATTCAACCTTCACTGAATCTGGAAATCTCAAACTAAACTTTCGTCCATCTGGATTAATAGGAATGCTTCCATTCCACTTCTCTCTGATTTTCAATCTTAACTGAGATAGGGTTTTACGCCAACAACAGATTAATAAAATAAACACTACATCAACAATAACAATAACAATAACAATAACAATAACAATAACACTACATCAACAATACCATTATACCCTTTCCCTCTCTTGTTTTTTAGCCTGTAATATATTATGTATAAGCATAATTTTTTGTCATTACAGTTACCATTGCCTTCTCATTTGCTATATCTATAGCAAGAGACTCAGCATAAGCTCTGTCTTGTTCTTCACTTGATTCAACTATATAATCTTGTTGAGGGGTCTATAAGATTACAGCGTGTACTAAAGTGATCTTATATAGTTATACCTCATTGTTGTTAAGTATTATCATCTCACTTAATACCACATGCAGAGTCGTCAATAATCTAAAAATATTCTACTGTAACTTAGTAAGATATCACAAAAGTACATTTTGCAAATGTACATGATAACACTTTGACTTTCAGTGGAATAATGTTAATAACATTTTATAGCCTCGTTATGCTACATTAATCTGTGTAGTTACTTACAAGTTCTTCATCACTTGAGCTGATAATAATAGATGGGGGTTTCTTCTGCAGCATGAAAAATTTATAGACACATTTTTGACTACAATACTTCCATTGCACCTTAAATTTAGACAAAGCTTCATCTGCTTGTTTCAAAATCTGATTAGTGCTTGGCATCTCAAAATCACTATCACTATCTATAAATCTCTGTAATAACATTATGCATAATGTCAGTACATATCTGTGGATTGATTATACATAGCTACATACTTTGGTATAATCAACTGAGTCTTCATTGTTCTCATCATCCTATTTTATGTATAATATAATATTATATTAAAGCTAAAGGTGTCCTGCTGCTAAATAGGTTGATTTAGATTTTAATAGGTCTCATATAACCATGAAAGTGTACCAATAGTACGAGGGTCTGTGAAGGCAAATCAATCTCTAATTTTATTCCAATGGATTTTATGAATATAAACTTGCACTTTGAGGACCTAATACCCAATCTTACAAGTAAGTAAACATACCAAGTTGAACTTTTCACACAAGTATAATCCTGCTTTTCGATCCACAACCTTCTCCCCATTAATTAACTGATTGGCACACTTCACCAGGTTGTGGCCTGTATTATCACAATCCAGCTTTTAACTTTAAATGTATCAGTAATTTGCTTTTTTACTTCCAGGTTAGTCATAGTACGAGTAAATCTCAAAGTTTGGATTTGGCCTTTTGATGCAAGCTTTTGCCTTACTTTTCCCTTCGGAATTGCTGAAGAATACTCTTTCATCATAATAACTGTGATATTAGTTGACCGTTGTCTTGAAATTGCTGCCTTCCTCATTTTTTGTTTGGGTAAAACAATAGACTCTGCTAATGGATCAAACGGTTTACTTCGTTTCTTTCCAGTACTAGATGATGGAAAGAATGTAGCCAATGCTTTAGCTTCAGCTTGCGTTGGCTTCTTAATCCTAGAAACTATGTCTATTGCACATCTATGTAATGTTTCCTACAAAATGATATATATTATAATAGTTAATACTTTATTAGACTCTTATAATATATAGGGTACACATAAGAAATGTTTAGAAATTATATTTCCTACATCATGAATATAATAGACCCCTTTCTCTGAAATTATAGTTGCCAAACAACTATTTCCAGTTACTTTTTTGGAGGTCAAGCAGAGTAGTGTACTAGTGTTCAGGTATAGATGAAGTGAAAATAATAATTTTCATGCTCATTTTTGGCAGTAGGCACTCAGGTCCTTGCTATACCTCTTGCTTATTTTGACTTGTTGCTTCTCCAGTAGCTACGTTGTTGATCTCCAGTATGGGACCTGCTCTAGCTACCACAACATCATTGTATATAGGTTTTAAGGGCATGTTTCCAAGCTACAATTCTAAGCCTTACAAAAAAATTATAGCTACCAGGTATGTACAGGTAGCTACTGCAGTAAAATAGATACAAGGTACATTAATTACCTGTTTCGATTCAATGACAGGGTTGGGAACAACTGTTAGTTTTGATTCAATAACTGGGTTGGGAACAACTGTTAATCTGTCACCATCTAGGATTTCTTCCACCTTATTTACATCAATGAAAGTGTCCCATTTGGAGGAATATCTTTGAAGTATTAAATCACTCGTTGATTGAGTGAAAGAAAAACTTGCATCAGGAAGACCAAGCACACTTAATATCTGTTCACTTAATGCAGGAATACTACATTTAATAGTCCTCTTGGATCCTTTGTACTCAAGCAAAACTTCGATTTCCATACCCACAGCAAAAGTCAAAATGCCACCGCACAACAGCTAAGGGTCAAAGAACAAAGAGAATTTTGGTTCCGAATAGACTCAACTCAGGTTGACTTGAGACTAGAAGTCGACTTGAGAATTAAACTCTGGAGTTGGCTTTAGAGTCTCTGGAGTCGGCTTGAGACTTACTGACGTCGGCTTGAGGGTTCTCTCACCTGCTTGAGAGTGATCATAATTTTGATAGGTTTGGCTTGCCATGGTTCACTAGCTGCATATTCTATTAGGATGCTAGGATGTTAGCTGGGATTACACTGTATTGACTTGCATGTGCAATTCTAGAGATGGTTACATAGACTAGTAAAGAAACTATGGTTGTCTACACAATACTAATGCAATAGGAACTTGCAGTGCATAGAAAACAAAGGCCACAATGTGGCATTCATGTAGAAGCTCTAGATATCTAGAACTCTGCAATACTGAACCAATACAATAGTTAATGCCATTCCCAGCTAACATCTTAACAATCATTAATGTTTCGTTTTGTTTGTTTGCTTGTTTGTTTGTATTTGAAACCTCATTAGATATTTTTATCATATTGTTCTCCTTACACTAGGCACCACATGAGGTTATGTGTAATGGTGTTTCAATACATGATGACCTAAAGTTTCACTTAAATCTATGCCAAATGCCATTATAATGATACCATCCTTACAAAATGAAATTCCCTCTATAGTCCATAATGGTGACATGGACATAACAAGGACATAGCATGCTAAAAATTAGTCTGGGAGCTTACTTAGCTTTCAGAGATAGGCCATGGCCACAGGTAATCAAACGTCATACAAGCTTAGATTCAGAGATAGGCCACAGGTAATAAATTTCCAAGGTGTTCATAGTATACTGTATAGCTATAACACTATCAAATGTCAAAGATGACAGGAAACTATACTGGCTTAGCTTTCAGAGATAGGCCATGGCCACAGGTAATGAAAAGTGGTTTATAGCTATAACACTATCAAAATGTCATACAAGCTTAGATTCAGAGATAGGCCACAGGTAATGGCAAATTTCCAAGATGGTTCATAGTTAGTATACTGTATACCTATAACACTATCAAATTGACAAGAGACTATGGCCATGTTAGCACATATATAGAGGACACAGAGGTCCTTTCAACTTATTCAGTCATCACATGAAATATTCCCAGATTAATGTTAGCATGCTATGTCAATCTGAAACTTCCTTGTTATGTCCATGTCTAGCTATATGGACTGTGGAGGAAATTTCATTTAAGTGGTATAGATATAAGGACCACAACACCATTGCTGCTGGCAACAGGCAACATGTACAACATAGAGCAGGAAATAGAAATATTATTGTTTCAGCAAAAATTGTAGACCTCCAGTAATGATATAGTGTCTAGTGTAAAGTGGCCTTTTAAGATCACAATAGTTAATGAGGTTTGTTAGCTGGGAATGGTATGCATTGGTATCTATAGCTTCTAAATGAATACCATACTATTATAGCTTCTCCATCAGCAGCTGTCTGATCGAGTTTTTCAACCTTTGCTCTTTTCACTAGGCTATACAAAAGACCTGGCAGAGCACTTACAATGAATTGGAACTCTGAGTACATGTTAATTTGATTCTGTAAACAGAGTAGAATAATTGGGATCTGGATAATAGGGATGTCCTTAATAATTCAATCTCTGCCATTTTAAGTAGATAAATGGGACATGCATCCTGACAATTCATGTTTGACTTTAAGAATGCAGTATAGAGCATTTCCAGAACATTCCAGCTATACATAAGCATATGCATGCATGCAGCTACTATTTTTGCTGCCAATGGCTTCATTCTAGCTCATGCAAGAAAGAGAATAGATTTCCCCCTAAAATCAAAATAAAATGCTGAACAGCATGAAATAGCACAAGCATCAGTTGCTAAAGAATTTGGAGTGTCTACATCTCAAGTGTCAAGACTAGTGAAACAATTTGAAGCTGGCCAATCCCATAGTATAATATGAATAATGGGGACATTTGGTTAACTGGGACGTTTTTTTGTTGTTGTTTTTTTGGTTCCCCAATTAACCAGATTCCAACTGTACACTATGGATGCTTGGCACTTGATTATTATCACATGCATGCATGACATTATATTCACTGCTATATATGTCCATCTTGGAAGATATATTTGCAAACAATATCTAATTGCAAGAGGAAATGGAGAAACTGACCCTACCATATATTTATCTACATTGGTTTCTTATTGAGTAACAAGCATTGGTTGCTTGTTGAGTGCCTCTGGCTCAGTATAATGTTGTGTAAACCATAACCCCATAACTTCATAATAATTACATGGTACTTGGCTCTGGGGAGTTGCAATTGAGGGGGATTGGAAGCCAAAATTTGTTTCAACTAGCTAGATGCTGTATTAATAATAATTTCTTCCTGTACAAGTATATAGCTAATTATTATAATAATAAGCATGCATAATAACTAGCTATAGTATTAGCAACACTGAGGGTTGCTAGGTTCGCTATAGATATGTCAGGAACTTGATCAGAGTGTGATTCTATTAATTTTAACTCTCAACTAAATTCCCACGTTATAACTGGGTGTTGGATGTAGGTACTAATTTTGCCCCATAGAGAGCCATGTTTTGAACAATAGTGTGGCAGTCACTGATAGATTAGTTCACAAAAAGAAAGTTGTTACATGCATGAAGCCAGAGGCCCTTAAAGTTAATTTGAAGTGGAAAAGAAATTTGTTTACTTTCTATCTATTTACTATGACATGCATACATGATTCAGAATGCTCAAAAAAAAAAAAAAAAAAAAAAAACTTATGAGCTATAACTATTTTAAGCTGTGGCTAGTTGCAGCAGCTAGTGAAATCAAACTGTGGCTAGCTATAGTAGCAACCAGTCAAGCTGTAGCTATCTGCTGAAGTATTTCATTGAATAAAGCATAGCAGTAGATAATGAATTCTCTCGTTGTTAACTATCATATTTGTATAATGATTAATGAGATGACATCACTATTATGAACAACTAGTTATGATAATATTCCATACATGGCAGCTATTTTATACACATGCAGTCAATGTAGGTAGGCCCATAAACTCAATACAGAGTTGCAGTTGCTAGTATTAAGCAAAATTCTAGCAGTAGGACAATAGGAGAGTTAATAGCTTGGGAGCTTCCAGGCATACGAACAGTACGATCTCCAAGGCTTTGAACATCCCGGAAATTATATTGCACGGGCATTCCTGCATTATTTTGTATCATCCTGAGCTGCTCCAGATAGGCAGCTGGAACACGAATTGTGTTTTGCATCACGAACCAAGCCACTGTTTCAGAGCAGAGAGGAGTAGTGAGAGAACCTAGATAGTGGTAGTACGTTCGGTCGGAAGGTAACAACGTTTCAAGATTAAATTCTTCAATAGTTATATTTGATTTATATTCCCTAACTGCTGAAGCATCAAGCAGAGACCATGGGCCTGAGATAGCCTCCTCATCCACTTCAGCTATAACACCAACCACACAATAATAATCTTGTGCATTGGTATTATTCTCTCTTTGTTTTCTGTGGACAAAATGAATCTCCAATTCTTCTTGAATACCATTAATTATGTGTTCTGACCCTTGTCCAGTTGCATTCCCCCAGTGCATGTGAAATTGCAACAAATCATAAGTGCCCAGGTGATTACGTACAGTAGCTGCAGTAGGTGAATCCAGATCAAACTGCACATTATGACCAGTATTGGTAAATGTTCCACTCCTTTCACTCCAGCCGGTAAAAACCAAATCAATCAGAGATGAGTCTATCTCAACGTTTTCCGTCAATATATCGATGGGGGATTGACGTCCTTCATTGCCAGATACACATATTCCAGGCCAACTATCTTGATCGTCATAAGAAAACTCTACTCCAATGGCAATAGCAGGGGCTACTGCGAACGCAACTACCAGAAGAAACGAAATCATTGTTAGACTTGAATATATCACTCCGCATTGCTTTCTTCTGCTTTCTTCTGCTTTCTTCCTGTTTTATATTGCACCTTCCATCTATGATGCTCCCCCTCATTCAAGCGTTGCTATGTACGTAAGGCTTGCAAAGCCGCACCCACACTGATACCACACACTCCTCGATCATCCTGCCTACGTCCACACCTACTTAATTACACTCATGATATTTAAATTTTGAGCGCCAGAGAGACACACACACATTGAACCATGCCTAAAAGAACTAGAGGAGCAAAGGGCGGAAAACCCAAGAAACTGAGCGAAAGATCTAAGCAGAGATTAGTCGAAATAGGAAAGCGTGAGCAACTGTCGGTGGAGGTTCTCAATGACTTCGATGTACAAGGTGGATAGCTAGCTAACTAGATAGGTGTCATATGATTATGGCTCAGTAAGAGCTAAGGGTTAGTGGGGTTAGAACTGTTAGTTTATCTAAAGGTTCATGTTAAATATTATTGTGTAAGCTTATAACTAGTACAAGTTGTGACCCCAGCTTCATTAGATCAATCATAATACAGTAATTGTCCCTGTCCATTTGCCTCCATCCAATTCCCCTCCCCATTCAATCCCCCCCCCCCTCCAATTGCCCTCTCCAATTGCTCCCTCCATTTGCCTCCATCCAATTCCCCCCCTCCAGTTGCCCCCCTCCATTTGCCTCCATCCAATCTCCATCTCCCCCCCTTCCTCCAATTGCCTCCATTCAATCCCCCATCCAATTGCCCCCCTCCAATTACCCCCTCCCACCTCCAATTGCTACTCTCCCAATCCACATTATGGATATATAATTGCACAGCTAAAAAGTTAATGAAGAATCTTGTTGGACGATTTCGAAGAGAAGCAAAGAAAGAAAGCCTGGTCGAAATCCCTACAAAATTGTCACTTAATCAGGTAAAGTCCATCTTGGTATATATGTCATGCTCAGGGTCTTCAAACACTCAGGGGTTTGTCTTATACAGAGAGCTACATAAACATGTCTGACATAAAACTGAACATTTGAACAGACTCAAAATACAGTACTTGTTTTGTAATAAACAAGGCTAAAGGCTATAAATGAATGCAGCATAATAGCTGCTTATGTCGTCTTCAACAGTGTAAATAAAGTTACATAAATTCCATGTGGTACTCTTATAGGTGGTGTGTCATAGTCTATAGATCTGATAACAGGTCCTTGTCTCTGTACAGTTTTGTTCCCATTAGGATGTTTAGGTGTAGCTTGGACTGTTTGCTTTGGTGCTCTTTTCCTCCTTGGTCCAGTCAAGGATGCATCCAACATTTCATTGTAACAGAGACGAACTCAATCCAAAATAACAAATATGGATGGATCTTTAGGTTTATCAATCAAAGTAAATTCTGAAGTGAGAGATATTATTTGGTAGGGGCCATGGAATGGACGAGCTAGTAGTTCCCTGCATTTCACCAGGCATGTATAGCATAACTCGGTCTCCGACAGACAGTTGTGGATCTTGGGTCTTCTTATCACACTATCTTTTCTGAGCCTCCTGTGCTTTTTCAATTTTCCCTTTAGCCCTAGCCCTGGCTAGCTCTTTACGGTAGTCTTCAATATCAACCGTATAAGGTGAAACTGGTTTACTAAGGACAGTCTCAGTTGGCAGGCGAGGATCCCTTCCATAAACTAAGAAAAAGGGTGACTCTCTGGTGGACTCTTGTATATAGGACCAATAGGCAAAGAGTGAGAATGGGAGATGGTCATCCTGAGCATGCTGATTAACTTCATAGCATTTAGCAATCATACTGATAAGAGTGGAATTAAACTTTCCATCATTCTGAGGGTGGTAGCCTGAGGTATTGATCTTCTTCACACCAACACACACCTTTAATCAGATCTGAGAGAAAGTTTGTATCCCTATAGTCTGTTCACGTTCACCTTGCACCACTTTGACCTTGAATAACTTCCTGGTACTTTTAGCTATGAATATGATTCAAACACCATTCTGCTCAGCTTAAAAACCTCCAAATATAGCATTACAGAATAAAATCAGTGGAAACTGCTCAACTGGCAGAGCCCATACATCTCTATGGGGCATACCAGCCACCACAAGGAATGTGTTAATTCATGACATCAACCACCCGCATAGAAATCAAAATAATTTCGTGCAAGGATAATAATGTTGTTATTGGTCTTTGTTGTTGCTCTTTGACTTGGAATTGGTACATTGCAGTGAGAAAACATCATGATGAAGTGTTACTGCATTCATTGCAGGTTTCCCCAAAACATCCTGATCATCTGAACTGGCAAAAATCTTCAACAGGCACCCTTGGCACAGATCTTTGACATACCTACAGAACGAGAACTCAAACACTTCTCCGTTAAAACATTCCTCTCAATCACTATCTGAAGAGACACTGGAGCTATCACTGCTAAGCCCACCAGAGCTGTGGTCATCTTCACTAGAACTAGACCCTCCCACCTCTATAACAAACTCAACAGTACGCTTACTTAATCCGGTAGCATCCACCGTCTTCTTCTTCAGCTTCACGATTCCTTGATGGATCTTCTTGTTCTTCTTTCTCTCTCTTTCAAAGTAATCATAAACGTTGCAAACAACAGCCTTTGTGTCTGACCTTACACGCTTTCCTTTGCAAGCCATGTTTCTTACTAAAAACAGCTGGCAAACTGTGCATGGGATGCGCGGGAACTTTTATTTGTGTGGAACACGTGATATACACGTACGTCATAACCAAAAACATGCAATTAAGAGCATCCGATTGCATTCCATTGTACATGCAGCACTTCCTGGTGCAAGGTGAACATGAACAGACTATAATAGATAACAGTTCCTCAGGTACACCATGCCCGCAGACTTCATATGCTCTACAAGCAATTTTGCTATAATCTCAGCACATTGATCAGAAATGACAAATGCTTCAACCCACTTTGTTGGATAGAAAACATACCACATAATGATTTCCATTAGTTGTCAGTGGTAATTGCAGCACATCCACACCCAAGCGATGGAATGGGTCTCCTACAGGAATGGGAGTAAGTGGAGGTCAAAAAGGTCTTCCTGTTCCTTTCTGGCTGGCACAAAGAGAAGAGTCAGACTTGAAATTAAAAAAACCCTTTATAACTTCATACTTACTGCTCTCCATCACAATTTTCCGTGCAAGTTTTTCATCTGTGGGAAGTACACTTTGTTCCAGATATCTAAACATTCCAACTAGTTTAATATCTCCTTTCTGTGCAACACAAATTTCTTTCACCCTCTCAATACTTGGAGACTCAAAGTGACTATCAGCTATGTCAGAAATAGTACACAAATCATTTCTGGACAATGCATCAGCATTAGCGTTAGTATGACCAGCTTTATGCCTAATCACCAAATTGGAGACTTTAGGATTAGTGTGGGCAGTAAAGTACTTTTGTCATTGTACCACAGTGTTTACAGACCATGCTGCTTGCACATCTCTACTTAATATGACCATCAGGAAAGCTTGCTTGATGGGCACTGACTATTCAGGAAATGGACTTCTGTAATCCCATAATTTTTTTCATGGACATCCAGTGTACATGATGCATAAGCAATTGAAGGAACCTGTCCATCTTGATTCTGAGAACCCAGCCCCACATCACTAGCATCAGTTTCCAAGAAAAATTACTAATCTGGACCAAAACCTGGAAAGGACAATACTGGAGCTGTGGCTAGCATATCCTTCAAACTCTGGAATTCGGCCTCACATTTTGGTATTCCAATTGAATGGGACATCTTTTTTTGTAGAGCTTGAAGTGGAGAAGCTACCTTGGCAAAACCTGGAATGAACTTTTGATTATGATGCCAAACCTAAAAACTGCCCAACTTTTGTCACATTAGTTGGCACTGGGTAAAGTTTTACTTTTTCCACTTTAGCTAAATTAGGTTGTATGCCACTTGTAGAAACTTCATGGCCCAAATAAAGAACCTTTTCTCAAAACAAGAAGCATTTCTTAGGTTTAAGATGCAGACCAGCTTTTCGTAGACAAAATACCTGTCTCAGATGTTGTAAGTGATCTTCAAATGTAGTTGAAGCAATCTCAAGGTATCATCATCAAGGTAAACAAAACAGGAATTCCACTCTAAGCCAGATAACACCACTTGCATCAGACATTGAAATGTTGCTGGTGCATTGCATAAGCCAAAGGGCATTGGAATAAACTCATAAGGTCCACAGTGAGTTGTAAATACTGACTTCTGGCATGAATCTTCATCCAGTTCAACTTGCTAGTAACCAGAAGCAAGATCAAGTGAAGAGAAGTATTTTGTTTTTCCTAGTTATCTAGGATGTCTTGGAAGAGTATACACATCTTTCTTGGTCGTGGCATTAAGATGGCAATAGTCCACACAAAACTTTAATTTGCCGTCCTTCTTGGGCACTAGCACCACTGGACTTGCTCATGGACTGGTGGAAGGCTGGATTACTCCCTCTTCCTCCATATCAGTTAACATCTGATCTATCTTTTCACGATGTACAGCTGGTGTTCTGTATGGTTGCTGTTTGAATGGGCAATGATCTCCCGTATTGATAAAGTGTTTGACCGAATCAGTACAAACAAGTTCAGCATCAGTAAGAGCAAACACATCACTCAATTCCCATATAAGCTCCTTGAGTTGGTTAAACTATGCATCACTAAACTTCTCTTGAGGCAATTCCAGTGATTCCACTAGCCTTTTGTTACGATCACTAGGTTGCTCAATACTAGCCTCCATACCACCACACCTCTCTCCATTCACACTAGCACATACTGAATCTACCATCACCTTTTCTCCCAAATATCACTTTCAGGGTCTTCAAACACTCAGGGGATTGTATTTAAATTCTTATACAGAGAGCATAAAACTGAACAGACTCAAAATACCCTTACTATGATACTTGTTTTGTTTATAAAAATAAATAAGGCTAATGATAAATAAACGCAGCACAAATATGTAGTTATTGCACAGTGCTGAGCGGAGGATATTATGACCAGTAAACCATCCGAGTCACCCTCATATAATATCCAAGGCCGACTATTATACATAATTATTAGACCCTAGATTAACTTATTTGAAGTTTTCGGGGTTATGCTGGCTAAGCTATGGCCAATAAGAATGAGCAATGATTCAAAAACTCAAAGTATGTAGCCTACAGTTGAAAGTGCAATTATAATTCATAACGAACAGCCCTAGCCCTAGTCCACACCCATTTGCCTCAGGAGTGGGTTTTGACTAATAACACACTTTTCATCTATGGTAATATTATCATTATTAGTTAATAGTTGTTACATATATTATTAGGAAAGCATTTTAGACCAACTTTCTAGTTTGGTTAATGATGTACACAAGATGACTATTGTCATGTGTATGTGTGTCCCTTGATAAATGAACTCACCATCCCCAACTCAATAGAATCTCTTTTTATTATGCAGGAGCTGTCAAATATGAGTCTTTATGAATTCAAAAGTAAGCTACTCAATATAATCTAGGTTGGGCTATTGATCTGCAACAAGATATGAATAATTATAACATATGTTCCGAATGGCACATAATGCCAGCATAATACTGATGACTGTTGTTGCTGCTGCTTTTAAGTCTCTTTTGATACAAATATTAGTATTGGGCTTTAACCCTTACTGGACCGGCAATTTAATTAGTTTTTAGTATGAGCGCAGACGATTGTCACATATACATGCCGGGCATTTATAATTAAAATTATAGGACATTGTCACGGTAGTGTGACAAGCTCATGTAAGTTTTAATGTGTTAAACATACTTGGTGTGGCTTAATAGCTGCTGTCAGTTGTAATCGGACAACTTTCTTGTATTTATTACTATGTACTTTAGATAATTATTATGACTAGTATGTTTGTGGTTAATATAAGAAGCTGTCTCTAGTATGTAATTTATATAGCACTTACCCGCCTGGTCGGTAACATTGAATAATTAATGTCACATATTTGTGACGCTGGTCCTGTAAGGGTTAAAGGATGTGCTGCCTTGATCTTACAGTAGAACTGCTTTGTATAACTAATTTAGCATGTAAGGATGGTAGGTTGTGGGAAATGGTCATAATTTTTAGGGTTCTGTCCAAGTTGGGGGGCTTCTTCCCTAAGATCAAAAGAAAAGACTAAATTTATAGGGTTCTGTCCAAGTTGGGGGGCTTCTCCACTAAGATCAAAAGAAAAGACTAAATTTATAGGGTTCTGTCCAAGTTGGGGGGCTTCTCCACTAAGATCAAAAGAAAAGACTAAATTTATAGGCACCAGAATCCATCTCAGAGACTAGACACAGAGTTCATAAAAATTCCTGAAGGGAGAAGATACCCCCATCAGATGGCAAATATGTAGTCACAAAGATCCCTCTCCCCCCCAAATAAATAAATAAATAAATAAATAAATAAATAAATAAATAAGATAGAACTGTGATAATGTGTCGTGGACTAGACCCGAACAGACTGCTTGAGCTAAACTTTACCAAACTAAATTTTGCACGTATTTATTTCATTGGACTAGACCCGAACAGACTGCTTGAGCTAAACTTTACCAAACTAAATTTATTTCATTGGACTAGACCCGAACAGACTGCTTGAGCTAAACTTTACCAAACTAAATTTATTTCATTGGACTAGACCCGAACAGACTGCTTGAGCTTAACTTTACCCAACTAAATTTTGTACATATTTCATTCTCAGCCAGTTCCATCACCATTTTTATCACAACTTGCTGTCTATCTCACAGGGAGAGGAAACACATTGCCAAGTGTGCTGGAATCTATAGTTAAGTAAAACCCTAATGTCGGCATAACCTATTTTGAATCATTAATTCATTATATTCGCAGAAGTTAGAGAGGCAGCAATTGCTTATAGATGATCACGCTGACACAGATGGTGGTACTGGAAAACCTGACAATGTAGGATTTCATTAATTTTGTATCTTTTGATGGGGAGGGGAGGGGAAGGGAGAGAGGAGGAGGGGCTGATATAGGTGTGGTCAGAGCATCAGGACAGCTAGAGAAATGTGCTCTAGGGATTTAATAGAAAAACAGAAACAACAAAAAACAGAGGGTGCTTGATAGCCCATTATCACGAGTGGATAATCATTTGCACTTTAGAGTAAAGAAGTCGATCTTGACTTTGTGACTCCAGCGCCTGCCATGAGTACAAGAAGAACTGCTAGGAGGTAAGTGATCATCTCCACACAGGCTTATTTAGTGTTGGTGGATAGTTGGTTATGTGCTGTTTTCAGGCAGTGTACCATAAAGAGAACTACTATGAGGGAACCTCGGCCATGTGAAGAGTAAGTGTACAATGAAACCTCTCTATTCCAGACACTTTGGGATAAATTAAAGTGTCCAGATTAAAGGGGTGGCCTCATTTCAGGAGGTGAAGTTCTAATGTTAATACACAAGCTGTTATTTGGGACATATCTAAGTGTCTCTAATATAGAGGTGTCCTCATTTCAGAGGATTGGAATAGAGAGACTCCACTAGCAAAGCTGTCTGTCTGTATAATACTTAATCTGGGACTTTGGTGAACTACAAGGTGTGGTTATAATATACAGAATGTCTTCATAAAGTCAGGCTTAAAATAAAAGCTGTTGTTTATAGAGAAAAATGTTCTCTGTGGTCATGAATAGATGTATGCTCAAAAGTTTGAAACCACATGTACTGTACATACATTGTAGGAAGGTGCTTAAATGGAAAAGGTCACTCATAAGTTTGTATATAGCTTACCTATTATAGATGCTGTCAGTATTCCATGCAACTGAGAGTTTGCATGCATTAAGACACTAATAAGCAGTCGGGCTATTACTTAAATGTGTGGTGTCTTCTGGGTTGATGTGCTGATAAATTGATCTGGTCAATTTCACTAATATTTAATCATGCACTGTTCCATGATAATTTTTTAAAGTATGTCAATCATTAAGGTATGATGAACCTCACATACTACTACTGAGATTAGTGAAAATAAAGATCTTTATTGTGTTTTACTTATACAATCTCTCTCCATAGAGTGAATGTATCTGTACAATCAAAGGCCACTGGGTCTCCTGTGGACAGCGGAGCCCTCTTCAAGGTATTTGGAGTTATACTTACATAGTCTGATATTGCCAACCATTTACCTCTGTTGGAGAAAGAGGGGAGAGTGTCTGATTACATACACATATTGAATCTATTCTGGCACACATAAAACTGAGGCAGTTGAACTAACCCACACACTATAGCTGTAATGCCTATCTGTAATAATCTGTGCTTATAAGTGGAACCACACAAAATCAGAGAGAAAATACATTTCTTGTGAATGTAGGGATGGATGAGTTCACAATGCAAAAATAAGTGTGTGAACCAACATCCCATCAAAATGTTGATGCTACGGAGCAGTTATGTCTCGAGCCTGTCACTGAGATATATGACTATAATAATGGCTATCTAATGTCTTTTGATCATACATTGTAAACCAATTGCCTTACTCCTCCTCCTCCAGATGCACACCAACGACACTGTTGAAGGAATGGGCAGTCTCATGGTGGATAGATTGACAGTGAGTGCTCCCGTGTAGTAACTGTTAATTGTAGAATTGTAACCTGGAGAAGAATTCCCACTTTTAATTGGTTGTTATGGTTTCACTACTCTTGACAAGGTTCTGTCTAGAGAAAACATTATACTAACATTCCTGGACTGTGTCCCTAGTATAAAAATTAATAGTGGAACCTTGTCTGTTAACTGTTACAGACTCCCTGAGACAGATTGATTAGAGGAGCGTCATCTTTAAATTATGTTGACTAGCTGTTATTTGGGCCAATTTACCTTAATCTTATGCTCATTTCAGGGGATTGGAATAGAGAATTTCCACTGTAGTATAACAGGTTATAGGAACTGAACATTTGAGTGTACAGTATAACCTCTCTATCGCTCTCTAATGGATTGGGGGGGGGATGGTCAGTTACATGTAAGAGGTTGTCCTTAATTCATATCATAGCACACTAAAGTATTAATTGCTAACATGAAAAGTGAAAGTGTCCTTTGAGTGGAGGTTCTACTGTAAGACTATAGTTATAGTATTACTTGTAAAAGTTAATTAGTCAGGTTTGGAGTTGTAAAACTCCACTACAGAGTTCTCCCTGGGATAATAGCCTTTACACTTTTAATGGACATTTCTCTTTGATCTAATGTAGGTTTGGGGCTCCCTCACTGCTATCCCTCTGTGATTTCGGGGATAACAGGATAACACTGCTAAGGAAATTAATAGCTGACTTAATTCTACTATTTGAGCACACCATTATATATACCATAATCATTCCATAATAACTCTTTAAATTCTATAATAACCCTTGTTGTGCTGAGATGGGTATATCATACAGGTTTATTTTGTTTTAGGCTCTCCTGCCTCAATGCCACAGATCCAAAGTAATGAGAGCTATAAAAGAAATCAAGGTAAGCAAGCTAGCACGAAGTTATTTGCTAAAAAGTGGCTCTTTCTCCATGTAACAGTAGAGATTACATCATTCAGATTACATCATTGTCAATTGTGTACTGTTGTTATTGTACTGTATCTCACCCTAGCCCTACCCCTAGCCCTACCCCTAGCCCTACCCCTAGCCCATAGCAATAGTACAATTGACAATGATGTAATCTGAATAATCTGTTACATGGAGAAGGAGCCAAAAAAGTACTGACAGATAAGGCTGTCATATTAACTTGCTTACTCCACATGTGCTTTGATTTATTTCTGTGTAGGCTGAGGTGCTTACAGCTGGGAGAGATATAACTAAAACTCCAGCATTGGTCCGTTAACAGTTCCCAAGTCAACTCTTCAAATGCTTTTTCCTTCATAAACTGAAAAACCTTCCTGGAGTTTAACTGCAGTTTGATGATTTCCTTTTATTTCTTTAAAAACATTCAGACATCTTCTCTTTTATGTGCCACTACAGCAAACAGGGAGGGTTTTTTCAGCAGTGTATTAACATTGGTTCCTTGGTTACATCCAGCAGCAGTTTAATTCTTAAAATAAACAGCAACTCAATAGTAGAAACCCAGGACTCTAAGTTGGTGTATATATGGAGTATGTGTGTGGGAGATGAAGATTGAGGTGGCATGTACATGAAAGGTGATTGGCACATATTAAACTACATCATCACTAGGTAGTAGTGTTAAAGATGTCTGCAGCAATAACAAGGAACCATAATAACTATATACCCTACACCAAAGCATGTAACTTTTCTCATTCTTTAGTCACCCTTCAGATTTGACTATGCTATGGAATCCAAGTTTCCAAGACATTATGGTTAACTAATTAACAGTGTTGGGCAGAGGTACCTGACTGTCCTTATGAGCAGGTAGCTAGTTGGCTACAGATTAACAGTGTGCATATAGCAAGAATGCTACTCAAGGGCTGCAATAAAGCTAACATGTCCAGGAGAATTTCAAGTAGCCTAAAGGCAGTGACATAATATATTAATTATTGACTAGGGAACGAAATAATTTGATCACACACACACACAGGAATGCATGCACCCACATAGACAAGACACACACACAGAGATTTAGTTGTGCTATGTGAGTAGCAGGACTTTCCCAGGGTTCATGATCAGGTGAGGATCAAATGCTCTCTTTATTGTCTTCATGACAGCCATACCAACATCTCCCATCTCCTCCTTGAGGAGTTCCCGCTTGCCAAGCCCAATCCCGTGTTCTCCTGTGCAGGTCCCACCAGCAGCAATAGCACGCCTGTAAGAGAGTACATAATCTCATTTTATTATTATAGCTAATAGCAACACTATTAATTTTGAGCATAATGGTCTAATTTAGTTCCCTACAGGAATAGCACACCTGATGCATAAAGAACTATGTAATTAATAAACAGCTAAAGCTGACTTTACATGATCTTAAATTATTTATTTCCAATTCCTTCCACCCACCCTAAGTTCTGTCTCTGTTAAATAAGTAAGTCTGTTATCTATTGAAAGGACAACCTCTCAAAAGAGGTTAGTTTTTGGAGTTATTAAGCTTGTCCTGGAAAGGAAAGATACAAGAAATGTTATTTATCAAGCAAGACAAGTGTTATGAAGTAGTATTTTCATTTCACTCACTTTGTAAGTCTCTCAGAGAATTCATTGGCCAATTGGATGTCTTCCTCGTCAGAGGGATCAATAAATATGTTACAGTGAAAGTTGCCATCTCCTACATGACCAACCACAGAAGCTACAGGATAGCAAAAAGAGGGAGGTATGAAGTGGAAGGAGAAATGACCTCTATTATACAGGATTGGGAGTGTAATTATGGCCTGTGAAGTACTCAAGAGAGTAAGGAAGCTTATTGCAGGTGGGAAAGACAGACAAGAATATTATTGTAACAATTGTACATAGTCTGAAGTTTCCCTCCCAACATCAACCTCCCTAGGAGCATCTTTCAAGCACATATCCATTGGACCAGGCTGAACATACTGACTGTAAGTCTTAGAGAAGATGTTTGAGACTCTTTTGAGTTGAAGGTAGCACCATTACTTTTATAAAGAGAATTATCTGAATCTTCTTTAGTCTGGAGGAGAATCTGAGGTAGCTTTGATAAAGGGACACAGACATCAGTTGTAAACAGCTAAAAGAGAAGTACACAAGAAGAGATTCAACCCAAAGAGAATTATTTTCTCTTGGGAACAGTATCATTAGCTAATTGGATAAATTATATAGATTTATTTGGCTTCTGAAGATTTAGCTATGATATAATGGCTGTCCACCTCTAAATACTCCTGAAACCTCTCTATAAAGGACATATGGAAAATTGCTAGTTCTTGATTTCCTTGATTAATGGGAGGAATACACAAGAAAAGATTTGGTTTCTGAAAATATTTTACTTCCAAATTTAGCTGATGTCCACCACTAAATATCCTTCTGAAACCTCTCTATAAAGGACATATGGAAAATATTGCTAGTTCTTGATTTTAATGGGAGGAATACATGAGGAAAGATTTGGCTACTGAAAATATTTTACTTCCAAATTTAGCTGATGTCCACCACTAAATATCCTTCTGAAACCTCTCTATAAAGGACATATTGATTTCCTTGATTTCTGGGAGGAATACATTTCTCAGTATTAGCTAATTAGATTTATTTGGGTATGGCTTCTGAAAATATTTTACTTCCAAATTTAGCTATGTTTACCGCTATGGGAAATTGATAAAGTTGCATGTTTTTTATGGGAGGAATACACACTATAGACATCGAACACACCATCTTTAGCAACAATTGAGCATAATTCTTATCCCTAACAAAAAGTTCTTCATGAAATGGATGCCTTGACAGTTCTATGTTTGTGCCTACTACATACTCTTTACACCATCTGCTTCTTCACCTTCTTTCCTGGTTCTCTTGAGGCAAGTTCAGCATACAATATATTATGTCTTGCTTTCCATAACTCTGCTCTTGCTTCAGGTTCCTTCTCCCAGATAAAGTTAGATGCACCATTATCAGCAACAACTTCACCTACGGCAGGCATAAAGAAAACAATACATTGGAAGAGGGTGTGGTGATAGTACTAGGTATGACCACACCCTACCCATAGTATAATACAAAAAATGAGCCTCAATTTTCTCTCACTGGCACTATAGTAAAAATTATATTATAGAGGTTGTTCTTAATTCAGAGGTAATATCCAGTGGAACTCCTCTATAAAGGACACATTGGGACTTTTGGAATTGTCCTTTATAGCTATGGGAGATAACAAGTATAGAGGCTTTTCTAAATGTTGTTATTTATCAGAGGTTCCTCCTGTATAATCATCATCTTAAAGAACACATCAACAAGTAAATATACACACATCATGCATAGCCTCATTCCCAGGCCCTCTGCTCGCCTCTCCCTAGCTGAAAAAATTCGAAGTTAACTTTGCACAATTTTTTTTTCTCCTGAATTATTGTAGGGGAGGGGAGCAGAAGGTCTGGGGACTAGGCTATAACTAAACTCACTGACTAATGAAGTTTGCTCTTCTACACTCTGAGGTGAGCCAGTGAACTCCAGGAAGAGGGTGGGAGCAATAGGGTACTTGAGACCAAAGTAGCTGTTAGATACCATTATAGAATTCTCATCGAGGTATTCTACTCTTGCTATCGGTATTCCCGATTGTAAGATCAGGACTGCTGTATTTACAGCTGATTTCACATCCGGAAAAGAACACACAGCAGCTATAGTCTAGTGGATAATATCTAATATCTCTTTTGGAATATAATGAACACAATGGAGACCTATATAGGGATATAGCCCTGGTAATATAATACATTCTTTGTAGGTGAAACACTGGGACTTGTTTACAGTAAAATCTCTCTATTCTAGACATATTGGGACAAATTATAGTGTTAATTATAGGAATGACCTCATTTTAGGAAAGGGGTCAGGTGGTTCTATTAATGTTAATACACAATTTAATATCTTTAGTCCTAATTTCAGTGGATTGGAATAGAGGGTTACATTCTATATGACCTCTTTATAGAGGACACATTGTATATATAGTGGAATCTCTCTATGAAGGACACAATGGGACCTTGGAAATTATCCAAGTTGTCCTATAGTGAAACCTCTCTATAAGGTCCATCAGAAGGTTATGGTAATTCATTTAAGAGCTGTGTACTTACAGCTTCTGGCACTCCATGGAGTTTCAGTGTAGCCTGAGTAATCAAGCCAAGAGTGCCTTCAGAACCAACAAATAGATTTGTTAAATTATAACCAGCTGACCGCTTCCTATACAAAACATTTTGTATCAAAATTTATACTCTGAAATAAAGGACACTCTGAAATTAAGGCAAACTCCATGCATGGGACAATCTGGAAAAAAAAGGACACTCTGAAATAAAGGCAAACTCCATGCATGGGACACTCTGAAATAAAGGCAAATTCCATGCATGGGACACTCTGAAATAAAGGCAAACTCCATGCATGGGACACTCTGGAAAAAAGGACACTCTGAAATCAGTCCAGACATGCCTCACTGTAGAAGTGGGCATACCTCTGTCTTTATTTTGGAGTTTGCATTCACTTT
This sequence comes from Diacarnus erythraeanus, assembly GCA_964016965.1. Taxonomy (NCBI): domain Eukaryota; kingdom Metazoa; phylum Porifera; class Demospongiae; order Poecilosclerida; family Podospongiidae; genus Diacarnus; species Diacarnus erythraeanus. The sequence continues at coordinate 1,818,164 of OZ024684.1, read as the reverse complement.
ATAAAGAAGCTCATCAGAAGGCTTCCCAGTGGCTTCTCTGTGTCAGTAGCGTCATGAAAGGGGTGCAAATGGGTTCATTTGCACCCAGAGCAACTTAACTTACACCCATACACACTTACTTGCATCCATAGAGAGTAGCTCAGTCTTTAGCTGCCAGCTAGAAAGCATTATTTAGCTCAAGGCCATAGAAATGTGGCCATACACTAGAATGCGTGCAGCAATCAAAGGTTCAAAGTTCAAAGTTCACTGAGGTCGATTCAGTGATAGCTCTTCAAGAGTAAGTAGCTATATGCACACCCAACTATAGCCCAGTATCCAAAGTGACTAGAGATGCCACTGCTCTGTGTGCATTTTGTTTGACTTTAGTCAGAAATGACATAGTAATGTTTATGTAAGTTACATCATCTTTTTTTTTTTTGATTCCAATCAAACAGGCAGCAGCCCGAGTGGCTACATGTGGGAAAAAAAACAACTAGCTCACAGGCCTAATGTGAAGTGGTAGGTCACAATTCCTTTGATCCCAGCCCATTAAAATAAAATAAGTTGTACATCATAAATAACAAATATTCTGATATGTGTGGTTCTACATGTGACTAGCATAACTACTACATGCAAACCACATAGTGTTGTTGTATATGGCTTCTTATTATCACATTATTGAAAAAAATGGAGTGGTCTGGCAAATGTCTGACCTGCTGAACAGGACTGATCTACCTCTTGCAAGAGTTAACCCAAACCCAACTTACTTGGCTCTTCCCTTAAGTCCTGCAGTATGAACAACAGACCCGTCTGCTAACACCACTTCAAGATTCAATACATTATCTTTCATTGCTCCATATCTTCATAGAAAAAAATGGAAGAGCCTAAGCTCACAAGTCTAAATTAATCTGTATACTAACAAGTAAGTGTGGCTGTAGTGTGTTATTGTAATAGACACCATGTTCCACTTATAATGTCCCTGGCTAAGTACCAGCTATGACTACCCTTTACCGTCTCCCTTTACCGGCTATGATTACCCTTTACCGGCTTTACTGTATTATGACTAAACTACTCTTTGCCAGCTATGATAACCCTTTACCAGCTATAAAAATGCATGAGCTTTATCTTTTATAACCCTTTACCAATTATTTTGATCCTGTTACGAATTACGATTCCTTGCTAGACCCACCTGACAGCAGTAGTTCCTGATGCATTGGTAGAAACCATACCACATAAAGAGGCATCAGCACCAGGATCTACAGAATAAATGGCTTCATATAATACTGTAAATTTAATGTCAACCTAATGTGAGATCCCCTCCTATTACCTCCTAATGTGAGATCCCCTCCTATCACCCTATAAATACTCCTATGTGAGATCCCCTCTTATTATATACTCTATAAATACTCCTAATGTGAGATCCCCTCCTATCACCCTTATATTCCTAATGTGAGATCCCCTCATTACTCTATAAATACTTCTACTTACCAATAGGAAACCATAGTCCAGTATCTCTGAGGTATGAATTGAGTGTCTTTCTAGTTACCCCAGGCTGGACAGTGGCATAGAAATCCTCATCATGCACTTCAATGATGGCATCCATTTTAGTAAAGTCTACACAAAGACCTCCCTAAACACATTAAAGTTATCTTTATGCATTCCTAATCTATAGAGAAATATAGAGGAAATGTTTCATGCTTTCTATAATCAACCTTTATTCTAAGGAGGTTGGTAAGTGGACTAAATTCTCTCTGCATTAAGACCTCACTTATCTAGACATGCTTTTTTCAGAAGAATCATTAATAGTAAAATACTCCAATCCAGAGAAGTGAGGTCTCATCACTATGATCAGGGCTATCATGTTACTCAATTCAGAGTAGTTCAAGAGTGGGTCTAGAATGGGAAATTTGATCTGGGCATATTCTGGTATTATCTACTCACCATTAAGGCCCCTACACCCCCTTCTAGTCCAGTTCCAGTTCCAAATGGAATCAGTGGTATTCTGTTCATATTGCACAACCTAATAAGTAGAAAACCTAGTAAATTCGCTAGCTATCAAGAAACAAACAAAAAAATTTAAAAAAGTACTTTGCAATCTCCTGTACTTGCTCCAATGTTCTTGGGAAGATAACAGCATCTGGAGGTAGCACTCTATGATAAGATTCATCCCTACCATGTTGTTCCCTCACAGATCCAGATGTGGATAAATTATCTTCTCCTACTATAGATCTAAGTGTTTGCTGAATTCTCTCCGTTAGTGAGCCATAGCCACCGACAGTTGAATTCTGCAAGTACAAGCAACAATATCATACTTGCAATACCTCAGCTCAGGATATTTTACTATAGTATACATTCTCCTGCAAATAAGTCTCCAACCCATCATTTTCCCTTGGGGCGGATCTGGTAATTCCGGTGAAGTCCCGTAAATTGTTAATTTACGACTACTCGAACCGCCGCCATATTATGTGTGGGCGATTTCAGAAATTTCAGTCTATTCCGGTAAATTAGAAATAGGCTAATTTACGGCCACCTGATCGGAAAGAGCTAACTTCTTAGTACTACCGTGGCATGTAATAAAGACTCGAGATTGCTACAGTTATTATTTTATTTTCACTGACTTGTGTAGGTCTCATTAGCTAGCGAATGTATGACTTTTGCTTCCTAGTGTGAGAGAGAAAGTACTACTACCGTCGGAGATGGATCGTGAATTCATCAAAATAGAGCAGACTCCGGGAGGATGGCAGATGTTATTTCAGGTTAGCTGCCTCGTGAAAATTTTAAGGTGGTTAGCTAGTAAGCAGAGGCTGTTTAAGTCTTATGAGACTGCATAGCTAAAAGTGTGTGGCTATATCTACGGAGTTAGTTAGCAAGCCTTAAAGGAAATGACACCTTATAGGTAGGCAATCTCCTTAGATTCTAAGGGTATTCATATTGCTAGGACTATTCATTATCAGTGTCATGGAGGCTTTGTGTAAAGTTAGGGCTTATAAGTTGACCTTTGTGTTGTGCAGCAGCAGCAGCTGTATTAAAGGCACTACATAGTTATTATTAATATCTCTCAACTGATGTACTTCTTAACATTGCTTGAGTATTACATGGGGGGGTTTAGTATTAACACTTTATTCATTAGCTCTTCCGATTAAACTTGACACCCCACTGGATAACCATGAGTGAGACATTGAACATACAATTAACTTTCTTAGGCATTCCAATGACTAATTGTGTGTTGATGTGTGATGTCCTTTCTTTCCATGATCTTTATAGAAACTGTATCAGGTTGCTAGAGCTAATGCTGGAAGCCAATTGATTGCCAAGAAGCCAATGAATGTCATTAGGAACAGATACAGAGATGTTCTACCGAGTAAGTAAGCCTTTTTAAGCAAGCCTTTTTAAGCAAGCCTTTTTAAGCGAGAGGGGTGCGTGGGGGTGGGGTGCCAATGAATGTTATTAGGAACAGATACAGAGATGTTCTACCTAGTAAGCCTTTTTAATCGGTGGGTAGGGGGGGGGGGCAGGGGAGGTGGATTACTTGACCCCTAACTCCCACTGCTTCATTAAGTATTTAATTTGGTAGATAATATGCTACATAGACAGGGTGTGTTGTGATTAGAGACAACTTCATTTCATGCACTCATTGGGTGTTGACCTAGCCCTATGAGATTAACTTACACCTATCTTTCTAGCCCAAGCCACAGAGGATCAATCCAAGTGTGAATTGAGATGTCCTGTAGTTAGGAAAAGCTTCCATATATCAAAGTCTGGAGTATTTATTGGAGGGCATGTTAGTTCAGTTCTAATTCTTGTGTGGTCACAGGGACTGTTGTCATAATCCTTAGACTATGAGATTCAATTGTCCTGGACAAAGTAGCAGCATATTGAGAGCATATTGAGTACTATTATTATAAATTTCTGAATAGAATCTCTGAATAGAGCTCCCAAGTGTACATCCTGATTCTTGACCTGTGTCTAGGGAAGGAGAATAAATATATTTACTCCCTTAAACATTAAATTTGAAGTACTCTAGTTGTTCTGAGAAGTTTTCCTGTTGTAGTTTTGTAGTTTCGACCTTGCATGTAGCAGGTAGGCATTGGAGAAGGGGGGGGAAGGAATGTTGGTATGTTGTGCTTGTGGTTTCAAGTATGGCACTGATCATTATTGAAGTGGGAATAACCCAGAGTCTAATATCATTTACAGCCTTCTCTCTGGAGATATCAGAGTATCCTCTTGATTTTACTAGATATTGATTTCCATGTATGTAATGTGTGTATGTTTAGCTAAGTAGTAGGTACGGTATACACATTTAGTAGAGCCTCTCTATTCCAGACACCTTCAACTCTGTATACAGTAGAACCTCTTTCTATTTCAACCTCCTGAAATGACTAAAGTGGAACCTCTCTATTCCAACCCCTTGAAATGAGGACACCTCTGTATACAGTGGAATACCTCTATTCCAACCCCCTTAAAATAGGGACACCTCTGTATACAGTGGAACCTCTATATTCCAACTCCCTGAAATGAGGACACTTCTCTCTGTTCCACCCCCCCTGAGGACACCTCTGTATTAAGGACACTTTGATATGACACCAGCACCTGGTATTAACTATTAAAGTTGAAAGAACTTCTTAAAGTGTCTAGAGAGAATGCTAACACTCTAGCCTAGAGTCCAGTAAATTATGCTCAAATTTTTGCCCATTATGCTTTGGAGCATTGCTCAAAATCTAACCCTATTATGCTCTAAATTCTACCCATTATGCCCTACTTTTTTAGAACAAATTGAGTCAGTATCTTCCTTTTTCAACACAAATCAGACTTAGTAGGGGCTCTTAATCTACTTAGCAATGAAGCAGTCCTATTTTTTTTAAAGAGCTCTCACTCTATGATTCACTGCTGCTACTACTCTCAATCCCAGGATTAGAATTACTAGAGCAGGAAAACTCCATTGGGACTAATTCAGCTAACTAGCTACAACATGCACTTAGGCCATGTACTAGTCAGTCATGATCAATTCCAAACTATGCTCCCTATTATGCTCCACTATGCCCAGCATAATGGTTGAGCCTATTATGCTCCAATTATGCCCAGCATAATTTACCGGAGCCTACTCTAGCCTCTTCTGTATGGTTAGTAATTAACTACTTGAGCTATTAGTGACATTTGTTGGAGTGGCCAGCTTAGCTTCCTTCCATTCTGTTCTTGGGCCATCATTGATGGTCAGTTATGGGCTATCCTAAGTAAGCTATTCCCCTGCTGACTTAGGTTCCTTGGGCCTTCTAAAAGTTGCTATCTAGTTGTGATTTGAAACTTACAGATGTTTTTAAGGTGTTTTACCAGAGGGTTCCCTGTTTTTCACCAGGTTTTCCTGTTTTCCCTGGTGACTCTATTGCTTCCAGATTAAAGTGTCCTGATTATAGGGGTCCAGGTGGCCTTATTTAAAGTTGGGATGGGGTAAAGTTCTATTACTGTTGGCTCAAAGCTGTTATTTGGAACACATCCAAGTATCCTGGATGCAAAGGTGTCCTCATTTCAGGGGGTTGGAATAGAGGATTTCCACTGTATTCCTCTTTTTTTTTCCCCTGTTGGAGTCCTTCATCCAGTTGACATTCCTTCCTCTCTTCACTCTGCTCCTTAGTGGGAACCCCCTAGAAAATGGCTATGTACCCACCTGTGGTGAAATAGGAAACCCCTGTCCATGTGAATGCCTACCATGGTTTACTATACTAACAGACTGTACAGGGAGGACTGATAGGGAATGATTAAAATCCACAAACTATATTATGGTACTCAAACCTGTAGAGAATGACTCTATCTACCACTGGACTATATAGTACTGGTGCCAATGGAAGTGACCATGTGACCCCAGACCTCATGTACCCACAGAACTACAAAACCACCAGCTAGTCTCTTGATGTGTGTGGAGGGGGGGGGGGGGGGGGGGAGGAGGGGGTAAAACGCGCGCGCACACACACACACACACACACACACACACACACACACACACACACACACACACACACACACACACACACACACACACACACACTTCCATGATTACATCCTATTCATGTTATATCAGCCAGTGATTTGATTCCTGGAAGTTCACTGAAATTAATAACATGTTTATTTGGACTTGTCTTGTCCTTTTAAGGACTCTGTGCTAAAGGCAATTCTCAAGATACTGATCAAGAGGTTCCACTCTATTCATTAAAACGGTATATCTTATGCACAGAATTATATTTCAATGGCCATAAACTTGATGGAAGAAAGCAAAAATTTCATGCAATTTTGATATTTTTTTAGTGGGATATAGGGGACTCTCATGGGTCCCACCCCCTTAATGCCTTATTACCCAGACATACCCACTAAAACATCTCCTGAGAGAGTTAATTTTGTTAGTTCCAGAGGATCTGGAATAGAGGTTCTAGATTCAATGCCTCTCTGTTAAATGGTGTTGAATGGAGGTTCTAGTAAATAAGAATCTGGCAGTGTTCTCATTTGACCCTGAACATAACAGATTTTTCCTCTAGAAGCCTATCCTGAGTAGGTTCATGATATGGTATCATGGTTTGGTACAGGCTAGCCTGAGCTGTGAATGCTGTTAATGAAATTGTAACACATTTAACCTTTCATGTTGGAATTCTACAAGATTGCAACAGAGTGTAGTTGAATCCCCCAGCATAGTTATGAGATGCTTGAAATCAAGCATGGTTCTGATAACTGAGTGTGGTTGAACCAATAACATTATTAGTATCTTGAAATCAGGCATGGTTCTGATAACTGAGTGTGGTTGAACCAATAGCATCTTGAAATCAGGCATGGTTCTGATAACCGAGTGTGGTTGAACCAATAGTATCTTCATGGTTCTGATAACTGAGTGTGGTTGAACCAATAACATTATTAGTATCTTGAAATCAGGCATGGTTCTGATAACTGAGTGTGGTTGAACCAATAGTATCTTGAAATCAAGCATGGTTCTGATAACCGAGTGTGGTTGAACCAATGACATTGCTTGAAATCAAGCATGGTTCTGATAAATGAGTGTGGTTAAGCCAGTGAATGCTTGAAACCAGGCATGGTTCTGATAGATGAGTGTGGTTAAGCCAGTTGCATAATTCGTATGCTTGAAATCAGGTAGTTGGAGTCTGGTAGTAAACTGCATTTCTAGGAAACCTTTCCATTGACCTTTGAGGTTACATAATATATTTATCTAGCAGTAGTAAACCGTCTATGTGTAAAATTAAATACTACATGTTGGCCCTTGAACATCTTGGCTCTGGGTCACCACTTTGATCACAACTCATGTGTAGTATGGCAGCTTCCTAGCCAAACATGTCTATACTTATTGCTGCTTAATGGAGGTGTTTTTTTTTGTTGTTGTTGTTGTTGTTTTTTTTTTCATTTTGTTTACTTAATGAAATGTATAAGCAAGTTATAATGTACTGTAAATCAGTGATGAGTTGACTGAATAGATACAAGCTGTTTACATACACTAGAATTGGTAGATGGATAGATATGGAGTTGTTTATAGGGAGAATGAACTGTTTATACAGGGGGATTAATCTAGATATGACTGTTTATATACAGGGATTTATCTAGGTATGGGCTGTTCGCACACAGGGAACCAGTGGTGAGGCCAAATTTCGAGGGGAATTCCCTCTGGTTTCACCCTGTTGCCGTGGGAACAGTATGTAATGATCACTCTTGGGACACAGCCAATGAACTATTTGGTTTGCTGTTGTACGGAGATGGCCTGCTTGATTTTATAGTGATCACTCTGGGAATTAAACAAACTACCTAACTGTTACATTTTCTTAATGGTGGAAACTCTCATGTAATATGCATTTCTTGTGGATATGCTTTACTCACATTATATTCTCCACAGTCGACACAACAAGAGTTAGCCTCAATGACCCAGACAATGATTACATCAATGCTAACTTTGTCAAGGTGAGTTACCTGTCCTGTCCTGTTAGAAATGTGTTCTTGCCCAAGCTCAAGGAGACAGCCATGTGGCACTCAAATACCTCTTATAGCAGTGATTGATGGAGATATTTTGAAGTCAAAGGGTATCAAGTTATGTTGTTTAAATGCTTGAGTAATTCCAGAGTGAATGGAAGAAGTGGGTCTACTTGGAGGCTTTGTCCAGTCTGCACCTGGTGACTGTATAGCTGTAATTAATTTAGACTAGAGAGCTCATCTGGACACGCCCTGTTTGGTCATTCCCTTTTTAATTTGTAGCTAAAATACCCTAAGCAGGCTTGATGTGGTCCAAACTCCACTTTAGTTGAGGGAAGGGAGAGAGAATTGCTTGTTTGTAGTTGTAGTTGAAATCCTTCTTTCTTGAATCTAAACTATGAAATATTCTTTGTCTCCCCCCCTGGAGGACAATGCTGAAGGCAGTGGTGGTGAGTGGTATGAGAAGGCTATCATGACACTGTGTTGCTGAGTAAACAGCCTGACTGGTATTATCTCATTGCTATGAAGTTTATAACTAGGGAACTTACAATTCTCTTTATAAAGACCAACTTGTGTATTGTGTGTTAGTGTACATTGTCATGTATCACAACATGAGTTCCATGCACTGTCTTGTTTGTATCACAACCTGAGTTAATGTTATACCTTCAATCCCATGCACAGTCTTGTCTGTTGTACACATGTATCACTTCACAACCTGAATCAACCTCACCTCCCATGGTGATATGGGCATTGTCTTGTGAAGCTGAAATCTTTATTTACGAATATTGCATAAAACATCGTCAATCTCCAATTTTAGTTTCCCTGAACCTGGTTAGAGAGGGGAATAACTGGTATATATACTTTTACTATTATTGTTAATGTAGAATTTATCCAATGTATTGTGATCTAATATGAAGTCTATTATTTCTCTTACAGAATGGAGTTGGCCGTACTTACATCCTTTGCCAGGTAATTCTTACGTCATTATTATGATGTCATGATGTATTCATTAATCGGTTTCCCTTTGTCATGACCCTAGACCTATAGTTCTCTTACTTATGCGTCAGAGCTGTATATTTATATATTGTGGTAGTGTCTGTCCTGTAATTCAATATGGCAGGGTTTAGAAAATAGAAGCCCAAGATGTTTGAAAAATGAGGAAAGGGTAGATAGTGGTTTGTGGGAACAAGTGATATGTGGTCAACCCTTCATCTTTCAACCCAAAAGTAAAAATTCCCCCTTTATCCCCTTATTACAAGCACTTATAAGACATTGCCTTTGGCACTTAATAATTACAAACACTCAAAGACATATCTACAATGGCATCATTTAACCCCTCGAGATTAATCAGGTGTTATTATAGACGGTGATTTTCCCATCTGAAAATGTATATATTGTAGGTTGAAAGCACCCTTTTCTTCCCCCTTCCCTCCCCCATCTCCTCCTCTCTCCTTCTGTTTCCTCCCCTCCCCTTTCCCTCCTCCATAAAAAGGACTTGTGCAATGATGTGATGTCATGTAGTATCACTTGACTAATAATTATACCTACCCACATACCCTTATCAAGTCAATTTGAAATTATCACCAACAAGAAGGCTCTAACTCATTTTCTCTGTCTCAGATTGGATGGTAGAGAGAGAGAGAGAGAGAGAGAGAGAGAGAGAGAGAGAGAGAGAGAGAGAGAGAGAGAGAGCTGTCAGCTAGACTTTCCAACTCTTTTAAGCTTTGTGTATAAGTTTACAGCTCAGTAAAACATGTGAGTAGTTTGTAAACCAGATGTGTGTGTTTTTTCCTTCTTTTTTTCATGTTTGTTGGTCTCTCAAATCTTCTGACCTGACAATAGAAGTGTTTTTCTGCCCCTCCAGGTTTTCACAGGGAGGGGGTGGGACATTGTCTCCCTTGAAAGCTAGAGCAATAAAAAATAGCCTCCTCTAAGTAGATTCACTGAATCTCTGCCTCTCCAGCCAAGGCAGCTTGTCAATAAGATTCACTTGTGAGGAATGTTATTCTGTGATGAGAATAATGTAACTTACTTCATAGGTAGAAGCTCCTTAATAAGAAATTTCATTGACATCACCCCACACACCCCTCACCACACCACACCACACCACACCATACACACACCACACCACACCATACACACACCACACCACACCATACACACACCACACCACACCATACACACACACCACACACACACCACACACACACCACATACACACACACCCCACCCCACACACACACACACCACATACACACACCACACCATACACACACACCCCACACACACACACACACCCCACACACACACACCACATACACACCACACACACACCACATACACACCACACACACACCACACCACACACACACACACACACACTTTCTATAGCACTATTGAATAATAACTAGCCAGATATGTAATTAACTGTTATTATTATATAATATACTGATTTTCTCTTAAGTTGCTCTTGAAAAGCAAAGAAAAAAGTCTACAAACTAGTATTTGAAAAATTGGAAGTAGAATAGAAAATCATTGTCTCTAATTACTATTATTATCAAGTTAGTTTTTTTTTTTTGAGTGTCTTTATTCTTTGTATGGATGAATGATTGCCCAGTCCTATTCAAAAGACTTGGCAGGTTCAGTGTTTTGGCAAGGGGTTAACTTATGGTTAATTAAGGGCCTTGATAGAAGATAAACATTGGGTGAGTTAATGAATCCTATGTTATGGATTTCTCTTGAGGTTTATAGATACAGCAGTACATGTTAATACTGAAGGGTATATACATAATTGTGTGTGTGACAATAGTCCAGTTCTGCCACTTTTGTCATCATCCCAAGGGATGGTCTTCTTTCAAGGTGTGTGTGTGTGTGCTTGGTGGCTAAAGCTTTTAGCAAATTCTATTCCCACAATCTCACTATCTTACCTTTCCATTTTCTGCTTGGCATTGTCACTATTGAAAAATCAGTGATTTTGTCAATTTTGAAATTTTTCAACACCAATGAATATCATTATTATCCTTATTACATCAACGTACTCTCAGGAAAAAGAAATTGCCATCATATTGTTTTCAATCACCAAAATGGAGAGGGAGGGAGAGAGAGAGAGAGAGAGAGAGAGAGAGAGAGAGAGAGAGAGAGAGAGAGAGAGACCTGTTTATACTAGTTACAATAAAGTAGCTGATGGATAGCACTTTCTCTCTCACTTCTCATGCTCAATAGAAGGACCCACAGGACTGACAGAAGATGTGTTTGTCTTTATTGCAGGGTCCTCTTCAGCACACAGTTCCACACTTCTGGCAGATGATTTGGGAACAGAACACAGCTGGAGTGGTCATGCTCAACAAGTGTGTGGAAAGAGGCATGGTGAGGAGTGGGAGGGGATGGAGGGGTGTGGAATGAGGAAGAAGGGATGCGCTGATTACAGCATGTCTCTTGACTTCCTGCAGACCTGTCAGAGAATCCAATAGCTCTCTTTTATATAGAGATGGCAAAGGGTTCTCAGGCTGAAATTGTCTTGCTAAAGGATGCATCCATAGCTGTCAATTGTACCATCAATTTTGAGCTTGCTATTACACTGTAGTAGGAAAAAGGGTGTGCCCTAATAGCTTTAACAAGGGAAATCCCCAGGTGGGTGTGGTTACAAGTCTTAACCATCCCAAGAGGAATCATCCTCCTTCACCATTGTACTATTATTATGATACTATAATGTAACCTGTCTATACAGACCACCTCTAAATAAGACCACCCCTTAACCGATTAACAGCTAAATTAAATTATCAATACATAGGTGAGAACGTGGAATTAAATTGCACCTGACTGTCTTGTGATCCAGTTTTTTTTAGGTCTTCTTCTTAGAAAAGCCTGTAGCAAGCTACCTGTGCAAGATCACCTCAAGCCACCTGCAGTTCGAGGAAGGAATCTAGGCTATCTAGTTGAACGCTAGAAGGCTAGCTTCTACGTAGATAGTAGATAGTAGCGTAGACTAAATTTATTATCTTTATAAATTTAAAAAAATTGACACCTCTCTCTAGTTGTCTGACTGTTAGCTCTACAAACAACTCCACCACAGCTGTTAATCGGTTAATAAGACCACCTTTTTTCCTAGGCCACTTTGCCATGTCTTGATAGTGCTTGTACCATTGATTTTGACCTCCATATAGTGACCACCTTTCTGTAGACTATTCAGTGTAGGCTAGCTAACTGAGTAGGTAAGTTAATCTGTGCAAACAGAGATGGGAACGGTATCTATAAGGCTTATTGGATGGTTATATAATCTTGGCTATTTCAAATAATTTAACCATTCCTTTGACATTTGAGGGGCTAAGTATTACAACTTGTAATAATGTTCAGTATTTCACCTTGTTCTGTGGTGCCTGGTGGTGAGTGATATGTTACTGTTATACACAGAACAAGTGTTTTCCATACTGGCCTCAACCTGAGGATCCTCCCATGGACCTAGGAAAGTTCCTCTTGGAGAATACTTCTTATGAAGATGAGTCTTCCTATCGTTTGACACACCTCAAACTTGAAAATGTGGAGGTAACTATTATTTCATACAGTGGATCATTTTTCCTTTGCTGGTGATTAAATTTTTTTGCTGGTGAAAATTTAACATAATACTGGATCTAGGCATGTTCTCAAATTCCCTCCCCCCTTCCCCCACTATATTTTGCATAACTTGATGGGTGGAACCAGGGATTATCCACTTTTACCAATAGTTGTATGGTGAAACTCCGCTATTCCGGACACCTTGGAACGAATGACACCTTCCTGATTAGAGGGGTGACCTCATTTCAGGAGATGAATTAATATACAAGCTGTTATTCCAAAGTGTCCTTAATAGAGAAGTGTCCTTGTTTCAATGACGAGAAGTCAGCTAGTGATATTTAGGAAGTTATGACAACTTTTCCAAGTGTGTCAACCCACCATTACATACTTTTATAGACCAAGGAAATCCGTGACATTCTGCACTTTCACTATACTCGGTGGCCTGATTTTGGAGTCCCCCAAAACCCTGACGTTTTCCTAGACTTCCTCTATGCTGTGCGATCTAGTGGAGTACTCGATGCCGACAAGGGCCCGGCTGTGGTCCACTGCAGTGCTGGGATTGGACGATCAGGGACTTTTTGTATCGTGGACACTCTGCTAGCTAAGGTTTATAGTTTTATAGTTATCTACCGTAGATCTGGTTATTTTCAAGCTATTTTAATCTCCAGTAGCTGTATTATGACCTTTATGGCCCTAATTCAAGGTTTATATACTATGAGGTCAGATCTTTTATATTTGTACATTAAATATTCCTGGAGCTTTGGTATGTGTGATATCTGATATCCCAGCCACTCTCATTCACTGAAAATACACATTTTCCATTTTCTCTTAAGCAGAGCATCTTAATTGAAGCACTTAAAAAATTATTTTCAAGGTCAACGGTCAAAGCTGACTTTATCCAGTGATGTGACCAGATCTGGGATATTAATTAACAATTGATGATTTCCCTGAGTTATTAATTCCAATCAAATAATTGGAAAATTAATTGCCCAGAGAAAAATATAAATATAAATATATCTCCTTCCAATCACTCACAGTGATTTGCTTCTGTAGCTGGAACAGACAAAAGACATCGCTTCGGTCAATCTTCAAGCCTCGTTGCTTGAAATGCGTCAGCAAAGATTAGGTTTGGTCCAAACAGCCGATCAACTTCGTTTTTCGTACATTGCTATTCTTAAAGGAGCCCTCCAAGACCTAGAACTGGAACCAAGCAACTATGATGACCTGGTGGAAGATGAAGAGGAAGAAGATGAAGAGGAGGATGAAGTTGAAGAATCTGATAGTAAGTGAGAGGTTTTTAACCAACTGTGAGTGGATGCATGTGTATGTGACATCACACACTGTGGGTGTAATTGGGGCAGAGTCCACACTAGAGAGAGAGTTGGTGCAGGAATGAACTTCTGTAAGTAAATGTAAAATTGTAGATATGTGTCATACATTCTGGTACTTCTATTTACCTGAATAAGCTCCCCACCCCTCCCCCACCCCTCACAGTGAAAAGCTCACCCCCTACAATGATAAGCTCTGCCCCCCAACACAGATAATCTCCACCCCTACATGCTGTGAATTCTTACCAAAGCAATACTATAGTCCCAGAACTTTAAACTTTATAGAATTTAAAATCTTTATAGAACTTTCATATATAAAATAGGCATTTATATCTGAAGGTTCTATTCACAAACATATTTAGGGGACACTGATCACTCTGTGGACAGTCATACCACTTTATATATAAGAGGGAAAGCATGTTAACACATACATTTTGAATTGTATTCTAAGACACGGCAAATTGACATATCAGAAACTCATCCCTACAATCAGATAACTTACTGAAGTCCATATTAGTGAGGTTCCACTTTACTAGGACCCTTTACCTTACTATCATAAGAATGCCAGGAGCACAATGCTGGTTGGATTAAAGTAACTGGTGACTTCCAAACACAATCTGATACCTTTCTTGTCAATTTCAATGTCTTGTAAGTCCTAGAGATCATTTTTGAGTGGTTTCTGAAGTCTTATGATAGGATCAAACAGCTGATACAATCAGTGTACATATGCATAGAAACTGTCTTTGTTTGAGCTAGTTTCTGGGGCCTGGAGTTTATCAGTTCTGTTCATTTCTAGGTGACGAATTGGAAGATGAAGATCCCGAGGCTCGTATGGAACGAAAATATCCTAATCTTTCCAAGCAAACCAATTCATCTCAACGACTGGACTCGGATGACATCCCTCCGCCCCTCCCCCCTCGACCTCCCGAGACATTGCAGCCTCAAGGTGAGCTGTTGTCAGAGGAGGAAGATAGCGATGAAACGTCACCACCACCTTCCCCCACTAATGCACCACCTCCCAGCACACCTCCACCTCCTTCATCTGCACCACCAGGTAAAGTATGGGCTGTACATTTTCTATTTGTTACCTAATCATGTGTCCTTTAAATCATTGTCATATCCCAAAATTGCAAAAAAGTCTTTTTCACTTAAAGTAGTGCATTATGGGAAGGGAGGAGTGTATTATTGGAGGGAGTACATTATGGGGGGAATTGTATTATGGGGGGAAGTACATTATGGGAAGGAGGGAGTACATTATGGGGGGGAGTACATTATGGGGGGAAGTACATTATGGGAAGGAGGGAGTACATTATGGGGGGAATAAACTATGGAGGGAGTGTATTATGGGGTGGAGTACATTATGGGGAGGAAAGATGTATTTCTCAGTATGCTGAAAATAATATTTCACTCAAATTGGGACTCCTGGCTTGATATTCTTGCCAATGTAATAACCATGCAGGACCTCCGATTTCACCTCCTCTTCAACAAGACGAACAGACTTTGAAAAAAATCAAACTAGAACCGCAGTCCTTTGATTCTCTAGGGAGCTCTGAAGAGGAGTTTGGTTTCAAAATAAACTCACATTCTAACGATCGGGGAGAAGGCGGAGCCGTATTGGAGAACGGAGAGTTTGAAGTATTAGAGGAATCCGGAAGTGAAAATGAACAGGAACTAGATCCTCCCCCAATTCCTCCTCGAAGTCACAGTCTCAGTCCCAGTCCAAAAAACACCTCTTATTACAACCATGGCAAGCATACAGGTATGCACAACGTATATGATGATGACCCTTTACCAGAAGACAGTGCAGAAAGAAACCATGGGACTTTTTTATTGGAAGGAAGAGGAGAAGAAAGACCAATTCCTCCTCTTCCTAAATTTGTAAATGGCATTATTAATAATGAGGACGAGATGGGGGATTCCTCTCCTCCACTCCCGGCTAAGAAGCAGGACCAGAGCCCACAAATTCCCGGCGTAAAAATACAAGAGATTGCCGATGAAGAATTGATGCTAATAAACGAATTGGACCTGTTGGAGAAGATGGTCGACGTGTCTACAGGGGGTGTTGGGACTAGGAAAGACTCTAAAGTTGCTGGCAACGAAGATGAAACGAGAAATAGAGAGAGAGAGGCTAAAGCGTGAGTGGCCTCTATAGTGGGGGTGGGGCTGGGATATTGGTTAATTATGGGGGTTGTTTTAATTAAAGGATTTTTAGTGTGGCTACAAAATTTAATGAAATGGTTAGGGTTGATCTCCACCCCACCAATATTCATCATTTGGTATGTGTCTGACACCCCTCCCTACCCCCCCCAGTGTATATTTTTAAGAAAAGGCTCTGGATAAACCTGTTTTTGAATTTTTTCTAGATTAAAGAGAAAGAAATTGAGAGATGAGAGAAGAGCAAAGCTGAGTTGCAAAGTTCGAGACATCAAGGAAGCAATGAGACAGCGAGAAGGAGGATTTGAATCAGACTGGTCCATCCCTTGGCTATTAGTTGGATTTGTAGTTATTCTTGGCTATTGTGCTTACTATATCTATCAGTAAACTAACTCTTCCACACTCAATATTTAATTATGGTATGGTCTACACTTTAGATGTTATTATGCAAACATTATATTTTGGAAGAGTATTTTTATTTAATTAAGATGTTTGCTCCTCTTATTTCTGTGCACTCTCTGCTATTATACATTATCAGATCACTGAGTTTTGTTAAAAATTATCGTTTAGGATCCGAAGGCAGTTCGGCTTTCTGGGCATGCGCGAGCCTTGAGCTCACAATGGGGTCGGGTAAAAGGGCGGGAAAAGGAAATATAAAAATGAATGGGTTGCTACAGAGTGTATACATTATCTTTCAGCTGTTCATCCTAAAGATTATCATAACAGTATGTCTGGACGTGGCAAAGGAGGAAAGGGACTCGGGAAAGGAGGCGCCAAGCGCCATAGGAAGATCCTTCGTGATAATATCCA
The DNA here is from genome assembly GCA_964016965.1 of Diacarnus erythraeanus. Taxonomy (NCBI): domain Eukaryota; kingdom Metazoa; phylum Porifera; class Demospongiae; order Poecilosclerida; family Podospongiidae; genus Diacarnus; species Diacarnus erythraeanus. Next base: position 1,801,389 of record OZ024684.1, on the reverse strand, counting down.
AGGGATCACTAAACCTGCCATCCGTCGTCTTGCTCGCCGTGGTGGTGTCAAGCGTATCTCTGGTCTCATCTATGAGGAGACTCGTGGAGTGCTCAAGGTTTTCCTAGAGAATGTCATCCGTGATGCTGTTACCTACACAGAGCATGCCAAGAGGAAGACAGTTACTGCCATGGATGTCGTCTATGCTTTGAAGAGGCAAGGTCGCACTCTCTACGGATTTGGTGGTTAAATCACCTTTGAACTCTAAAAAAAACCGGCTCTTTTCAGAGCCATCACATTTCAAACGGTTTCACTTTTTAATTTATTATCATAAACACTATTTATCTGCTGTTCATATTATTAGCAAAGTTGACTGGATTAGGAGAGTATACCTAACTATGTAAATATTATGCTACAGTTCAGGAATGTTTTATGCTGCATCTGAGTTTTCTTCCAAAAAGGCATCGCTATCCAAATCACTACAATCGTCATCAAATCGATCAGGGGAATCACTACAATTAGTTGAGCTTGAGGAACTTAATCGGCACTTGTCCAGAAGGTTGCAGAGCTCCTCAAAGGTTGGTCTAAGATGAGGCTCAACTGTCCAGCACATCTTCATGATGTCGTACATTCTGGTGGGGCAATCTGTTGGTTTTGCAAGGATTTTATGCCTTCGGATTGCTTCGGTGACTTCTTCATTTGATGTACCATAATAAGGTTGAATGGCAAAGGAAAATACCTCCCACATCACCACGCCAAACGACCACACATCACTGTCAGTTGAGAATTTCCCATAAATGACCGCCTCTGGAGACATCCATCGTACGGGAAGAACAGCTTGACCTCTCACGCGATAGTAATCTGAGCTATACAGGTTGTGGCTCATTCCAAAATCTCCAATTTTGATGATCAGTCCAGAACCAGTCTGGGCCCAGTCACAGGATTTGACCAGGCAATTCCTACAGGCCAGATCTCGATGGACATGATTATTTGAGGCAAGGTAATTCATCCCTGTAGCTATCTGTTTGCATATATCGGTAAGCTGTTCAGTGTTAAGGGAGGGTGGCTCATCGGAGAGCGTTGATTCAGTACGAGATCGTGGGTGTCCATCAAACGGATTCATCAGACGTCTTTGAAGGCTGCTAGCACTTGCACGGAGGAACTGGTTGAGGTCTCCTTTGTCCATGTACTCAAAGATGAGATAAAATGGCATTTCGTCAACACAGACACCAAAAATTTTAACTATATTCGGATGATTGAAGCTAAACATTAATTTTGCTTCCCGTACAAAATCATCCAATGCTTCTTTACAGGTTTCTTCCTTCAATGTCTTTACAGCCACTTCTGTCTCCTTCTCATCTTTAACTAAACCCTCTGCTTTGGCATAGAAAACAACACCGAAGTTGCCTTGCCCTAGCTGTCTGATGTACTTGATAGAATCTTTCGTATACTGTGGGAAGTTCTCAACTGCTTCCTTGATTTTGGACAGCGGTGTTGCAACCTGAACATAGGTCTTGTTCACCTCGTAGTTGCACCCTAATTCCATCCAGTTTTTGCTGAGTTTTCCCAGGGTTGGAACAGCGTCTTTTTGCTTCTTCTTGCGGAGGTAGCACATGATAAAGGACATGAACAAAGATGCAGACACTAACAGGACACCCATGATGATAAAGGTTACAACTATACCAATAGCTGCTGAACCCAAAGATTCGGACTTGAGAGGGCCATTAGTGGCAGTAGGAATACCTATAAAAAAATTAAAATCAATGATAAATTGGGAGAATGGCTGTGTCATGTGATCCAGTATTTTGTATTTAACCTTTTACCAAACTGGTAAGGTCAAAAACACTATCAGGACATGACCAAGTGGCCTATATAGAGAGGTGGAGCTAGCTACATGGCTATCAAGCAAAGCACATTGATACTCTTGCATCACAGAACTTCTGTTCATCTTTGTCCATCATTTTTACTTACCAACTTTACAAGTAGGGATGTCACAGTAGTCCCACTCAGACTTATTTTCATTTGTGAAACACCAAGGGGATGATCCAACTGGCCCAGGATTTCTACAGTAGTTTTTCTTCAATTCTGGGAAACTGGGACCCCATGGCTTACAGATAGCTCCTGTCCTAGTTCTGGAGGCATTACCAACATAACTTAAACCACTGTCTGTCGAGTTGTAGCAAAGTTCTGAGAAGAGAGTAAAATACATTTATTACTCTGAAGGTGGATGACAATATCTGGTATGGAGAGAGTTTACTATCTCATGTCAGCAAAATTGGATGGCAATGAATCATTTTTCCTTTGATATATGTGGAAAACATAGTCAAAAAAATTTTGCTACAAGAAATCTACCCACTAGAGTACATAATTCTAGTTTGCTTTGCTCAAACAAACTGCCTTGGTTTCTTCTATACTATCCTTTCAGACCTACCATAGTCTCCTGGGAGAGAAGACTGTATTGGCTGCGTAGACATACACCTGTCCCTCTCTTCGGGGTGATCACACAAGGGCTCAAGGAATGCTTTATTAGTACCATTCATCTCCTTTTTCAATCCTTTGAGGATCATTTTAGGACAAACTTGGAGCAACTTCTCTAACTTGCAATGAGCAGAGCACATTTTCATAGGAACATTTTCTATAGGAGAGGATGAATAATGTCAAAGTACCTTGTGGCCTCTATTGAACAGGATTTCGTCTGCACTAGATGTTTTGATGAATTCTGATTCAATGCATGTTGACTACCACTCTAATAACCCTCTATAATATTATTCAGGTCCATGCATACACTCACACCATCCACCCCCACAATATTATACCTATATTGGCAGTGGTTTTGCAATGTGGTATTTTCCTCACTTCAGCAGGTCTATTCTATAGGACTTGTTTTATTTGCTGTTGGTATTAAATTTGATGCCCTTGACCAAAGTCACTAAATTGATAATGAAATTGCTACCAATGAAACTGATCTACGGTATAATTAAAAATCAGAAGGTACCCCAATATTCTTGAACCTTAATCTAGAGATAAGACTTTAAATTCACACCTCAGAGATAAACCAAACCTACTTAAAAGTACATACCTGTTGAACAGAGAGGAAGAGTGCTATGACAGAGGAACTCTCTAAGTAGATTCTGACAGACTATTGGTACATCTGCACCAATTAACTTGTGGTATATTCTTCCCATCCAGTTATCGGCACTGAGCTGGCCATCTGTGTTCCATTCAGTGTGATGTCTGTCCACAGAAACCGTGTTTTGCAGGGAATATCCTGGCAAAACACTGCAAAAGTGACCTTTGTAGCCTTCACAGACATCTAAAAGAAGGAACAGAAATAGGTTAATCTCATTTTTAAACGTACTCTTCTCGTAACAGCCATTGGTTTCCAGCAAAAAATGGTGCAAAAATAAACTACCTTCAATTATTTTCACTTACGGCATTTTTCAACATTGCAATATTCCCATCGTTGGTTATTCTCTGAAGTATAGCACCATGGCCTTTCCCCACGTCCACCTGGATTACGACATGCCCATGTTGCATGGTAAAGTTCTTGAGAGGAGTACACTGGGTGCCTGTGAGGTGTTTCAGATGTCCACTTTTGGCAAAGAATACCAGTTTCAGTAACTGAGACGCTTCCATTGTAATCCTGACCATTTCCTTCTCGACTACACCAAGAAATGTCTGTAAGAAAGATGATCTTTAATGAAAACACTACACAATGAGAACTCCATCATTCCTTCCCCCTTGAATCAGCATTATTGCAGAACCCCTATATTCTAACTCCCTAAAATGAAGACACACCTGCAAACTATGAACTTTTGACCCCTCTTCCACAGAAATCACCTCATAAAATCATAAATTGCACTTGTACAGATCCTGACAGCACATCAGGCTAAACTGTATCTAGGATAATTTTCTTCCATCATACTTGTAATGTTTCTGTGGGCAGGAAGATGCTAATTCTGCAGGTTTACCACAAAGCCAGGATGTAACCACAACCAATTTAGTTATCTGCCAAGTTAGTGTGGTTACTGCTAGTAATTAAGGATCGACCACAGAGAGGACAATAGAATCCCTATAATATCCTCCATTCTCCTGATAAAACTTATGTGCCCCCCTCCCCCAGTTGCTGCTGGGTAAGCAAGAAAATCAAGTGTCCCCACCCCAAATGGTGGAAGCTATAGACACCTCTTCCCCAGTCCTCTCCTATAGCAGAGGAACACTAGAACTTCAGCTTTTAGCCACATACATACCTGGTTCAGTATTCCTGAATGGTATGTGTACACATTCGGGATAACTTCCACCCGGGTAGTCTCGAGTATCACAATTAGAAAAGATCATATTGTAAATTTCGGGGAACATTTCTTGTTGAATAACACCTCCACAATAACCACTGGGATGAAATAGTTCACATGTACGCTTGCATATCGGCCTTGCCTTTACTGGATGAATATCACAGTATGGAAATGAACTAAGACAAATCATGGCCTTAGCTAGGTTCACACATTCAGTTTGATTGGGTAAATGCTCAAGCACTGTAATGAGTTCGGTGACTCGACTCTGAAGTGCAGATCTGGAGGTCGTGTTGGTGAGAACAGCAGTGGCCTGAATATACGGTTCACACTTGTCATGCGCCATTGGTGAACAAACCCTACAAAAATGGAGATACATTAAAGCACCTATTGAAAAACCTTTGGGTTAATGTTAATTAATATCTATAAAGAACAGGTGAATAAAGATGGCCAAGTAGATAATAGGTTCCAGGGCTCTAGTAAGATAGGGTTCTATAATTACCATTAGCCTAACCACAGGAAGAGAGAGATGCCATCATTGTTACCTCAGGAAGGTGTCATACATTATTACTATTGTGGCCTGAAAAGTACTCCTCGACACAGATGTTCTTGGATATTTATCATACTAAGAAAGGTTTCTTTATTCAATAAGATTGAGAATTGACAAGTTCAGCATGTCTATGAGTTTGACTACAATGTGGTGAGGGAGCAAAGATATCGACTTACAATTCGGGGCTGTCAGGATGCGCTGGATCAGCAGCTGAAATAACAAATATGTTTATGATTAATGATACATTAATACAGTGCAATATTATTTTGTTCTTGTTATGTGGAAAAAGAGTTTAGTGGTATATATGCAGAGAAGCTGGATACGATACCATGAGCATGACATTGGCCAATAACTAAACACAGTCAAACCTAAGAGAGAGCCTTGTCTCAGAGAAAAACATAATAAACTAGCATATCTGTTCTCTCTATGTATGAAGGCTGGCCAGGATGGGATAGTTCTACTCTTACATTAAAATCCTATGAAACACTGTACCAGACTCAGCAAACCTAACTTACATTTATCTATCTGTATATCAAAAATCCTGTAACTATAGATTGGTTTAGCTCCTCCATGAGACTCAACATATGTATTAGAGGCTACACACTGATAGACTCCTGCAGATTCATTAGTGACCACAAGGCTGCTCTGGACTAGTGAGCTGTCTCCTTCAGACATGGCAATAGCAGTTTCAAAACGAACTAGCGACACTAATGGGAGAGGTACTCCCTCTCCCTGGCATCTCAGCTCAATGGCTCCACCTAGTCTGGCTCTCATCACTGTGTGAACTTGCTGGGGGTAAGCTAAATATGCCTTAACTGCAAGCAAAGGAGAGTAATTTCATCAAAATATTTTATTTACAGAGCAACAAAATAAATCAACAAATATTGCAAATAATAAACAACAAAGCTATTATTAGACTAAAATAACATTGCTGCTGGTATCTAAAACATGCTTGTAACCAATAGGAAATTCCACATGCCACATTCAATGCAGTAAACCATAGTGTACTCCTGTTTTACACCAATTCATAGTGCCAGGTGGCTCATAATCATAACATACATTACCATTTAAGTAAACAAACCCTAATGATATACAAAGTGTCCAACATACAGTGGAATCTAGAACTATTGAGAAGGGGAGGGGGGGGGGGGTAGCCTCATTTCAGGAATTGAAGTTCTATTAATAAACAAGCTGTTATTTGGAACCTTAATACAGAGTGTTCTTGTTTCATGGGTTAGAATAAACGAGTTCTACTGTATACAGAGATGTATTCATTTCAGGGAGTCAGAATAGAGAAGTTCCACTGCACATACCTTGTGTGCCAAAGTAGAAGAGAGGAGAGATTGTAATGTTTTCGACAGGGTATATATCTTTCTTGCCTATATTTTTGATGTCAAACTGAAAGTAAAGTCTATTTGAAAGCCTTCCAGTAATTCCAACAGTAAAATTGGTGGCATTTTCCTGTTGTGTTCCTCTATAGGGTATTGTTACTCTGGGTCTAAAAGGATTCTTGGAGTATCCCTCAAAACTAGAGTATCCTCTGATTTGGACCAGGAAGACATTGCTGCCATCACAGTAATCTTGATACTCAGAGTCTTCATCGGGAACAGTGGCATCCCAGGTTAGCAGCACAGTACTATTCCCATCATGAACAGCTCTGACGTTGATTGGTACGGGCATGAAACAATTAACAGTAGGGTCTGGAAGATGGCTCTTAACTATAGACAAATTGTATTATATAAAATTATTTCTGAATAATTTTTGAAACAAGCCATTAAAAGATCACCTCCTATGTTTACTATTGTACTAGATTCAGTACCAGAAACAATTATACATGTAGATATCTTTTACAATGGGAAATGAACTTGGAACCTCTCATTCTGGACACTTTGGGAGAGATTTAAAGGTCCTGATTAGAGGGATGGCCTCATTTCAGGGGGTGAGGTTCTTTATGCTGTACATGTCTACTTAAGTGTCCTTAATACAGGGATGTCCTCATTTTAGGGAGTTGGAATAGAGGGAATCACTGTACATAGTAATGTGCATAATAGTAACAATACAAGCTGTTGAGAAAAAAAAAGTTTCATAGCAATTTCAACTATGAAATGTGCTGTTCATTAGCTTTGACATACTTATCAAGTTGTGTTGTCCCACAACAGGCTCGTCTGGTTCTGTCCCTGGTGCTACATAATGTTGGACCATGACTTCATAAAGGTATGTTCCTGCAAATACTTCCACATTGCATGAAATCTGTTTGAAATCACATTTGTAGTAGTGGAATCCACCTTCTTCCTTAATTTTTCTACATCGGACATCTCCTAATCTAGTGAAGTAGATATGCTCTTGAATCCAGTAGCCATCATCTAATCTCAAGATGGTATCATTTTCAGACAATTGACGATACCAGGTAACTTTTGGTCGAATTGGTGAGTCTGTTTTCACACAACAAGGAAATAAGCAACTTCCATCATCATTGACAGCTACCTGTCGTCCATCTTCACATGATTTCACTGCAAATGTGCAAAATATGATATTATACTGTTAATGAGCAACACTATTTGGTGACAGAACTCTTCATTTAGCAGTTTCTAATTCGGAAATAGGAATTTATTATCACCTGCAGCATTAATTGTCGAGATTAGCACTAAACCCACAACACATAATAATGGTGCTACAAACTGCGAAAAATTATAGCGAGCTGTTTTGCTTAACTACTAGCTGGCTAACTACACAGTAACAGGACACGACAGCATATTAGCTGAGGCAGTTAGCAATGAGGCAGCTTGCAATGTCCTTTAGCAAGCTTGCAATGAACCAGTATACCTACAACTTACATATTCCGGATACAGTGGAGATCAACGCTGCTACAACAGCGATAACGACAAAAGTAGAAAATAGAGAGGCCACGGCTCGCATTCTGCAACCCTAATACACCACACTCTGCCAAGCAAACTGCACAAGCTTGCTTTTATTCGTCGTATGTGTATTTATAACTGCACGTCATGCGCATGCATGTGCATAAACGCTCGCGCATCAGGGGGAGGGGCTCCCTCTCGCTCAAAACTTCACGGAATTATTATAAGCCACAAGAAAATCAGATACAATATATTGGTCACAGTTTTTCAACCACAAGTTTAGGAGCTGAATACATTTGGCTGATGGCAGTCTGCATCAAGAAAAAGATATTTTGTATAATGACAACTGTGCAGTCAGAAATTTAGTACAGATAAGGTGTCACATTCCAACCTCCTGATACCTAGTGGAACCCCTCTATTCCAACACCCTGAAATGAACACATCTTAGTTAGTATATAGTGGAAATCCTCTATTTTACCCCCCACCCCTGGAATGAGGACCTCTGCATTAAGGACACTTAGCTATGTCCCAAATAACAGTAACAGCTGTGTATTTACAACTTCACCCCCTGAATGAAATGAAGCCACCCCTCTAATCCAGATACTGTCCCAAGGTTTATATTCTACATGTATAATAGGAGGTCAAATGACAAATCTACTCTTGAGACTTCCACTGTATGTTAAGCCATCATGATTAGTGAAACAAACCTGTCTTTTTAGCATCTCTAAAGATTCCAGACCTTTTTTGTACTCTAGTTTGATCTGCTTCTGGTCTGTAAGTATCTTTTTCTCTTTGAAATGGTCCCTCACTCTTCTGACAGCATATTTTCTACAGTCATAAAGATAAACATCTATTCTGGACACCTAGCGACAGAAGGGGTCCTCATTTTGGATAACCTAGTCATGTTTCACAGATAGATATCATGACAGACAACATATCCTTCCCAGGCAAGGTAACACATAGCCAGGTTAGGCTAGTTATGAACTAGTTGGACAACATACAAAAAAAAAAGGTGATACAGTGGAATCTCATAGTAGAGGAGTGGTTTTGTTTCAAGAGGTGAAGCTCCATTAACGCTAATACACAAGGTGCTATTTGGGTCATATCCAAATGTCCTTAATACAAAGGTGTCCTCACTTCAGTGGGTTAGAATAGAGGAGTTCCACTGTGACATGACTAAGGATATAATTCTAATAGTGCGCACCACACTGAAGTGTGAGCCTTAAAAACTATTCGTACGTACCTGTAATTGAATGCCTGAAACTGACCGCTCTGCCTAAGAAGGCTTCTATACAGAGCAAGAACTTGACCAGTCGAGACAGATGATGCGGTCATTCTAAAATCTGCCAGCTAACTAGCTAGCTGCCTCATACGCAAAACTGCTTATTCAGCATTTTTTGGAGAGTTGTTCAAAAGAAAAAACTATGTCTTCACCAGCCGGCTCTAGAGTTAGGGATAGGGGTAATCACGTGGGCAAGGAAGAAGGGAATGAAGCTAAAAGAAGTCACATAGATGAAAGAAATCTAGGATCCACAGTTTCAGGTTAAGTGTTCATCCATATTTAATTTAACCAGCCATGAATGTGTTTCTCTATTGTAATGTACTGTGTGTCTCTGTCAGGTGTACAGCTGAACTTTCACCTTTATTCAATGTTTATTGTTTATAGGTGGGCTCTCTACCATTGATGTTGCTTTGAAAATCTCTTGCTATCTACTGGATACTAAGCTGGTAGGTGGAGCTTATATAGAGGGTATATGCTGTGGTGGTCACTGGAAGATGTTAGGGGAGGGAAACAGAGAAGGTGGTGGAAGATAAGGGGGAGGGAGAACAGAGAAGGTGGTGGAGGATAAGGGGGAGGGAGAGCAGAGAAGGTGGTGGAGGATAAGGGGGAGGGAGAACAGAGAAGGTGGTGGAGGATAAGGGGGAGGGAGAACAGAGAAGGTGGTGGAGGATAAGGGGGAGGGAGACAGAGAAGGTGGTGGAGGATAAGGGGGAGGGAGAACAGAGAAGGTGGTGGAAGATAAGGGGAATGGAGAACAGAGAAGGAGGTGGAAGATAAGGGGAAGGGAGAACAGAGAGGGTGGTAGAGGAAAGGGAAAGGGAGAACGGATAAGGAGGTTAGCAGAGGAGAGGGCAGTTTAGAATGGGGAAGGATGAAAGATGGTTAGGGGGTTCTTTTCTCCCTCCCTCCCTCCCTCCAGACATGTCCATGCATGTATATCTCTTTCCTTTAGGCTCTCCAAGATGCAGCTATAGATACAAGAGAAACAGGAGGAGGTGGTCCTTGCTTTCTTTTGCCCTTGGCAGACATTCCTCTTCCCTCAGCCAACCAGTTCATCAACTTCAAAAACATCTATTTGAAGTGCTCTGAGAAAAAACTGGTCAGTTGTTAGGATTGTTGCCATGGAGATCATCTAGATTAATGAATTGACCTCAATTGCTAATAATAAATGTACTCTTTCATGTTAATTTACATGATTACATGATGTAAAAATGACAGAAATTGCTAACACTTGCTAGTCTTGATTCAGTAAAAGCAAAGTGCTTTTCAAGAGATACATTCTGAGCATTGTAGATGACCCATAGCTTAAGGGAGGAGGGGGAAAGGGGTTGTAGATGGTTTCTAGATTTATTTCTTAATAACCACCTTTCTATCTTTTCCCTCCATCTCCATCTCTCTGATTTCTCTCTCCCTCCCCTCTCTCTCCCTTCCCTCTCCCTCCCCTCTCTCTCCCTCCCCTCTTTCTCCCTCCCTCTCTCTCCCTCCCCTCTCTCTCCCTCCCCTCTCTCTCCCTCCCCTCTCTCTCCCTCCCCTCTCTCTCCCTCCCCTCTCTCTCCCTCCCCTCTCTCTCCCTCCCCTCTCTCTCCCTCCCCTCTCTCTCCCTCCCCTCTCTCTCCCTCCCCTCTCTCTCCCTCCCCTCTCTCTCCCTCCCCTCTCTCTCCCTCCCCTCTCTCTCCCTCCCTTCTCTCTCCCTCCCCTCTCTCTCCCTCCCCTCTCTCTCCCTCCCCTCTCTCTTTCTCACTTCCCTCTCTCTCCCTCCCCTCTCTCTCCCTCCTCTCTCTCTCCCCTCTCTCTCCCTCCCCTCTCTCTCCCTCCCCTCTCTCTCCCTCCCCTCTCTCTTTCTCACTCCCTCCCTTTCCTTCCTTCTCTCTTTCTTTCTTAGGATAAACTTCAATTCAGCATTGCCTGCTATGCTCGTGCCAGTGGTAACTCTCCTAACCCGTTATGGGATGACACAACATGGAGTTCTCTTGCACTCTGTGCACAGAAAGTCACTGCTGAAATGGCTCTTAATTATCTCATAGAAGGTCATTACCTAATATTAGTAACATTGTACATTTTTTACAGTAGTATCCCCTCCTGAAATGAGGACACCTCTATAATTATACACCCCCCCCCCCCTCCCCAATGTGAATACCTCTGTATATATGTGAATACCTCTGTATATAGTGGACCCCTCTATTTCCCCCCCTTCCCAGAAATGAGGACACCTCTGTATACAGTAAAATCCCTCTATTCCAACTGAGGATACATCTGTATACAGTGGAACTACTCTATTCCAATACCCTGAAGTGAGGACACCTCTATATACAGTGGTATCCCTCTATTTCAACACCTTGAAGTGAGGATACCTCTATATTATGGACACTTGGATAGATAGCAGCTTGAATTTACACAAAACTTCATCACCTGCACCTGGACACTTTAATATGGCTGATAATCTCCATGTGTTGGTTTATTAGCTTATAGCAGGCACACATGTTTGTCATATTGCATGCTGTGATAGGCTATACCACGGACATTAATACAGGTTCTGTCAGAGACTCAGGGGATGATGACTTGTGGTCTTCCTTATATGGAAATGAAATGGAAAATGTAAGTGTAGTATGCATGTGCAAGCATGTATGTATTATATAGAAATATATAGCACGGGGGGGGGGGGGGAGAAGGTTATGCAGAATTTTTAGGAATAGAGGAATGGAGGAGGATTGCAAATATTGAGATGGTTAAACTGACCTGTAAAAACATTTGAAACATTACACTGTATGGAACTGTATACAATTGAGATTCTTCCCCCTCCCTCACCTCGATTTCTTTTGAGAGAGATTTCAAGTTCCTTTATGTTCTGTATAAGCAATATTTTAATCTTTCTTTATCCCACAGACCACTTCTGTTAACTTTTTGGAACGTCTTTCAGGATGGCAGCAGGATGAGACTCAGTTTCCTCCTGGGATGAGCCAGCACATCTTCTCTCTTGCCAAGGACAGTGTGATCGGAAGTTCAGCTGTTGTCAAAATGGTAAGGAATTTAGCAAGAGCCTCCAGTCTCTACCCAGGAGGTGGGAAGGAGGCTATCTTGAAAGGTAATATTAACCCCTTGTGTTTCAATTTTGACAGCTCTATTACCCCTTTCTGTCTTAAATTCTGATAGTCCTCTATTAACCCTTTTTGTCTTAACCTTTCTGTCATTCTGATTAACCCTTTCTGTCTTAAATTCTGATAGTCCTCTATTAACCCATTTTGTCATGTATTAATTCTAAGTGTACTCAATCCTTTATTAACCCTTTGTGTCACGAATTCTGATAATATATAGTAGTTTAGTGAATTAGTGCTAACACTCAGCTATAGCTGTTACAGTAACTTCTGAACCACTAATCAACCACCATGGGAGTAACCAGCTTGCCAGTGGTTTATGGATGGTTTGCCACCTGAACCAACCATAGTAAAGCTAGACAGCCCTCAGCCCAGGAAAACTTCATTATTCATTGTGTGACAGGTAGCCTCTGATGACTGGTCAGACAGAGAGAAATGGCTGGTTTGGTTATAAGCTGTTTGAGAGGTCACCTGTGTTAGTATTACTCTCTCTCCTGTACACCTTGGAGTCGGGACAAATTATGATTTCTCGATTAGAGGGATGGCCTCATTTAAGGGAGTGAAATAGATGTTATTTTGGACATATTCAAGTATCCTTAATGCATTGGTGTCCTCGTGTCAGGGAGTTGTAATAGAGAGGTTGCACTGTGCTCTTAAAACTGCTATGACTTTGTATTGGTGTCCTCATGTAAGGAAATTGTATTAGAGGGGTTCCACTGTACTTTATGACCTTGTATTGATGTCCTCATGTCAGGGGAATGTAATAGAGGAGTTCCACTGTACTCTATGACCTTGTATTGGTGTCCTTGTGCCAGAGAGTTGTATTAGAGGGGTTCCACTGTACTCTATGGCCTTGTATTGGTGTCAGGGGAATGTAATAGACGGGTTCCACTGTACTTTCAAACCACTGCAACCTTTATATTACTGACCTAAAAGAGTAGAGTAAGTGAGGGAATAGGTTATAGGTATTCTGGCCGTGATTGGCCATAACCTCATTAAACAGAATGGCTACTGTATCAGAGACATCAAGTTAGCTGTGGTTACTTTCTGAGAGTTCTGTTTGTCAGCAATTAATGTCTAGTGTGTTTTAATAGAGAGACTAATTCAATTATAATACCAATATTTCACAAAAATTAATTACAAATGAGAAAACTATATCTGGTTTTTAATAATAATTTTGTGGTTTTTGTTGTTGATAAATTTTGTGAGATGTCTATGATCACAAAAAATTGTCTAAAGCAATAATTTCTCTGATCTCACAGAATAGGATAACATAACACAACACATTTTAACATAGCACATATTAGAAGGTTGGAATAGAGGAGTTTTATTGTTTAAATTTGAATTAAAAAAAAAAAACAGCATAATAATAATAATAATAATAAAGTGTAAATGAGGTCACCCAGAGTACTTGGATGTACTAATGAGTGTAAAATTCACTTTCCTTCCCTCCCTCCTTATAGAGACTTGTCAGCTAATTGGTGTAGATTTTCCCTGTGAGGTGTAACCTGCCCCAAATAAATTTTAGTCTCCTGTGAGCTCTTAGTTATTATATGGGAGAAGGTATCTTTTGAGTCATTATAAAACTTAGAAGAATGTTCAGAAGAGCTAAGTTATATATAGCCAATTCAGGGAACTTAAGGGTTCCAGGGAATTGAATAGAGGGAGTTCCAGGGGTCTAGGTTGAATAATGTAGAGTAGATGACTACTAGGAGGTTGATTAAAGGGTTACAGGGATTGATTAGAGGAGTACCAGGGGAGTTGATTAGAGGGTCACAGGAGTTGGGTTGATTAGAGGATTACCAGGGGGGTTGATTAGAGGAGTACCAGGGGGGTTGATTAGAGGAGTACCAGGGGGGGTTAATTAGAGAGTTACAGGGGTTGGGTTGATTAGGGGATTACCAGGGGGGTTGATTAGAGGAGTACCAGGGGTTGGGTTGATTAGAGGGTTACAGGGATTGGTTAGAGGAGTACCAAGGGGTGATTGGATTCTGGATGGGGTCCAATAATGGGGTTCAAAACTTTATCTTCAACCAACTATTGCCTATAGTGTTCTCATGGATACAATGGAATCTCTATTTAGGGACAAATTGAGTGACCTGATTTATAGGGGTGGAAGGTAAAGTTCTATTAATGTTAGTACACAAGCTGTTATTTGGGACACATCCTAGTGTCCTTAATACAGAAGTAACCTCATTTTAGGTGGTTGAAATAGAGGGATTCCTCAGTTTGTGTGAGGGGTTCCACTATACCACCTCAGTTTGTGTGAGGGGTTCCACTGTACCACCTCAGTTTGTGTGAGGGGTTCCACTGTACCACCTCAGTTTGTGTAGATAACACCCACTTGAGGTGGTACAGTGGAACCCCTCATACCAATAAGAATTCTGTTCTCATTACTGGTTAAATATCTCTGCTATATTCACTATTGGAAATTAACAGTGAATAATAATAATAATAATAATAATAATAATAATAATAATAATATGACTTCATATAACAGTGAAACTCTAAAGCTTCACTTAGAATCACTATATCTGCTGCCCAGAACCAGTGGAAATAAAAATACCTTCCAAAATCTGTGGTATTCCTCAACCTCACAATTTCCCTGCCACCTCTCAAAGTGATTAAGTACAGTTACTGATGGACATATTGAATTATTGCAGATGACAGCAGCTGGCCACATCCTTCAGTCTATAAAAAAGTGAGTTACAGCTAGACCTTTTCAAAAGCCTTGGTTACTTGTGGTTTGACTGAAATTGTGGTTACTCATTCAGGGCTTCTGGTGTTGGTGCTTCTGCCAACTCATTCTGGGCTGCATTGGTAGGGTTAAATGTGGTGGGTAACAGCATTAGTGGTGCTGAGGTCAGGGACTGAGGGGTTAATTTGATGCCTCTGGTGTTTAACTTTTCTGATTTGGTGAAAGATGTGTTAGTTAGAGATGATTATTGGCTTCACACACACCTGTCAGGTGTGTGTGTCTGTGTATCCAGCCATAATGGCCATGTTAAAGCCAAATTAGTTATCCTTCAATTAAATGCAACCTCTTACATACACACCAGTGGTTATCACCCTATACAGTACCAATATGTTGAGCTCAGGGTCTTCAAACACTCAGGGGGTTTTATTTAAAGTCATAAGAAATTGTATATACCAATAGCTGTCTGACAAAACTGAACAGACTGAAAATACAGTTACTAAGAAAAGATACTTGTTTTGTTTAGAAGGCTATAAATATTATACAGTATTGCATTTAATATGTACTACCTACACACCAGAGGTTATACCCCATACATGTACTACCCACACACCAGTGGTTACCCCATTTTTTAAACCACCCTCTAATACTTCTACTACCCACATACCAATGGTTACCTCATTAAACCACCCTATATGTGTACTACCCACACACCAGTAGTTACCCCTCACCCTATATCTCTCTATAGGCTTGATGACCTGCTGATGACCTATAACAAGCTCCTTGATGGACTGGATCACTTCTTTGCAGATGTGAGTAGGGAGGAGAGAGTACGTGAGCTAGGTGGAGTGTGAGGGAAATAAGTGAGCTAGGTAGTGTGTGGGGGTGGAGGGTGAGGGAGGCTGAGGGGGGAGGAGGATTAAGTTAACTATATATGTACATACAATAACTTTCCTTTTTCCTGTGAAATACATACCAACAAAGAAGTGTTTCACACAACAGAGTTAAGTTTCCCTCAGAACCCACATACAATAGAGTCATGTTCTCCCAGCCACTTCAAGTTATGTTTTATACTTTGTGCCAAAATGGTTGTTAATCAGCCAACCAGTTCCCTTCTATTCCCTGATCTCACTACAAGATTTCCTTGTCTCTGAGTCCCTATTAACTCCCCATAGAGTCTGACTCAGCCACCACAAGACCTCCCCACCACTGGCTGAAGCAGCATTTTTGCTGTTGTTGTTGTTCTAGAGACATAGAGTGTGCTATCAGTGGTGAGAGTTAGTCCAACCCTCTCTTACCCACCAGCTAGTGTAGGGAAGGGTATTTTTAAATATAAACTATAGAGAAGTCAAAAAAAAATTTTTTTTGGGGAAGGGATTATTTTGGAAAGTGAACATATCCCCTGCTTCTCCCTCCTCTATGGATTAAACCTTATCCTTGGTGACCCCTAATGGTATTCCTCTGTAGTGATAGGGGTGACCCCCTAATGGTATTCCTCTGTAGTGATAGGGGTGACCCCCTAATGGTATTCCTCTGTAGTGATAGGCGTGACTTCTTAATGGTATTCCTCTATAGTGATAGGGGTGACCCCTAATGGTATTCCTCTATAGTGATAGGGGTGACCCCCTAATGGTATTCCTCTGTAGTGATAGGGGTGACCCCCTAATGGTATTCCTCTGTAGTGATAGGGGTGACCCCCTAATGGTATTCCTCTGTAGTGATAGGGGTGACCCCCTAATGGTATTCCTCTGTAGTGATAGGGTTGACCCCCTAATGGTATTTCTCTGTAGTGATAGGGGTAACCCCTAATGATATTCCTCTATAGTGATAGGGGTGACCCCCTAATGGTATTCCTCTATTCCTCTATAGTGATAGGGGTGACCCCCTAATAATATTCCTCTGTAGTGGTTGTTATGAGAGTAATTTCTGCTTTCTCTCTGTTTCCTGTGTTTTGCCTCTGCAGGTTAGTGTGGCTGGATTGGTTTCCAAGTCTCTGCTGGGGGAGGTGGAAGAAGCCAGGGAGGTACTACAATATGTGTGTAAACTGAAGTTTGTGAGTGAGTGAAAGCCTATGAATGGCTTCTATTGAAGCCCCTCTATCAATGAGTATTGAAGGATATCATAATCTCTTCCAGTCACCTGGAGTGACATCTGGAAGTTTCCTAACTTCTTTCTGAAATAACCCCTCTGTGCTGCTTGCAAACAATTATCACCTTCTTTTTCCTTCAGGGTGACTATTTTGAGACCAAATCTTTTTTCTCTGGTCTTCTCTCTGTTTCTATGGTGATTGATAAGCTCCACCCAGTTCTTCTAAAGAGTGAGAAGTACAGTTGTTTTGTTGAACTTAGAAATTTCCCCAATGTTTCTGTCACTGATGCAGCTGCTTGTTCGGTGAGTTATGTGTTTGTTGTGCAGCTCATTTTGGAGGACATGACTTCATTCCCTCATTCCCATCTCTCCCTCTTTCCTCCTTCCATCACTCACTTCCCTACCATCACTCCCTCCCTACCATCACTCACTTCCCTACCATCACTCCCTCCCTACCATCACTTCCTCCTTACCATCACTCACTCACTACCATCACTTCCTCCTTACCATCACTCACTCACTACCATCCTACCATCACTCCCTATCACTCACTCACTACCATCACTTACTTCCTACCATCACTCACTCCCTACCTCTCTACCATCACTCACTTCCCTACCATCACTCACTCCCTACCTCCCTACCGTCACTCCCTCCCTACCGTCACTCCCTCCCTACCGTCACTCCCTCCCTACCGTCACTCCCTCCCTACCGTCACTCCCTCCCTACCGTCACTCCCTCCCTACCGTCACTCCCTTCCTACCGTCACTCCATCCCTACCGTCACTTCTTCCTCCTCTCCTTTCTCTAGACACACCTTCAAGATGGTTTCCATCACTGTCAAAGAATTGTCCATAGTGCTCTGATAAAAATGCTCAAGTCTTCAAACAGGAACAAGTGAGTGAGTGACTGCAGAGTCATATCTGCTGCACATACCTATAGTTTACTGAAAGCCCCTACCCTACAGTTTACTGAATGCCTCTACCCTATCATACCTATAGTTTACTGAATGCCTCTACCCTATCATGTTCTTGTATTCCCTATAAGAACTTCTAAAGCTCCTTGTTAGGGTTCAAAGTTCCCTTTATCTGGAAAGGGAGTAGAATTGCTTTGATGTAAGTATGGGGTGGAGCTAATGTGATCTGGAGCTCCACCCACCACTCTCCAGGATTCAAGAGAGGGGAGTGGTTTATTGTGTGTTCATTACATGCAGTGTGTTGGCTTGGATGGCTGCTGTGGTCAGTCTTAATAAAATGAGGGCGGGGCCTCGATTTCGTAAGGAAGAGATCAAAGGAGTGTGCTCAGATGGTAGGGGGAAATCCTAAAGATATGTAATATCCTAACACGACCCTTCCTCCACTTCTGGCTCTCTTTCCCTCTCTCTTCCCCTCCTCTACCAACTTATCTTCTCCTCTCCACCTTCTCCTCCTCTCCACCTTCTCCTCCTCTCCACCTTCTCCTCCCCTCCACCTCCTCCTCCCCTCCACCTTCTCCTCCCTTCCACCTTCTCCTCCCCTCCACCTTCTCCTCCCCTCCACCTTCTCCTCCCCTCCACCTCCTCCTTCATCTCCACCTCCTCCACCATTTCTATTTCCTCACCCTTCTGTTCTCTACCAATCTCTCTCTCTTTAGGTTTCATGCTGAATTTCTGTGCAGTTCTTCTCACATTGTGTAAGCCATTCTTTAGCAACCATACCTCAGCTCCAAAGTTAAACCTGATCAGCCCCTCCTACTCTTCCTCCCCTGCCTGTCGTCTGGATCTGCTCAATGAGACTTGTCTGGCACAAGGAGTTATCAGTAAATATTTTTGTGTGGGGTGCTGTAGTCAGTGCAGAGCGTTATGTCAGTACTGTAGTACTGTGTTATTGTGGGGGGGGGGGGAAGGTGAAATTTTATCCCCTAAACTAAACCTGGCTTTCTGTCATAATCTAAACTCTGTGTCAGTGTTCCTGTAGTTGTTGTTGTTAAAAAATTCCTTTAGCTATATTCAGGAGCAATATACAAGTAGATATGTTTCTTTACACATGGGAGGGAAGGAGAGAAGCACACTTATTTATATCACAATGTAATACTTCTATTGTTAGCTGTTGACAGAAACTCAGAAGGCCACGCCCGGTTCCTGGGGGCAGCCCCTCCCACTGATAGCGGCATCCTACCCACTACAGCTCAATTCAAGTTTGTTACAGAGTGCTTCTTCATCACGCAACAAGCTCTGCATGTAGGATTGATGCCGGCTATGAATACCTTCATTAAAATCACTTCTGATCTGGCAAGACAACTCAGCTTCAAGTCTGAGGGGGAGACAGAGAGAAAGGAAGAAGTTATCAAGCATCTTTATACTGTGAGTAGAAGTTTCCAAACCTGTCTATAGTGACCAACCTCGGCCACATGAAGTAGGAGAAAGTGGTCTCTATATGGAGGTCAAAATCAATGGCTGTAAGCACTATCAGGACCTGACCTTATTGTTAATAGAGAGGTGAGGGGTGGTCTGATTAGACAGGTTTCACTGTGGTGGCCTATATAGAGATGGTCTCATTAAAGAGGTGATCTGATCAGATAGGTTTCACTGTAGTGGCCTATATGCAGAGATGGTCTTATTAAGGGGTGGTCTGATTAGACAGGTTCACTGTATAGCTGGTGATCAGCTAGGAAATATAACATCCCATGGTGTGGAACTTGTTTAGACACCATTTTCAGCAGTAGGAGTGACCTGACTATCTGGCACGCACCTCATTTGGTTAGTAAAGTGAGTATGAAGGCCACAATGGGTCATGGTTGGTGGAACAGCTAAGTGGATCTGTCACAACTCAATCTAGAGGGAAGAGTTTGACCACATCCCTTTGCTAACTGCTTTCTCTATGTAAACCTATCACTGATGGTGGTGTGGTGTGTGATCTGGTCATTCCATTGAGAGGAGACTTGTGTTAAATAAGTATACAGTGGGTTTCTTTTGGAGATGAGTGCCAGGTACACATATGAAGAAAATATGCAGATTCCCAGCCAAAGGGATTTTAATTCCTGCATAAATATTATGTATTAAACTCTCCCATTAAAAGAGGCCTGGATTCAATGGTTATTGTTGTTGTTTATCCTGTTATTGTTGTTGTTTATCTATTGTTTTTCTTAGTTATATCACTTGGCTTGGTCCTGTTCACTGATGGACCCTCAGTTTGTCCAGCATTGCTGTGACTTCTACATCACACAGGCTGTATGGATCACCAAGCAGATAGAGAGCTGTCACCAGGTAAAAAACAAGAGATATCCAAGGATATCCCAAGTTAAAACACTAGATACTTATGGATAGTATCCAAAAATATCCTAGAAATGTGTCTCCTGGGGCTAGGAATATTTTGTATGTTTGCCTCAGGCTGGCATATCAGAAGAGGAGGTCCATGAGAAACAGAGACTGCTTCTGTCTGCTCTCCCTGAGTTCTGTATAAAAGACATGGCTTCCTGGTTTAAGTTTCTTGCCCAGTTCAGACCAGCTCTCCTGCAGGGACTTCAGGTATTGTAGATACCTCATTATTATGTATCTAGGGTGAGTCCATCAACTAATTTCTGACTCTAAATATCCCCCCTATATCATGTTCCCCCAACCTAATTCTTAATCCCCCATTCTGTTCTCCCTTAATTCCCCCAGACTCTAGATTAATTCCTGAGGTATCCTTAAGCCCCCCCCCCCATCCCCACACACTTCATCATTTTTGATTCTTCTTTCTTTTCTTCTTGACTCCACCTCAGCTAACTCCGATGGTGGACTGCTGTGTTGGACTGCTGGAAAGACCAGACCTGCTACCTAGTCCACTCACTCAGAGCAGAATAGTCTCCACGTTATTGGTCTTTGTGGATAGTGACAAGAGGGGTCAGAACCCACAGTAAGCTCTTTGACTAGGGGGGAGGGGGGGATTAGGGTAATGGGGTAAAGAGGCATTAGGGTGAAGAAGTCAGGGGGGCATTAGGGTGAAGGGGGTCAGATCACAATGTTTGGAGAATTAGAGGCTAAATTCTCCTCAGATAGGATGTGTGGAAAACACTGAATAGACATGTCTTTCTCTATGTATAGGAGGCTGCTTGGAGCTGAGAGTTGGGGGTAAGTCTTAAAAAACATTTTTTTAAAGTACCAGGAAGGGAGCAGAGAGTGTGTAAACATGGTGGTAATTATGCTGGGTACCTTCAGTAATGTATCTAGTGAATTAAATACCCTCCCTCCATCCCCCTCTTATAATTATATTTAAGGAGCCTGGATTAACCCCTGAATAAACCCCGGGATTAACCCCTGGATTAACCCCTGGATTAACCTCCCTTCTCTTCAGAATTATAACAACATGGAGGAAAATTTAGAAGATTTGTAATATTCCAGGAACTAGTTATGAGCTCCCTCAAATAGACAGACAAACAAACAAACAAGCCATCAAACAAGTAAATAATTAGTTCTTGTTTGTTCCAAAACTGAGCAGGATTGATTAAAGTTAGATATTCCTCCCCTCCCTCCCTCCCTCCCTCCCTCTCTTCCTCTCTCTCTTCCCAGTGGTATTCTAGGAGAGCTCTCGGTCATGGTCCAGGGGAACCCCTCTGTCCGGGACAACCTATGCCCTGCCCTCCTTCATACTTACACTGCTGTCACTGTCTTTGAAGGATTGGATGTGGACAAGGAAAACTTCGACAAATACTCCACCAGGTATATGGGAGGAGGACCTCTTAGAGATGGTAGTGGTGATGTGTGCATGCTCTGTGTGTGTGTGTGTGTGTGTGTGTGTGTGTGTGTGTGTGTGAGGAACCCTTAAGAGGTCTGATATGAATATGCAATGCTAACAATAATCTATCCTAGTAAACTCAGTATACACGGTGTTAGTAAACTCAGAATGTACAGTGTTACCTATTCTAGTAAACTCAGCATGCACAGTGTTACCTATCCTAGTAAACTCAGCATGTACTATGTTTAGGTGTTAACCTGTGAACAGTTGGGTTGTGTCCTTGGTTAAGGAACAGCTGCCCCTTAAACCATAAGTTAATAGCTGATAGGAAAAGAGGAACCATGATATCATTCTGAACACACTAGATAACTGAAATTGTGTGCAGTGTCCTCACTGAGAAGATATTGAGTTTCTACAGGTGGTTTGTGTCGTTAAAGATTAAGTGGCTGACCACTCAGTGATGACATTGTGTGGTTATACCCCACGACCAGTCGATTGACTGTCCAGTTGACCTTCACCTTTCAACTCTCCAATAGAGAAGCCTCTTAGTTCAATTTCCAGCGCCACTGCTTCTGAGTCACCACACATAGGGAACCCATCATAATGGCTGATTTAATAATGTGGTAACTTTGCGGTCAGATATCACCTTTTAATGGCTTTTCCGATAAGAACTTGCCTGGTGTCTGATTCACCCAGTCCCTATGTTGTTGATATTGGATGTAAATTTGTTGTCCTATAAAGATCCTTTGAGCGATGTGTTTGTGTGGTTTCCCCTAGGCTGTTCTGGGGCTGATCAAGTGTCAAGCCTCCTGTGGTAGAGAATATAGCTAGTGTTGTTCTGTGGTAGGGATGGTGTCGTCTAGTATATGATAGCCTTTGAAGGATTGAGTGTGTGTGTGTGTGTGTGTATTCTAGCTGTGGTGGGTGTATGATGGCCTTTAGAAAGATCAAGCACATGTTGTGTGGGTACAGGTTTTTTCTGTATGTCTGTAAGGTAGAACATTTAAAAGAGGACTTAGAATTGAGGACACCCTGAATTAAGAACACCTCCCAACACATGATGTATCTTTCCTATGATACTACCTCTGAACTGAGGGCAACCTTTTGAAAGAATACATTGAGACAACCTCCACACAAAGGACACTTGTCCTGACCTTACTGTTCCTTTTCATACACCCTCACTAAACTCTGTAGATATGAGGTGGCAAGGTTACTGCACAGACTGTGGGGAAGACCAGACTGTAGAGACTCCATTATTAGGGAGTGTGGGAGCGCAAAGTTCCAGGTAATCAGTATTGCTCTGTGTGTGTGCACGTGTGCACATGCATGCTGTTGCTTTTCAGAAGGCTATTAACCTGGAGAGGAATGTAATATTTTAAATGAGAACACCTCTATATACAGTGGAACTCCTCTATTCCAACCCCCTGAAATGAGGACGCCTCTGTATACAGTGAAACTCCTCTATTCCAACACCCTGAAATGAGGATGCCTCTGTATACAGTGGAACTCCTCTATTCCAACACCCTGAAATGAAAACACCTAACCCCCCTACACACACACACCCTCTTGATTAGACTTGTATAACGTATTTTAGGCATTTCTGGGTGCAGTGTTTGATACTCTCCTTTACCAACTCAATGATGCCCTCTCGAGACTAGTTAATGTTAGGAACTCAGAAACAGCTAAAGACAGTGAGTACACAGTCAATGGAACCTTATCTGATCTAGTCTAGGGGACATCTTGATTAGAGGACACTCTCAAATTAAGGGACAGAGCACTTAATAATATCAGGACACCTGTACTGAAATAAGCCATAAAGGACTGGATTAAGGGACACCTGGGACTTAAACAGTGGGACTTTCTGAATTAAGGGACACCTGGGGACACCTGGGACTATAGACATTGTTCTAAATTAAAAACCACCATCTATATTTGAGGACACCCCTAACTTTTATAGATTCAGGTCCTAAAGCATTAAATAGGTTATAATAATGACGTCTCCCATAAATTTGTTGTTGTTGTTGTTGTTGTTGTTCTAGTTGTTGTTCTGGTTGTTGTTCTAATACAACAGTAACTAATGCAAAAGTTGTCCACACTTTGTCTTCGCTCCAGGTGGACAGTGGAAGTCCCTAATGGCACATGAGAGAAGAGAGAAGGAGGTTTTCCTTGCTAGTGAGAAGCATGCCTCCAGAGGATTTATGACACAGGCAAACAAGCAACTTGAACTTCTCCTTGTAATGTCTGAAACTGAACCTGTAGCACGCTGTCTCTCTAAGCCTCCATTGGGCAGAAGAACAGCTGCTGCTGTAAGTGGTGTTGTTGATTGCTGTTGTTGTTGTTGTTGTTGTTGTTTTGCAGTTGTATGGTGTAATAATTTAATTTCAAAAAGAATTTATACATGAGAGTTGGGAGAAATATGAGGGGGAAGAGGGGGGTAGGTTGGGAGTGGGTGTGAGGGAAGGGAGGGGGGAGGTTGGAGGGGGTGTGAGAGGAGGAAAGGGGAAGGGAGAAGAGGAATAGGGAGGGTGGGTGTGAGGAAGAGAGGAGCGAGTGGATATTTTTTTCTCCACATATCCTATGATGAAAGTTGTGGGGGGTTTCGACAACTGAAAGACTATATACATTATATACTATATATAACTGTATATTATATAGGCGGTACCTTCTCTTTTAAAGACTTTTTCCCATGATGATCCTTTCCATACAATTACCTCCCACATATTGTACATTTGTCTACTATTCTTGCAGCTTCTCGGGTTTTTGAACATTCTATGTGGCCCCAAGGCATCCAATTTGAAAGTGAAAGATATGGAGAAGTACTCCTTTGACCCTGCTAGACTGGTCACCCAAATCTCCTCCATCTTGGTCCAAGTTTGGATCCAAGATCAGAAACATGCAGACCACGAGGACAAGAGTTTTGCAAAGAGCTTTGTCACTCATCCTGATTTCACTTGGAGCACAATGACTAAATGTTTATCTGTATTGCAAAAAACTTTGCAGACTGATGCAGAGCTCATTGGCAAATTTCAAAGCTTCTTGGAGGAGGTGAGACAAGATAGAAAGGTCACCTTTTTCATTCTGATCCAGGATGCCCAGAAAAAGAGGTCATCTATTTCATTCTGATCCAAGGCACCTTTTAAAATGAAGAAAAGAGGTCACCTTTCCAAAACAACCTTTTAAAGAGGTCACCTTTTTCATTCTGATTTAGGAAAAGGAGTCACCTTTTTCAGGTTTCATACCTTATCAAAGTAGCAGTTCTAATTATTCTGTAGCTCTTTCGATGTCATTTTTTTGCGTTATTTTTGCTTATTTTTGTCTACTGTATTGGGTGTTTGATTGAGCACTACTTCACATACTGTAGGACTAGAATTTCACAAGCAAAAGTTCATGAGTTTGAGTAGACAGAATATTAAATTTTATTCCAAGCAATAATCATCATTCCCTTCTGACTTTGTTTCAGTCATGAATATCAGAGATAAATCAGTAAATCAGTAAATTATAAGGATAAATCAGTATCAGTAAATCATAAAAGTAAATCAGTAAATTATAAGGATATTAATCAGTAAATCATAAAAGTAAATCAGTAAATTATAAGGATATTAATCAGTAAATCATAAAAGTAAATCAGTAAATTATAAGGATATTAATCAGTAAATCATAAAAGTAAATCAGTAAATTATAAGGATATTAATCAGTAAATCATAAAAGTAAATCAGTAAATTATAAAGATAAATCAAGGGTATATCAATCAGTAAAATACTTGTTTGATTTTTCAGCCATGGTCAGTCCTAAAGGTAACTAAAAATTTAAAGCTACTACTGAAATTAGTCTACCTTCAGATCTATAGATATAATTCAAGAGACTTTCTGTGGAATTATGTCCAGACATTGTACAGAAATATACATTTATTATAACAGTTGACTCATAACCACTGTTCGTTGGACACAAACACACATGTATCTGTTCTTTCTCTTACACATAGATGCACCACATAGACGATGAATCCACTGCAAACCTCTCCTCTCGATCATCGAACAGCAGTGGGGCAGACCCTGCTGGTCGAGATGATGACTGGCAAGAAATGGCCAATTCCTTGGAGATAGTTGAGGAGGATCTTTGTGAGCTCTACGTGGCTGCACTGGAGGAGAGCATGTTTGACAGTGCCGAGTTGGAGACGGTACACACTTTGATAGACAAGGCCCAGGTGACGCTGGATCCCCGGTCACCCATGGCTAAGGCCGTTTTGAGGGACATGAAACAGTTGCAAGAGTCTATCCTTGTTCATCCGGACTCTGCTATCTTTGTCAGACAGGTGAGGAAACTGTTGGTGCTCATCATTTGGAGTCTCACTATGCAAACACAATATACCCACTCCCTTGTTGTCCTTTACCTGAATCTATAGGGTCATTTTAACACAGTTTCTTCCCCTGACCCCTCCCAGACCACTCCTCCATGCCCCTCCCCCACATGCAGAAAGGAGAGGATCTGGACTTTAATAGCTTGGTACTGAGTAGCTGACCAATCAGAGAGCTTGAAAGTGGCATGTGATCTAAAGATGTTTTTTTAAAACTACATGGATTGTTTAGTTTCGGAACACATGCTACTTTTAAGCTCTCTGATTGCCCAGCTTAAAGTGCCAAGCCTTTTGACATTAAAGACAAGACCTTCTCCTTTTCGTATACAGGGGAGGGGTCTGGGGAGGGGTCTGAGAGGAGACTAGTCTTAAACATCCTCATTGATATTCAAGTGATTCTTATAGGTTAAAAGTCAAGGGCTAGGGGTTATATAGAGGTCAGGTGATCTTGTCATGAGAACACATTGAGGTTACAGAAAGACCTGACCTACTTCCTTAATAAAAATCTCTTAATTTAATTCCAACAGGATGAGGATCACTTGGACTTGGTACGAGTTATGATAACTGGACCTACAGGAAGCCCCTACAGTAGAGGGTGCTTTGTTTTTGACATAAATTACCCTGCATCTTACCCCAACAACCCTCCTCTTGTAATCATGATCACCACTGGAGGTGGGACAATAAGGTATATCCCCTCATTTCTAAGTATCCTCAATACAGAGGTATCTTCACTTCAGGGGGTTGGTTCCACTGTATACAGAGGTATCCTCACTCAGTGGTATGGGTTCCACTGTATACAGAGGTGTCCTCGTTTCAGGGGAATAGAGGAGTTCCACTATATAGAGAGGTGTCCTTGTTTCAGGGGGGTTAGAATAAAGGAGTTCCACTGTATACAGGGGTGTCCTCATTTTAGGGGATTGGAATAGAAGGGTTCCACTGTATATACTACAGAGGTGTCCTGTTGGAATAAAGAGGTTCCATTATATATACAGAGGTGTCCTCATTTCAGGGGGTTTGAATAGAGGGGTACAATGAAACCTCTCTGTTGTGGTTGGGATAGCATACAGTGTTCTTATTGAAAAAGCTGAGTATCTCATTTTTAGATAGTTCCTTAAAATTGATGTCTAATTTAATCCAAGCAGGAATATCCTCATTTCAGGGGTATGAAAGGTTACCACTTGGTATTAACCCATATATTACTACTTAACTCCAACTTCTATACTGACGGAAAGGTGTTCCTCAGTCTCACTATAACCCTTATATTACTATATTAACAGGTTTAACCCCAACCTCTATGCTGACGGAAAGGTGTGTCTCAGTCTCCTGGGGACTTGGCATGGCGGTGATGCCACAGAGAAGTGGGATCCAGTCAATTCCAACCTCCAGCAAGTCCTCCTCTCCATTCAGGGCATGATTTTTATTCCAGATCCAATGTTCAATGAACCAGGCTATGAGGCCATCAGAGGGACAGATGAAGGGAATGTAGGTGTGGTTGGAGGGATTGGAGTATTAAGTAACTGCCTGTGTTGTACTGGCATTGAAGTGGAGAGAATTGCCTCAATTTAGGGGGTGAAGTTGTTAATACACAAGGGACATGTTTAAGTGTCCTTAGTAAAGAGGTGTCCTCATTTCAGGAGGTTAGAATAGAGGGGTTCCACTGTATACAGAGGTGTCTTCATTTCAGGGGGTTGGATTAGAGGGGTTCCACTGATGTGTCCTCATTTCAGGGGGGTTGGAATGGAGGGGTTCCACCATATACAGAGATGTCCTCATTTCAGAGGGTTTAGAGGGATTCACCTATATACAGTGGAACCTCTTTATTCTGGACACCTTATGACAAAGTAAATGTCCTGATTAGAGACCTCATTTCAAGGCATTGAGGTTCCACTGAATATTCTGTTTGACTCTCCACACCACAGAGAGGCATGGAGAGTACC
The DNA here is from genome assembly GCA_964016965.1 of Diacarnus erythraeanus. Classification (NCBI taxonomy): domain Eukaryota; kingdom Metazoa; phylum Porifera; class Demospongiae; order Poecilosclerida; family Podospongiidae; genus Diacarnus; species Diacarnus erythraeanus. The sequence continues at coordinate 1,773,575 of OZ024684.1, read as the reverse complement.
AATGCATGTGTTGTCAGTTGACACTCTCACTTCAGTGATTATTGTGTACAGGAACGTAGCAGAGAATACAATGCAGATATCCAAGTGTATACAGTTCGTTATGCCATGTTGGAGCAACTTCGAAATCCACCAGAAGGTTAGTCTCTCATTTGTCCTTCAGTGAGATATATATATAGCATCTTTTGTGTGACACATATAGACTTAGCATCACAATGAAATAGATTTAAGGTGTCCTGATTCAGAGGGTGAAGTTCTATTAGTTCTATGAATGTTAATACACAATATTTTATCCAATTAATGCATGTCCTTAATAGAGATGTCCACATTTTAGGGGGTTGAAATAGGGTACTCGCTGTAGATAATAGAGATTTTCAGTACAAGGACAGTTTTTCCTGGTACATGCCCTTATGTGAGAGCAACCATCCCTTAATATCACCCACCTTAGGTGATACCACATAGAGACATACATATCCACTCATTCAGGTTTCAAAGATACCATCCCTGTGCACTTTGCTCTCCAACGCGATGCCATCTTGAAGCAGTGCTCTCAATGGCTCAGAGATGCTATTTCTCCCACACATGAGCAGAAGCTCAGAAAGGCCATTGATGAACTCAGAGCAGAGATGGATAATATCTAAGAGCTGCTATATATAATATTAACACTTTTTTGTTGTTTTAGCTCATTTTTTGACTTTTAATGAATCATATTTATGCTAGTTTTCTAGATTTCTTGAATCTTGACATTTTTCTTGGTTCTTCCTAAAGGTAATGCATGGAAACAGGTATGTACATGCATGTATACAGCAGTGGAACCTCTATTCTAGACGCCTCAAGAAAAGGTTAAATTGTCCTGATTAGAGGTATGAGTGAAATTCCTGTTATTTGGAACATATCTAAGTATCTGGTTAGTCTTTATTTCAGGGGGTTGGAATAAAGGGGTTCTACTGTATGTAAATTGAGCTTACTGGTTCTGTAGTAGTGAAGGAAGGAGAATGCTCTACAACTTGTCCAGAAAATGCCTGAAAATGCAAATGGCAACCAGCAATTAGTTTTACTTAGCATACATGTATATTGCCAGTTCAGTGTTGGAAGATGGGTGGTGTTGGAAGGTGGGTGGTGTTGAAAGAGGGTTATATAGATGGGTGGAATAGGAGTGGGTGGATGGGAAGGAGTCATGGGAGACGACTTCACCTCCCAAAGAGTCATTACTCAAAACATTCTACTCACCAAAGGAGGTCTATCCATCAGAACTGATGTGAAATTGCTCTTTCTACTCTCGGATCTATTACTACTCTCCACACAATCTTCTCCAACTGTCTCCAATGGTTCCTGATAGCTCGTCAGTTGTGGATTCCACCTCACCCCCTTAGCTCTCTCCTCCATATCTGTAATCACATATTCACCAACTGTTTCTGTCTTGTTTCTTGGACATTGAGAGTGCTTGAAAATATCGGCTGGTGTTTTAAAGAGAGGTCCATTACCACCGTCACTGCCATCATCATCATCATCATCATCATTATCATCAGTACCTTCCTAACAGGAGTTTAGCTTTTATAGATGTTTTAGCACAAACTGCAATTTTTACTTACCTCTTGATCTGCGTCTATGACAATTGAATGTTTTATTGTGATTTTCAGAGGACTAACTATATCTCCTCCTCCACTCCCCATCTCTGTTTTCTTTTCCACTTGGTTTCCTCTCTTCTCTTTTCTTTGTCCGGCCTCTCCTCCCTCTCTCTCTGTCAAAAACTCCTCCTCTTTACATCTCATCACAACCTCCTCTGCTTCTTCATTGCCAGCAAGGAAATCTTCTTTTTCTTTCTTTTCTTCCTCTTCTCTCTCTTCCTCTCTCTCTAGTGCATCCAACTTCTCCCTCAGTTGCTGGTCTGTTAATGCTGTATGTGAGGACATCTGAAATGGAAACATCTTCCAGCCCCCCTGTAATGAGGATACAAGGACACCACCAACCTCCTGTAATGGGGACACTGCTAATCCTCTATAATGAAGATATGGTCCACCCACTCAACTAGGTACTGTTGTATTCATTAACTAAAACTAAAATGGATAATAGTTCACTAATTTCTTCACTACTAAAACTAAACTAAACTGTAGTTCACTTACTTGCCAAAACTATAACTAAACTATTTACATCATATTGCACCAAAAACTAAACTAAAACTAACAGAGAGCAGAGGTTGAATCTAATATTAGTTGAGCACACCTCCAGCTGATAATTATTGTATTAATGTTTGTAGTTAACAAGCAGCATTCATCCCATGGAAGCAAAAAATTACATTTCCAACTAACTTAAACTATGATTGTATAAGTTGATTGCCCCAAAATAGCTACCATGGTCTTGTAACTAACTAGAACTAAACTAATGCTAGGCTCTTGTAACTAACTAAAACTAAACTAATAGGCTCTTGTAACTAACTAAAACTAAACTAAAATGTAAGATTCCAATAACTAACTGAAAACTAACTAATAGTCCAAAACTACTAACTAAACAACAGTGCAACTAGGACACCTCCAACCCCCTTAATGGGGATGTGGCCCACCCACTCAGGATACCTCCAACCTCCTGAATGTGATATACTAGAACGTTTCCATCACTAGAATAAATAAAATAACGACCACTACCCACACCATTAACCCTTCACTTACCAGCTTTACCATTAACCCTTCACTTACCAGCTTTACCATTAACCCTTCACTTACCAGCTTTACCATTAACCCTTCACTAACCAGATTCACCATTAACCCTCCACTAACCAGATTCACCAATCAAATTCATCATTAACCCCCCACTAACCAGCTTCACCATTAACCCCCCACTTACCAGCTTCACTTTCTCCCCTCCTTCTCTCTGACTGGTTAATAGTGAGTGATTGTGATGATGAAGATGCTGAAGATTTTGGGAAGGCTGGTCTGGGAGGAGGTACTCCACTGTGTTTGGGTTTCCTGGCAGTCCAAACTATAAGCCAACATGATAACAGAGACATGCCTTCATAAGCAGAGGATCTCATGAAGGGACTAAATCATGTCTAAATCACACAGCACGCTAGTACACTGCACACTAGCACACACACTCCAAAGATTTTTGTGAGTGTGTGTGCACTGCATGAGGAGGGGAGGGAAGGAGAGGTGAGAGGAGAGGAGAGGAGAGGTGAGGAGAGGTGAGGGGAAGGTAGGAGAAGAGAGGGGAGGAAAGGAGAGGGGAGGAGAGGGGAGGGGAGGGGAGGGGAGGAGAGGAGAGGAGAGGAGAGGAGAGGAGAGGAGAGGAGAGGAGAGGAGAGGGGATGGTAGGAGAAAAGAGGGGAGGAAAGGAAATGGGAGGAGAGGTGAGGGGAAGGGAGATGAGAAGAAGAGAGGAGAGGGGAGAGGTGGGTTTAAGATAGTCACTTAATACACTGTAACCTCACAACCTCATACCAACCTCTCTTTCCTGGACTCACTGACGAACTATATGCTTCTTTGATCTCCACAATATTATCATGTTCCTACAAAAGGGAAGAGAGGGATTAATCATAATCAAAAATGTTATGCGTAATGGAGTCAACTGTAAGGCATAACAAACAAGGCAACAATTCATCATTATAACTAGTAGTCCTGTGAACATAATAATGAAGAATTAGAGTTTAAGTTGATCTTTGATCATTTACCTGTTGTGCTGCCTTCATTTCTTTAGTAAAGGTTATCCTGGCATCCCAATCTTCCAACTGTTTCTTCTCATCTTCCAGCATCTTTATCACATCTACACAAAAAAATTAACGCATGCAGATGCTATTATACAGAGGTGGTCTGCTTATACAGTGGAACCTGTATATAGTGGTCACCCTTGAGACACAACCAGTTGGCTGTTATACAGAGGTGGTCTGCTTATACAGTGGAACCTGTATATAGTGGTCACCCTTGGGACATGACCAGTTGGCTGTTATACAGAGGTGGTCTGCTTATACAGTGGAACCTGTATATAGTGGTCACCCTTGAGACACAACCAGTTGGCTGTTATACAGAGGTGGTCTGCTTATACAGTGGAACCTGTATATAGTGGTCACCCTTGGGACACAACCAGTTGGCTGTTATACAGAGGTGATCTGTTCATAGAGTGGAACCTTTACATAATTGTCATCCCAAAGTTGATCATTAGGTAAACTTATAATGAAGTCCCACTCCAAAATCTGTTACTATTTTTACACAAGCAAACAAACATTGTTTTCTCCTCTCAGCCACCTCGATAGCTTGCTTTACAGTCCTTTTAGCGAACCAGTTCTCTCCAAGTAAAACCATTATCTCATTGGTGTGATAGAGATGACCTGGCATGAATGCAAACCGACCAAAAGGGACCTAGATAAATGCCTTTATCAAAATGTGACATCAGTTTTGATGGTACATACCATGACATCATGTTTTAGCTGATTAGGTAAGGAATACAATCTACTTTGCAATGCTTGATAGTCATCTCGAAATCTCTCCCTGAGCAAGCCACACCCATCAAAAACTGTCAAGTCAGCACTATTACAAGAACTAATTTTACCATTTTTTTATACGCTCTCGACTAGAGTTCAGAGCCTATGGTGGGGTGGGGAGGGGTAAATAAATTCCCTGGATACACGCTATACGGTACCTTATCATGTTCCTCTTGCAGTCTAACATAACTCTTCTCAATCTGGTCACCCCCCATTACAGCTTCATTCTTTGCCATGGAAGTCGCTTCTTTGGTGCGCTTCATTTAGTGTAAAGCCCACGTGGACCCTAAATGGCGCTTTTGACCCGGGTGATAGTATTCGGCAACCAGAGAGCCGCCCTAGAGAACTTCACAAGGTTGTTTCCCTTACTAACAACATTAAGTCAATCACTGAAGGTAGCAACCTCCGCTGCTGTAACTCCAGAACAGCTCAGCTCTTCTCCAGGTCGTGAAGATGATTCGCCGCCACCAAGTAGTTACCCCTCGCTGTCAAAGCGACAAAACCTAGCAGAAGCGTTGGTACTAGAGGAGAAAAAATGGAGTAAGCTATCTCGGAGGACGGGGCTAATAGCCTTGAAGCTTGGAATGACCCAACTCTGGGATAAAAAGGGACATTCCTTTGGTGTCACAGCACTACAGGTATAATTTTCTAATAAAGGTACTATTCTATTTTCTAATAAAGGTGCTATTCTATTTTCTAATAAAGGTGCTATTCTATTTTATGCACCAATTAGTGATTTTTGACTGTAGTACTCTAGGGACATGTTTGCACATTACAGCTCACATTATGACCTATGACCTACGGTATGCCTCTGTTGACAGTCATGGACAAAACTCTAAAGTGATGGGCAGAGGTCTTGGAAGTGTCCCCAGTCTCAAGGGCACAGCCCCCCTTGCCTATAGACAATGGGAAAGGGTCTGGTGGTATTGGTTCACAATTTTTACAGCTGAGGAATTTGGATAGAATATTATTCACATATTAATGTATAATAATAGTTCTATCTGTAAGACTATTGGACTATTCCGAAATATACACTACAGCCCGAAAATGCGTGTTACCATATCCTTCACTTCACTTGGTAAAAGGGGGCTAGTCTTCAAGACTAGTCATTTCCATGATAAAATATAGCATGTATATTACATGTGTAATTAACCAGGTGCTTCTGTGTGTAAATTCCTTACATTTACATCGTTATAATTACTGTATCAACTTTAGAGTTTTTCATGAATTAGGAAAGATCCGCCAACCAAACTTTTGCTCTTGAAACTAATCTTTGATTTTCTTCTCCATTTACCTGGCCTCATGTAAGTTGTTTCATGAAAAACTTCAGGATGACCTAGTGATAGTTGAGCTCCTCCAAAATAAAGCAGTATATGGTACATCTACCATAATCAGAATTTCTAATGTAGCTAAGTCACCACCCTTCTTTGTTGCTACCAGGAACAATAAGTTTATTGTTAAAGTTATATGTACCAAAACACAATATTTTCAACAGGTAGTGGACAATCAAGTAGTGATGATCAGGACAAAGGAGAATGAGGGATATTATGGACTACAGATAGGTGCCATTGATCAGCCTAAGCTTAAAAATGTAAGTTTAAATAAACACTGTCTCTTTATGAGAGGTTATATACATCAGGGTGGTTTCACATGAGGATAAGGATAAGGATAATGTAATATTTGGGGAATGACAATGACTTGAGTTTATAATTAAACCAACCTTTGATAAGGGACACTCTGAGGTAAGACGTCATACAAAGAACACTCTTCCTGTTCTCAAACTACACTTTAGCATCCTCTGAATTAATGACAACCTTCTTTTGCCTTTACCAAATTGTGACATCACAGTAATTTCACATTAGGAGAGACTTCTGTATAATGTATTTAATATTCAGGTTTTAAAGCCTGTATTAGGACAGTTCAAGAAGGCTGGGGTTTCTCCAAAGAAGAAATTAATGGAGTTTAGAGTTACCCAAGATGCCTTGTTACCTGTGGGTTCACAGCTCTATGCATCTCATTTCATTCCTGGACAATTCGTGGATGTGTGCTCTAAAAGGCAAGTGTATTTCTCTCTTCTTCATCTCTTCTTCAGCTTTATCTCTTCTCTTCATCCTTTCTTTATCTCCTCTCTCCTTCACCTCTTTCCTTAACCTCTTTTTCCTCCTCTCCTTCAGCTCTTCTTCCTCTCTCCTTCACATCTTCTTCCTCTCTTCTTCATCTCTTCCTTCTCTCTCCTTCATCTCTTCCTTCTCTCTCCTTCATCTCTTCCTCCTCTCTCCTTCACCTCTTCCTCCTCTCTCCTTCATCTCTCTCTTTCCCTTTTATTTCCTCTATGTCTTCTTATTTTATCTCTTCCTGCTTACAGCATTGGGAAGGGATTCCAAGGTGTTATGAAGAGACACCACATGAAAGGGCAGTCAGCCTCACATGGTACTACTAAGACTCATCGTAAACTCGGGGCCACTGGAGGGGGAACTAGACCTGGTAGGATCATGCCAGGAAAGAAAATGCCTGGTCGAATGGGGGGAAAGAGGGTGACTACGAAATGCCTAAAAGTGAGTGATACTAGATGTTTCCACTGTATAACATGACTGGTAGATTGTCTGCATGTAATATGTGTTATGGAAGTGCCCTTATGTTATGATGGGCACCCTTGGAATTGGCTGTTATGTGAGCTGCTTATACAGTTATATAGTGGTCACCCTTGGGACATGACCAGTTGGCTGTTATACAGAGGTGGTCTGCTTATACAGTGGAACCTGTATATAGTGGTCACCCTTGAGACACAACCAGTGGGATGTAGCTTGCTTCTACAGCATAATTCTTCACATAGGTTGTCCGAATCAACTACCGATTCAATGTCATTTACGTAAAAGGCCCTGTACCAGGACATACAAACACATACGTCAGAATCACAGATACTAAAGTGAAGCCAAACCCTAAAGCTCCTTTCCCAACCTCCATTCCAAACCCACTCATCTCTCTTCCCGAAGAAGTTTATTCTGAAGATGTACACTTACCTCACGAGGGAACAATAGTTTTTGAGGACACAAGAAAACAGAAGAAAAGGAAGAAATAAAAAAGTAGAGGGTACATAAAACACGTGATATACAACTTCTGATTTATTGTGTATCAATTATTTCTGTACTGTTATATAGATGTGGGTGGAGCTATGTGATCTGAAACTCCACCCTATATTGCTATCTCTACTAGGGAGAATTTTTGTATGTCCCAGCTATGCAGTTTAATGTTCCACTCTGTCCCCTTAATGGTGTGGGAGAGACTTCAGTGCTTTGATGCCATCTAAAGCTCCACCTCACTTTCATTATTCTATATACTCTACACAATTCTAATTAGATACTGACACAATGGACCTCTTGGGATGTGGCCAGTAGATTTATCATATTAACCGTGTAGAAAACGTGTCTGCTATTGGCACATGGAGTACCAGCATGACTGTTGCCAGCTGCCTTGTCTAGGTAATGGCATTCTATTGCAAATCTAATCATTAGAATGTACCCCTAATTCTATTGGTGAGGGAGGTATGTGATTGCATTCAGAGCTTTCTAATAGAGGGTATGCATTTGGGGGTCATGTAAAAATGAGCATTCCTGGGGAGTCGGTAGGTATAACTGCAAGTTTCTGCTGATTTTGGCACTTGAAAAGTGTTATAAAAATTAGTTAGCTAAATTGTAGAGTGTGCTAGACCCCTGGCAATAGGACTATACCACGCTCCCAGTTAATATAAGGAAAACTGTGTTTATTCTTTAAAGAAAAAATGTGAACCTTACTCTACACTTGTAACTTCCATCCTTATAAACCAACCTCCTACTTTTTTTGTTGTTGTTTTTGTTTGTTTGTTTGTTTGTTTTATATATATATAATATACAATAAAGGTCATTAGGATTTTAAAGGTCACAAAAGTTACTGTGAAGGGTTAAGATGTTGATACATGTCAACACCTGATATAGGGAACACTGGAGATATGATCCAAAGTTTAGGGTTTGTAGTAACCTCTCCCAGACACTAACCTTAGTTATTTTTAGTATCTAATCTCATTTCAATTAATTATACTCTCCCATCCCTGGCCCCCTGGACTCAGCTTTTTTAAGTCCCCCACATGTCTTTCTACATCTAGCTATGCTGGGCCAAAAGATCACTTTTGAGGTACTAGAAACTTATCATTCACTTTTCTTTTCATAAAATTTTAGCCTAACTTTGCAGCATATGTCTTTTTTTTTTTGTGTGTGTGTGTGTGTGTGTGTGTGTGTGTGTGTGTGTGTGTGTGTGTGTGTGTGTGTGTGTGTGTGTGTGTGTGTGTGTGTGTGTGTGTGTGTGTGTGTGTGTGTGTGTGTGTGTGTGTGTGTGTGTGTGTGTGTGTGTGTGTGTGTCTGTCTCACGTAACTGGAATAAGCTGCATTGCATATAACATCTAACTTCATAACTTGTTCTTTAATAGCAAAAAATGAAGGAGTATTCTAAGAGTAAAAAATTAATTAATGATTTCTCGAATTCTCTCCCTCCCCCCCCCCCCCCCCCCCTACCCAAATCTTTTTGCTGAAGAATAGGACAGGAAATGTTTAACATTCCTACTGTCTCAAACCTGTCTCAAACCTCATGCAAACTGTAGGTGAATTATTCAAAGGCTGAATTTTTCTTTGATTGGTTACCATAATGTGGTCAGTCATAGTAACTAAGCAATAGCCAATAAGGTAACAGCTGTCCATCTAGCTCCAGTTCGTTATTATTGATTTACTGCTTAAGCCAATTGTTAGCTAAGTGCATTTTGTGTAGTCAACACTGTTAGGTGGTCTGGGAGTTCTCTCGTTTATAAGACATCCCTTATATAGACAGGGCTTTGGGAACATATCCCAGGACTGTGTCTATAGACAGGACTAGGGAAACATGGATAGGACTGTGCAGACATTCCCAGGACTGTAGAAATATAGACAGGACTGTGAGAACATCCCTCATATGGACAAGACTAGGAATATCTATGGACAGACTCTGGAAACATCTCTCATATGGACCTGTACTAGCTTGATAGAGTCTAGTTGTTATTATTATTAGTAGTAGTAGTGGTATTATTTATTTGTTTGTTTGTTTGTTTATTTATTCATTCATTCATTCATTTATTGTTATTATCTTCTTGTGTCAAAATTGTTAAATGTCTTCACTACAAAATAGTGGGGTAGTTTTGGCAATTGTTATGTAGAAAGACAGCTCTCTCTTCAACTTTCTCATTGTATACAGCTGTGCATATGTACTAGACACATGCATATTTGGCTGCCCTTACAGTTGAAAAGCTGTGTTACTCTTGTTTAGACACACTAGAGATGGAGTGAGAGGCTTTATAAATGCTGGTAAACACTTCTTTTTTGTATTAAACAGGAAATATTACCACGAAACAATGTACTATTAATACCTAGTGAAATATTTCCTTTAAAAGCAATCGGAATTTTTTGATGCACCGAGATAATATACTCTGATAGAGTGGGACAATGTGTTAAGGTTAGACCTAGCTACGTTTCATGTGAAACTCTGTGATGTCTTGCATGAGAGAAGAATGTTTAGCTACACATGTCCATGCAATTCAGGTAATTTTTGAGATTAAAGTGTCCTCTGAAACTATTGAGGGTGGTAAAAACAATGGTGGTATCCTCTGTTGTGTGATGATAAGACATTCATGAACTATCTGGATCACCTGCCATCTAACTCTCTCAACAGTGTTTAACAAATGTAAGTCATGTGCACTTAAAGAATGTGCCAATTTCCCTATGTTAAAGGCTGCTACTGATGTGAAAGTTGCATATACTATCATGTGAAATAAGGTGACCTATAAGTAGGAATGTGTGTCTAACTAAACCTTGCCAAATGTATAATATGTATTATTAGCCGGGACAGTACAGCTCTATCTCCTGCAGCGTGATGGCTAGGATTATTAGAGTAATTGTTAGTTCTTTAGAGCATATTGCTATTGGACTGTTAGCTGCCAATATTTGTAATAGCCTATGCGTGGAATGTACTGATTAGATATATACACAGCCTATGCAAGGAATGTATTGATTATAGATAGATACACATGAATACTAACAAAATTATGAATAGCAACAAATTAGCCATCATTTGGGGTATAGATAAAAAGCATCTATCTGTGAACCTTTATGGTAAAAAGTAGGGTATTAAAAATATGAAGATGTGAGTCTGGGCCGGCATACTGGGGATGGTTTTACTTGTACTATGAATGGTAACAAAATTTGCATGTTAGATAATGATAATGTGATTATGAACCTTTATGGAAATTTGAAAATGTGGCTCTGGGCATCTTCACAAACTCGATCTTCTTTACCTGTATGGAACTTGATTACAGGACACAAGTCTTGTACACAGAGCAGATCACGTGAAACAATAAAGTGTTTTCTTTTAGAGGTAGCTAAGCAGATTGTAAATGTACCACTCATAGCAAGCTGGCCATTTTAAGGATCATGAAGATTTCCAGCACTGTTCAATTATCACATTACTTTAATCTGTATATAGCTAGTTGTTCACTAAGAGAAAACTTTTTTTTAAGCTACTTTTTTAAATAAATTTATTTATTTATTAATTAATTAATTTATTTATTTATTTATTTATTTATTGTTATATTATTGGGAGCAAGGTTAAATTTGATTCAGAGGAGTGTGGCTTCCTTTCTTTGTATGGAAAAAAAAAACATCTATATTATACCTTCTATGCATATGCACATGTTATGACAATTTGTTCCCCCCCTTCCCTTCCCTCCCATCTGCTGGTACTCTTGGTATTGGTAGCAGCCAGGGGTGTGTTTGCTAGACATGCACTTAGCTTTTACGCCCTGAGTATGCCCTTTATCTGTACTAACTGTTAATAATTAGATGGTGCAAATAATAATAATGGAGAGAAAGGTTCAAGGAAGATTTGCGTGAGAAGAGTGCCTTTTGTAGCTGTTTCTAATGTGTAATCATATTGTATGCAGCCTAGGTGTCTAGAAATATGACCTTTGCTAAAAACTTAGCTAACTGTGTAATATACTTGTCTGGGTGTAAGTCCCTGTGCTAAAATAATGCATGCATGTGCAAACAGATCATTCATAAGGTTCAGCATTCATAAGCTTTCTCTCATTTGATAATGCACTATTATTACAGCACTTACCTCTTCCATGTGCTAAAATACTATCTGTAAGCACATGCATGTGTTAATATAATATACATGTGCTAACAGATCATTCATAAGGCTGTTAGCATTCATAGACTTTCTCTTATTCATAGTATTCTATTATTATTATTATGGTGTGAACATATCTCTATCTAATAGTTACTCTCTGGGTATCCCTCTGTTATTTTTTTGGCTCTGGTCATTGGTAAAGGGTACCTTTCAGTAAATGGTGCCAATGCTTTTCAGGATGCAGCTTAAAAATTAAGTACAATTTTGCAACAATGCTTTTAATGTACTAGTGGTAAACGCCAAGGATGTGTCCTGTGTACCTATAAATAGCTGGACATTTTTTCTAACTGCTACAATATCAGACCATAGCTAAGCTTGAGATTGAGAGTTTTCTTGTTGACTGTTAAATTACATCTGTTGTCTTCTCTCTGTACTAATAATGGAGTTTATACTGAAGGTGGTGTTGAGCTGCATTTTAATCTTGGTCTCCTGCGGGATTTTGTGTGCCTTTAGTGCTGGACCTTGTGCAAATGGTAAGTATAAAATACATGAAGTTTTTGCAGCACAAGTTATTGCTAACCAAAATTCCACAATCATCCTAAGTATTGCTAATATTATGACATGGTGGTTCTTGGATGAATGTGTAACTAGAACATAGCTATGTGAGTGAAAGTCTAATGATTAAGTTGCAATGAGAAGCTTGTTCTTCCCTTCAGAAGATGAAATAGCTAGTTACAGGGTTTTATCTCATAGAATGTGGTTATAACTTGTATAATGTTATTTCTTGCAGTTTCTTGTGCTGATCGAGTAGGATCTGGAGGTATGTTCTATATATAGTATAAGGTTTTGGGGTGAACTGTTTATCCCTCTCTCCCTCCTCTCTTTTTGGGGATGGGTAAGGTAAAGAAGTGTGAAACAGTTGTAGTATAAAGATCTTTGAAGTACCTTATCCAATAAGGCAATATGGATTAGTGGTTTAAAAGGTTTTAGGGGTAGGTACAGTGTATAGATAGCCATAGCTGTGCATGGCTACTTCTGGAAGTATAATCATACCACATCTGGCATTATTTCCCTGTGTATATCACATGAGTAAATGTTCCTTTCAGAATAGCTGAATGAAAAAGGTCAGTGCCAATGATAAACTTTCTTTCATGACTACAAGCTCCATCTATATTAAAATAAAAAATTAATAGCTTTAATTAAATCTCAATTTCTTTGTTATTGGATACCTCTGAGAACCTTTACCCACAATATATAGCTCATTTTAGCCTCTAAGAATGCTGCTATTTTCACCTAAAAAACTTCATTTTACAAGTTTATTTCAGTTTCTTTGTTATTGGACACTTCTGAGAGCCTTTGTCCACAATATATAGCTTCTAAGAATGCTATTTCACCTTAAAAACTTCATTTTACAGTTTCTTTGTTACTGGACACCTCTGAAAGACAGTCTAATCTCATTTTAGCCTTTAACAACACTATTTTCATGACTATTGTTACTTTAAAAACTTCATTTTCTCAGTTTCTTTGTCACTATACAATTTTGAAAGGCTTAAATCCACAATATAGCTTCTTCCATCTTTATCTACACATTACATCTTTGTATTGCTGGGCAGGGACTTTTAGGAAAGTTTAGTTTTGTCCCTATTCTCTTCATTAATGTACCCCAGGAGTTTCTTTGTGATGAGCCACTACTGAAAACTCTAACAGTGACTAATAAATTGGTGTTAATAGCTTAATGGAGCCTAATTTTGACTGCAGAATTACTGGAGCCTATGTTTTGTGTAGCTGTGTTACTTTACCAGTGTTCTGTGGTGTAGGCCTTCAATAGGATTTAATGTTTGAACCCTTCATGAAATATCACTGTTGGTAGACTTTTTATTTGGTGGTGTTCTCACCTCTTGGTTACATCTTTGGGCACATTGTCTCTGGTAGGAGGTGTTAAATAGCTGCTTTAACTTTCAGTGGACATTGTGCTGGACTGCTATAGAGCACTGAAGGGGTATGTCTCCCTAATATTGCATGGTTAGCTGAATAGTCAACTCAATGGAAGCTGTACAGGTGAATGTGTATACAGTACAGAACAGGTCTCTGTGGGGGGTATTATGAGGAATTCCCTATGCAATGTGTTGTGGGTAATTGGATTGGGTATGTGATCCATGCTTCTGCTGCTCAGGTTGATTGCCATGGTGATACTTGTTGCTAAGACACTTTTTGTTGCTAGGACACCTTTTGCTGCTTCAAGGCACTTGGGCAGGGGCGGCACAAGGTTAAAAAAAGTGGTAAGGCAAATAGGTACACCATCACTGAGAGTAGATTCCAAGTCATCACCGCTCTCTAAGGGAGTGCCAGACTCATCAACATCTGAATCCAGAGCCTCCAAGTAGCAATCTGACAAATGCATATCAAAAATGATAATTTAGCATATTTTTGGTACTTTTTGCATATAATCTTATGGTTAGAAAACTTCATGAATGATAACTACCTGATTCAATTCTGTAGTGAAAATTAGCTACAGAGCTATTATTTTGATACTGCATGTTTCTTTCATGTGTGCACTTCTATATATGCTGCAGTCAGTAAAGATTCTTCAAATTTATGACATTCACAACAAGTCCATGTTTTATTGAAGTGGTAACCAATAAGTGATGATAGAGTTGTAGTAGACATTGATGACCGGTATTCTTCTTACTAGGCTAAATATACTATCGGTATTTGACGTCAATAATTGTAGTGCAAGGGTAGAGAGATGTTTGTACTTGACTTCACCCGGATCGGTGATTTGAATTTTAATCCAAACTGCCATCATAACCTCAGCAGACATTACCTTGGAAGTCAGAGATGAGCTCAATAGACTAGTGATGTTAGCATTTTTGGGGGACTCTTTGTATCTCTCAGTATGCTGTAAGCCTTCACAGTGGCATCGGATGTCACTGAAGCCAGAGTGTGAAACCATGAAGTTCTTTGAACATAGCTGGCAATAAGCAAACTTATCTCCTTTGGTACTTGCTGCTATGAACCTCGGCAAATTCCAACCCTTCCTAAATCTTCCTGACCTTTTGGCTGTAGGCCTCTTCTCTTTTCTAGCCTTTTTTGGTTGGCTTGGACCTAAACCACTGATATCAACTTCCACACCTTCTGAAAGTGGTTTCACAGTCACTACTATCAAACTCATTATCATAACCACTAGCAGCTACACTACTACTAGAAGACAACATGATATTACAGACAAGCTCTGTTCATGGCAGCAACCCCTTACTCACCTTGTGTAGCTAGTTGACATATCAATTTGTAGTGTCATGAACCAGGGGGGATTGTGTCAACATGCTGTAAAGTGCTGTGGTGGAGTGGAGTGTGTGTCTTTGTTCCAGCTCTTGTGCAATGGTTATATTGCATATTTGCTGTCATATTTTCATACATGCATACAAACCTCAATCTTTGCATATAAATATGCGAAATTACATATACTTGGAGGCTATGTGAATCACTATCAGTTGATGAAGGGCTAGGTGCTGTTGTATCAGTAGAACTCTTCAACAAAATCTTCAAAGACTGTTGCTTCCACATAGCTAACTATAAAGCAGCATATGGCTATTCAAAATTTCTTTATAGGTATAATTAGAACATGCATGAAATTTTGTTTAGACTATATGCATAATTAGAACATGCATGAAATTTTGCATAATTAGAACATGCATGAAATTTTGAGTAAGTCTATTAATAATATCTATGCACAATATTATGCCTAGCAACCTAGGCAGGAACTTTTTATAATACAGCTACAATAACTGCAGTTGTTTCTGAGTGTTATAACTTAAGAGTCACTCAGTTATTCTTTAGCCACTGGAAGCTGCAGTGATTTCTAAAGACTAATTCCTTGTGGCTCACAAAAGTGGTAAGGCAAATGCCTTACCAGCCTTACCTTCTATGCCGCCCCTGCTTGGGGGGTTACTTGTAGCCTATCCACTTATCAGATTAAGGCATAGTGGTTGTATGTGGTGGTGTAATGGATGCCGGTTATTGGGTGTTAGTAGGTGTTGTTTTGTTTCTTGTGCTTTGATCTAGTAAATTAGCTGTGGAGTTGATCTGGCTAGTGAATACAGGCTTCCAACTTGTGAATTCTGAGCTGGTAACAGGGCTTGACAATGTGAAATGGATGTACACTGTCCTCTTAGCACAGATAATGTTTTAGCTATGTATTTGTAGTATATTAGCTACTTAGCTTGGATACTATGCAAAACATAACAGTTTACTGAGGAGGGAGAGAATCTAAGGTTACAAAAAGGGAGATGCTCACTGCATAGATTAACCTTGTCCACATTTTTATTTGGGGGGTTGGGAGTTTTGAGAATGGAAAGTGGAGAGGCAGTTGTCCCTATCACCCCATATCTTAATCTATCACTATTCATTAGCTAGCCATATGTGTATATATATCCACATGCCTCGATACATGTCTTGACATGTATGTGCATGCTTGTTACATGTCTTGACATGTATGTGCATACCTTAATTCATACATGTCTTGGCATGTATATCCATGCCTTGGTACATGTCCATACATGTGAGTATACACACAGGCTACAAAAACCCTCGTAGTAAACAATAGCCAATAGATTACTATCAACTTTTGGCTCGTTACTCTGACCCCTTTTGACCTCTGTACTACTGAAGAATGAGATCTGGTGCTGTTAGCTTTATCTACTTGAGCCACTGGAATGCAGGAGATGTGCCTTTAATTTGGCTGGCATGTTCTATTATGTTTACTTGTGCTTGGAATGTTGTATCTGAGTGACCAACAAGTTCTCTATTCCAAACTCCTGAAATGAGACCACCCAAGATGGGGACACCTCTGTATACAGTGGAACCTCTCTATTCCAACCCCCTGAAATGAGGACACCTCTCTATACAGTGGAACTCCTCTATTCCAACCCCCTGAAATGAGGACACTTCTGTGTACAGTGGAACCACTCTATTCCAACCCCCTGAAACGAGAACACCTCTGGATATGTCCTAAATAACAGCCTGTGTGTTAACATCCTCCGTCAGTAAAACTTCACCCCCTAGAATGAAGCCACCCCTCTTATCATGACACTTAAATTTGTCCCAAGGTGTCTTGAGTAGAGAGTCTGGTACGATATCTTGCCCTTTCGAAGAGAGATGTGTGAATACATTAGGGACATCGAGTGAGAGTACTTAGCTAGCTAGTCACCCCAGTTCTGAAGATAAATATGTGCAGTACATCAAAAGAAAAATTCTCTAACATTTTGGACAAAAAATGTGCCTCTGTAGTTTGTTTGTTTGTGTGTTTGTTTTGGTTTTCTAGCTCTCTTTTCTGTTTTCATCACAGTGCAAATTCAACCAGCTCAGGTTCTGGAGTTCAGTTACAGAACGACACAGCAACTTGTGGGAGTGGCTGCCCTGGATATCGTTGTAATTGTCTCAGCAGCAAGAGATAACCTGGACCACCAACGATGGCTTCAGATTGCCATCCCAAACATGGAAATATTGTTAAAAAGTCTTGGAATAGGAGCAGATGTAACTATGCCTAACAGATACTGCCTCGTCCAGTTTGGCGGGCGAGCAATATTTTCAACAGCCAAGTTTATAACAGTTAACAGTCAGAAATTTTCCCCAGCTTCATCCTTTGTCATAGCCAGGAGACAGCTGGTTAGGATTGGCAGTTATGCGGACGGTTATGATGCTATTAATTTCACTCTGAGAAATGCACCTTTTCGAAATGCTTCAAACGTGGCAAAATTGGTTGTTATGGTCACTAATCACAGGAGAACTGTTTTGAACAATCAAGCTAATCTTACAAGGAATATAATTGGTAATCTACTCAGGGATACTGAGGTTTTTTTCAGTGTTATTGTAGCTACTAACATCAGTGTGATATCAACGACATTGCCTTCTCATACACCTGTTATTGGACTAACCAGTTATCACCAAGGTGTGATCACTGGAAGAAACTGGTCATACGAGTTTGTAGATGGCAAAGCAGTGCTTCAAAGCAACAAAGGAGAGATAGTCCGTGACTATGTTGTACTGGCACTGAATGTTGGAGGAATGGCATGGAGCTTAGATGTTCTGCAACAAGAAAATACAACTGTTGTGAAATCGTTTCTTGGAGCAATGATCTCTGGTCATGGCATCCAAGCTGAGGGGACAGTGGAGGTCTGTCAACGATGCTGGTGTGTAGAGGAAGAAGGAGGTGTGTGTAGGAGGGAGGAATGTGAAGTAGCTTCTAATCAAGATGACTGTTATTGTTGGACCAACAATCCACCTAAGGAGGTAAGTGTCTTGTGGTAATTTACTGGGAGATCATCAGCAGTCACTTTGCCATGACATTGCCATAGTATTACCATGGTATTGGTAGCATAGTCATATGGTATTGGTAGGTATTGGTAATACTGATAGCATTACCATAGCATTGGTAGCATTTCCATGATATTGGTGATACTGATGGTGTTGGTAGCATAGTCATATGGTATTGGTAGGATTGCTATGGTATTGGTAGGATTGCTATGGTATTAGTAATACTGATAGCATTACCATGGTATTGGTGATGCTGATAACATTGCCATGGTATTGGTAACATTGCCATAGTATTGCCACGGTGTAACATTGCCATGGTATTGGGTGGATCTATGAGTTTAATACTCCAATATGGCTGGCAACAAGCTAAGCTGCAAATAAAACCACCTTGTGTGGTAGCAGGCTATAATTATTATACGACAATGAAGCTGAATATGGCTAGGGATGAGGACATGTTTGTATACAGTGAAATCCCTCTATATATTCAAACTCCCTGAAATGAGGATATCTCTGTTCCAACCCCCTGAAATGGGGACACCTCTATACTTGGATGTGTCCCAAATAGCAGCTTGTGGATGAACTTCACCCTCTGAAATGAGTCCACCCCATCTAATCAGGACACTTTAATCTGTCTCAAGGTGTCTAGTATAGAGAGATTCCACTGCTTTATTCAAATGTAGTGGACACAATTACCTCTGTCTCCATTATTAATAAATATACCAGCCAAATGCATGATGACAATGATAATAAGTTTTATTTCTTTCTCTCTAGTGTGATTTGTTTATTACTCCATCACCTGTCATCTCTACTGTTTCAAGTACCTTTCTTCCTACTCCAACTCCAAGTAAGATTCTCTCTTATCCCCAAACATTAACCTCACTTCCTCCCGTCATGAATACATTATGAAGGATCTCACTTCTCCACTTCTCCAGACACCTCACTTCCCCATTTCTCCAGACCCCTCAATTCCCCAAACCCCTCACTTCTCCAAACCTCTCACTTCCCCAGACCCCTCACTTCTCCAAACCCCTCACTTCCCCAGACCCCTCACTTCTCCAAATTCCTCACTTCTCCAAACCCCTCACTTTCCCAGACCCCTCACTTACCCAGACCCCTCACTTACCCAGACCCCTCACTTTCTCAGACCCCTCACTTTCTCAGACCCCTCACTTTCTCAGACCCCTCACTTTCCCAGACTTCTCACCCTTGCTTTATCCAGAATTTTGGGTCCTTCTATGTGTAAATTTCCTTACAGTATTCTTATAGTATATTACAGTAATCTTATTTTATAGTCAGTAATCTTATTATATATTATTGAATATTACAAGTATATTACAAATGACGTAATGTCGAGGATTTACACATAGAATCACCCAGAATTTTTAAATATGTCTGGGGATTTACCACACTTACCTATAGAAGCTTTCTAACTAGGGGGTAAGATTGGGAGGATTTTCAAAAGGGGCCAGGGTATACAAATTTTGAGTTTTGCTATCTTGGTCATTTTTGCATGGACTTAGCTAGGAGGTTATGGAGGTAAGTGTGGCTGAGATAATCCACTGTCCAAAAAACAGCTAGTCTTAGTTATAGTACCTTCAATCTTACCTCTAGTTGATAAATCCAATGATACTGTTGAAAAACCACTTGTATATTTCACCCCATATCTCTAAAACGATAAGAGCTATCCATGTGGGGCTTGCACCATTGAAAAGGTCAGATTTTGAATTTTCATTGCATTTCTTTATATATAAGCCCATACAGGAAGTAAACTGCAAACGGACCAAGTTGTGCAATTTTCTCATTAGGTACCACACAAAACAACCTCATGATGGGGTTGGAATGTACCCCAGCTGTGACAACATGTTTAATTATCACACCAGCAACATTCCATTGCTTGTGAAAAAGGACTATTAATGTGTCCTGATTAGAGGGGTGTCTTCATTTCAGGGGTGGTTATATTACACAGAGGTGACATATTTATCCTTATTTCATGGGGTTGGAATATAGGGGTCAAACCCTGGCCCCAGAACCCTCTTCCATTAATATGCTGGTCTGGTATATAAAACTTCCTGTGGTTCTGAGGTAAATTGGCTGGCCAACTGCACTGATTTTTTTGTGCAACACTGCATCAACTGTGGCTGCTGTTTCTCACTGTTTGTTTGTTTGTTTGTTTGTTTGTTTGTTTGTTTGTTTGTTTGTTTGTTTGTTTGTTTATCAATTCTATCTAGATTTTCTCTTTATTTATAGTTTTCATAGAAGTACGTGGAACAGTCTCTATGGGCCCTGGAAGAACTGTGAGAGTTGATTTTTCAAGCAATAAGAATAGAGCTACTTACAGCTGCATTCTGCTAGATGGGACCACACCCACGCCACTTGTTACCAGTTGTAAGTCTGCTTTGCTTCCTTCCTTGACTCTTAATAATGTAAAAACTACCTTCTCTTAAATGAAAGGGATAGGCCTAGTTAATGCCCTTGATAGTAAATTGCAGTGGCCGTTTTTAGCTAGCTCTCTCCCTACCACTCCCTCATGCCTTATTGGGTGGGGGGGGGGGGGGGGGGGAATAACGGATTAATGGAATAACAGCTATGATGTGGAGTTTTAGACCAAATCAGAGAATTTAAGCTCCACCCACACACCAAGTGCCCTTCCCCTCCCTTTCCTCCCTCTATGTACACATCTTCCTTTTTTTCTCCCCCCTACAGGTGTTAGTCCCTTCATCATTAACAATGCTCTATTAGGACCACACAGTCTGCTAGTCATTGCCAGAAGAAAAGGGTATTTTGGAAGCAGACTTTTTGACCTTGAGATTGAGCCTGAAGGGAGGAGTAATCAGAGCTTAAAATTAATGCTGAGCAAAGCCTCAGAGTTGGTGAACGGTTCTCTTGCTGTGGAGATTGGCATCAAGAATGGAATGCCTGGGACTAGAGTCGATCTAAGGTGCTCCCTTGGGGAAGATGATTTTGTCCCCTGTTAGTAATTCGATGGTAAAACAAGAAGTACTTTACCTAATATACTTATTACTCAGTGGAATCCCTCTATTCTAACCCCCTGAAATGAGGACACCTATGTATACAGTGGAATTCCTTTATTCTAACCCCCTGAAATGAGGACAACTCTGTAGAAATCCAATCCATTGAAGTAAAATACACCTTTATATACAGTGGAAATCCTATTGACACTACCCCTCCCCGGAAATGAGGATACCTGGACACTTTTGTATATGTCCCAAATAACGGCTTGTGTATTAACATCAATGGAACTTCACCCCCTGAAATGAGGTCACCCCTCTAAGACTTTAGGATGTGAGGTTCCATTTGCATAGTGTAGTTTGCTCAGAATTGTACTTCTATGCATTTTTGATAATCTGTGAGTACACTTTAGCCATAGCTGATGTACACAGTAGGAATAGGATGGGGAGGGGGGAGGGGGGGGGCAGTAAAATATTTCCCCCCTTCCCATACACTTGTACAAAGTGACAGTTCCTAATAATAATTAATGAAGAAACTGACCCCACTGAAATGAAACTTCATGAAAAGATGGAAGAGGGAGTCCAACATTAATCTTGTGTATGAATTTCTCTCCAGGTACTAGTCCATACTTGGTGACTGCAGAGAGTATTGGGGGAAATGGTACTCCTTTATTAGTAGTGGGTTTTAGCAGTCAGAAGAGGATTGCCATCGGACGGATGAACCTGACTCTTCCAACACATAACAGTGAGTGTCTATATTCTCATTTTAAAGGCATATGGAGTCCAATGGAGCCTCAAGTTATACTGATCTTAAGTCCACTCCATAAGGGAATATCTTGTGTTTGTGAAGCAAGGCATTTTGAATAGAAGCAGTGTTCTGATATATTTACTGCATAGCAAATTGGCAATTAATTTTCATCCATTTTGGATTTCCTATTATCAGAATAGTGAGATAACTGAACTGAAGTCCATGAGGTTCCACTATTTTGATTCTAGTATAGAGAGAAGTTGAAGCATTAAAAGAGGGAAAATCTTGTAAGAAGCACAAGAGTTGAACTTTACAGTGGAAATGAAGGGTACAACGGTTGGAAAGGTTATTGTATAGCACTTATAGGTGTGGAAGCAGGCAGGTAGTCACAGGTTAGCTGTATCATTATATGAGTACAGCTAATATTATTATTCTAACCCCCTGAAATGAGGACACCTCTGCAGCAACTTTTTAATTAGCCCACTGCCAATAAACCATAGCCCACTGTAGTTTTATTAATGCCTAGCTCCACTAGTAATACCATAGTGGGATATGCATTGATAACCATAGCCTATGCAGCACAGGTGAACAGAACCCATAGCCTGTGCATCACAATTGAAGAGAGCCCATAGCCTGTGCAGCACAGGTGAACAGAGCCCATAGCCGGTGCAGCACAGTTGAACAGAGTCCATAGCCTGTGCAGCACCTAGGTGAACAGAGCCCATAGCCAGTGCAGCACCTAGGTGAACAGAGCCCATAGCCGGTGCAGCACAGGTGAACAGAGCCCATAGCCAGTGCAGCACCTAGGTGAACAGAGCCCATAGCCGGTGCAGCACAGGTGAACAGAGCCCATAGCCTGTGCAGCACCTAGGTGAACAGAGCCCATAGCCTGTGCAGCACAGGTGAACAGAGCCCATAGCCGGTGCAGCACCTAGGTGAACAGAGCCCATAGCCAGTGCAGCACAGGTGAACAGAGTCCATAGCCTGTGCAGCACCTAGGTGAACAGAGCCCATAGCCGGTGCAGTACAGGTGAACAGAGCCCATAGCACAGGTGAACAGAGCCCATAGCCTGTGCAGCACAGGTGAACAGAGCCCATAGCTGGTGCAGCACAGGTGAACAGAGCCCATAGCCTGTGCAGCACAGGTGAACAGAGCCCATAGCCGGTGCAGCACAGGTGAACAGAGCCCATAGCCGGTGCAGCACAGGTGAACAGAGCCCATAGCCGGTGCAGTATAGATTAGCAGAGGTGGGCAGAGCACCAGACACAAACAGACTCAAAGGAGGTTTGTTTGCTTACAAATGTAGTAAGATTCATAGCTACATGGCTTCCTGTAGGTCCCATTAGAATTGTGGTTGATCCTCCTGACTCCTTGGGCAGAGTGACGATCAGTGTCTCCACCTCCCGACCCGACACCAGCTGCTATTGTAAGACGAATAGTAGTAATTTCTTAAATTGTACCGGTGAATATCGAGCAGATCCCCGGATTCTGGGACCTGGAAATCACACATTTATGTTTGTGTGCATGCACTATGTAAACATGGTGGGGTACAGTGAATCGGGGGACTTCAATGTGATTTTACCTTCACCCCCTCCATTAGGTGAGTACACAAGAGTATTATTAGCTACTTAAATAGAAATAACATGCTTCTAGACTAGCTACCTAATTTATTTAAATAGTGGAACCCAGGGGGGTGTTGGACAAGGTCGAGCAAATATTAGATTGCTGAGTCAGCAACTGCTTTGCTATTGGGTTTTACATAGAAGTTCTGAGTCTTCTTCGAGTGCTGTTTAGAATTATTGAATCTGGTGTTTGGAGTATAAGTATATGGTAGCATCTGCTGACCCGAACCTCATCTAACCTTGGTAAAAGGGATGGTAACTCAAATGGATGATGATTCACCTAAAACTCCCGAGAATGTGGATGGTCTAAAGTTGATATAGAAGAAAGTAGAACGCAGATTAGTGTAGTAGTACTACCTCTTTTCTCTTATGGAAACAGCTTCCTTCTTTGCATCACACAGATGAATTTTAATGTACTATGTAGAATACATGCAGAACCTTCGGGAAGCTGATGGAGTAGCTCTAACACTAGCTAGTGCACCTGCCTTTGTGATTGTGGATTGAGTGAGAAATTTGAAGAATGTATAAATTAGCACAAGCTTGTAGGCTTGTCCAACCCCCCCCCAGTAGAACCTGTATATCTGTATAATAAGTGGTCACACAACCAGGCCTGCATATACAGTAGAACCTATATAATATAGTGGTCACCCTAGGGACACAACCGATTGGCTGAGGTAGCCTGCTATAGAATGGTATAGTTCATTTGGAATGTTGTAATAATAATAATAATAATAATAATAATAATAATAATAATAATAATAATAATAATAATAATAATAATAATAATATATTTAGCTCGAAGAAAATGCTGTCCTCTTATTGATGGTGCACATTCTGCACTTCAAAGTAATGCATCTCATCTTTCCCTTGACCTTCAAGTACTGCCTGGAAACTGCACACGGAGTGAAGGATTCAGGTCTGTATCATATCGTACAATGAAACTAACTCCTCTATTCCAACCCCATGAAATGGGGACAACTCTGTATACATAGAACCCTTCTATTTTAACCCCCTGAAATGAGGACACCTCTGTATTAAGGACACTTGGATATGTTATATTAAGAACTTCACCCCCTGAAGTGAGGCCACTCTTATAATCAGGGCACTTCCTGAAATTGAAACTCTGGTATTTGACTTGTACCCTTTACAGTGCTATACTCACTTATTCTGTTACCCAGTTCAATATTAATGTCCACACTGGTGTAGAGACATGAATACCTGCTTGGTTAGACCAGGAAATATGAACTGGCCGACTGAATTTGAGGAAACACCCACATCTTTGTATTAAAGCCATTTTATAGCTGCTCTGGCTATGAAGTGGAGCCTTTGATACTAGTCCTATCCCCAACTAATACATTTAGTGTATTGTGGTACCTCTGATTTAAGGATAACCTCTATAATATAACAGATCAATGTGTTCTTTTAGAGAGGTTCTGCTGTATAAGCATTACTTCTACATAAAGGACAATTTCCAAGGTCCCAATGTGTGAGGTTCCACTGTATATTCAGGATAACATCAAAGGACAGTTACCAAAGTCCCAATGTGTCCTTTATAGAGAGGTTCCACTGTATATTCTCTCTAGTATCAAAGGACAGTTTCCAAGGTCCTAATGTGTCCTTTATAGAGAGACCTTTCACAAGTCCCTCAATATTCCTCCCTTCATTGAAATCCTGCCCCTTTTGAATGTTTCAGATGAGTGGAAATATATATACCTTGTTATAACTCTGCTTTCTGTTTGTCCACATTTTGTTTTATCTTCTTATTTCAGTTACAAGATAGACTGGGGTGATTTTATAAGTGACACAGGCGAATCCTTAAACCTCAAGTCCATTATTGCTTCCAAGTCTTTCGATGCTGTGGAGTCTTCTCTACCAGGTGAAATCTCACTGGTGGAGGTAACACACTGCAATTATCCTGCCGTTCAAGAAAACAAGTGTTGTGATACTTTGACCTTCCTGTTCAGACTACCTGTTTAATCAACCACACCTTACCATGCCTAATCTTGACCTTCTCAGTGTTCTCACAGTTGAGTTTATATCATATTATTATCTTAATATCACATGCTGTATTCAAGTTGTTTGGGGGTCATTGCTAGGGAGTACAGTGGAACCTCTTCTGGACACCTTGGGACAAATTAAAGTAGAGGGGGTAGCCTCATTTCAGAGAGTAGTGGAGTTCTATCAATTTATTTGGGGAGTGTCCTTGATACAGAGGTGTCCTCATTTCAGGGGGTTGGAATGGAAGAGTTCCACTGTATACAAGGTATACTCATTTCAAGGGGTCGAAATAGTTTCACTAGCATTAAATTTATGAAGTTATACTCATTAGCTTTTTTTGGCCTGTGGATCAGTCAGTAGCTAACAGTAGCTATAGCTTTCAAATTAATTTCTGACAGATTATCACAAGTCAGCATGAAGAGCTTTAATTTTCATGCCAAATTCCTTCTCTGCCAAGGACTTGAATTTATCCAAGACTTCTGACTTCAAGTATATAGACCTTAATTGTAACGAGTATGATCATCTGTGAATGTGATAAAGCACCAAATAACTGAGTTTGAAGTCTGCTGGTGGCTTCTGCACTTCACAGTCATGCTTGTACAGTTTACCTACAAACTAATTAATGTTATTCCTGGTCCTTGAATTGACAGCAATAGTTCTGTCCAAATATGATAACACTCTTCCTTTCATTGTTCCTGCATGAATAATACTGAATAGATTGCTAGCAAGTTTTGACACATTGAGCACTTCCATCATTGACCAATCTTCCATTGTGCATGTCTTATGATGAACTTGATGTGACCAGCTCCTAAAGTCAATTAACAGCATGTCATCATCCATTCACCTTCTGCTTTTAAATCCTATTGTTGCAACAGATGCAAATGTCTCTGACTTAGATTCCTCCTGGGTCTTCTCTGCTTTTCTTACACCAGTTGAGACTGGCCACTCTTCACATAATCTCGAGCTCACTGTAATTTAAGCAATTGTTTAACTTTAAACATTATTTTCTTGGTACACTTCGAGTTCAGTTTCACTCAAAAAGGTATTCATACTATTTTGCATAAACCAGCCGAAATAAAACAACTAAACCAGGTGAACCAGCTAAAATAGCCAAACCAGGTGAACAGTATATACTGAACACAGTTGGCCTTGAGCAGCTAGCTAATAGAACTTGCATAGTCCTTCAGTTAATGTGAAGAACACAGGAAGTGAATGAAATCAATGACTACTAACTAACCAGGACATTGATTATCCCATGCAAAGACTGAGGGATACGTGTAAATAGTGAATGAAAAGGTCATATGACATGAAATGTGATGTCAATGATGTACCTATCATGAAAAAAAACACCAATAAATAAACAAAAACGGACTAGCTAATTTAAGTATCCTGCAATGAAAACTATAAGCAAGTCACACATGACTATAACACATCACATGACTATATAAGTAAGTCACATGACTATAATATAAAAAGCAATTAAAACTCCATTGATACAAGTAAGAATAAGACAGAAGAAAAGGAATTGGGTGTTAACTAAACTTTTCACTAAGAAGTATTGATAGGAGCCAAACATCGTCTTTCATTTCTGGGCGGAGTCATCATGACTGAACAGTCCTGGAGTAAGGCATACTGGGAGGTGGGTGTGGCTTCCTGACTCTGCCTTAGTTCCATGGAATCTTCCTAGTGGTGGAAGGTGGAGAGATTTTAGTATGTAGCCATGACAACAGTTGAATATACATACCAGCATTGTAATGGAGACATCATGTGTCTGAATGTTGTGAGCATCTTGAGGTATAACCTGTAAGTTAATGAATTGGTACGTGTTGGCACTTCTGTATATAGCTTGAGACACAACCAGTTGGCTGTTATACAGAGGTGGTCTGCTCATACAGTGGAACATGTATATAGTGGTCACCCTTGAGACACAACCAGTTGGCTGTTATACACAGAGGTGGTCTGCTTATACAGTGGAACCTGTATATAGTGGTCACTCTTGGGACACAACCAGTTGGCTGTTATACACAGAGGTGGTCTGCTTATACAGTGGAACCTGTATATAGTGGTCACTCTTGGGACACAACCAGTTGGCTGTTATACACAGAGGTGGTCTGCTTATACAGTGGAACCTGTATATAGTGGTCACCCTTGAGACACAAGTAGAACCTAGTTGTCCATATAGTGGAGCCTATACAATAGTAACAATTTACCAGTTCACTTACATTAGAAAATGTCTTTTGTGTTAATACAGCTTTCTGACTGAGAACCACAGCATGTGGGTACATCCAGTTAACACACATTTGAATATCACTCAATTCAAAACCTGGAGAAAGTAGAAATAGTGGAACTCCTCTCTATTCCAACCTCCTGAATGAATACACCTCTGTACACAGTGGAATCCCTTTACTCTAACCTCCTGAAATGAGGAGACCTCTGGAACCTCTCTATTTCTAACACCCTCAATTCTGTATACAGTGGAAATCCCTGTATTCCAACCTCCAGAAATGAGGTCACCCCCTCTAATCAGGACATATCAATTTGTCCCAAGGTGTCTGAAATAACCATTGTTCAATTCTTCCTACACATGCATGCAAGCAGATCATTAATTCATATATAACTTTCAGAGTACAGATATCCATCACCTACTAAAGCTGTTAAGGAGAGTCTTATCTTGTATCTCATTCGTAGTTTACCTGTAATCAAAGGAAGGGAGTCCCTGCTTCTCTCTGACTGCAAATAAACTGCCGAGGCAGCTAGTACACTGGACCCAAACTGTCTAGAAGCAATATCCAGTGAGCACAGATCCAGCAACTTCATCACACGCGAGAACTCCACACATGAGTACGCGGGAAGCTCAAAGTCTTTGGCCTTGAGACCAGGAGGCCTGCAGTGATGGCTGCCTAGTTGCATGTATGTATTGGCCCACGTGTTCACTGTTACAACAATGTGGTTTAACTTCCAGTTCAGCACCTAGAGAGAGAGAGAGAGATTCACTGTGTCATACAGTAAGCACTTAAAGAAACCATCAAATTTAACTTTTCATCAATAATGAAATCTTAACAAAGGAGATCATTGATGCAGCACATTGGAACATTTAAATACAGTACAGTGGAGTAGGAAGAGGGAAAATATTGAGTGAGTTGGGGGTGAGGAAGTTTAAATGCACTTTGTTATTATGTTGAGTGATATTGGGTATGGGGGGGAGGGTAAATTGAAAAACTAGATCGAGCAGTGTCACTATTGAAGCAGATTGGGAGTGCTCACTGTCAAATAATGGGGGGAGGGGGATTGTCCTCCCCCCCCCCCCCCACGCTGCAAGAATGTTCGCCCTATACTGTGACCGAGTAAACTGTGCTATGTTTGGTGGGTAGGGAGAATATGTCAGCCCAAAACAGCAAACAAACAACTCTTTGGTATGAGAGGGGGTGGGTGTGGTTGGAAAGAGAAACACCACCCAAATTTAATAATATTAGTGAAACTTGCAGAGTGACCCTTCCATGTATGTTCCTATTCCACCACACCTCATCCCATGGCAACCCATCGTGGTAACCAAGTGTGGCTAACAAGATAAATTAATATTTTGTTGTTGTTGTTGTAAATAAAAGGTGTATTTCCTGCAGTAATGAATACCAGAAATTTCCCAGTGGTTTCATGAATACTGTCTCCTGGTTCTCTGTAGTATTACATGTTGTGAGGACCAGTGTGGGAAGGTGACACCTCTCCTGTCCTCTGGCAGAACATGTTGTGAGGACCAGTGTGGGAAGGTGACACCTCTCCTGTCCTCTGGCAGAACATGTTGTGAGGACCAGTGTGCGAAGGTGACACCTCTCCTGTCCTCTGACAGAACATGTTGTGAGGACCAGTGTGGGAAGGTGACACCTCTCCTGTCCTCTGGCAGAACATGTTGTGAGGACCACTGTGGGAAGGTGACACCTCTCCTATTCTCTGACAGAACATGTTGTGAGGACCAGTGTGAGAAGGTGACACCTCTGGTAGAACAGGTTGTGAGGAACAGGACAGTCCTAAATCTATATTCCAATATTGAGGCCTTAGTACCTTGCAGATGATGAGTTCAGTATCCAAGAGATCTGCCATCGAACATGCGCCGTCAGTGACATATGCAAAGTCAGCAACTTTAGGAGGATAAATTTCCTAGATACAAACAAAGATCATGAATTTCTTCTCTTTTGTGTATGGAGGTGGTGTCATATGTAGTTTTGATAAGTGGATCACTTTTCAGGATAGTTGTCAGAGGGCTACAGTACACCAAAGCCACCCACAGTCTTCTGACAAAAGCAGTTGCTTTGAAGTGGGATAGTAGCGAAGATGAGGTGAAGTTTCAAAGGCTTCAAACTCCACCCATACCCACACTAGAACTACTCCTTATAAACCCCTTGAAGTGAGGACACCCTCTGTATACAGTGGAACTCCTCTATTCCAACCCCCTGAAATGAGGACACCTCTGTAGCAGTATACAGTGGAACTCCTCTATTCCAACCCTCTGAAATAAGGACACCTCTGTATTAAGGACACTTGGATATGAGCTTGTGTATAGAACTTCACCCCCTGAAATGAGGCCACCCCTCTAATCAGGACACTTTAATCTGTCTGGAAGTAGAGAGGTTCCACAGCACTCAATACTACATACTTCAACTTTTGAGGCAATGAAGAGGCAGGTAACTCCAAGAAGTTGCAACTGTTCCTTTCTTACTCCAGTCCTGGAGTCCATGAACCTATCAAACATGTCCATTGCTAGGTAGTAGGTTTCACGATGGAGTCTGTACTCTTCACAGACCTGTAGAGAGTTATATAAGGGGGATTAGACCTATAGAGGGTTATATAAGGGGGATCAGACCCATAGAGGTTATATAAGGGGGATTAGACCTGTAGAGGGTTGTATAAGGGAGATTAGACCTATAGAGGGTTATATAAGGGGGATCAGACCCATAGAGGTTATATAAGGGGGATTAGACCAGTAGAAGGGTTGTATAAGGGGGATTAGACCAGTAGAAGGATTGTATAAGGGAGATTAGACCTATAGAGGGTTATATAAGGGGGATTAGACCTGTAGAGGGTTATATAAGGGGGATCAGACCCATAGAGGTTATATAAGGGGGATTAGACTTATAGAGAGTTTAGGATACTAAGACATTGTTTGTAGTCTTAATTAAAGTATCATTAGAAAAGCTTATTTTAAGAGGTACTGAAACCAACTTCATAAGAAGTTGGATTCTGGAGTTATGAGGTCAGGCATGCAACCAAAATTATGATTTCTCTGTACTAGATAATGATGATGATACCCACAAAAAATTTAGTTTGCACCTCAAGCAAAATTTTGCCCCACAAAGCCTGTGCTAGTAATTTATTTTTGTGTCAATACCCCACAAAAATTTTAATCTTGTGAATACCGTATTCGTATTTCCTGAAATTTTCGTTTACTTAATTCATTTTTCAAATTTTCATGTTGTTTTAATTTCGGAAGAGCCTAGGGAGCCCAGCATGCTGCACTGTGCATCTACAATTATTCAACTTTTTAAATTTTGTAATAAAAAACTACGAAAATTTTAAAAAATACGTACAGTAGGCAGTTGTGCCTAATATAGAATACTAATATATACCTGAAATGTCAGTATTCTAATGCACGCATAACATACAAACTCTAATTAACCCAACCTACATTAATAACTGATATTGGCACCTTTCTTCAAATGAAGCCCCCCTCTATTCAAAAATGTCTAAATGGCTTCTTATCTAAACAGAGTAATTTACTATATATACCTCCATCATCCAGTCCAGCAAGATGGTACGCATGCTAGAGATAATCCCAGGGTGATGCAGTCTTAGTTCTGCCTCGGGTGCTACCTTGGAAATGTCCTTTGACCTCATGGTCCTCCAAAGATCTGCTGATTGCACCCATTGGAGCTGAGGGAGTGGACTAATGCTTGAATAATCTAGCGTCTCACATGGCATCAGTTGGCTGATTCTTATTTTACATGCCTGATGAGTCTGTCGTCTAGCTCGGACACGAGGCCCCTGGGCTGGGACTGTTTCGAGATTTTCGTATTCCAATGATACTCCACTCCCTGGAGTCAAGACTTGCTCAGCTATGTAATCTTCACCATTTATCTCTAACTGCTGCATTGGTTGGTTAGGAAGTGGAAGCTGCTGTTTTTGTCTCAGATGTCCCATGTTCACATGAATAGAACTGCCCAGACCAACCTCACTACCTTCTCCAATGTTCTCTTTGCAGGCTAGCTGTGTGCAGTGCTTCTGCACAAAACCAAGTGATGTTGAATCAGGATTTTGATGCATTTTATCAGCTGTGGTACTGTTTTCTTTCATCTGACAAGAATAGAGCAAGTGTAAAATGACTAATATGAATGGAAAACATATATACCTCTACCCTGAAATGAGAACACCTCTGTATTAGACATGTCCCTTGTGTATTAACATTAATAGAACTTCACCCCCTGAAAAGAGACCATCCCTCTAATTCAGACTAAGCTGGAGCTTTGCCTGTGGGACTATTTAAAATTTGGACAAGAGATCTGACCTTATAGGTGGTTAACAGTGCAGGAGAGATACTTTGGGTGTTAAGCACCCGCACCCACTAGTACAGCTGGATTTGTTAGTTCTGACACATCTAGCTTAGCCCTATCACTGTACTATAGTGGGCGTGGGCCCTCTTAAATAAAATCCTGCAAAATCCTGCCACAAGTTGCAGATTGTCAGTCACTGACTGTATATTTTCCTCTCAATTCCCACATGCAAAGAAAGAGGAACATTCATCATTACATAATTAATATCTACATTCAGCACATACATGGAGTAGTAATCACTTTCTCCACAAAGTTGATACACACCACCACTGATACCTGCACTGATACCTGCACTATTCTAACTGACTAGCTGTGGACATTAATTTGCTAAGCAACAACTACCTAGAAATATTAATATTTACTGCACAATGGCACACGAATTAATAACAACCTTATTAAATTAATGAGAATTATTTTTATACAACCGCCGGCGGGGTAAATATGGCGGGATGGAAAAGGCGCCTAGCTAGCTAGCTAGCTAACTATTTAGAGAGTTATGGCGGTTTAACAGGCCTTTAGGGTCTAACCACGACAGCATGCAAGGCTTCCTTTCCCAGGCCTACTCTGGTCAACTTACATCCATGTTGTTATCGCTGATAGCAGTCACCGTCCCTTTCCTCTGTGAGCTTCTAGTGAATCTGCGCTTTCTGAGTGGTTCCTGTAGGATGAGAATATGAAGCAATTCATCTAGACAACTTTACTCTTAGCCTATCTAGCTAGGTTCTCGGCAACAACAGCCAGGGGAAAGCAACCAGGTGAGAGCTGTAGTCAGCTAGTCGTGTGAACATACAAAAACAGCGAGGTGAGAATCAAGGATTCACAGGTCTATCTCAGACACAGAGAACCATCACACTTACCTGGAGAGTGGTACTACGTTTTGTTCTATTCTTTGAAGCTGTAGTTGACTTAGAGACTCTGCTGTCCATTCTATACTAATTCTGTACTCAACTCGATCTGGCTAGCTATCCAGCATGTGACAATCAGCTGTAACTAACTCTCCTTCAGCTAGCTAGCTACAAATAAGCGAGGCACACCGATGAGATATTCTCTATGAGACAACTCATCGATCTACTGACCAGCCTATCAAACCACCCAAATGAAATTGGCTCGCTTTTACCGCGAAAAACAGCTGATTTCCTATTTTGATTCGCGCGGGAACTGTGCGTGCGCAATCAAAGTGGAGAGGGGCGTGTCTGGTCCAACTAGAGTAGGCACAGTAATTATGAGACAGGGGGTATTACGAGACACCAATTCAAAAATGTTAGTTTTGTAGTGCTAAGACTTCCTTGCATCCTGACATGCTAGAACCTAAAAGCTAGCTCTGCTTATTACGCACCGACATCTATTTGACCTTTGACCCAGCCAGTTGCCACGTGGCATAAGTTTTTACAAAGTGATTCAAAAGGTGCTAGGAAGTGCTAAAACGCTCGCTAATCTTTGCCATAGCATCACTAATAGCTGGTGATAGCGGCTAAAAAGCAACAAAGAAAGCTATTGAATCAAGATAGCATGTCAGCTGCAGTTTCATATTTTCAGGAGGGAAATCCACTTTGTGAGGCTTCTAGACTGTATAATGTACCCGTGGAAACTCTGAGGAGGCGAGTTAATGGTACTGTAGCTATATCATGTAAGCCTGGACCATCTACTGTGTTGACAAAAGATGAAGAAGAATGTCTGGTGAAGTATATTATAGAAATGTTAGATAGAGGGTTTGGCTTGAACCGAGAAGATATAATGAGGTTAGCATTTACTATTGCTGAATGATCTGGACGTTCTCATCCTTTTCATGACAGAATGGCTGGACGAGGATGGCTGGATGCATTTAGAAGTCGCCACCCCCAAATTTTTCTACGAAGTCCTCAAGCACTCTCATTTTGTCGGACTTCCATGGCAAGTAAAAGTACAATAGATGATTTTTTTTGCTAAACTGGGATCTTTGTATGGCCGGTTAAATTTGATAGCAAAGCCTATGCAAATATACAACATTGATGAAACGGGTATAACGGTGGTGCACAAGCCGGGAAAAGTATTTAGCGAATTAGGAAGGTACTCTCTCACCATTGGTGAGAGAGGAAAAACACACACAGTTGTGGTTTGTACATCTGCTAGTGGAAATGCACTTCCTCCTCTAATGATTTACCCAAGAAAGAAAGCAGTTCCTGATCATATGAAAGTTGGTGCTGTTCCAGGTACGCTTTTTATGACAAGTGCAAATGGTTGGATCAATCAGGATATTTCCATGGAATGGTTTAAATTCTTTATTAGATCCATACCCTCATCTCAACCAGTCTTACTGATTGAAGACGGTCATGCTTCTCACATCACCATTGATGTAATAGAGTTAGCCCGTAAAAGTGACATACATTTGCTTTGTTTGCCAGCACCATACATCCCACATCTTGCAGCCACTGGACATTGGTGTATTCCAGTCATTTAAACGTAATTATTCGAAAGCGTGTCAAAAATACATTTTAGATAACCCTGCTAGAGTTATCACGTCAGAAGTAATTGCATCATTAGTTGGTAAAGCATGGCCACATTCAATCACACCATTAAATATTCTTAGTGGTTTTAAGAAAAGTGGAATTTCACCTCTAAATCCTAGTGAGGTCAGTGATCGAATGCTGGCACCAGCAAAAGCTCTTAAGCCTTCTCACACATCCTCACCCTCTGCTTTTAGTGACCCACAGTATGATTTGTGGCTGAAAGGGAATCATCCTGATTCATCTGATACGGATTCGATGAAGACACACATCAGTAAGTCAGTCTCAACCTTATCAATTACTCGTTCAACAACATCTTGTGAAGGTTCAAGTGTGCTTAGTGACATTTTGGCTTATCCAGAACCAAAGTTTTCAACATCAAAAGGAAAGAGGAAGCCAGCACTCAATAGTAAGGTTATATGTCTTAGTGATTCACCAGTGGTCAAGAAATTAAGCACAAAGAAGAAGAGAAGAGAAATTGAGAAAGAAAGAAGACCAGTGGTCAAGAAATTAAGCACAAAGAAGAAGAGAAGAGAAATTGAGAAAGAAAGAAGACCAGTGGTCAAGAAATTAAGCACAAAGAAGAAGAGAAGAGAAATTGAGAAAGAAAGAAGACCAGTGGTCAAGAAATTAAGCACAAAGAAGAAGAGAAGAGAAATTGAGAAAGAAAGAAGACCAGTGGTCAAGAAATTAAGCACAAAGAAGAAGAGAAGAGAAATTGAGAAAGAAAGAAGACCAGTGGTCAAGAAATTAAGCACAAAGAAGAAGAGAAGAGAAATTGAGAAAGAAAGAAGACCAGTGGTCAAGAAATTAAGCACAAAGAAGAAGAGAAGAGAAATTGAGAAAGAAAGAAGACCAGTGGTCAAGAAATTAAGCACAAAGAAGAAGAGAAGAGAAATTGAGAAAGAAAGAAGACCAGTGGTCAAGAAATTAAGCACAAAGAAGAAGAGAAGAGAAATTGAGAAAGAAAGAAGACCAGTGGTCAAGAAATTAAGCACAAAGAAGAAGAGAAGAGAAATTGAGAAAGAAAGAAGACCAGTGGTCAAGAAATTAAGCACAAAGAAGAAGAGAAGAGAAATTGAGAGAGAAAGAAGACCAGTGGTCAAGAAATTAAGCACAAAGAAGAAGAGAAGAGAAATTGAGAGAGAAAGAAGACCAGTGGTCAAGAAATTAAGCACAAAGAAGAAGAGAAGAGAAATTGAGAGAGAAAGAAGACCAGTGGTCAAGAAATTAAGCACAAAGAAGAAGAGAAGAGAAATTGAGAAAGAAAGAAGAGCGCAAACAGAAAAGATTGCTAAAGAAACAAGAGAAGGAGTGGAAGAAAGCAGAACGTGAAAAGAAGAAATTACTGAAAGAGAAAGGAGTAAGGAGAAAGAATCAAATACAGCAATCATTTATGGAATGTTTGGAACTTGAGAAAAGTATGGAAGAAATGTGTGTATCTGAGGATAATGATGATGATGATGTTGAGTGTCCTGTGTGTCATCTAAGAGGTTTGAGTTGTCACTGGATTTGTTGTGACAAATGTAATATCTGGTACCATACTCATTGTACAGATGTAGAGCCAGACAATATTCCTGACATTTTTTTTTTGTGTTAAATGTGTGTAGTTTTTTGTTCACTAGGAAATAATGAATTGTCTTAACACTCTGTATTGCTTGTACAGGTGTCTCATAATACATGTAGTGTCTCATAATTGTGTGAGTAGTGAATTGACCTCGAAAGTTGTCAGCTTATCTTTCCCTTACATCTTCACAAATGAATGTTAAGTTCATTCTAATGAATAGAGGATCTCAAAAATAAAATTGAAAAGTGTGGGTGTGTGGATTGTTCTAATTATGGACAAAGAAAATGTTAGTGTCTCATAATTACCACACCTACTCTAGTAGTTTGTTGTGAGATCCAGATTACATTGCCAGATGTTAAATTTGTAAGTAAAAATGAGTTCAAGCTTCATGATAGGTACACAACCGTGCACCCCTCTCTCATGGCCTCCTCTGTGCACAAAAATACATTGAAGGAAGGAAAAAAGAGCCATTATTTGTCAGAGGAGCTTTTGGGAAATAAGTCTGCATTACTTATTCACAATAACATTAACTCTTTCCCCGTTGCTGGTTCTGCTATAACTATGGCAGTCGTGGCTGGTTTCAGTGGTTTGCAGTGTGACTGCTCCACCAGTAAACCCTCCCATGATGTACTTGGTACCTGAAATATCCCTATTCCTATAGCATTTACTTGCTCTCTATTAAACATTTCATCCGAATCCTCTATCTAGCTCTCTGGCTATCTCTATCCCTAGCGATACTTTACCTATTTTCAAAAGATGCTCGATCGCACGTGCAAAATGAGTGGGTGACACGTGAAATCTGTCTACTGAGCATGTGCAGAAATTTTATGGAATGTAAACAAAAAAGATTATAACACAGACAGCTGCAAGAATGACGGATTGATCTGTTGTTAGAAGATAGTGACATACATACAGGTACTAGATAACAAGTGTATGTAGTGCGGCCATCTTGTAAAGATTAATACAGCTAAGGGGAGGAGGAAGTTAACGGCGAAGAATTTGATGAGTGGCGGTACCAAAGTGTAGCTTGTTCTTACAAACTTCTCCCTCTGCTCCGTCTTAAATCAACTTTGAGTGATGTTTCCTTCCGTGATTACCAACCTTTTCTGGGGCGCTTCAAAGGATGAAGAAGATGGAGTGCCCATAAAGCACACCACCAGTGAAGAGGCTGGAGAATGGTTACTAATTTCTTCTTGTCCAGATTCCAGTGGTATAATAATGCATAATTTTCAGTTAGCCAGCCATAATAATTATTATTATATGCTAATAACTTGTGCTAGTTTAGTCATACTATAGCTAGCCAAGTGTGAGATATAATTCTTACACTTTTTTACACATTGATCCATTGTTATTGGCATTGAGTAGTTATTATGTAAACTGTTCAGTTTATGTGGGTAAATGTATCAACAGTAATTATGAGATGTCCATTAATTAAAGAATGGGAATAGGAAGCTAATCAATAGAGTTTAAATTGTTCCTGACTTACAACTTATTAAATTCATGTTGTCTTAATTACAGAATCCACTTCAAACAGTAATATCAACTCAGAATGTGATTTGGATTCAGTGTGTTCTGATGCTTCTTGGGTTATTACTCCAGCCCCCACTTTTCAATGCTCAACTGGCTCTACCCTCCCCAATGAACCATTTCACCCCTTGGAGGATCTCTTGATTGAGCACCCCACAATGTCCATTTATAGAGAGAACTCTATAAATGAAGACGAGAGTGAAGAGTACATGAACAGAGAGGCTGAAGTGGATGATTCTATTACCAATACCAATACCAACACCGAAGAACAAAACAGAAACCACCAACTCATTCTCCAGAACCGCCAACGGCAGCAGTTAGCCACAGTGATGCAGATACCATTGAGTCATCAGGGTCTTGGAGGTGGCTCTAAGCTTGAGAGAAAGAACCCTCCAAAGTTGACCAGGAGGGCTCTAAAACGTCGTAATTCAGCATTGAGAATTGGGGTCAAGCATCAGGTACAGAAGTGTGGCTTCAAAGCAGGGAGACGCAGGTGCTGAATAAGGCAGTGACACACCCTCTTCTACTATATGTGCAAAATAAGTCAAAGTAGCTTTTAGTTTTTTTTTCTTCAGTCCTTTCACAGTTAGCACTCAAATCTGGCGTCATTTTTATCCCCAAGAGTCAACTATTTATTTTATCTAGTGTTTACATGTAGTTAGGAACAAATTTTATTGACCATAAAAACAGTTACATTTTTGTTACTGGAAACTATGTATGCATGACTTTTAGTGGGTGCTTGGATAAACATACTTTAATGTATTTTTATGAAACAAGAACTATGCAGTGGAACTTCTAATAAAGGATACTCTAAAATAAAATAAAGACAGCACGCAAAGGAACACTCTAAATTAATACTTTAGTATAATATTAAGGATAACCTCTATAGTTTACAACTTACAATGTGTCCTTTATTGAGAGTTTATCTTTCTGAGACGTGACATGCATTGGATAGGGCAATATAAGCACAATCTACAGTTGTCCTTGTGAATGGAGTGAAACAAGATATTGCATTTAGCAGGAATGCAACTTGATATTAAACTGAAGTTATAGTAAATCTGTGTTATACAGTATGCTACATTTCGTGACTGTAACTAGCCATACCACTATAGCTTACTACAGAAGGAAATAAGAGTAAGACAGACTTTCATCAATATAGAATGTCAAAACTGGAGGAGGGTGACTAAAGATACAAGGCTATGGTGATGGGAGATGTAGGCAAACTCCGGAATTCCACATCCCACAGACTTTTAATTGTATTAATGTGGAATATACACTGACTGGGACATCTAGTGTAACACTTGGTGATATTGCAGAGCTGTGAATATTTTTTATAGGAGACATACATACCTAATGAATATAATCCTCTCCCCCCCCCCCCCCAAGTAGATTAAGTATACATTGGAATTCCTCTATATCAACTCCCTGAAATGAGGACACCCCTCTAATCAGGACACTTTAAATTATTATTAGTCCTAAGGTGTCTGGAATACAGCAGTTCTACTCTACCTATACAGCCTTTTATGCAACAAGGAGAACCTCTTTCCTTTTGGTCACCTTAACTAGGTGTTAAACAGAGATTTCTCACCTCACCATATAACTAGAAGAGGTGTGAGTTTATTTTGGAGTTTGTTTAGGAGGAATAACAGGCCATTTAGTCAGCTTCACAGTCCCCCAGGAAATTCAGATGTACAAATTTAGTTAGTCAGTCCTTAGGGCCACAAAATGTACATAAGCTGGAGTGCCTCTGTTTTCTGATGCAACAAAATTATACTTTGGTCACTTCAATGTCAACTTTTAAAGGATGGAAAAGAACATGCATGTAGTACTGTCATGACTGGTTTGGTTGAATCACCAGTTGTTACAAGGCAACTAATACTGAATTATGTAGTCCAGAATAATGAGATATCTTGTATCCTCCATGAGTAAAGAGTTTCAGGCCACAAGTTCCTTAGACAGTGTACTCTGATTCAGGATGCTGCACATTCTCTATGTTTCTCCATAAAACAACGAACTCTATCTTCTTGAAGATTGCCCTGCCAGTGACCTCCAACCTTGAAATGGGAACCAACTATCATAGCCTCCACTGTCCCATAGTACTCATTCAAATTCCCCTCTGTCACCCCTGACCCCACTATTAATGGCAATCGGGTCACTTCTCGGACTGCTTTTAGGTCTCTTGTGTTTGCTGGCTGACCAGTTTCACTGCCTGTGACTATTATACCATCACTGCAGAAAAAATCAGCTGCTTTGGCTAGATCAGAAATCCACAGGTCAGAGGTCACTGCATGTGCGCTGGAGAATGGCACATAAAATAAAAAAATAGTCTTTCTAATTCTATCATCTATTAGTATGCTGGGAACACTTCTACTCTATAACCCCACACTTCTCTATTAGTATGCTGGGAACACTTCTACTCTATAACCCCACACTTCTCTATTAGTATATGCTGGGAACACTTCTACTCTATAACCCCACACTTCTCTATTAGTATATGCTGGGAACACTTCTACTCTATAACCCCACACTTCTCTATTAGTATATGCTGGGAACACTTCTATTCTAACCCCACACTTCTCTATTAGTATATGCTGGGAACACTTCTATTCTAACCCCACGTTTCTCTATTAGTATATGCTGGGAACACTTCTATTCTAACCCCACGCTTCTCTATTAGTATATGGAACACTTCTATTCTAACCCCATACTTCTCTATTAGTATGCTGGGAACACTTCTATTCTAACCCCACACTTCTCTATTAGTATATGCTGGGAACACTTCTATTCTAACCCCACGTTTCTCTATTAGTATATGCTGGGAACACTTCTATTCTAACCCCACGCTTCTCTATTAGTATATGGAACACTTCTATTCTAACCCCATACTTCTCTATTAGTATGCTGGGAACACTTCTATTCTAACCCCACGCTTCTCTATTAGTATGCTGGGAACACTTCTATTCTAACCCACACTTCTCTATTAGTATATGCTGGGAACACTTCTATTCTAAACCCACGCTTCTCTATTAGTATGCTGGGAACACTTCTATTCTAACCCCACGCTTCTCTATTAGTATATGCTGGGAACACAGTGGAGTGGAACTAGTTGAACATTGGGAGGGCCAGTCCATGGCCAGAGGCACCATTATAGTTTAGCAAGTGCCATAAGCAATTGCTCAATTAGGGGTGTTTAGGGGCACCCCCCTCAGAAACACATGAAGCTAACTCTGAGATCAATTCTGAGGCTAATTTAGTGTTTCAAAAAATGAATATTATAAAACTGGCAGTCAAAAAGAAGTACTCAAAGAGCCAAATCTAAGTTGTGCCGCCTAGGAACAAACTATCCATATTTTAGGGCAAAAATTGATACCTTACCTAATTTCCCCTGGGGGGAGGGGGGGGGGAGTTAAATGGTTACTATATAAGTTCGTGATATTTTGTTGTAATAGAAGGATTCACACTTTTACCTACAGTAACACAGTAACACGGTGTAATTTTTTCATGGGTACTACTGCATATTGTAGGTGATGTAATATGAACATTTGAATGAAACTGCTGCTTTATAAGTTTAAAACTACTGTAAGTGTTTTTATGCCCTTTATGCAAAAAGGTGTAGAATTAGCACAGAATCTAGAGGAGAAATTGTCATAGTTGTCTGAAGAAGGTCATACTCAGAGACATATTGCTGCTAGAATTGGTTGTAGCCAACAAGGTGTGTGCAAAGTTCTTAGTTTGTTAGGTTCAGGGGTAAATAAATATTCCTAGAGGGAAAAGAAAAACAATTTACCATGAAGACAGACTGATTGTTAGGAAATGCAAATCAAATCAATTCCTAGGATCAAGACTGAAGTAAAAGAAATTCTACAATCCAGAGAAGGCTAAGAGAGGCTGGGCTTTTTGGTCCTAAGCCTAGGAAGAATCCTTACTTGTCTCAGACAGGCTCGGTTAAATTTTGCAAAGATTCACTGATATTGGACTTTGAAAAATGGTTAAAAAGTGTTATTTAGTGATGTATCAAGGTTAGAAGTGATGGGCATGTGCATGTTAGAAGAATGGCTGGTGAAAACTTTAATGATCACTGTGTTATGAAAAATGTTAGGAGGGATGTATATACTCTACTGGGGCAGGTTTTTTGACAAATGTTGAAGAGAGGCTTTGTTCTAGCATGTCTTCCCTCAATCAGACAGGATTATAGATAGTTGCACTTTTAGATCAAATTTAATGAGTACTGAGCATGTGAAAAAAACCCCAACAAAGTGGGTAAAGAGATAAAACAACAGGTAAAGGGATTAAACAACAGGTAAAGGGATAATACAATAGGTAAAGGGATTATACAATAGGTAAAGGGATTAAACAACAGGTAAAGGGATAATACAACAGGTAAAGGGATTAAACAACAGGTAAAGGGATTAAACAACAGGTAAAGGGATAATACAATAGGTAAAGGGATTAAACAACAGGTAAAGGGATAATACAACAGGTAAAGGTATAATTACAATGTTGATGCATGATATGATAATAGACCCGACAGGCTTAATGGGGATGCTTACATTGATTTGCTTGGGAACTATATAATTTCTATAGTGTCCATCTATTGTCACTATAGTTGGGACTTGGATCTTTCAACGGTGCCCTGCCATACTATATACAGTTCTAATGCATAGTGCAGCATATCCACTGGCAAGTATATAAAACTCTCACTGGTATCTGTTAGTATAGAGCATCAACTCGGAAGGGCCAGGCCCCACAACAAATATTGGGAGGGTGTGGGGGGCACTGGCCTCTCTGGCCTCCATGGTTCCTACTCCAGTGATTAGTCTACTTCTGTTTGTAAACTGATGAAATTGAATGCTTATCTCAAGTCTATCATCTGAGTGCATAGCCTTATGTTCTAACCCCACACTTCTCTATTAGTATGCTGGGAACACTTCTCCTCTATTAGTATATGCTGGGAACACTTCTATTTTAACCCCACACTTCTCTATTAGTTTACTGGGAACACGTCTATTCCAACCCCCTGACATCTCTATATACCACCAATATAACCTCAATATTAGTAATACAGGAACACTTCTATTTCAACCCCCTGACAACTGTCTGTTAGTATATAGTCCTTGACATCTTTTCCAACCTCCCAAAATGAGAACACTTCAGTGCTGATTGGTCTTAATTGTTGTGACCCACATAATTTTCTGGAGAAAGGATGTCTTACTTCTTACTTGCAAAGCCTTTACCAGTGTTTTTTCTGTATATCAGTCCAAACTGAGATATTCTCTACTCCCATAGCCTTCCGATAGCGGAGGAGATCTCCAGCACATGAATCCATCCATCCTTCATCTGCCACATGGGAGAACGAGTACCCTTCAACTCGAATAAAGTCAGCACAGGATGTGAGAGCAACTGCCAAGGCTTCTTTGTGTGCATCTGGTAGGGAGGGAGAGGAGGAATGTGGAGAGAATAGGATGTAGAGGAGAAATGGAGGGCAGGGAGAGGGCATGGAGAGGATAGGGATAAGAAAGGAAGAAGATGAAGGTGCTATAATGGTATATGATTGTACTAACTTACATGAGAGTATTTGGATTCCAAGAATTGTCTCATCTCCAACAACCCTTCGAACTTCACTGGCTACTCGTGCCATGCATGCGGGGACCTCAGGGCCTGCCACACCCCTCAAATATGGAACATCATGCATGTTCTCCACTATGACCCCATGTACCCCATTACGCTTGTAAATTTCAGCTTCATGACATGCCTGTGAGACAATCCTATCAATTGATAAGGTGTTCCCTGGAGACCCTGAAGGTGGAAACAATATTTAACAAGCCACTACCCTCGGATGTATGGCAAGGGAAGTTAAAGTTGTTTTCAGTTGCCTTGCAATGGATGTGTAGATATCTAAATGTGTACCTGGAAGTGCTTGCACGTGTATCATCCCTATCACAGCGCTCCATGACTTACTAAACAACCTTTTCCACCTGTCCATCTTGGAGAGAAAAAACTGCACATACGCAGATCTTCGTGCAAGAGAGTACTACACATGCGCGCGCAGACTTTCGCCAAGCATGATAGTGTTTACACACAATGCATGAGACAGAAAAAA
Organism: Diacarnus erythraeanus; assembly: GCA_964016965.1. Lineage (NCBI taxonomy): Eukaryota > Metazoa > Porifera > Demospongiae > Poecilosclerida > Podospongiidae > Diacarnus > Diacarnus erythraeanus. Next base: position 1,729,999 of record OZ024684.1, on the reverse strand, counting down.
AAAAAAAATATATATATATATATAAAAGCTAGTCATGCATACTTTATTATATAAGAGATTAATAATAATTGGTCTCATATCACAATATCCATAAACACATAAAATTTAATGATTAAAAATATTGAAGACTCTCCAGATGTTTTAGCTAGCAGCTACAACTGCTGTCCTTCTTAGTGGACCGTCCCAGCTTAAATGTTCCTATTTTGTTGTCATTTGCTATTTTATCAAGTGGCAAGTTCTCGGCTAACAAAAATGAATATATTATTATTATTATTATTATTATTATTATTATTATTATTATTATTATTATTATCATCATCATCATCATCATTATGTTTATGTACATGGAGGGAAATGACTTTAGAGCTACAGTGGAACTTCTCTACTCTAAACACCTGGACAAATTAATGTGTCCTGATTAGAGGGATGGCCTCATTTTTAGAGAGGTGAAGTTCTATCAATGTTAGCACACAAGCTGATATTTGAGACATAACATAATAATTATTATTACTTCAGCATTCTATACCTGGTTATTGTCACATAGTCAACAAATATTCTAACATTCATCCCTGAAGTGACTTTAATGAGTCTACATCTCCCTACCCACTTCAAGGTGTTATCATTATGAAATATGACTCTTATAATTCTTATATAACTCAATGTAATTACCCTTTGTAATGAATTTAAAAATGTTATCTCATGAAATATGATCCATATTGGTAGAGAAATTAATCACATTCCAAGATACATAGAGATCATATGACCACTAATAGCATATCTGACACCACCTGGTGTACATTCCTGGGTGTGGGTACTAACTTATAGAATGGTATCCATGTAAAAGACCCTTGTACAATACAGATGCTTCCACATGCAATAATAGAGCTGTCTACATTCATTACCTATAGTTTTGAATAGTTCATGAACATTAATACTCTCCTTTGCACTAGTTTCAAAAAAAATTGCATCAGCGTGCTTTGCAAAGTTAGTACCTGCAGTACTGGCAACCTGCATTGGATATACAACCCACATACATCTTGAAATATAGAGTGACCTTTATAGGAGCAGATCTGGAAAGAGGGGGCAACCCCGCCTTTTGCTTCTAACCCCTTCCCCCCTTAGAATGCTGCTTTATAACTGAGTGTTGTAAAGCAGTAATGAAATATAACTCTAATTACTCTATACCGATCATTGCTAATGCTTTCACATTGTGCACTGGAGAAGAAATAAACATCTCCATCCTAAATGTCATGGCCTTTGGGCAAAGAAACAACCTTCTATTTTACAACATATTCCCGGATCCAGCCCTGCTTTATAGAAGCCAGTTCAAGACTACATTACTCTCACTTTTTAGAGATTCTGGTTTTTAGTGGGTTATGCAAACAGCAGAATACAATGAATGTTAGCTATAATCATTACATGTGAGAGTATAATATACATCTATGCTTGTATTAAAAATTATATTCATAGAAAATACTTATTTAAAATAGCTAAAATTCACTAAAATGAGCACCAACGTGATAGATTCCCCACAAATACATCTTGACCCCTACATAAAAATAACTAGCCACCTTAACACAAAGGTAAACTGTTTTGTTACCCACCCAATATAAAGGTAAAAAGGTTTCCTATAATAATAAAGGTAAACTGGGTCCCCTCCTCAAATAAAACTTTAAATGGGGGTGGGTACAGAATACTAACATGAAAGTAACATGTACATAACAAAGTTGATACCTGTCTGGAGGCCTCCAAATCAACTTTATTCCCAGCAATAGCCAGAACAAGGTTCTGAGGGCCTAGTTGCCGAAGTTCAGCGATCCAGGTCTGCATGTCGTTGAAACTTCTCTGTTTTAAAGAAGGAGAAGTAAAGTATTTGTGGCATTGGAAACTTTCATTAGGATGGAAACATACTATTGCCTCTTTTGTCCAAGATAATTAGAAGAGGAGGCTTACTTAGAGCTTAACATAACAAGGAGCAATCAATGTACTTTCAGGTACAGAATAATATTGCTCTGTTTCAGAAATTTAATCTTACTACATAGAGTTCTTCAACAGCTTATTACATCACAGATCACAGTGATCTCTCACTTTCAAGGAGTCTTCACATAACTTCTATGCTGGCTACATAGACATTGGCACATTATAATTTAGCTCTCTTGCCTGACTTGAGCATAATTGAACATAATAGCAACAATTTGTGAGCATAGTGGCAACAAATGTAAAGCAGTTAGCTAAGAGTTATTAAATTCAAGCATTATTCCAATTTCAACAGTCTTGACTAGCTACTAAGATAGAGCAAAATGCCTCTTCAAAATTGAAAAAAAAAAAAACTCATTCCACTGAAGCTGACAATGTGGTGAAGCTGAAACCATGGCAAAAGCTGAACCATGTCAAAAGCTGCACATGTGCTGATTTAAGGGTCAGCTTTATACATAAGCATAATAGAGCATAATGACTAGTATTAGGAAGCATAATAGTGTGATTCTTAGAACATAGAAGCATATAATAGCTCAAATTTTGAGCATAATGTGCCAAGGCCTATGGCTACATCATGTGTAAGTTTAACCCTCACATCACTGAATTCTCACCTCACTAGTGATGTCATAACAAACAACTGCAGCAGCAGAGCCTCTGTAATACATAGGTGCCAATCCACGATACTAGAGGAGAAAGAGTTAAAAATATTGATACTGGAGGAGAAAGAGTTAAAGATGGAGAAAGAGTTAACCAGAGGAGAAAGAGTTAAAGATATTATTACCAGAGGAGAAAGAGTTAAAGATATTACTGCTGGTGTTAATAGAACTTTACCCTCCGAGATGAGACCACCCCTCTAACTAGGAAACTTTACCCTCTGAGATGAGACCAGTCCTCTAACTAGGAAACTTTTACCCTCTGAGATGAGACCACCAAACCTTTGACTTGGTCTCTATAGCTACTGATGTGTAACTTGGAAAAAATATATTTTAATGTTCTCCATTTTAGGATACAGTTTAGCAAGCATGTCTGGTAAAGTATACAATACAGTATATACAGCTGGCATATTATGTCCTTGTAGCAGTTAGCATTGAAAGAAAATTGTAGAGTGAATAATATGAGAGAGTAGAGTACTTGGATCAAAGATTAGAGTGATGTCATCACTCTACTAACAGCAAAGAAGGTTCATTATGAATGAATTAACTCTCAGATACTTTTCTTCTACAGAACAGCATACTACATACTATCAGCAACAATGAGGGAATCACCTTTCCTGTCCTAAAACCCACAGAATAGCACAATACTAACAGCAAAGAGGATTCACAGTGAATCACCTTTCTGGTCCTAAAACCATGTAACAGCAGTTGTATAAACAACTTAAAACAGCAAACTGAATAGAAGTACATGAAAACATTCTTTCTTTCTTAGGCTAGAGTTTGGCACTTAATATTGAAATATTAATAATGTGAACATTTTTCATAAAAGACTCAGATTCTATTGTGTACTGATGTTGATGCTGTTGTTAATGTAAACAACAACATCAATAATAACTCCTGACATTAGGCACTTTAAATATAAGATTATTATCAAGTGTTCACATAACTACTTACAGATAAAATATATATGCATGTTCCAAACCTCAATAATAATAGAATATCTCCATATATGGTATCCAGACCCCAAAATGAAGATACACAACCCCCTGAAATGAGGATACCTCTATATAAGGGTACAGTGGACATGAACCTCTGTATCTGAATCACACACAGAATGCTCAGATTAGATCAATACTTTAAATTTGGTTTCTAGTCAAAAAGGGGAGTCCCACTTTTCATAATACCCCCCCCCCCCCCCTCTCCTCCTTTGATCTCCTCCCCCCCTTCTCCTCCTTCCATCTTCCTCTCTCCCCCAATTAAACCATAACAACACTACCTCTTCATACTCTAGAACCTAGCTTCTGGATCACATAGGTTCAGATACATAACTTTATGCCTCATTTAATGTAGACATATCTAGTGTACAAAATAGAGATTCCATTGTATACTGAGTATAATAGAGATGTCGCACATAAAAAAAGAGAGGTGTGTAAAATAGAGGCTCTATTGTTGCATTGTGTAAAATAGAGACAGTGAGTATAATGACAAGGTGGTGCATAAAATAGAGGCTCCATTATGGTAGTGCACAAAATAGAGAGGGTGCAAAATAGAGAAGCTTATTATAACAAAGAGCCTCTATTATGAATCATTTCATTCCTGGACCCTCAAAACTTACCTTTTCTTGACCTGCCGTGTCCCATATCTGGAACAAAACAGAGTTGTCACCAACTTTAACCGTCTTAGTAGTGAAAGCAGCTCTGAAACAAAGTATAAAGTTAATAATGTTTGGTTCTCCTTGGGAGAGTATGAGGAATAGTGATGGGATGGAGCTCTGGAGCATCTAAGCCACACCCCACTCCTACATAATGGGAAATGAAGGTCACATTGTAGGAGAAATGTCTGTCCTTTAATCTGTTGTACTCCAAAACAATCCCTCAGCAGTATAGAATCCAACTGGCTATGTACCAAGAGGAATAATAACAATCTATGCACAGAGGTGTCCTCATTTCCAGATGTTGGAATAGAGGAGTTCCACTCTATACAGAGGTGTCCTCATTTCAGGGGGTTAGAATTAGAGAGGTTCCACTGTATACAGAGGTGTCCTCATTTCAGGGGGTTGGAATAGAGAGGTTCCACTGTATACAGAGGTGTCCTTATTTCAGGGGGTTGGAATAGAGAGGTTCTACTGTATACAGAGGTGTCCTCATTTCAGGGGGTTGGAATAGAGAGGTTCCACTGTATACAGAGGTGTCCTCATTTCAGGGGGTTGGAACAGAGAGGTTCCACTGTATACAGTTGTGTCCACTTGAGTGGGTTCCACTATAATAATAGAGGTCAGGAAGTTGGGGTTCCACTATATAGAGGTCAGGAGGTTGGAATAGAGGGGTGCATTAAAATAATAATTGCTATGCACAGGAGGTTGCATCTCAAGGCAAAGGGCATGCACGGTACTGGCAGTGGCTCTCAAGAGGTAATAAGTTCAAACCGGTAATGTAACAGCCCACTGAACTCCACAGCCACCTCCCCAAAACAGTAAACCATATTATTACCTAGACAACTAAGTGCTAATTGTCAGATATTTACCAATTAGGAAGCTAACCAGTGAGCTCACTAAGGAGTGTCTGCACAGTAGCTGTATTCCCTCCAAAGCACTCTCTACACAACAGTTCTTACAAACTAAAATGCATTAGCTAATGGAAACATAGCTAACAATTAAAACTTTACTAGAAAGATACAGGACTACAGATGGTACCAGAACCAGTACAAGAAACACACAAGAGTACAGAAAGAAGGTACTGGAGAAAACTAGTACCTACAACACAAGAAACACCATGCAAGAGGTCCTCAGGAGTACATCAGTAAGCACACTAGTACAAATGCATAATTTTTTCAGCACCCTCCCTCTCCCTCCATGGTTTCCTCCATTATTCCTCCCATCCCCTCAAAAGGCTGCCTCCAATTAAAAGGTCAGGTAAGTAAATATTTGAAACTTTGAAGGTGCAGACTCAGAAAATAGTAAACTGTCTACATTATTTAGAAATCCAACCTCCAAAACTACCAAACAATCCTTAGTTGTTGCTGCCCCACACAGTGGGCTGCCTACAAGAGTAGGAGAGCAAGTGTAGGGGATGGAGGTAAGGAGCAGGATAACTTAAAAAAGGTTGAGAACATACACACAAACTATGGGTAGCACACTCCAGGTTTTGTTAATTTACTATACTAGACATAGAATACTAATACTACTGAGATAGGGGAAACTACATTTACTAGGCCCCAGAGTGTCTGGAATCAGTGTCCACAACACAGGTTTAATAATTCAAAACAGTGGTAGCAGAACTAAGGTGTTGATATGGTTTTAAGACCAGTGCAATGTGTAAACTCACCCAACAGTCAAGCTTTCATGCTCTGAGAAAGTATCAGACACAAATCTATTCACAATACAGGTCTTCCCCACTCCACTCTCCTAAAATAATAACAGCCATTATTATTATTATTATTATTATTATAGTTAGCTTCCATACACCCTGCAGAAGGTCTCAGGACACGAAGTCTGCTAGCTAAAAGTCACTTATTGTAGCAGCAACAACACGACCACCATAGTACAACGTTGAGCCCAGCTACTGAAAATCATTAGGAAGCTAGCTAGTTGACTGGCAGACTCACAGAATTCAGTTTCGCTCAAGGAACCAGACTTTACCTAGCTACGCCTCGGAAAACTCACCCCCAGTAGACAGAGCTTCACTTCGTGCAGCGCCATGCAAATGCCCAACACAGCTAGCTACTTATAGGTAGCCAGCCATTCCATTCACTTCCATAATAGTTATTACATGTACCTATTAAATTAGGGCGTGATTGCTTATACAGTTTGGCGATACTTTACCTTATAAACAATGGCAGGAGATGTGAAGGTGACGGGTCTGAACGTCTTTCCTATAAAATCCTGCCACGCTGTTCAGGTGGGAGAGATCGGCCTGGACTCTTATGGAGTCGTGGAAGATCGTAGATTTATGCTTATTGATGGGAATGGGAGATTCGTCTCACAAAGGAAGTTCTCAAAATTGGCCACAGTTAACTCCAAGTATATCACAGATGAAAGAGGGACTAGAATCCTGCTTATCAGTGCTCCTGGGATGAATAGAGATTTAGAACTTACCCCTGTGTTATCTGGTGAACGAATGGAAGTCAGTATATGGGAAGATACTGTCATGGTTGTTGACCAAGGAGAAGCAGCAGCTCAGTGGTTTAATGACTTTATAGGACATGGAGGAACTTTTATCAGATTGGTTGCCAGTGCGGAGAGAAGTCCATCACCATCAGTAGACACTCTACAAGGACATGGATTATTTCAACGAATTGTGACAAATTTCCCATCAGGATTGATGAAAAGATTACCAGCCATGAATATAGCACTCCCTGATGCTGGACCAGTGTCTCTCATATCATCAGAGTCACTGGCAGATGTAAACAAAAAGTTGAGAGAGAGGAAATGCGGTGATGTGCCTCTGAATCGATTTCGGATGAACATTGAGATCAGTGGTTGCTCTAGGGCATTTGAAGAAGATGAATGGCTGTTAATTAAGATTGGAACTGTTCCATTTCTAGTTTATAGAAATGCCGAGGTAAGCAATTAGATATCCTGAAATGAGGACACTCCCCTGTGTGCAGCTAACCCTCTTCCCTGTATTGACCCCCCCCTCCCTCCTCCATGTGTATGTGCAGTGAAACTCAACCCTCTGAAATGAACCCTGTAATTTTTCAAACCTCAAGATGATGAACCCCTATATTGCAAGAGGACATTCCCTATTACAGCAGAACCTTAAATGAGGACACCTATTGGGTGTAATCCTTTTATATCTCTGACCCCTCAATTCAACCCTCTGAAATGATGACATCTCTACATGCATTATTCCTGATAATGGTGACCTAGGTTCTAGCAAAGAGGGATGAGATTTGAAACATGCTGGGAATGGTGTGATATAGTCTGAATTTCAGCCTTGTTATGATGTATTTATATAGACTATATATACCTGGGAAAAGAATAGATTAACGATACTGTTTTCTATGATGTGTATTATAGAGATGCAAAGTGACTGGAATTAACCAGGACACAGGGCAACAGGATAAACTTGGACCACTAGAAATTCTCAGAACATACAGAGCCCCACAAGGCCCCACTCATGCCATGTTTGGCCAGCTGATGATCCCCCTGCAGGCTGGGGGGCAGGTGAAAATTGGAGACCCCGTGGAGGTGTTAGAGAAGAAAAAAAGATGACAAAAAACCATTCTGGCCACCACTGTAAGAGCATAGCCAGTTAGAAATGTATATTATTTTTAATTTATATTTTCAATATTAGCTAAAATTCTTCTTTATATTCACTTTTCAGTTACCTTTCATGTACATGTAACACTCAATCTTCACCTTTCTTCTTGATCATACTTGCACCATCAACACAATCCATAAACATGCTAGGTTTTATTTTTGTTTTAAGAATTAAAACCGTTGAATGTAACATTACAAATTAAAATGTAACCAAACAACCAAAGTTATGCCTGTTACACAATGGAACCTCTCCACTATAGTGTCCCACCTTCAAACTCCTCTGAAATGAAGACACTCCTGGCATATATGTATTCTCCCTAACCCCTGAAATGAGGGTACCAGTTCCCTAATAAATTCTATAGATTACTATAATGCCAATTACTGTACATGCATAAAGTGATAGTTGCAGGAGGCTTGTTTATGATAGTACATTCGTTATTTTACAAAAACAAATTTGCTTTAATTTGTGGCAACGTGGTCCTGACCAGTTCAATCAACTCTTCCTCCCCACAGAGTTGGCAGAGAGGGTTTCCTGTCAGTTTGAGACACTCCAAGTGATTCAGTTCCTTTAATACCTCAAGGACTCGAAGTTCTGATATGTCTTAGCCACAAGTTAAAGGTTAAGACAAAGTGTTACACAAGAATTAATAGACAGGAAGGAATGTAACAGTGGAAGGGAATTGACCAAGGCTCTAATAATGTTTGTCATTTTATTGTGAAATATAATATCTGTAAATTGCAAAAAATATGTAATTGGCTCAAAATTATTGAACTTGTACACAGGAAGGACTGTTTGAGAACAAGACTCTCTCATTACAAGGGACTGTTTGTAGAGAGAATATTAGGACTTCCTTTTAAAACATGATACTATGTATGTTGTCTCATTCTGTTTCATTAAAAACACACACACACACACACACACACACACACACACACACACACACACACACACACACACACACAAAAAAAAAAAAAAAAAGAAAGAAAAGAAAAGGAAAGAAAAGAAAGAAAAGGAGAAGAAGGGGGGAGGTTCAGGATACAGTTATTCTTTAGGGAGAGGACTCTCAGGTTCTTCAACTCCCCCATCTCCTCTGGAAGGTGCTCCAGCTGATTGTCATCCAGTAGTAACTCAGTTAGACTGATGAGGTATTTGATGTTAGGCTGAAGAGCAGTGAGTCGATTTTCACTTAAATCTACACATGTGTAGAGCTGCATATGCTCCAAGAAATACAACTGAGAGAGCTCCTGTGAAATTAATAGTGAATGATGGCTCTTTATTCTTCGTAACAATGAGAGAGGGACTCTGCCATTCATACCTCATTTCAGGGGTGAATAGAGGAGCTTCACTATTACAGAGGTGTCCTCATTTTAGGAGGCTGGAATAGAGAGGTTCCACTGTATACAGAGGTGTCCTCATTTCAGGGGGTTGGAATAGAGAGATTCCACTGTATACAGAGGTGACCTCATTTCAGGGGGTTGGAATAGAGAGGTTCCACTATATACAAAGTGTGTCCTCATTTGGGAGAGGGTTTCACTGTTATTGTTTCCTCATTTCAGAGATTAAAATTAAATAATACCTTATTTGCTAAACTCAAAGTCCTGTTGGATGGTGAAAATGTCTCCAAACACACTCTGAGGATCTGTTCAATCACAAATTTGCTCACTGTAATATACATAAACAATACATCATAAAGATCATGGGAGGAGCTAGTTCTCAAAAACTCTATCCCATAATTCTGGTGAATAGTATTTAATTATTTGCAGTAGGTAAAGTGGAACAGAAATAACTCAGCTTCTATCTGTGAAAAGTAAAGTGGTTTAGAAGTAACAGAAACTACATCTGTAGAATTGTAAATGGTTAATCACTTTGTGTAATTGTGCAGAATGTCACATGTAACATTGCATAACACTACATGTAACACTGATCACTTGTGCATAACAACTTACTGGTGGGGGTGGGGGGGGAGGGGGAAGGGGAGGGGAGGGGATGTGAGGATATCTCACTCACTCAAGTCTCTATAGTAGGCAGCTCTGTATAAATCCACACTGCAAAGTTTATTCAGCATATCTGTGATCTCAGATAAATACTTCCGGCCATCAATTGCTTCCATAAGTAATGCTACAGTCAGTATGCACCCTGAGGGGAGGGATGGAGGAGAGGGATGAGAGGAGAGGGATGGGAAGAGAGGGATGAGAGGAAGGGGATGAGAGGAGAGGGATGAGAGGACAGGGATGGGAGGAGAGGGAGGAGAGGAAGGGGATGAGAGGAAGGGGATGAGAGGAAGGGGATGAGAGGAGAGGGATAGGAGGAGAGGGATGGGAGGAGAGGGATGAGAGGAGAGGGATGGAGGAGGGGGATGGGAGGAGAGGGATGGGAGGAGAGGGATGGGAGGAGAGGGATGGGAGGAGAGGGATGGGAGGAGAGGGATGGGAGGAGAGGGATGGAAGGAGAGGGATGAGAGGAGAGGAGTAATTACTATAGTCGTGACAATAGGTAGTAAATTAATTATAGAGCCTCAAATGTTTAGAAAATCACCAGCTCACATTTATTGTCTGGCTCCAACTCCATCAGTTCTTGACAGTTGCTCAGTTCAGTCTGTAAGACAGTGGTGGTAGCAGCTGTCAGAGATGATCCAAATGCCTTTTCTTCCTCTGACACCCACCAACTTTCCACTTCATTCACTAATTGAGGAAGAAGGGAAATACTCAAAGCAGAATGTGAATCTCTCTCTCTCTCTCTGTTGTGCGTGTTGCGTATGTGTGTGCAGGTGTGCAGTGTGTGTATGTTTTTGTGTGCTGTGCGTGTGCAGGTGTGTTGTGTGTACTGGGTGCGTGTTTGTGCAGGTGTGCTGTGTGCTGGGTGCATGTGCGTGCAGGTGTGCTGTGTGTGTGCAGGTGTGTTGTGTGCTGTGTGTGCATGTGTATGTGTACAAGATTATATCGATTCCGTAACTAATTCTGAGGAACTGACTCAAAAGCACAGCATATAACCTCATTCATGAGCACATGCAACCCCTTCATAATGCACTTTAACTAACAGGATGTGATTGATATCATAGATCAGATTAATTCCACTGGCACTATATCATGCTACATACCATTAGAAAGTCAGAAGCTAGAATAATTCTCAAATTAAAATAAATGGAACTGTTTTCGAAATTAAATTATCCCAAATAAATGGCATCGCTTCCAAATAATGGTACCATTTTTAAAATTAAATTATCTGGTACTGTTTCCGAAATTAAATTACCCATAATTACCAGGTATACTTTGATATGCTAAAATTACGATATTTATATGATTAACCTTTAGTAAGGGTCACAGCAGTTTCTAAGTGATCAAATTCGACTTTAATCACAACCTCTTCTTCACCAGTCATCAAATCAAGAGGAACTGAGCAGCTATATACACATTCTGGCCAGCCAGTATTATCATAGATAGTCACAGAGATGCTTCCTAGTGAGACTTTAATAGGATTTGATTTGCTGACCTAAAATTACAAGGTTGGAGAAAGAGAATAGCACGTGTTCTAGAGAGAGGGTGGACAACATGTGTCCCAGAGAGGCATGTGTCCCAGAGAGAGGGCAGAGAGCATTCATCCCAGGAAAATGGCACAGTAGGAAGGGAGAGGAGGCCAAGATGCATTACCTTTATAGGCTGGTTGAAAGCAATATAGATAATAGGCTGTGGCTCTCTCTGAAAAAGTACAGATACCAGATCCAGAGACTTGTTCCCTGTGTAGAAATCTCAGTTCATGGGATTATATCTCAGCTAGTACTGACTGAGTACCTTTGCCTAGCAACCATCTCTGGTAGAACCACGCACTCTGGTCACTGGGATCCGTGAAAAAGGCATTCTGCACCAACTCATGCTCTGAAATAGCAAATAGTTGTCAGGGTTTAGTATGGGGGAATATTACCCATTCTCCCTTGTATTTTGAACAACAACAACAACAACAACAAAACAAACAAACAAACAAACAAACAAAATTTGCCTCGACCCTGGACAATTTTCTCTCTAGTCACCTACCTGGTTATGCAATATCATGATCTGGCTAACTGCTCAAAGTTATGGCATTTGGCACAACAGCCAAAGAGCTGGGAAGAAATGAGGGGACTTACCAAAACCCAATTTTTCCTCCCCCTACCCCCACTTTAATGAGAGTCGGGGGGGGGGGGGGGGGGGGGGTAAAGTAACTCTCTTCAGGTAGACCATGGGTAGACTCTTCTCTCCCTCTCTCCTCCCGTTCTAGCCCTAGCCCTAGCAAATTTTAACCAACCACACCAGAGCAATACCTTTTAAAAGAGCTTCTTCAGCCACACACCCTGGTGTATCAGGTGATGGGTGGAGCTTAGGGAGAATTTTGCTTCGATAATGCCAAGCTGAGTAGTTGGAAAAATTAGCAGCAATCTTCTTGTAGGTGAAGTCAAACTCATCTTGAGGAGAAACATCAGACGACTTCGAGATAACAAAACGCCGATAATCCCAGCAGTGAACTAGAGATAATTAAAACGAGTAAGTCCTAATAATTAGAAAATAAATTTGAAATACAGTTTCTCTCGTCATATTTTAGGAATAAATCGCAGAGTTCCTTTTCTCTCTTCCAGTCTGGAGCAGGACTGTGGGTTGTCGTCCACTCTCGATGAAGCCAGACACAGTATGCCTTGGGGTTCACCCTCAGGCAGTGTTCTAAGAGAGAGAGCTCATCTTCAAACAATTGAGTAACTTCTTCAGGAGACCTATTTTTAGTGTCAAAAAAAAAAAAAAAAAAAAAAATATATATATATATATATATATTAAATGACACATTTCCAATTAAAGTCAAAATGAGTTACAGGTATTCTAATTGTAGCTAGCCCTAAGTAAAGTATTCTAATTACAATGCCAAAATGCATTGAATTATAATTTTAACTTTGAGTTACAAGTAAAAATGCTAAAGAATTACAAGTCACATGACCTGAGCATGACCTGAGCATTCTGGTCCCTTGATATGGTATTCTAATTGACGAGGTATTCTAATTAGCTCCTTACATTGTCTCTAATCTCTCCAACAATATTTCTCTCCTATAATTCCAAAACGTTGTGATTTCTGGATTTTGTGTCAGCACATTTCGAGTTAAACTCAGTGCTTCGTCATCATGATCACCTGCGGCACGCTAAAACAATTAGAGCAGTTTCTTAATTTAGAGCATCTAAAATGAACCAGTAAAAAGAAACCTTTTCATATATCTTTCTTGTGACCTCTCTATACAACAGAACCTTCTCAGCCTCTTCTTTTTTCTTTGCTTCTTCCTGCTCAGCAGAATATTTCGTTTTGACTCTGCCATGCTGGAAAGACACAAGGAAATGACTACCTCCACGTCATTTTAAAAGGAATTAAATCTTACCATTTCTGACAGGTCTACAAAATAGGTCAAAGTTCATAAAAATGTCGAGTCAGGATTAGCACATGGCTTGGCATGGCGGAAATGAAGCTTGTTGGAGCAGATGCAGTGGATCATCTAGAAAATCAGGGCGCTGTACATCCAGATGAGTTAGTGAAGATAATCACAGAGTTATTCACATGGAGCATTGTGGGTTGCATGGTGCTTGGTGGCGTGGTTCCATACATTCCTCAATATCGGACAATTCAGAGGACCAGAGACGCTGAAGGATTCTCCACTTTTGTGTGTCTGGTACTTCTGGTAGCGAATATTCTCCGGATATTGTTCTGGTAAAGTTTGAAGGATCAATATACAGACTCCTACAAGTAGAGGAGAAATTTAAACCAGCTCCATTTCTAGCCTTAGCGCCTTACCCCCTAACCTTAGCCCCTAGCCCTAGCCTTACTCTCTAGCCTTACCCCCTAGCCTTACCCCCTAGCCTTACCCCCTAGCCTTACCCCCTAGCCCTCACTCAGCTGATTATACAGACTCCACCAATTTTCTATAGAATAGAATACTACTTCCATTCAAAATCAGATGTTTCATTTATGTGGACCTGCAATAGTCCCACAGGGTCCAGTTTATGTAACTGAAGTTCCATTGTACTCCCAAAAATCTTAAATTTGAACAAGCATTGGGGAGTATTTGAATCTCCTACAATCAGACTGACATGTCCTCTCATCTTACAGGTTTGGCAAGAGGTATGAGCTCCCGTTGCTTATTCAAAGTCTTATCATGATTGCTACAATGTTAGGGATGATGCATATCTGTGTCAGAATCAAGGCAGACAAGGCCACAGTTGTCAGAAGAGTCATGGGTCAGTAAACTGGTTTCATATTCTGTGCTATGTGACTACAGTGGTATCCCTCTATTCCAACCCCCTGAAATGAAGATACCTCTGTATTAAGGACATCTTGGGACAAATTGAATACAGAGGTGTCCTCACTTCAGGGAGTTGGAATAGAGGGGTTCCACTGTATACAGAGGTGTCCTCATTTCAGGGTGTTGGAATAGAGGGATTCCACTGTATACAGAGGTGTCCTCATTTCAGGGTGTTGGAATAGAGGGATTCCACTGTATACAGAAGTGTCCTCATTTCAGGGTGTTGGAATAGAGGGATTCCACTGTATACAGAGGTGTCCTCATTTCAGGGGGTTTGAATAGAGAGGTTCACTGTATTATGTAAAGCTGCTTCTACAATCATGCTTAATAAAATATTTAATTTTATGGTCAATGGACCAATGGCAAATAAATGCATTTAATTTTATATAATAGTGTATTTTATGTTGAATTTCACTTCCTTCCTCAGATTTTAAGATGGAGTATTTCTGGAAGTGGACATATTTTAGGGATTATTTAGTCTTCCTGGGGGTATTCTGGGTAGTGGGTTGCTGTCTCACTCTAATCTTCATCAGAGTCTCAATATTCGTAGAGCTGTTGGGATTGGTGTCATTACTGCTTGAAGCATGTTTGGGAATACCTCAGTTATGGAAGAACTTCAGCAACAATTCAACAGAGGGGATGAGGCAAGTGCTATGAGATTAGCTTTCAGTGGAAAGATGAGAGTTTAGTCTTGATCTCTAGCACAGTTTATAGTGGAATCTTAGGTAGTAATAGTACTTCAACCCCTGTAATGAGGTCATCCCTTTATAATCAGGAAGATTTAAGCTGTCCAGGTTCTACTGTATTCAGTTTTGAGTTAAATTCTAGGAATAAACTTGTCCTACGGACGTGAAATTTTTTGTACCATTGTGCTTATTTGACACTGAAAGTATCCTGATTAAAGTGGTGATCTCATTTCAGGGGGTAAGGTTCTATTAATAAGCTCATATTCAAGTATCCTTATTTCATTTCATGGGGTTGGAGTAGAGGAGGTACTGTATATAGAGGTGTCCTCATTTCAAGGGGTTGGAACAGGAGTTCAACTGTATACAGAGGTGTCCTCATTTGGAACAGAGTTTATTTCAGGGTGTTAGAATAGAGGAGTTCCACTGTAGACTATTGGTTTATAAACTCAGACTTGGTATGTCCAATAATAGCAAACTCTCTAAAAGCAACAACACTATTTGGTATTGTTCTGTTATAAAACAAACAAGTAGCTGTGTATATAGTTTCAGAATCCAATCTAATGGTGAGTGCCTATTAACACATTCAGGCTGCTGTTATTATGTTGATATTAATACATGGTCTATCTGCTGTGATGTTGTCAGGGCCTGAGCTATGAACACTAATGAAATTTTTGGCTTTATTTGTCTGTGTGTACCTAACTATAGAACAGTGAGATATATGTTTTTTATTGGCAGTTAATGTTTTGGTGGTTTTAAATTTGATGATCCTTACCAAACCCAAATTAAATCACGGTCAATGGAGCTCTTGTATTTGGGGGTGTGTCCACATAGAATAGTGGATGCCATCTTAAGAAGTGTAGTGTCACTCAAAGAGTGAATATTAGCTACCAGAAAACTAGAAATCCATCTGCATATTGCCTCCTAATTAACACCCATTTTATGTGGACACACCCCCAGAGTACATACGCTCTATAAAACCACTATACGGTGATTTGTTATCTCCCCTCTCCTTACGAACTCTCTAGTGTTCAGATGGTGGTCATGTGGCTAAGTGGAGACTCATTCAAGACTTGTTATTTCATCGTCCGACATTCTCCCATGCAGTTTTGGGTGTGTGGAATTATGCAAGTTGTGGTAGACATTATGATACTGTTCCAAGTCTTCTCCTACCGGAACCGAACAGCACCCATAAAACAGCTAAAATAGATCCACACCCCCTCCTCGTGGCCCATGGGCCATGACATGCATAACATAGTTATTTAATATTGATTCCTAATGATGCAAGTTGGTATGTGGGGAGGAAGATTACTAAAATATACTGATAGTGGACAATTTTGAAGTATAATTTTTTAAGTATAATTTTTAAGCATTAATTTTTGTCATTCTTTTTCATTATGTCCTGTATTTTGTGTTTTTATTTTTGACGACCCTGTGCAATGGCGCTGTTCGTTTTGAAGACGGCTGCTTCCAGCAATATAAGCAGCTGTGATGCTGAACTATGTCAACTGAGTAATGAAATATGGAGAAATCCAGAGCTGGGATTTCAGGAAAAAATAGCACACAAACTCCTCACTGATTTCCTGGAGAAAGAAGGGTTCAAAGTACACCGCTCTTTCGCTGGCCTTCAAACAGCGTTTAGAGCTGTCTTTGGTTCTGGGAAGCCTAACGTGTGTTTGATATGTGAATATGATGCCTTACCAGAGATAGGCCATGCCTGTGGGCACAACCTGATAGCAGAGGCTGGAGTTGCTGCAGGGTTGGGTGTGAAGGCAGCCCTGGAACACGGTGAAAACATCAGTGGTACTGTCACCATATTGGGAACCCCAGCTGAAGAGACTTTAGGAGGGAAGCTGAACTTGATACAGAATGGAGCATTTAATGATATAGATGTAGCAATGATGGTTCACCCTTCACCCCATGACATTGTGAGTCCGATTTTCCTTGCAGTTTCCATGTGGGAAGTGACATTTTCCGGCAGAGCAGCTCATGCAGCTGCCTTCCCCTGGGAAGGACTGAATGCTTTGGATGCTGCTGTGATGGCCTATAACTCCATCTCTATGCTGAGACAACAGATGAAGCCATCATGGAGAGTACAAGGAGTTGCTCTAAATGGAGGTGGACCAGATCCAGCTATAATCCCAGCATCCACCAAACTTCTCTTTCATGTAAGAGCACCAGAAAAGGATGAGCTTGCTGTGTTAGAGGAGAAGGTAATGGCTTGTTTCAAAGCGGCAGCCACTGCCACTGGTTGTACAGTGACCATAGAGCTGCACACACCGAAGTTCGACAACCTCCTTAGTAACGACTGTTTGGCTAAATTGTATGCTGAGAATCTAAAAGCTTTAGGGAAGTCATTTGAAATGGTGAAAGAACTACCGATTTCTACTGATTTTGGGAATGTGTCTCATACTGTACCATCAATACATCCTATGTACAGTATTGGTACACAAAAAGTCTTCAACCATACTGTGGAATTTGCAGCCATGGCTAATACCCCAGAAGCCAATGTTGAGACTCTTACTGTAGCCAAGGCCATGGCCCATACTTGTATTGATGTCATGAAAAGAGAAGAAATGTTTGAAAAAATACAACTAACATTCAGAGATTCAGGTAAAAATTAATATAACACAATATTATGTAATTACACAGTGAAATTATGATGATTTAAGAGGGCTAGTTTCCCCCAGTGGGTAAAGCCCTGTTAATATCTGGGTTAGTCCAGTCAAGGCTTACGTTGTCCAAGTGATTATCAAAATCAACTAACTGTTCAAAGATGCTGTTCTCCACCATCTTCAGTGTATCTCGTACAGTATTTACGTCCTTCATCTTGCTAAACAGTGTGTGTGTGTGTGTGGGATGGCTAGAGCTCTTAGTCATTTGTCCAGGTTTTACTCTAGGATACCACTAACACGGCACTTTGTGCTGTGGGTGGCTTCAAGGTGTGGGAGGGGGGATGAACATATTAGTGATCATGAGACCTATGGCCAACTCACAGGGTAACAATTTACTAACATAACCCAATCACATCAAACTACCTTTCTTTGCCACTGTTTTCTAACTTTTCTTGTGATTAGATTTGTATTATACCCAGGTATAGGAATCAGCTTTGCTTGGGTAAAGTATAGACAACAATAAGGACTTACAGATTTCCTCCTTGTTCCTTCCATGTCTGTTCTTTTCTGGTATAAAGCTAAGAAAGAGTAATTTGATACAATAAGTTGTTTAAATCTGTGCTCTCAGGTGAAATCTACACAGTAGCATAATATAGAGTACAGTGGAACCTCTATTTCATACACAAATTAAAGTGTCTTGATTAGAGAGGTGGCTTCATGCATTTTTCCATCATGACAATGTCATATTACCAAAGCCTACAGGCATGGCTGCCATGACCATGGAGAAAAATACACATGCAAAGTTCTATACTCGATTTATATTTCTTACAACAGCATAATCGATATTACCTTGAGAGCATGGCCGCTCTTGGGGTTGGTTATTTTCATATTTTCAACCTGATCAACACAACAATTGTTAAGAGTTGAACATAATCTTTGTTAGCAAGCTGGGACTATAATGGTTTGGGATCACAAGACAAATATATGGACATATTTGTAGTATGAGAGACTTATTTAACCTGGTCTGACAAACATGACTGGCTTGAAACTTCCAGATTCACTTTCAAGCTTGGTCTATGTCCAGTTGGGGTGGTTTGTAAGTCCAAAATAGTCCACAGCCCAACACTTTTGTCAGACCAGTCCTTTTGAATTACTATTGGCCCTGAATTTAATTTGCATATCACACAGTTCACTGTCTTACCAACAGCAAGCAAGCTTTATCACAGTACTGAGCAATCTTCGAGGCTATACACTGTGCAGTATCACTGACGCTGGTGTCGTTCAGTAATTCATTGGCTTGGTAATAACCCACAATGCTCAATCCTTTGGTGCTGCTATAGAGTTCAACCTAACAGTCATTGGCATGATGCACAGCAGACAAGACAAATATGTTACATTTTTATCAACCCAGTTTTGGGAGACTGCTATGCAAATAGAATTCAGAACATGAGTTATTTGGGGCACTAAATCCTAAAGACAACACATTCTTGTAAATCTCAGTAAATCTGTTTTGTAAATCTCTATGCAAATACCTTATGTTCTAATTTACCTCACTGGTTAATTATAATACAGTGTTCTTTTTAACCTGTGTGAGAGCAATTTCCAACATTGGAGCCAAACCTATGCCGCTATGAAACAAGGGAATGGCGTCTTGTATCTGCACACTCTGAGTTTCTTTGGAGATAGAACCAATGACCACTCCATTGACGGTCATGTGAGGGTACTTACAGCAATGCATGATAATCTTTCCATACGCCTTCAGCGTCATGGAATAGGAATAAGACATCTTTTCGTCTTTCGAGTATAACTTCTAATTAAAGCACATGGTCTCCACGTGTAAATTGATTCCAATTGAAGCACACTGCACTGCAACCTGTAACTTACTAGCTATTTACCTTCAGATGTCATGGCTTTTACTCCCAAGTTTTGGAAACCAGGTATATATCAGACATCCTCCACACTGCCTTGTTGGAAGTATATTTCACACCCTCTGTTTCCAGGTTCTTCTAAGCCTGGAGTGTCTTTAGAGTTAGAACGACCCACAGATACGGAGGGAAGCGAGGGTGCTGGGTCATGTCTGTCTTATAACCCTCATATGAACCTTTCCCTTTCTCAACAAAGGCAGAGACTGCCTATATTTAAGGTTTGAGTTGGAAGATTTAGGGTGTTGGTGATGTTTTGCCACAGTGTAGGAACCAAATTCTTTACTTGCTGGAGAAATACAGGACTGTGGTTATTGTGGGGGAAACAGGCAGTGGAAAAACTACTCAGGTATTTCCCTCTTGAGGTTCATTATGACAAGAGAACCCGAAAAAAAATCTGTTTCAGTCACAAATAATGTACCCAAAAATCCCTTGAGAATGGCTCACATCATCTCTTATCTCTACCTGCATCAGGCTGAGAACGAGTTTGTATGTTAATTTAATTCTCATTCCAGATTCCTCAGTACCTACATGAAACTGGGTGGACTGGGAATGGATTTATGGTAGGAATCACTCAACCAAGAAGAGTGGCAGCAACAACTGTAAGTGTAACTTTGGGAAGCAAGCAGTGAGTGAGTGGATGCTACAGTGAGTGACTGATTGGGTGCTACAGTGAGTGAGTGGGTGCTACAGTTAACAACTGAGTAGGTGCTGCAGTTAGTGAGTGAGTGGGTGCTACAGTTAGTGATTGAGTGGGTGCTACAGTTAGTGGGTGTGTACAGGCAGCGAACAGGACTAGACTTTAGCTAAGAATTTCTTTCAAAATGTCCCAAATTCTACAGAAGTCAATTTAGATCTTTTAAAAGCCATACCCCACTCCTCTGGCACACCACACCCACCCTACCTTATCCTGAAATCATCAATAACTAACTATTGACTGGTAAGGAGTAGTACCTTATAAAAACACTAAGTAGACGGTCAACATAGTTATTAAAGGTGTCAGTGGTGAAGTAGAGTTTGGTGTCAGTGGTGGAGTGAAGTTTGGTGTCACTGGTGAAGTGGAGTTAGTGGTGGAGTTTTTAATGTTTGTCTATATATAGGTTGCATCACGAGTGGCAGATGAAAGAGGTGCTGTATTGGGACATGAAGTGTGTAAGACATCATGGAACTAGAGAAACCTGTCAAATAATCCATCCCCTCCTCCATTCAGGTTGGGTATTGCATCAGGTTTGATGACTGTACTGACCCCAAAGCAACAAGAATCAAGGTACGTATGAGAGTTGATTATTATATTTATTATATTTATTATATTATATTATATTATATTATATTCATGGCCAATAGTAAACAAAGTGGCAGTGAAAATTAACCAGATTTCTTTTCTTTTCTTTTCTTTTCTTTTCTTTTCTTTTCTTTTCTTTTCTTTTCTTTTCTTTTCTTTTCTTTTCTTTTCTTTTCTTTTCTTTTCTTTTCTTTTCTTTTCTTTTCTTTTCTTTTCTTTTCTTTTCTTTTCTTTTCTTTTCTTTTCTTTTCTTTTCTTTTCTTTTCTTTTCTTTTCTTTTCTTTTCTTTTCTTTTCTTTTCTTTTCTTTTCTTTTCTTTTCTTTTCTTTTCTTTTCTTTTCTTTTCTTTTCTTTTCTTTTCTTTTCTTTTCTTTTCTTTTCTTTTCTTTTCTTTTCTTTTCTTTTCTTTTCTTTTCTTTTCTTTTCTTTTCTTTTCTTTTCTTTTCTTTTCTTTTTATAATTAATTTTTTATTTTTGTCATTATTATAGTTTCTAACAGATGGTATGCTAGTCAGAGAAATGATGTGGGATCCTCTGCTCACAAAGTACAGGTTAGTGGGAGATACAGAGCTATACGGGCCTTAAGGGTGATCTCCACCCCATCTCTTAGGGGATAGACCCTTATCCTCTCATAGGGTAGTAATATAGGTCCCACCTCATCTCTCTCATAGGTAATAATATAACCCCCTCTCATAGGGATAGACCTCAATCTCCTTTAATAGGGTAATAATACCCCATTCCCTTTGAAAATTAAGGGCTCTTCAATAAGCCTCCTTCTCTCTCCCCCCCCTCTCTCTCCCTCCCTCCTTCTCTTCCTCCCTCCTTCCCTCTCCCTCCCCCTCTCTCTCTCCCTCCCCCTCCCTCTCTCTCCCTCTCCCTCTCTCTCTCTGCCCCTCCCTCTCTTCCTCCCTCCTTCTCTCCTTCAGTGTTTTAGTGTTGGATGAAGCCCACGAGAGAACATTGAATACAGACATCACAGTCGGGCTTCTCAGTAAGGTGAGCTGTCAGTGGATGAGCTGTTTGTATACATGAAAGGAGACTCTGTACACAGCCATCATCCTTCCTTCATCTCTCTAGATTATGAAGAAACGAGATGACCTTCGAATTATAGTCTCTTCAGCTACATTAGATGCTGAGGTATGGATGTAGCTGTGCTGGGTATGGCCCTTGGAAGGATAAATCATCTTTCTCCTCCATGTAACAATACCTCCTATAGCTATTCAAGAAGTTCTTTGAGACCAACCCTCACAGTTTGAGAGACCCGAGCAAAGATACAGCAACAATAATGAGCATCGAAGGAAGGGCCTATCCTGTGGACATTTTCTACACCAAACAGCCAGTCCCTAACTATCTGATGGCAACAGTTGAGACTGCCCTAGCCATTCACAGAGAACAGGGAATGGGAGATGTCCTTGCCTTTCTCACGGGACAGGAAGAGGTAGAGAAAGCTGTGGCTGAGATAAGGTAGCCATGATACACACACTCGGTTTCAGTGGTATGGGTTGTACAGGCTCTGTTTCAGAACTTTCCTTGTACAGGGAACATGCCAGTCTTTCAAAGAAAGGGTTGCAGCTCCAAGTCCTACCTATGTATGGGGGATTACCTTATTCTGAACAGGTGTTGTTGTTGTTGTTGTTGTTGTTGTTGTTGTTAAATGTTATTGTCATTAATCTTTTAGATAAGAGTATTTCAACGAGCACCACCAAATACTAGAAAGGTATATATATTACTAGAATATGATTCCTTCCCTCCTCCTTCTTGTCCTACAATCATGGACAACACCTCTACACTCCCCTCTCTATCTGTAATCTCAGGGATAACACCTCTAAACTCCCCCCTCTATCTGTAATCTCAGGGATAACACCTCTACACTCCCCTCTCTATCTGTAATCTCAGGGATAACACCTCTACACTCCCCTCTCTATCTATAATCTCAGGGATAACACTTCTACACTCCCCTCTCTATCTGTAATCTCAGGGATAAACCTCTATACTCCCCCCTCTATCTATAATCTCAGGGATAACACCTCTACACTCCCCTCTCTATCTATAATCTCAGGGATAACACCTCTACACTCCCCTCTCTATCTATAATCTCAGGGATAACACTTCTACACTCCCCTCTCTATCTGTAATCTCAGGGATAACGCATCTACACTCACCTCTCTGTCTGTAATCTCAGGGATAACACCTCTATACTCCCCACTCTATCTGTAATCTCAGGGATAACGCATCTACACTCCCCTCTCTATCTGTAATCTCAGGGATAACACCTCTATACTCCCCACTATATCTGTAATCTCAGGGATAACACCTCTACACTCCCCTCTCTGTCTGTAATCTCAGGGATAACACCTCTACACTCCCCTCTCTGTCTGTAATCTCAGGGATAACACCTCTATACTCCCCCCTCTATCTGTAATCTCAGGGATAACACCTCTACACTCCCCTCTCTATCTGTAATCTCAGGGACAACACATCTACACTCCCCTCTCTATCTGGGACAACACATCTACACTCCCCTCTCTGTCTGTGGATAACACCTCTATGCTCCCCCCTCTATCTGTAATCTCAGGGATAACACCTCTACACTCCCCTCTCTATCTGTAATCTTAGGGACAACACCTCTATACTAAAAATAAACATATCTTGTGATATTTTTAAGGTTGTAGTGGCTACCAATATAGCAGAAACATCTGTTACAATACCAGGAATTATCTATGGTAAACAACAAACAAACAAAAAACAGACTTATTCTTTTTATTGTTTTACATAGTCATTGATTGCGGATTCGTCAAGCTTAGATCATTTTCAACCAAAACATGTCTAGGTAAGACAACAACAACAACAACAGCAACAACAATTTGTGTCTTCCTCAGAGACATTAGTGGTAGTTCCCACATCTAAGTCATCAGCTCTTCAGAGATCGGGTCGTGCTGGTAGGATAAGGTCGGGGAAAAGTTATCGTCTTTACACAGAAGATGAGTTCCATAAACTGAGAGCCTCCACTGTTCCTGAAATGCAGCGTAGTAACATGGGGCCTGTAGTTCTCCAGTTGAAAGCCCTTGGAGTGGATAATGTGCTGCGTTTCCATTTCTTGTCGGTGTGTGACCAATTCAATCTAACGATTGTTCTTTCATATGGTCTTCTCTCTCCCCTCCTCTCCCCTCCTCTCCCCTCCTCTATCTCCTCTCACCTCTTCTACCTCTCCTTCTCTCCTCTTTCTCCTCTCTTTTCTCTTTCCTCACCTCTCCCCCCCTCTCCTCTCCCTCCCTCTCCTCCCCCTCTCCCCTCTCCTCCCCCTCTCTCTTCCTCATCTCCTCTCCACTCTCCTATATGCATCTAGCCTCCTCCAGCTGAATCTTTGTTACAAGGACTTGAGCTTCTGTATGCATTAGAAGGTGAATACTCTTTAAGGATTCATTGAGAATTTCCCTTTGACATAATATAGTCATAAGACGTAGCTTGAAAGCTCCACCTTCTTTCATATGTACGTATATAGGAAAATCCACTAAAATGCCCACTTCCTTTCTGCACTTCCTGTCCTCTTTCCTGCCCCTCCCACTTCCTACCCCTTCTCTTTCCTGTTCCTATCCCCATCACTTCTCTCCTCTCTTCAGGTATAAATGATCACTGTGAGTTGACTGACCCTCTGGGTCTCCAGATGGCCGAGTTTCCCCTCAACCCTATGTTCGCCCGAATGCTCTTAATGTCTGGTGAGTTGTCCAATCCACCCTCTCAAAATGTAAACTTTTTTGGGCTGTTACATAGAGAAGTTTGGCTGTTCTGAAGAGGCACTGACTATAGCTGCAATGCTTCAAGTCCAACATGTTTTTACACTACCCAGTAGAGCCAAAGTGCAAGCTGTGAGTGTATAGGGTCAGATATTTCTGGGTATTGAGAATGTGCAATATGCAGGAGACTAAACGGAGGATGTTCTGTGTGTATGAAGGAGACCATATTACAATGTTGAATGTTTACAAGGCGTTCCTCAGGGTATGTTCATTAGCAAATGTTTCTGCTCTTTGTTCTACTCTCTGTATACTATATATTCTGCCCTCTGTATACTCTGTTCTATTCTCTGTATACTCTGTTCTGCCCTCTGTATACTCTTTTCTATTCTCTGTATACTCTGTTCTGCCCTCTGTATACTCTGTTCTGTTCTCTGTATACTCTGTTCTGCCCTCTGTATACTCTGTTCTATTCTCTGTATACTCTGTTCTGCTCTCTGTATACTCTGTTCTATTCTCTTATAATCTGTTCTCTGTATATTCTGTTCTACTCTCTGTATACTCTGTTCTGTCCTCTGTATACTCTGTTCTGTCTTCTGTATACTCTGTTATGTCCTTTGTAAATTCTGTTCTATTCTCTGTATACGTATCCTGTGTATACTCTGTTCTGTCCTCTGTATATTCTGTTCTACTCTCTGTATATTCTGTTCTATTCTCTGTATACTCTGTTCTATTCTCTGTATATTCTATTCTACTCTCTGTATACTCTGTTCTATTCTCTGTATAATCTGTTCTCTGTATATTCTGTGTATACTCTGTTCTACTCTCTATATATTCTATTCTGCCCTCTACAGTATGACAAAAATTCAAGATGGTGCCAGGAAAACTTCCTCAGTTATAAAGGTGAAGTTGTGGGTTCAGAGTGAATGTTTTTGGTAGCCCCCCATAGTGGGGGATTCGGGGTCTGACATACATCAATTTTGAGGGTGTCATGTCTTTCCACAGATACATCAATTTTGAGGGTGTCATGTCTTTCCACAGATAGGAGTTGGGGAGGGGAAGGGGTCATTATCTCACAAATAATCTTTCTGTGCTCTATACTGATCTGTACAGGACTGTGTCATGCTGTTAGTATAAGGGAGAACTTGAAAAAGATGTTGCTTCGATTCAAGATCAAGCTAGTCTCATGTGATGGTATGCATAAGAATACTCTATAAAAAATCCTCTGCAATGTGGGGGTAGGCAGTTAATAGAAGTACCAGAACCCCCCTTCCCCCCTCCCCCAAATAACGTATAATTCTCATCCACCATTTAAATGAGGAAGTCCCTCTAATTAGGGTAATGTAATTTGTTCCAGAATGTCAACACTTCCTCTGTTACATGTGCATATTGTGCAGTGGAACTTCTCTACGACACCTTGGGTCCTGGGTGAAATATTATCTATACACAAGCTGTTATTTCGGACATATGCAAGTGCCCTTAATACAGAGGTGTCCTTATTTCAGGGAGTTGGAAATCCACTGTATACAGAGGTGTCCTTATTTCAGGGAGTTGGAATAATGGGTATCCACTGTATACAGAAGTTTTCTCATTTCAGGAGTTGGAATAGTGGGTATCCACTGTATACAGAGGTGTCCTCATTTCAGGAAGTTCCACTGTATACAGAGATATCCTTGGAATAGTGGGTATCCACTGTATACTGGGTGTCCTAATTTCAGGGGATTCCACTGTAATTAATGTGTTATCATCACACTGTATCTTCACTAATGATCTGATCCAATACCTCTAATTGTATAGATGATCCAGTCCCAATTCAGAGAGCCATAGTCTCAGGATTTTTTTCCAATGCTGCCAGACTCCATTATACTGGTTGTTACAGGTATATACTATTGATCGATATAGTTTTATCAGTTACCAAAGGCCTCTACTATTAAAGTATATATATACTAATAGAAAGCTTATTTCAAGAGCTGTACCTTGGTACCAAAATTAACTTCATAGGTGGTTCCAATCTGGAGTTATGAAGTCGGGCAATATCGGGCATGCAACCCTGTCAAAATTTAGTCATACAGCTTGTCAAAGAGTCTTCTTGTGCTCTAATTTATAATGTTCTTTACTTTAGGACTATTAGAGGTGATCATTCTTTGTACATCCATCCATCATCAATACTTTATGAACAGAGGTCACCTCAATGGTAAGACTATTCGTGGGACAACTCTTTACCAGATACAACACTGGAATTTTTATTTCAGGGTTGTGTTCAGTGAAGTCATTCAGACTTCCAAGCTGTACATGAGAGATATTACAGTGGTAGGTTATTAGGATAATCCTTTTTATACGGTTGAGTCCATGGCCCACCATTATTCACCAGATTGAGCCAGATTGGTTGTATGAGTTAGCCCCACACTTCTATGAATTTGGCACAGTGAGTAGAAATATATGTTTAGTGGTGTGCTCTTTATGGTGGATGCATTTGTATAATAGGAAAGAGAATTAGCTGAAGCTAAAAGAAGAAGACTTCAGTAGGATTGAAAAGGATCGTCAGATCTATATACGCTCTATATATAGTACCATCTTGTACTTTTATATTTGGTGACCATTATCAATGTATTTTGCGCACGTGTCTAGCGGTCATGCGCGCGGGAATAATCTAGACAACGAAAGCGGTGTCTCGAATTGCGGTCGGTGTGTGATCTTGGCTTGGTGAAGATTATTTCAGCTAGAACTACAGAGTGACGGATTCTCTGTCTGGTTCGCCACCATTATGTCGGATGACAATTTGTATGAAACTCTTGGGGTATCCAGAGGTGCGTCAGATGCCGAAATAAGAAGAGTAAGTTATACTTAAGTGAGTTTAGTCAACACGATTGATTTATTTCTATCACACTCTTAGGAGTACCATAAACTTGCCAAGAAATTCCACCCAGACAAAAATCCAGGAAATGAAGAAAGAGTGAGTGAACTAGCTGGCTAGATAGGCTTTTAATGACCAGATGTCATGAACAGGAATGTAACCAAGTGCCAATCCTTTAGAACTCTTATAAAGGATGCTCTGTAATAAGGATAAAGGATATGGACACTTCTCCTGATACTTTAGTGTGTTATATTGCCTCTGAATTAAGTGTATAAGGGACGTTTTCCATGGTCCCAATGTGTCCTATATAGAACAGTTCCACTCTAATATCAAAACCAGAATAGAGACGGTTCAATAGGTCCACAATCAGAACATTCTATATTCACCTGTTTGTATCTAAATCAGTTCAAGGAGATCCAAACAGCCTATGAGATCCTTTCTGACCCTCAGAAGAGAGAGTTGTATGACCGGTTTGGGATAGAAGCCGTCAAGGGGGAATCAAGTTCAGGAATGGGTGGTTTTCCCTTCGGAGGCGATGGTATTTTCTCCCAGCTTTTTGGTGGAGATTTGTTTGGAGGATGTGAGTTGGTCGTTTTGTACCGTTTGTGTGGCTCTCTCCTGTCATCTTCATTTCTCTTGGTGTTCCCTCATAAAGGGTGGTTTCACAATAGGGGGCTTCTTCTTCTTGGTGTTCCCTCATAAAGGGTGGTTTCACAATAGGGGACTGTCAACTCGCTCCCCCTATTGTGTTCCATAATGATAGCATTAAGAGTATTATTATTATTATTGTGTGTGTGTGTGTGTTTGTGCTGTAGTTAGTGGACATAGTAGAAGAAGAAGATCAAAGGCAGAAACCATCGGGATACCATTGGAGTGAGCACTAAATAGAAATAATTCATGGGAGGGCTTCTCTAAAAATTTTAGTCTCCAAATATAGTCACAAAAAGCTTAGTAATATTATACATGTTTGTGATACAATGTATCATGCTTAGACATGCCTTGTAATTTTGCATTGGTACAAAAAGCCTCATCCTTTATATTCGAACCAAATATGAAATCACCATGTAACTGACCATATTAGCAGAATTCTATATTTTGTAAAGAGTCACATTGGAAGATCTGTATAATGGTGCCACAAAACATGTGGAGTACAAGAGAAAAGAACTGTGTAAAACATGCAAAGGGTAAGTTTACATTCCTCTGGACTTGTGGGAAGGGTGTGTTTTGTCACTTTCAGGATATGAGGTCAGTAATGAAATAGTGTCATCTGACTCGTCTCCCTCCTCCCCTCCCCCTACCTCTCCTTCCCCATCCCCCCCCCCCCTCTCCCTTCCTCCCTCTTGGGAATAATATTTCTTGGCACCGACTGTAGAGAAGAGTTTTATAATTAAATAGATACATTGGAACCTTCTATTCCAACCCAAGAACACTTGGATATGTTCCAAATAACAGCTTGAGATGGAACATCACTCCCTGAAATGAGACCACTCCTCTAATCAGGACACTTTAATCTATCCCAATAGTGAGGTTGACAGTTGTCATCAAAGCTATGAATATCATTCATTATCAACACGGGACATTTGAGATCAAAGGTTGTCTGTCTAAATAATCTGACCTTTGCACTATGACATTGAACATACATAGTCAGACAATTATTCTATGATATCCCAGGGCCGGAGGGAAGCAGGGATCCACATCCCGTTGCCGAAAGTGCCAGGGGTCAGGTATAGAGGTCAAACTCCGACAGATAGGGCCCAGTATGATGCAGCAGATGCAATCTACCTGTTCAGACTGTGGTGGGTCAGGAGATTTCATACGGGAGAAAGACAGGTGCAAGAAGTGCCGGGGGAAGAGAGTGATGGAAATGGACCATAAGCTTGAGGTGGGCAGAGAATTGATTAGTTTGGTATTTTAGGTGATGTTGTCTTTCCATCAATTTTGGCTAGAATTTAGCTATTTTCTAGACCCCATAACCAGAACAATGTCTAAGACATATGGAAGAGGGTTGGGTACTAGAGTCCAGTTTGAGGAAAGGGTTGGGTACTAGAGTCCATTCCAAGAAAAGGGTTGAGTACTAGAGTCCAGTCCAAGGAAGAGGGTTGGGTACTAGAGCTAGAGTCCAGTTCGAAAAGAGGGTTGGGTACTAGAGTCCAGTCCGAGGAAGAGGGTTGGGTATCAGAGCTAGAGTCCAATCTGAGGAGAGGGTTGGGTACTAGAGCTAGAGTCCAATCCGAGGAGAGGGTTGGGTACTAGAGTTTAGTCTGAGGAAGAGGGTTGGGTATTAGAGTTCAGTCCGAGGAAGAGGGTCAGCCTGAAGCATGTGATGTAGGAGAGGATTGGGTAGGTGGTAAGGAGCTGAGCAGAATATGGACTGTTGAGACCCTGAAGAGATTATATACAGTCTGGGAATAACCTGAAAATATCCTTAAAGTTACTGGCCAGAGCTAACTTGTCTGGGTGCGAAGAGGTAGTAGGTGCAATATGTCAATAGCCCCTCCCATAGTCCCTCCCATTCAAAGCCACCTCTACTGCTAAACAACAACAGTAGTATGGAGGACACACTGAGGAGGTATAGAGATGATATAAAGGTTGCTGGAAGTCTGTTGTACATGATATTACCAGACAAGGAAACCTTTTTACACAGGTACACCTTCTACCTCTCTATTCCAGACACCATGAGACAAATTAAACTTCCCTCCCTGATTAGGAGGGTGTGGCCTCATTTAAATACCATTATCAAACCATTAATTGAGACATCCATGTGTCTTTATTACAGAGGTCTCCTGGAAGGGTTCAGTGTATAAGTGTCCTTGTGTAAAGGGTAAAGGGTTTCTATTGTATATGTGTAATGTCCCCACTTCAAGTGGTTGGATAGATAGGATTAGAATTAAGCCTAGCTTGGTAGTTAGTCATGTGTTTTTCATTTGCTATAGGTTCCTATAACTCCTGGAATGAAGAATGAACAGAGGATTCCCTTCCATGGACAGGCAGACCAGATTGTGAGTCAGCAGTCTAGGCTAGAATGGGGGAAACATAATATATCAGATGGGGGATGGGGCTAGAATATGTTCCCCCCATAATGTAGCAGTTATTAATGGAAGGGGAGTAGACCAGGACATGTTTCCTGGTACTGTGGTATTATACGATATGGGACATTTAGAGTAACATCTACATTGCCATGAGTATTACCTACTGTGTTATAGTAGAGAATCACGAATATGTTCTGATAGTTTCCTCTGGTGCAGATAGCTTAATCAACATGTTTTTGTTAGTTTCTCATGTGGTTACATTCTGATCCAGCCTGATGGTGATGCTGGAGATGTGATTGTCATCCTACAGCAGATGGACCATCCAGTCTTCAAAAGACAGGAATTGGACTTGTTTGTTGAGAAAAAGATCTCTTTGCAGCAAGCTCTTTGTGGGTTTCGCTTTCCCTTCGAGCACCTGGATGGGAGGAAAATGTCCATTACCTGTAGCCCGGGAGAGGTTATCTCACCTGGTAAATCATGGAGATGCATTCTCTGTTTAGTCTAAAGTCATATTTTACGGTGAAAAACTAGGGGTGCTATAGCACCCTTTGAACTTTGAACCCCACCCATGTTATCTATCTTCCATAAGAAAGGATATTGGAATTTTAGACCACAAGTTCCCCCTAGTTCCACTCCTTGAAATACTTCAATTGGAAGTCATTGGAAGGAGGGGTGGGGGGAGTGGCTAAACTCCACTATCCACTATCCCTTCATACTTTCTCCGGGAGAAAGTATGAAGGGATTTGAAGTATGAAGTTGTTAGTCAATATATTCTGTATTATGTAGGAACTATACAAGGAATAGAGGGAGAAGGTATGTCACATAGTCGCCATCATGATTACAGAGGGAATCTGTATTTTATTTTCGACGTGGAGTTCCCAGAAGATAACTTTTTAACTGAAGATAAGTTTAAGGTGAATATAGCATGTAGTCCAGGTTATGGAAACAACCCACTCTGCAGTGTAGTACCATAGTCCAGATTACTGCTCTGCATTATAGCATGTAGAAGTAGAATTTTATTCTAATTGAAGAACACTCTCATTTAATTCTAATTAATGAACACCAGTATTCTAACATCCACTTATGAAATAGATGCTCATCAAGCTGTTACCTACCAAACCGGATAATCCTGAAATAAGAGAGGATATGGAAGAAGTGAACATGATTGACATTGAAGGGACCCGTAGTGCAGATACACATAAATCGGAAGTTTATGACAATAGTGATGACGATGATGGAGGTGGCGGCATGCATGGACAGAGAGTTGGCTGCCAGCAACAATAGATCTCAGGGGGCGGTGCGTGATGATGGTACAGAGCTGATTATGCTACAGATGTGATCTACAGTACATGAACTTAATATTATTATGATAGTTGTCACTATCTCAGTGCTTCATTTATTCTGCTATCTCAGTGGTTTAGCAAGCAAGATAATTTATTGTTCATCTATTAATAAAGAATGTGTGAGTCACTGATGACACCTTACCAACTGGGTACCTTGCATGCACTAGACAACCGATAGATGGAAGTGTGTGTGTGATTCTCCATATACCCCACATTAAAGGCAACATTAGAACCCTGAGAGAGGAGAGGGTTGAGATGGTACTAGTGAACCTGAACACAGTTGGGTCTGGGTCACCACACCAGTGCAGTCTGGGTCATCAGTGCAATATAGCACTTTAATTAGCAGGTGTTGGTTTAGTCAAAACTGTTGCATCATTGCATTGCAAGTGAGATATTATGTTAGGCTGTTAGAAATGGTATTTGCTACAAATATGTACAGTCACAGATATCGGCTGGTGGTTCACTGACAGAATTTGACAGTATTATTCCATTGACAGGTCTCCAGTTGTAGTAATGGTGGTGAATGTCTAGATTGTGTCCATAAAGGTGGTCTAACATTGAAATCACCTCTTCTTGTATCTTCTCCACTTGATCTTGAGGTGTGTAGTCATCTTCTGTTGACCTGTTGTTGGGTAGGACAATCGTGACCATATATCACTCATGTGATTATCACATGACAATCAGTGAGAATGCACCAATAAAATTAACCTGCCTGGATATTGTTATGAGGGAAGGTTTCTTGCCGATTCTCTGAAGGTGGTTAGTTGTTGAAGATATTAGTCCTATTATGGCTTCTTCTGAGCTGATGTGGAATGGTAGATCACTCGTCAGTCCAGAAATATGAAGCTGGAGATTTAAAAAAAAATGCTCTTGAAACAAAGACCCTCTTTCACAGGGATGAAATCTCACGTAGTCTGGATCAATGAAAGAGTCATCCTTTATGCTTCCCATCATTTCTTTCATTTCTTCTATCAAGGATCTGAGTGTGTGTGAGAGAGAGAGAGAACCATGTTTGGAGCAGGAACTAACAAATGAGAAATAATGAATAATATTCCTTGAGTCAGGCCATGGCTACAGAGGAACCTTGTAATGGAGACAGGTACCCACAGGACAGTCAATATTCCTTGGGTCAGGCCATGAATACAGAGGAACCTTGTAATGGAGACAGACCCACAGGACAGTCAATATTCCTTGGGTCAGGCCATGACTACAGAGGAACCTTGTAATGGAGACAGACCCACAGGACAGTCAATATTCCTTGGGTCAGGCCATGACTACAGAGGAACCTTGTAATGGAGACAGACCCACAGGACAGTCAATATTCCTTGGGTCAGGCCATGACTACAGAGGAACCTTGTAATGGAGACAGGTACCCACAGGACAGTTGATATTCCTCAGGTCAGGCCATGACTACATGAACCTATCATAATTATGATTAATAATCGGTGCATACCCCTACACTCACAGTTCCTTTGAGCTTAGCTCAAGTTCTCCTTTTGTGAGATTTGAAGTGGTCCACAACTCTTTCAGAGAAGACAGTTGTCTTTCTCTCTTCCTTGTACACTCACTGA
Source organism: Diacarnus erythraeanus (assembly GCA_964016965.1). Lineage (NCBI taxonomy): Eukaryota > Metazoa > Porifera > Demospongiae > Poecilosclerida > Podospongiidae > Diacarnus > Diacarnus erythraeanus. The sequence continues at coordinate 1,696,774 of OZ024684.1, read as the reverse complement.
CAGTAATAGACTAGGTGAGGGTAAACACATTATATACATATGTATATAGGGTGGTGTCACTTAAGGGGTTAATGCTCATTGACCACTGATGACAACAGACTCAATTGGATTCTCACAACGTATTTTAGGGTGGTAAGTATGATAACTAGTGGATGGTATAAGATGTTGTGGTATCACAATAGGAAGTATGTAGTAGATGATGTGGTGATAATAAAGGTTTATTTCATAGTAGAAGAGGAAAATAGTGGATGAGGTATATTGGTATCACAATAGGGGTAGTATGGTAATAATAGGGGTACAATAGAACCTACAAGACCCTCCAAAAATAAGGACAACCTCTGTACAAAACGTGCACACGTATCACAATAGGGGTATGTAGCAGATGGCGTCATAATAGATCAGGCCACATCTTTTATCCGGAAACTGCTATGTTGGGACTTTCCCTTGTTTGCCTAGTCAGCAAACAGTCATAATTTTGGTATCTCCAAATATGGAGCTCACCATAATGACAAACTTTGTAAAATCCACATACTTCATAATTTTCTGGTTCTTCAAGCTTGTAAAGTTGTTGGAGTAATCCATATTGTTCCTATATTATTATACAGTAATAGTTGTATCATAACACTAATTCAAGCTTTACTAATATCTGAGGTCATAGCATATTCGAATACTTAACCCCCCCCCTCCCCCCGAAGGGGTTTACAGGTTAATTTCGACTGGTTGTAGAAAGTAAAAACACCACCAGAAAGTTCTAAATGAGCAACATTTTGAAAAAAAAAAATCAACTTTCTAGGACAAAGTAGAGGATAATTATGAGCAGATATATAAAAAAGGAAAAAATGTGAATATGGTTTATACCCGCCTTAATTAATAGCCAACAGTGTAGCCTCTCTAGACACCTTAAAAAAAATGTCCAGATTAGAGGGGTGAGTTCATTTTAGGGGGTGAAGTTCTATTAATGTTAATACACAAGTTATTTGGGATATATCCAAGTGTCCTTGTGTCCTCATTTCAAAGAGGTGTTCAACTGCATACAGATGTGTTCTCATTTCAGGGGGTTGGAATAGAGGAGTTCCACTGTATACAGGTGTTCTCATTGGAGTTCCACTGTATACAGAGGTGTCCTCATTCCAGGGGGTTGGGATAGAGTATACAAAGGTGTCCACTTCAGGTAACATCCACACTTATATTGTCTCACAGTGATATAATATTATTAATCACCGCACCTCAGAGTAGATGGATCGGTAAGGATTACCAGTTGAAAAAAAGTCCAGATCAATATCTAAAATCCATGCCTTGGATCTGTCTATTGTGGAAATAATATTGGAGCTGAAGGTGAAATACTGGTCATCATGGGAGTCTCTCTTCGATGAACCACCATTGATTAGCTGGGTCTTAAAATCAGTGTCTAGGTGTGGTGAAGCTGAATATACTGACCTTGCTCTCTTGACGCAAGGAAGGATTTCAATCTCTGTTTTTGCTGGATAATTTGCATCTTTGCTTTCTTCCGTGGCCACTAGTTCCCTCTTTTTTCCAGTGGATGGTGGAGTACAAGAAGTGTTTGCTGAGTCTCTCATAGAAGTTGAATCTTCAATTTCTCCTATGGCCATCTGTGCAACTTCCTTCTCTTCAAGAGATGATAGAATATAAGAAGTGTTTGATGAGTCTCTCGTAGAAATATTTTCCATTGATATTTCACAATTTATAAGGGATGCGTCTATATCTGTAGCTCTTTCTATAGTTCTATCTCCTATTTCATCTTTGAAATCTTCTGTAACCATTGGTATGGAGACATCTGCTTCACCATCACTCAATGGTGGTTTCTGTAACTGCTTTGAACTATCTTGTGGGTTTAGTGAGGGGAAAACAGTCACTACATCCAGAGGAATGGTGATAGCATTCTCTAATGCATCACTCTCCACATAGAGCAGTTCACTAATGAAGTATGGAAGAGGACTTGATACTCTAGAAGACAGAAATAACTCTCTCTCTAATGTGATATCATATTATAGTGTTATAGCTACTCTTATATCCTTATGTGAGACCACTCTAATCACATAATGGAGACTCTATATGGAGTGGTCTCACATAAGGGGACCATTACAAGCTATGATATTAGAGTATATTATTTTCTCACCTAATTTGACCACTGGTCATATCCCTGCCTACACACAACCAATGAGTTCCTTCAGCGATCTGCCTGGCCCATGGAGGTTTCACCCATACCACATGTCCAACATGCCCCATATAGATGGCTGGAAGAATCCAATCAGCAATACTGGTCTTGGAAAAGAGTTCTTCTTTATTTACAAGATCATCAGCCTATGGTCAGAATTGTGTGGAAAAGTGGACAAGTAATTATCATCCAACAGTCTTATGAGAAAGGAGTTTTGTTACAATTGCTTATTTGTCCCTCCAGTTAAAAATACATAGGTGACTCGGGCTTACACAGCTAGACAATAGAAATGGCTCTTTCTCCATGTAACAGAATCAAATTATTAGCATTATCATTTGTACTATAATAATAATAATAATAATAATAATAATAATAATAATAATAATAATAATAATAATAATAATAATAATAATAATAATAATAATAATAATAATAATGATATTATTACAAAATACATGGTAGAAAGAGCCATGGAAATTAGCCTTCTTCCTGTGATCAGTTCTCAGATTATCTGATGTCTGCACTGAGCTATGTCTAGGACTGTGGGCCAGCAGAGATATAGATATCATGTGCTGAGACATCAGATCTCCGAGGATTAGTGAACCCCCTACCTCTTCCTCACCAAGATGTCGGGAGAAAGCAAGTCAGGGTGCGCATCCAAGTGGACTAGAAGAGCGCTGTTAAATGGCAGTTTCTTGGTAGCTATGGCTCTGTATATATGTGGCAGTGCCTCATCGTGATCCTCCACTACATGAACGTGCAAGGTAGCGCCTGCCTCGCTAACAGAGAGCTCCGAAGATGCAGACATGGGTCCGTAGGAGGCGGAGTTAAAGGGTGTGGACTTGTCTTATTCTATTAAATGCCCACTTTTGCGAGAGAGGAGGGAATGTTGTTGAATGACAATCGAGTTAGTTAGCTGAGTTCTCAGTTAGTATGGCTGTAGTGTGTGTGGCTGTCATATCTAAACAGGTGAAAATGAAATATGTAGCTAGCTGCCTGTAAATAGTCTCAGCTCATTTATCACTGATGTTCATGTTTTAGAATTTCCCTCTCTACCTAAGAACAGCTGCACCACAGAATGAGACAGACCTCCAATTCCAGTACCTAGTACATTCCTCCATTGATGTCATTGAAGAAAAAAGTACCAGAATGCATAGATGCTTGTGAATTTGAAATAGCTGTTAGTGAATGATGCATGGTCCTATATGAAGTGAGATGCACTGGCTTGTCTTATAAAATTGGGAAGATGGGAGTATAGTGGTATATTAGTAAAGAGATATTTTACAGTGTCCTAATACTAGAGTCAATTCCCTTGTGAATGTATAATGGGTTGAGATAATCAGGGTACTGTTTATTATGAGATATAGTTGCTCCCTGTAAACTGGATTTAGATAACCAGGGCACTGTTTAATTAATTTTATTATGAGATATATTTGCTCCAGTTTCGACTTTAAATGTTCCTAAAGGCTCGAATGATTTCCGTGAGCAATACCTGGGACTACTCTATCCTTCAGAGCAGTATAAAGTGTATCCTTCCACACTCAAAAAGTCTAAACACTCTAATATGTTATGGTTGTTGTTTGTACTTAAAAGTTTTTCTGCTAGTTATGGATATGCAACAAATACAAGAGTCAAGTTTATTATTGTAGCTGAGAACACCACCAGCCAGTCAAGGGATGGAGAAATAAAAATAGTATGTGTGTTTTCACTGTACAATGTCTGAAAAATTCAGAGTAATATAATGTTGCTGTTTCCTTGGTCCTATTGAGTTTGTTTTTGTTGTTTTTTTATGGTCCATACATACCAGTTTGTATAACGAAACCTACTCTAAATACCTTAACTAAGTGTTCTGATAGAGTTGCCTGGGTTGGGTCTAAAGTGCAGGGATGTCTTCATACAAGGGTTGGATTCCAATAGAGTCACTAGATAGTTGTATGAAGGTGCATTAATTTTTCTATTCTTTAATTATTATTATTATTATTATTATTTTTGCTGTTACTTTTTATCTTTTTGCCTCTAGCTATTCAAGAGCTTGCATGTTGCCTACACTGACATGTTCTGTAATCCATTTTATACTCCTGGAACTAAGATAAAATCACAGTGAGAGTACATGATACAGAATTGTTGTATGCCATAATTATTTTTAGTTGATTTATCAGGTCATTTGAAGCTGCTATTTCAAGTATTTTTCAGACTAGTAAGAATTTTATTGCAAAAGAGTGATATTTGCTAATTCAGTGTATAAATAAGTAAAAATAATTATTATTATTTTTATTATCGTTATAATAATTGTTGTTGTTGTTGTTGTTGTAAAAAAAAATATTATTGAACGCGCGTGTATATGTAGGTGGTGCTGACCCCTCCTTAAAAGTTGAGTTATGTCAGTAGTTGGTTATTCGGGAATAAGAAGTTTGCTAAAAGTTGCTGCTTCTGCTGCTATTGATAAAAGTACTCAAGAGCTTAATAGCCTCTCCGATCAAATATGGCGTAAACCTGAGTTAGGTTTTGAAGAATACACGGCACATAATCTTCTCACCGATTTCCTGGAGAAAGAAGGGTTCAAAGTACAGCGCTCCTTTGCTGGCCTTCAAACAGCGTTTAGAGCTGTCTTTGGTTCTGGGAGGCCTAACGTGTGTTTGATATGTGAATATGATGCCTTGCCAGAGATAGGCCATGCCTGTGGGCACAACCTGATATCAGAGGCTGGAGTTGCTGCAGGGCTGGGTGTGAAGGCAGCCCTGGAACACAGTGCTGACCTTCAGGGTACAGTCACAGTCATGGGAACTCCAGCTGAAGAAGGTGGGGGAGGAAAAGTAAAACTGATTGATGCCAATGCATTTGAAGGCATTGATTTAGCCATGATGGTGCATCCAAGTCCTTACTCTTGCTTGTCTCCAGGATTCCTAGCTGTTGCATTTATGAGTGTCACATTTTCAGGCAAAGCAGCTCACGCAGCTGCCTTTCCGTGGGAAGGGCTGAATGCCTTGGATGCAGCAGTACTGGCCTACAACTCTATCTCCATGTTGAGGCAGCAGATAAAGCCATCCTGGAGGGTACATAGCATTATTAAAGAAGGGGGTGTAAAACCAAACATAATTCCAGATAAGACTGTCATGGAGTTAATGGTTCGAACACCACATCATCAGGAACTTGAAGTTTTTGTAAACAAAGTCACTGAATGCCTCAAAGGTGCAGCTAAGGCTACAGGGTCAGAGGTTAGAATAGAAGAAATGGCACCTCGCTATAGCAACTTGGCTTCCAATTCTGTTCTCGTGAAACTTTTCAGCGAGAACTGGAAATCTTTTGGTACTGATGCAGAAATGTTTGTACCAGGAAGTGGCTCAACTGATATGGGTAATGTTTCATATGTGATTCCTTCAATCCACCCAAAATTTCAGGTTGGTTCAGGAGCTGGGATACACACACGAGAGTTTGCAGCCTCATCAAATACACCTGAGGCACATGTGAATACTCTGATAGTTGGGAAAGTGATGGCCCATACCTGCATTGATGTGTTAACTACAGATGGACTGTTAGAAGAAGTAAAGAGAGACTTTATAGAGAAATAGCTAGATGTAGGAACCATTAATTTTTAGCCCAGAATGTATGGACATTGGGTTACCATTGCTAAATGGTTTTGTTGGAGGCTTTAAAAACCCTCAAAGTAATCCCACTTTTCTCTTCTATATGAATTGGCATTTTCTAGGCGCGCGCGATCCAGCAAAGCAGCTGCTGATTGTCACAGCGATATCAATAAAAATTATTAATGGTGCTCAGGTTTGTCAATAGCGAATTTCAGACTGCACCTTTCTTGGGAAGAAGAGGTCGGTGTATAAACTACTCTGTAGCTATAATGATTCCGTGGAAAAGGTGCATAAAATGGTGTTGGATTCCTCCCTTGTTCTTCGTGTTAATGATACTTGTCATGAATTTCGCAAAAGATGGATTCTTCCTAAAGTGTGAAGTAAAAATTACTGCTAAAACTAACCTACTATCTTCAAAACCTAGGCTAGAAAATACTTCTTCCCAAGGGAATAATTCCAGTTCAAAGAAGCTGAATGACTCAAGGAGGCTAGAAGATACTTCTTCTCTGGAGAATAATTCCATTTGGAAGAAGCTAAATGACTTGAAGATATATGTTTATGATATTCCAGAGCTTTTCAACATGAAACAGCTGGAACTAAACAGGAAAAAACCACCAAAAATATGGGATCCCAACTGCACAAAGAATTTTTACAGTGCTGAATACTCCTTCCATCAGTTCTTGTTAAAAAGTCCAGTTAGAACAATGGACCCTTGGTTAGCTGATTTCTTTTATGTTCCATCATACAGTAGCTGTTTCCTTATCAACAACCACCCAACCAATCTCACCAAAACTGTCCTCTTCCATGAGAAGTTACTCAATCACATAAAGACCAACTACTCTTACTTCAATTTATCTCAGGGGAGAGACCACATCTGGATCTTCACACAGAAATTTGGACCTAAAATGTTTGGAAATTGGAAATCGATTAATAATGGAATATTTCTAGTACATAGTGGTCAGTACACGCTAGATGAATTCACTCCTCATAAGGACATCACAATACCACCAGATTTATCTGGATATAACTTTCCCTCTGTGTTTGAGCTACCTCCTAAACATCGTCCATCCAGGAAGTGGTTAGCTCACTTTGGAGGGGCTGTATTACCTATTAACCTGACAGATGAAAGAGGATCATATTATTATTCCAATTTTGTTCGACAGTATATCACAGAATATCTATCAAAAGACAAGTCATTTAAAATCACTGGGACTAGGGTTAGTACATATGTCAATGACATGATGTCTTCCAAGTTTTGCCTGTGTCCAGAGGGTTGGCATGCATGGAATCCTCGTCCATATCAAGCAGTTATACTTGGTTGCATTCCAGTTCTACTTAGTGAAGAGATAGAGTTAGCCTTTGAAGATCTCCTAGACTACTCTAAGTTTATGCTTCGTGTCAGACCAAGAGATATATCAAGATTGAAGATACTCCTCCAGTCTATTTCCAAACACAGAATAGAAAGTATGCAGGCAGAAATGGAGAAGATATGGAAGGCATTCAGTTATGGTGAGAATGGTATGGCCCCTTACATGATCCTGGAGGAAATAGCAAGGAGGAAGTCTCCTGTTCATGTTCGAAGGAGTTATCTGTGATTAAACTTTTAGGAAAGTTATGATAATAAATTTAGTGTCAGATACAACTTTAGATAATAGAAGATTACAAGGAAATTCATCCTCTGATTACTTTAGATGATAATTAATATACTACATCAGGCCACAGGAACTTGAATTACCAGACAACTCTTTACTCCATAATTACTATACATGTAATAATAAATACAATAATCATTATGTCATGATTAGCTATTAAGATTGTATATATAACTGACAGTAGAAGATGGACATGTCTCAGTTTGGGACTTTACTATGTGTAGTGATCAAACTACTCTTGAGTCTTCACTACATAATAATTTAAGAGAGTGGATAGTAATGTTGTGTTAAATGTGGCACATGTATGCATGTGTATACTCTGGTGTAGTTGGGAAAGTGATGACCTAAGGTATTGATGTGTCAACTACAAGTTAGGAGTTCAGTATTATGTACAGCAGTGAGTTTATAACGTGGGAGTAGTATTTTTGCTGTGCTGTTGCCTCTAGGTATAATGCTTGTGTGCCTTACCAACAGGGATCCAAATTACATATCTATAGTGTATCCGTTAAAGAACACTGAGTTACTGGACATTAGCCATTGAATAGCACTATCAAAAGTATTGTTAGTTTCAATAGGCATCCACCCACCCCCTACTAAGCCTATACTGAGTATATGGACAGAACATGTTTGGTGTGGGTACAGTATTTGAGTTATAGTCAGAAAGTTCAGAAAGTTCTAGCAGAATTAGTTAAGTTTGTAGGGTGAAGTAGACATTTTAATTATGGCTGTGGTAATAGTTGCGGTATACCATATTAGAGAGCAGGAATGCCCCATATGTGAACAAGTGAAGTTTGATATTTTTTTTTCTTTCTTTTTTTTTCCATCCAGAAGAGATGGGACTTCATTAACATTCATTTTTTGCTGATGAGAAATTGCAAGTCAATTGACCTATATACTATATATATACCATTTATGGAGATGTCATGAATTTGTACTCAACCAATAACCTATTGAAGATGAATGAAGATGGCATTGATGCAGGTGGTTTATGTAAAGAGATATTTTGGGAACATGCATACAATAAGAAATTTGATAGATCTTTTGGCAAAGATACTATCACATAGTTTCTGTCGCATGGATTTATTCCTACCCTAGGAGTATTGCAACATAATTGTCCCTTGTACTATCACGTTCTGCTCCTGCTGTGCAGAATCACAGGTGTAATGTGCCTGTTTATGGTTCATTAAAATCTACACTACAGCCCTGCTCTGTGTGGAGTGGAGACTTCATGGACATTACAAATTCTGTCCCCAAAAGCCTTATTTTATGCCCCTATGCTTATGTCCCTATTTATGCCTGTAGTATCTTCACTACAGTTCGCACGGCAAGAAACTCACAATTATTATACTGAGGTATAGATAGACTGACTGACTTATAACAGACTTATCACAGACTGAATTATAATTGAAAACACAGAGTTAAATAGACACAAAATGATACTGAGCATGCTCACTAAAAATCAATTAAACTGCAGCTGACATAATTTATGGTGACACACTACAATGCCAAAGATTATAATTATGCTGGCAGAATGTGGACATCCCTCTTGGCAGCGTGCAGTTCATGCACAGATATTCTGGATATTCTGCTAATGATGTCTAAGGGTTCAGCGGTGCCTAGTGTTGATGAAAGAGACTGTAACTGTAATGAGTGCCAGAAGAGGTAAACAGCTATGATATAGTATTCCCTTTTAACTATTTGAACAGCAGAGCATGCCTGCCAAGTTAAACAGTTATAAGAGTATTCCATTTTAACAAGGAGAGACCCAGGGAAATGCAATAAAACTAGAAAACCAACATAGCTCTGGCTGATGGTTAGACTTTACTTTCTACAGTGCAATGATTCTGCAGAAGAGGTGTATAAAATGGTGTATGTTCTGTGCATTGATACTAATCATAAATTTAACCAACCTAAATTACAAAGTGAAAATTGCTGACCTACTATCTTCAAAAAATACTTTCTCTCAAGGGGGTTTGAAGAAGAGGAATGACTTGAGGATATATGTTTATGATATTCCAGAGCTTTTCAACAAGAAACAGCTGGAACTAAACAGGAAAAAACCACCAAAAATACGGGATCCCAACTGCACAAAGAATTTTTACAGTGCTGAATACTCCTTCCATCAGTTCTTGTTAAAAAGTCCAGTTAGAACAATGGACCCTTGGTTAGCTGATTTCTTTTATGTTCCTTCCTACAGTAGCTGTTTCCTCATCAACAACCACCCAACTAATCTCACTAAAACTGCCCTCTTCCATGAGAAATTATTCAATCACATAAAGACCCGCTACTCTTACTTCAACTTATCTCAGGGGAGGGACCACATCTGGAGCTTCACACAGGGATTTGGAGCTAGACTGTTTGGAAATTGGAAATTGATTAATAATGGAATATTTCTAGTACATAATGGTCAGTACACTAGAGACGAATTCACTCCTCATAAGGACATCACAATACCACCAGATTTATCTGGATATAACTTTCCCTCTGTGTTTGAGCTACCTCCTAAACATCGTCCATCCAGGAAGTGGTTAGCTCACTTTGGAGGGACTGTATTACCTATTAACCTGACAGACAAAAGAAGGTCACATTATTCTAAAGGTGTTCGACAATATATCAAAAAACATTTCTCAAAGGACAAGTCTTTTAGGATCACTGGGACTAGGGTTAGTACATATGTCAATGACATGATGTTTTCCAAGTTTTGTCTGTGTCCAGAGGGTTGGCATGCATGGACCCCTCGTCCATATCAAGCAATCATGCTGGGTTGCATTCCAGTTCTACTTAGTGAAGAGATAGAGTTAACCTTTGAAGATCTCCTAGACTACTCTAAGTTTATGCTTCGTGTCAGACCAAGAGATGTATCAAAATTGAAGACACTCCTCAAGTCTATTTCCAAACACAAAATAGAAAGTATGCAGGCGGAAATGGAGAAGATATGGAAGGCATTCAGTTACAGTAAGAATGGTATGGCCCCTTACATGATTCTGGAGGAAATAGCAAGGAGAAAGCCTCCTGTTCATGTTCGAAGGAGTTATCTGTGATTAAACTTTCAGGAAAGTTATGGTAACAAACTTAGTATCAGATACAACTTTAGACAATCATTTAGACTAAATATATACATAGAACAATACAAGGAAATTCATCCTTTGATTACTTTATTTATACTACAAAGGAACTTGAGTTACCAGACAACTCCTTCATATTTACACTATTATCTTGATTATTATGTTAATATGTTGCAACATTGGATTACACGGTGTGAACTGACAGTTGGAAGGTCTTTAGCAATGGACATGTCTGGGGATCACTACACATGTCTATGTGTAGTGATGAGACTACTCTTCACTACATAATTATGAGAGTGGATAGTATAATGTTGGGCTAAATGTAGTAAGTGAAATCAGTGGTATGGACGACTTTTTAGGGCAAGGAGGCTAATAAGGTAAAGACAGATGAGCCACAATTGGGCGGGTAGGAGGGGTGTGTGGTAATTTGCATTTGCAATCAAGCTTACAAGTTATCCCATTTTCCAACTTACCTTACTGTCAGGAAGTTACTTAATGCTATACTCTCTTCCTAGCCTTAGTCTTAGTTAAGAGTTCACTATAGAGGGAGTTTATAATAATTGTTGTGTGGGATGCCTCAATGGCATTTAGTATAATTGTTGTGTTGGCTCTAGGTATAATAATGTCTGTGTGCCTGATCAACAGGGATCAGAAAAAAAGGCCAAATTTTACTGAACCTATCCTGGTGCCATTACTTAGGCCATAATGCTAGGTCATAATGTTGTGTTAATAATAGCTGTTAGCTGCAGTAGGCATCCATCCACCCCAAACTAAGCCTATGCTGGGTATATGGGCACAGTGGGGGGTTACTGTGTTGGTGTTTGAGTTAAGTCTTTATCATAGAAAATTCACTAGCTAGTTACCTAGACATAAAAATTATTAGCTGTGGTTACAGTTGTGGTGACCCAATCAGAGTAGAAATGTCCCAAGTGAAGTTTGAAATTTTTTTGATAAAAATAATTTCTTGCAGCTTCTTGAGAAATAGCAAGTCAATTGACATGAAGATGTCACATGAATTGTGTACTCCAACTCAAACCTAGTTATATACCATTGTTGAATTTATGAAATAGGATGATATCGATGTAGGTGGAGATTTCTTCCTGCTTTTTGGGAACAAGCATACAATAAGAAATTTGATAGATCAACCATTTTGGTACCCCTTGCTCATGCAGATATTTCATCAGACATTGAATGATTTCGAAGTTTTGGCAAAATACTGTTTCTAGTGTGTGAATTCATTTCTTTCCCAGTTCTTTGCTATGCTCTTCTAGAAGCATCAGTGAATACACCACAAGATTTATTTTGTGATTTTTCACTAAATGCTGTTGCAGGGCTTGCTGGATGCCTCATTGCACACATCCATAGTAGTGTTCTTATAGTCATGTTCTATTCATTACACCAAAGTTTAAAACTGTATCAAGCAGCAGATAGCTACTCTTGGTCATCCTGGGTGACCAAATCACACGAGAAGAAACGGTCACCCCCCACTGGGAAATTAGTCACCCTCAAGTATCTTAATATATACAAGATCAAGAGTTTCTTTGAATACTCTTTCACATAAATAAAATACTGGAAGGATTTTTATGAAGGGTGGAACAGCCATTGCATTTGGAAAGCTAACCATAAATCACCCAATCAGATGTTTGTAAAATCCTCACTTGGCATCTGGATTAATTTCACTAGACTTACAATTCATATATGTAGTGTGGAAGAAGACAGTCTGGTTCTGGAGGATGATGAGGGAGTGGAGGTACCAGAAATTTAATTTCAACTATAAAGGCTCAATCAACCTAGAGACTCCAAGTGACTGTAAAGGCATGAAGTGTCTTCTACAATGGGGAGTTGTTGTGATCACTCTTATAGCAATGTAGCTCATCCTTTTGTGTCTTCTCTTTTCCAGTCTTAAATCTGATTTTTTTTTTTAAGTATTTTTTAAAGGGGTATCTCTAGAAAGTAGGGATAGTTCTTCAGTGGGAATTTTTATTTCCTCTTACTGGTTACCTGTTCCACTAAAATCTTAACTGAAATTATCCTATCTATACCATCAGCATAGTGATAGAGAACATAGATACTCTGCCCCTCCGGGTGAGCAGAAACTTGTCAGGGAATCTGTAGGGTCTATTGATTTCTCAGATGACCAAGGCATTTACTGCATGAGTGATTGCTCAATGATCCAGTGTAAAAATGTTAGAGTGACCTACATAGATATGTATTTTTTACTGACACCTAATCATAAGATACACTTTATTAATGATTGAATAGCTTATGAATTAAATAAAGACAAATTCCATACCATTTACTAAAACAGCAAGTCATGATTGTATCAACGGACCAACGGTATCAAGGGCAGTTTATCATTATTCTGCGCTTTTCGAATGGTCAGGTTTGTGAAGCTGCTAGTCGAATAATGCATACCCAAATAAGGCCATTTCAATTTTATACACAAAGTTTGTTGATTTAAGGATTTTACCTTGTGCAGATGGCCATGTTGGTTTTGCACACATAGTACCTGTGACCCAGGTCAGTTCTTTTGCCTTGGTAGGCCACGAAACTCTTCCACTGCATTAGTGGTTAACTATCCATGGTCTGATCTCACAATAGTGGGCAATGAAGTTCATGAGGCCATCTTTGAAGTCCTCATAGATGTTGCTGGAACTCTGAATCCTACCTGATGAAATCAGGTTGTTCAGAACCTTCTTGCAGCTTGCTGGAAATCTTTCTGACATTCGCCTACAATTTTCCAACTTGTGTGCCAAAAGGAAAGATATTAGAAAGTGCAATCCAAATACTGTACTAGCTTACCTGGCTCTTGATCTGCTTGATTTTTGTCAAGTCCTTGTGCAGGATCTTGGAGCAGTGGTTGGCACAGAAGGGTAGCTATTGTGCCCTCAGGAAGTGCTTGGAGTAAATAAAGTTCACGGAAGAATCTTTGTCAGTGATAATCTCATTGACAATGAAGCCAGCAGCCTTGGCCTTCCCCATGAGCTCATCAAACATGTCCCCCTCAGCCTCACCTGAAGTGCCCTCCAGTTGTGATCTTGACCACGCTTGGTTCGGTGGCAAAACCATGCTATCTTCCCAGACTTGAAGTCAGTGGCCTTGTGTCAAATAGAAGCCATCAAATGAAGCAAGCCAAATTTTGTGACTGCCTTTTGATTCAATGCTCTCTCTAACCACTCTGCCAACTCTGTAACATGCTCTTCAAGCCCCTCTAAAATCTTTACCTATGTGAGCTCTGAACAAGATGACATCCCTAGCATTCCTCTCAGTCTGTTATACTTCATATACAGGTGGGCATTCTTCATGAGGAACGACAGTACACTGTAGTACCTATCCCACAAACCAGAGGATGTGTGCAGTTATGGATGATGTACCAGAGCAACATGACAACTGTGGACAGTGCGAAAAGCTGATCTAAAGTCAAGTGGGAGACCAAGCCTCTGTGCCACATCATTGAATTTTTGAACTGTGTTAACAGTGTCAATGTCAGATGGTATGATTGTACGCTCAATCTGTGCTTCTAATGAAAGGGTGTTCTCAGGAACCTGAATTCCTATGGAAGTGGTAGTGACTGCTATTGATCCTAATACTTCAGCTGTTAACTCTGCTAATACTGATACAGCTGATTCTGACACTGTCGCTCTCTCTATCCTGCAAAATTGGCTGATAAAATACATTACTACTATGTGTATGTGTGCATCACGTACCTCTTTTAGATTTACATAGCTGCTTCCTTGCAGATACAGCTGCCTACAACTGCAACTTTCTCTTGCTAATAGGCATAGCTACCAGTGAGTTACTTCACCGATGACCACTGGGCAGATTAGACTTGGATATGAGAGGACAAACTTTGTGGGAAGGACCAGAAACTATACCAGTTATCTAGTTTCTTTCCATATAATTTGGAAAGGGTTATTCTCAACTGACACTCCATATTTGCTCTACCTTGTTCGCTGTCCCTAGATTAAAACATTGCTGTCATTAATTGAGTACATCATGTCTTATTATGGAATTCTTCTGGTTAGCTTTAGATCTTTGGTTGTGATAGTATCTCGATGATGGATGATGCTAAGTATATCCTCACATAACCTTCAAAATAGGGTGCTTCTATGTGTAAATTCTAGACATTACATCATTACTATATGCAATAAGAATACTGTAAGGAAATTTACACATAGAAGCACCCTCAAAAGAGGTACCTTCTGCTCAGCCCAAAGTGGTGAAAAATGATAGACAAAGGATAGATTGTGACACTAATTAAGAAGGTTCATGTTTATAATCCTAGTTACCATGGTTTGTATTTTAGTTGGCTTAATACTTGTAATTTATACGTAGCTAGCTAGACTCATTCGCTTATGAGTTTTACAAACCTCTACTTACTTAGCACAGCAGCAATTAAAGGTCAAAGTACGTGGGATCACATTTGCTTGAAGTGCGGTCCCTATCATCAGAGTACAGTGCAGCCACCGTGTCCTGACTCCTGGATGCTCACTAGGCGTTTCTGAATAATTAAATGGAGAGTTGAAAAGTGTTTCGTAGCGGTAGGGCGGTAGGGTTAAGTCTTCGAGAGCGACACTATAGAAGCCGTTGGTCACAAGTTCGAATTCCAGGCGATACGGACTGCCTCTCTCTCGAAGACGAGGAAAGTGTACTTTTACTCTCTACAGTGAAATGATTCCGTGGAAGAAATGGCGTGTGATTCTCTTGTTCTTCCTGTTCATGATACTAGTCATAAATTTCACCAAGAATGGAGTCTTTTTTAATTACGAAATGAAAATTGCTGCCAAAACTAATATATTATCTTCAGGACCTAGCCTAGAAGATACTCCCTCTCTATGGGATAATTCCAGTTCAAAGAAATTGAATAACTTAAAGATATATGTTTATGATATTCCAGAGCTTTTCAACAAGAAACAGCTGGAACTAAACAGGAAAAAACCACCAAAAATATGGGATCCCAACTGCACAAAGAATTTTTACAGTGCTGAATACTCCTTCCACCAGTTCTTGTTAAAAAGTCCAGTTAGAACAATGGACCCTTGGTTAGCTGATTTCTTTTATGTTCCATCATACAGTAGCTGTTTCCTCATCAACAACCACCCAAACAATCTCACCAAAACTGCCCTCTTCCATGAGAAATTACTCAATCACATAAAGACCCGCTACTCTTACTTCAATTTATCTCAGGGAAGGGACCACATCTGGAGCTTCACGCAGGGATTTGGACCTAAAATGTTTGGAAATTGGAAATCGATTAATAATGGAATATTTCTAGTACATAATGGTCAGTACACGCTAGATGAATTCACTCCTCATAAGGACATCACAATACCACCAGATTTATCTGGATATAACTTTCCCTCTGTGTTTGAGCTACCTCCTAAACGTCGTCCATCCAGGAAGTGGTTAGCTCACTTTGGAGGGACTGTATTACCTATTAACCTGACAGATGAAAGAGGATCACATTATTCTAAAGGTGTTCGACAGTATATCAAAGAACATTTCTCAAAGGACAAGTCATTTAAAATCACTGGGACTAGGGTTAGTACATATGTCAATGACATGATGTCTTCCAAGTTTTGCCTGTCTCCAGAGGGTTGGCATGCATGGAACCCTCGTCCATATCAAGCAGTTATACTTGGTTGCATTCCAGTTCTACTTAGTGAAGAGATAGAGTTAGCCTTTGAAGATATCCTAGACTACTCTAAGTTTATGCTTCGTGTCAGACCAAGAGATGTATCAAAATTGAAGACACTCCTCCAGTCTATTTCCAAACACGAAATTGAAAGTATGCAGGCAGAAATGGAGAAGATATGGAAGGCATTCAGTTATGGTGAGAATGGCAAGGCCCCTTACATGATCCTGGAGGAAATAGCAAGGAGAAAGTCTCCTGTTCATGTTCGAAGGAGTTATCTAAATCTTTAGAAAAGTTATAATAAACTTATTATCCTGATTAAGTATCAGACACAACTTAGATAACCATATATAGAACACAAGGAAAATCCTTAAGGTGATACCACATATGGGACTTGATTACATAGAGTGATCAGACAACTATTTAGAAATTATAATGCTTACGTGGTGAGGTAAGACAATATATAGATTAGTAGTAAGATAGAGTTTAGGACATGTGAACTGCATCAGCTTGACCAGCCATTTTGTCCTTTGTGGAGAGCTATTTTCAATCTATAGGTATACATAGATACTTTTAGACTGTCCTCTGTTGGGAGGTTAATAGAGTGTCTTACATTGGATACTTAAATGAGGTCATCTCTATATTCAGGACAGTTAAAACATGCCCCCAACTTAGGTGTTAACATTTAATAGAACTTCACCTCCTGAAATGAGACCACCCCTCATGCACTTTAATTTGTCCCAAGGTGTCTGGAATAGAGAGGTTCTTTGGGAGGGTGTCTAAATAATCTGTGAAAATACTGCATGGAAGTGATTGTAGTTTGTATGCTGTATATACATAGTAGTTAATGAATGCCAGAAATGGTCATATCTATATTTCCTGATGCAGTTGAGAATTCAATGTGATAGTCTAATTTGGCCAAGCTTTGGTGAGTATACTTAGGAGAGAGAAAGTATACAGCTTGCTTGAAACTGGGGTCCCATTCCAGTCTCTCAGATTTGGATCCTGGTTCCTGCATGAGAATGTGAATCCTTAAAACAATTAATTTCCTATAGAATTCCTATAGGTATAGAATTTCCTAGAGCTTCTTTACTACAAGGAAACCACTACACACTGTATAAGCGGGCTATCTGCATAGCAAATAACTGCCTAATAGAAGTACCAGAACATGCCTACAAATACTTCTTTTCTTTTCACATCAAGTCCCTAATGTGGGACTCCCTCCACTTGTCCCCAATTACTAACAGTTGTGTATTGACACTAATTCAAGTTTAATATATTCACTATCGAGTCATACTTGTACAATATTAAATAATCAATGGCTGACAGTGAGAAAGAAATTAACCAGATCTATATCTCTCTTACATGCTTGAGTCCAGTAGAAGCTGTAGTAGCAGTGATCTCAGTGAGTGTATACTCCATCCACAACACCACAGCATGACAGGGACTACAGTCTAGAACCATCTCTCCATTCTCCTCTAGAAGTGTGTTGCTTGGAATAGCAGCAGAGAAATCAAAGGTCATCAGGTCATGTACCCCACTTCGTGCATATGAGGAGTACTCCCAGAGGGGGTGTGGCTCAGCTTCTATGCCCTCAGGTGTTGTTGTGTGCTTCTCGACCTGTGGAAATCCAGTCAACCTTTGGAATTGGCTGATTATAGACTCACAGCTTGATCAAAAGCAGTGATGTTGAACCCCTCGACAAACCCAACTGAGGCACGAAGCTTGTACAAATCACTAAAAGCAACTGATAAAAAAAAAAGACAGGTTATCAGAGCAACAAGCCCCCTCCCAGATACCACACTATATACTATCTTTTATAACCACACCATGGTATTTGGATCAGTGAGGGTTAACAATAATTATCATATTATGTTTACACTTGCTATGTATAAGAGGTAACCACATGAAGGTAATCATAAAGGGTAAACAGAATAAGTAATAAGGGTAATAAAGGTAACCATAAGGGTAATAAAGGTAACCATAAGAGTACTCATAGAAGGTAAACATAACCCAAAGGGACAAGTAATGAAAGTAACCATAAAGGACCATTATAACGGATTTATCCTCAACAGCAACAATGCAATTATATCAACATCCATACACAGTGCTATAGTACCAAACATACCATTAGACTCTTGTTTCATACAATACTAGCTAATCTTTCTCTAGTTAGAACCTGATATAACTATAGCTACAGGGCTACATTGTGCACTCTCTATTATAATCTAACTCTCCCTAATAGAGGAAAGTGATGAATTATACACACACATACCAGCAATGGCCATCACATGGCCCTTCCCTGGGAAGACAACATGGTTGCTGGGAATTGGAGCCATGAGCTTCTGTATGCTATTGACAGCATACCAGAAATGAAGGTTATGCCAAGGCAAGAGGCTGGAGGAAAAATACGGCTCTCCTATGATAGCGTCTATCTGTTTTCCTTTAAAATCATCTACAGTGAGTTCAAAATGAGACTTCTCTAGGAAAGTGATGGATGACAATAGTCCATTAGCTTCAATAAGCTGTACAAATAATAATATACATTGTCTATTGATTAAGAGATCTAGTCTCATCCCCACCAGTGCCTAAAATTAGATAGAACTATCACTGCCATATTAATTGCTTAACAGAAAAAACAAAAACAAAACAAAACAAACAAACAAACAAACAAACTTCACATACTATTAACAACACATGAACAAGATGAAACATTCAAAATTTGACTTTGGCTGAACATAGTGTGGGAGGAGTATTAATCGGATGTGTGTTAATGTTGAGTTGTAGTGTAGGGGAGTTTGTGTCAAACCAGTGTTTGTCATTGCCCAATTGCAATTTATCAATTCTGATTTATCATTGCCCAATTGCAATTTATCAATTCTGATTTATCATTGCCCAATTGCAATTTATCAATTCTGATTTATCATTGCCCAATTGGTCAGTGATAGTACTATATTTTAGACACTGATCCCCATCCCATGACCACAAAATGAGTAATCACTACCTGTCTGACTATGTTCACAGAATGTGAGGAATTTGACAAAGCATAGAAGTGCCCTGAAAATTTATTTAGTAAGAGAAGGAGTGGCAGTAAACATCCATCCCCTACACACACAATTGTTGATTTCCCAACAAGAACCTGGAAGAAATGGAATAGTTATAGTAAAAGTTGGAGCTGAGAATGAAGGTTCCCAATACACAGCATAATAACGTATAAACAGTAACATTAGTATAATTATAGTAACCATTAAATTTACTTTTGATGTGGTATCATAGTACTGGGGATTCATGTATAACATTAATTTCATAATTATTTTGTGCTTTAAGATCAAACTCATTAATTAATACCTTGAGCTTACAAAAATTATTATACCACAAAAATTTCCAGATCTAATAATAACACTGTTATGTATACCACAAAAATTTCCAGATCCACTGTGTAATGTATACCACAAACCTTCCAGATCCAATAACACTGTGTAATATATACCACAAAAATTTCCAGATCAAATAATAACACTGTGTAATATATACCATAAAAATTTCCAGATCCACTGTGTAATGCTACAGTTAGTTTTAATATACGTAGATCTACAAGTTAAGCTATGCACTTACTTCACAGAGAGTTTGCATGTAGAGATTTGTTCGTTCCGTATCATTATACATACTGATCCTGTTTCGACTGCATGCTGTGTGCACTCCACATGTGCATAAAGGTCTCTCAATGGATGGAGATATCGACATGCTACTATAAACCACACAATATAAGTATGCAGTCAGAAGCAGAAATAAGGCACAATATTTGCTAGGACAGCATGTCAGCAAGTCATGATATCTCTGTCAAATTTTGGCAGGATAATATTTTCTAATGTTGGACTGGAATTTGTTATGTAAGATTATCTCTTATTCTTAAATCTGCATAGTACATTTGTATACAGTCCATTACAAGCCTGTTAAATGAGGATACCTCTATATACCAACCCCCTGAAATGAAGACACCTGGAATCCCTCCATTCCAACTCCCTGAATGAAGGTTACTCCTGTATTAAGGACACTTGGATATGTCCCACTAACAGCTTATGTTAATAGAACTTCACCCCCTGATGTGAGGACACCCCTCCAATCAATATGCCTCAAGGTTTCTGGATTAGAGTGTACCTTGGTCTGTTGACAGAGAACCACACAGAGTAGTCATCATGTTGTAGAACAGCTTTCACTAGTTCACCTTGCAACAAAAAATAAAGTAATTCTTTCCCTGATCAAAAATTCAGGAATGGAAATACCTTTTGTCAGCTGTAGCGGTTTGCTCCAAAGCTGGACAGCTTCTAACCAGTGATCTCTCCAATGTTGATAGTTCCATGGATCCATGGTTAGGATATGGTCACCTAGTTTTATGTCCCACCAGATTACTACCCCATGGCATGTGCCATCTTCACTGATAGTGACGTCCACAGGTGAACTGGTACAGTCTGATGACAGTGCTGGATCACAAAACTGGAAACTGGAAAAGGTATTATAATATAGTACTATCATAGATCTGGTTATTTTCAAGACACTTTATATTTTCACTGTAAAATCTTGTATTATGAAGCAATTCACGTTTTTTAAATTTTCACTGAAGGGGAGGGATTTCAATTAGGTAATGTTTATGTATAATTATTGAAGTTTTTTAATTTTTGCTTCCCTTTACCTACCGCAAAAATAGCGAAATTAAAATGACTTAACCGGATCTATGGCACTATGTTATGTGCATAGAGCCTATTGTAAATCTGAATACTCTGTGATCTAATAGGATTAGACCACACTCCAATGCTAACATACTCTAATGCATTATATACTCCGATGTTTATCATAATCTAATGGTATTACACCATACTTCAGTGGTATTCTAATCATGCATCATACTCTAATGGTACAGAACTCTTAAAGGTGGTAACATCCTCTAGTGATATTGTACTCTAATGACATCGTACTCTAATGATATCATACTGCTCTAATGGTATTACTTGGCAATTTCTATTGATTCTGAGAGTGGCTTCATCTGTTCAGGTATTTTAACCTCTTCCACATGCAAATCCCACACACCTGGTGGACCAGCACACTCCTCCCAAGAGGAAGGCAGTTTGATATCCACTGGAAACTGAAGGGAAAGAAACCTATCATTGTGGTGGCAATATAGAGGTGACAACTCACTTTTTCTGGAATGAGTTTATGTGATCTCCAAAGAAAGTCACTTTCTATGAGTCTTATGTACATTCTTGATGAAGAAGGTACCACAACTGAGTCAGGCTAAGAAAAAGACATTATGTGGTAAATTCTGGTCAACCAGAGTCTTCAGGCTAAGTGAATCAATCCGAGTAACTGAAGTTCTAAACTACATTACTGCATAGCTATTAAATGTGTATAGTCTCACAATGTTTGATGAGTGTCAGTAAGGACACAGAATTGTTTTAACATGTAGGTCTAATGGGGATATCTACCAACTGCTAGTAATATTATATTCACTGCACAATCACACAAGCAACATAATACCAAACAGTCCAACTATACACTCACTAATTAATTAAGCAATCAGAATTCCACCATTTTCCAGAAATCCAGAATTCTGAATTCAGCCACAAGGTTTCACTGTATTACATAATTTTCCAACCTCCAAAATGGTACTAACTAATAAGCAATCAGAATTTTGCCATTTCCAAGAAGTCCAGAATTCTGAATTCAGTCACAATTAAATTGAGTATTATTCCAACCTCCAAAAGGTGTTTGTGAGCATGAGCAAAAGTCACCAGTGCACCTTCACCGATAAGTTCCGTATCAAAGACTTCAGAGACTAAGATGTTAGCTTTGGAAACCATGTCCACTTCAGTCATATCTGTGGATCGTTTTGGGACAATACGAACCACATCTGAGTAACCATTCTGAGAGATCACCTGATGTGCTATGCGTGCCATTGGACGAAGAACCTACACATATATAATGTCACATTTGTAGGGGATACACAGTTCCAGTGGACATGGGGTATATTGAGTTTAGGGTTCTAGCTAAAGCAGCACAGAGGGGTCATCAATCCCACCAAGAAAACTTCCCTTAAGATATGCTGCAATGTAGTCACATGCTTTATAAGAAGCTGACAAAAAACAGATCAAATTTTGAATTCCAGCTTTTTATCTTACAGGACTCACTTCACAAGCAGTGACTCTTTTTGCACCAGCCTTTGCAGCCATCATTGCAAGAAGGCCCGTTCCAGTTCCAATGTCCAGAACATGTGGCTCACGTCCTGATGCTTTGATCTCAGCCACTGCAAGCTCCAGACCTCTTTGATAGAGACAATTCTGTAATTAATTTTTACAGAGCTGATATACATTTATGTACAACAACAAAAAGGCAAAAGTTCTAAGCATCTAATAACTTTATGTGATTCACTAAACAAACAACGAATGTTAAGTCAGTGATCTTTCACTACATCATTTATACAATGTCAGTCTATCTCGGACACCTTGAATAAAATTTTTTTAAGAGCTCGGATTAGCCACTATGTCCGCCATACCCGTTCCTTGTCCAATAGCATGTCTCCATATTGAGACCTGGCCAATTCACGGGAGATGTCGGCTCTTTCTGATGTCACGTCATTGTCCTGCTGTACCCATTCCAGCTTCCCCGTACACGGATTCACAACTCCAGTAAACATTATTCAATCTCGTCCACGTGGTGAAGTGTTCGACCTTTTAACCTTCAACTTTAACGAGATGATGACTAGGATTTGCAGAGGAAGAGGGATTGCAGTTCTTTGCAAGGACTGTGTTCAGCGTAGACCCCCTGCAGCAGAGATACTCTCCTTCAGAACATTCCACGAGCGGTTTCATGTACACTCGACCTTCCAGGAACAGGTAACTGGCTATATACTGTCTTTTGAACGTGAGCACGCATGCCTACAACATCTATTTAGTCAAGGATAAGTTGTCTTACCTGCTGTAAATGTACTTCATAAACATTCAGTTTACAGTACATGTGGGTGGAGTTCATAGCTTTGTTACTTTTTCTTGTATACAGACCATAAGGTACTTCAGAAGTAGTCCAATGAATCTAGAGACAGATGGAGAACAAAGACTCACAGATATTCTCATAGAAAAGTTAAGCCCGTCTTATATTCAAGTCCGGGACATATCTGGTTAGTTGGGGTACTCCTCCATTATGAGCTAAATAATATTCAATATCCATATTCAATCTCCTAATGGTGTTATGGGTGTGGCTTTGTGTCTTCATAGGAGGGTGTGGCACTATGTATGAACTGGTGATAGACTCGGAAAAGTTCAAAGGGAAACGGTTGATACAGCAACACAGAATGATAAATGAAGTATGAACGACTTAATTCTTAATTTAGAAATTGAGCTCATTTAAATGTCGAAGTGTACTATTAAGGGGTCAAGCAGTAAAGGAAAAGGATGGAGACTCCTGCATCTTTATATCTTCACCCCACCCCTTCATTAACCAGTCAGCTTCGAAATTACATACAGAAATTAAGTGCCTATGCAAAAACACAGTGGCCTGGTGTGACACCTTGGGACAATTACAAATCTATTCCTCTATCAGAGGTGAAGATATCCAAGGGTCCTTATCATTATTATGCAATTGTATAGCACTGATGAAATTTACCCACAATGTGATACATTGTTGTTTATTAGGCATTGGAAGAAGAAGTAAAAAAGCTTCATGGCCTCACTATCAGGATTGGCAATCCCAAAGCAAAGACATAAGATTAAAGAGATCAACGTAGTCATTATAACATCTATCAATATAAATGCACAGCTTAATTCCTGAAAATACTAGCCTGCAAATGTCTCCATCTTCTATTCACAGAGGTACAAAGTTCTTAATACTACCTCTGTACCACATAAGTTTCTCTCAAAGATGGTGTAATGATAATAGAATTATATGTTATAATAACTTCCTATAACAATTTCTGTACAAAGGACAGCTAAAAATGTAATTCCAATGTAAATTACACTCTTAAGGACAGCTAGCCTCCTTACAAGAGATAGCGGACCTGATCCCAATGTGTCCTTTATTCAGAAGTTCAATTGTAATTCTACAATGGTGAATTGTGTATAATTGATGACATTGTAAACATTATGCCAGTGTGACTTCTGAGATGTAATAATGTGCAGTATTTTTTTGATTGTGTATAAAATGTCCAATCAGTTCTCTTCTTCATCATCTCCTCCTCCCCCAAATGAGAGGAGGCTATTGTTTTTAATTCGCCTACTCTTACTTTCTCCACCTGAACTCCGCCTCCTCTTCCTTGTAACCCCACCCACAATGACCGTAGCTGTCCCTCCTCTGTCCGGATCTTCTGGTTTTGATTTCATGGATGTAGAAGCATCCAATACACCACTTTTGCCTTCATTACTCTTTGTTCTATTAGTTGGTTTCCTGAACCTTATCCGGCTGTCATCTTCTTTTGTAGCATCTGGTCTCAGACTAACTGTTGGAATGTTGGCTGCCTCTGCATTGACATGTAGTGAAACCTTTACCCTTGTGAGATAAGCAGGATATGTACAGCAGTAAATAGAGTGTGCATTTGGGGGGTGTATCCATGTAAAATGGATTTTGATCTCTAGTTTTATTGCTAGGTCCTTCAGTTATTAATGTATAATTCGTTTTAATTTTTGTAACCTAAAGGGTGTTTTCTGAAATAGAAGGGATTCCATACAATGTGGGTATGGACAAGGTATTAGTGAGGGAATAAGGAGAGATTACAGTGGGATGGGGGACTCCTTTATTGAAGTATGGACACCTCTTTAAACAAGGACACTTTGTTCCAAAGTGTCTGAAATCTAAGTTCCCATTAATAATGTATTAATTAAAGTTAGTATAAGAACCATTACTATATATGTACTTTCTTCCTTCATCTTTCGATGGACCTCCAAGAACTCCTGTTGTCCCAGGTCACCTTCTTGAAGGACAACCACAGTTGGCAATTCATCATCTCTATCTACTTCATTACCATCATCAGAGAGTCCAGGTTTGCTGGTTACAGGTCTTTTAGCCTCTAAAATAACAAAAGAATGTTTGTAGCCACCTGTATACGTACTAAGTTAGCTGTATGTCATGTGAGCAAGTACACTCTGCTGACCATAATTATTGGATGGATCATGGACCACACAAAATGGGAGTGGCTCAGCAGACTAAGCTGAGCCAAAGAAAGAGTGCATATACATCATCTATACGCCCAGTTTCCGGAGCTCAAGTGAACGCAGATGGATTTTAGCTAGCTAGGTGTCAATGTCTGCTTGTAAGCACTAGCCTCATCCTGTCTGCCCACCCTTAGCCCTGGTTGCCTGCAAGTATCAGCCAACTAACCAATTCCAATAGGCTCTTTGTAACCAACTTTATCCTTAAATGCTTTCAGAAATGGCGGCTCTGCAGGTTTCTTGTAGGCCACATTTCTACTCGGGACAGACATTATTTTCTACTCCGAAATATTTCGGGGGAGTGGCCTATATTCTTGCTTAATTAGAGCGCAAAGGCGGGACAGTTCAAATGAGATACGGAGACTAGAAAGCTCTGAAGCTTGCTAATCATTGTTGCTAATTGAAGCAGCCAGAATAGTGTGAGAAGTAGTGTGTCGGCGTGACTTCACTGAAAGGCCTCGCTTTGACCCGCTCTGCCTATGGAGCAGCTTGGCGCTTCAGGGTAAGTCAGTAGCTAGCTAATGACTTGCTATTATAGAACTATTAGGGAAAGATGAACCCAGACTGAGACATACTAGGCATTTCCTTGACAGCTTGTCACATTATTAATATTTAAACTCAGCCTTGACTGAGCATATTAGTGACAGTCTTGAAATCAGCATTGTGACTCAGCTACACTGGAAATCTTTTACTTGAAGAGTAGTATATATAGTATATACATAATATGTAGAGGTTATGTAACTGTCAAGTATTTGAAGTATTTGAAGTATTCTTACATTCTAAGTTATCCTATAGTATTTTTGTCTACACCTATACAACAATTAAGCTTCATTAAACATGAATAAAAGAGCTCCCATTATTCTTTTCCTTGTTGATGTATGTCTCATCTATAGATTCCCTGTGTTTGGTGCTAATCAGTATGAAAATAAACTTCTAATATTGATGTTGTAGTGTAAATTACAGAAGTGGCCTCTGCCAATTAGGAGAGAGCCAAGTGTGAGCCCCATACTAGGGATTCTAGAGATATCCCATCATATTGACTTGTCTATAGAGGGCACATGACTAGTAGACTAATTTGGAATGTGTCTATGTGTCATTAGGAGGGTGGCTCCCTCCTCTAGTGTCTTGATAGGAAAAGTGTGTAATGGTTGCATGTTCTAGATAGTTTTTATAGTGTAATCTTATCTGATCTCTGATGTAATAGTGGAGAGAGCATCAAAGTGTTTGTCAGAGTACGGCCTCCAGATCCCAATCTTGGATCGGAATTAGAACGAGGCATCTGTCTTGATGTCACATCTGAAACTACATTGAATGTGTACAGCAAACCCGAGCCCAAGACCTTCACATTTGATCATGTGGCTAATAAAGACACTACTCAGGTCAGATCAGATGCATGGCATGTACCATTTTGGTTGTAGTTAGCTGTTTAGTGTGATTTATATAATTCTGTAATCACTTTTTAATTCATACATTCTCAGAACATTTTTCAATTTGTAGTCAGTACGTTTATTTATATGAATACATTGAAGCAATACTGTTTAGACATGTAGTCAGTCCAGCTGACAATTCTCCATCTGAATACCCTCAATTACTCTAATTATATGAACTACATTGTCATTATGATTTTGCTTTACTAAGATTGGTGGGTGGAGTGGAGTTAGGATATATCAGGGGCAATTATAAAGGGTTGTCAGGCTGTGCACTCTGGATTGAGAGCAAGCCTGGGAAGGTTTGTGGAAGCACCTTGTTGAGTTTCATTAGTAAATGTAATGCCATCTGGCCTAGCCAAGTCATTGTTTTGTGTTCTGATGGTGTAGAAGCATCTTAAAGTTGACTAGATAAAATTAGCCTTTTAGTATAGGAACTGTGCTATTAATTAAGCTGGCCAGGTTGCAAACATGTCATTTTTCTGTGACCATAAATGCCCTGATACCTTGTTTCAGTCAACTTCAGAACTCATTATAATTGGCCAGATACCTCTATGTCTTCAGTAAAGTTGAGAACCCTCTCTTCTCTCACCATTGTAAAGGAGTTTAGCTATTACCATACTTGTTAACTATTTCTCCTTGTTCATCAGTTGATAATTTATTCAAAACAGGAAGATGTGTTCTCCGCTATAGGTAGACCCATTATCGACAGCTGCATGTACGGCTATAATGGCACCATTTTTGCCTAGTGAGTTACTGAGACTGTCTATATAGTATATGTAAATGTAGCTGCATCAGGAGGTGGGTGGGTGGGGGGGTTGAAGCAGGAGACAATGGCAGGGCTGAACATACAGGCTTCTTTATTGATATTTGATACCATATCTTTAATGACACTTCTCCACACATAAACAGTGGCCATATATATATCACGTTAGGTCAGCCACCCTCCTAATATTCCCTGGAGGGGTTAACTCTGCATGGTAGTCATACATTATTTACCATTATGCAGTGGACAGACAGGATCTGGGAAAACCTTCACCATGATAGGTATGCTGGAGTGTATGACACATTGAGTGTGGGGTAGAGACAAGTTATATTTTTATAGCTCAGTGCAGTGAAAACATGGCTATATTTACTATCCTTTGGGTCAGAAAAAAAGGAAGGTGGTCTCTAGTCTATGGAGGTCAAAATCAATGGTTCAAGCAGGTGGTACCTATATTATAGAGAGGTGGTCTGATTAGACAGGTTTCACTGTAGTAGCCTTTATAGAGAGGTGTCTTATTAAGGAGTGACAGGTTTCATATGGAAGCCCTATATCATGTGAAAACAACAGAGTAGTCTTGATAAAGGTACCCTCCATATGGAATCCCTGTGTATTTATCACCAGGTGATTTTATAGAAACCTATAGTTGCAGTAGGTGTGTTTTTTAAGGATTCTAAACCTTGTACAAGATATCTTATTTTGGGCATGATTCCTTGTTATGTTTGTTTATTCCCAGGGCCACCTTCTGAGGACAGTGCAGATACCTTCACTCATGAGCTCCGTGGCATCATTCCTCGGAGCTTTGAGTACCTCTTCAGCTTTATCAACAGAAACAAGCAGAAGGTGTGGTTAATAGAGGAGAAGCAGATCTTGAAGGCTGTGAACTCTCCTTAAAACAGAGTTCACATTCTCTTATTATATACCAGGACATTGTGGTGGAATAGAGTGTGTTTGGGAGCTGATCATCTTAGATAAAAGTCTTAAAATAATAATTATAAGAGCTTGGCAAGATTCAACTAGGATCTTATTAAGTTCTAAGCAAGACCTTAAGGGAAGATATGGTCCTTATGAAATACATACCCATCTCATCTACTGTGGAACCTCTCTATTGACAACTTGGAACAAATTAAAGTGTTGTGATTAGAGGGGTGGCCTCATTTAAAAGGGAGTGAAGTTGGGCTATTTTTACATCTCTTAATAGCTATTATTATTATTATTATTATTGTATAATTAAT
Organism: Diacarnus erythraeanus; assembly: GCA_964016965.1. Classification (NCBI taxonomy): domain Eukaryota; kingdom Metazoa; phylum Porifera; class Demospongiae; order Poecilosclerida; family Podospongiidae; genus Diacarnus; species Diacarnus erythraeanus. The sequence continues at coordinate 1,668,046 of OZ024684.1, read as the reverse complement.
TTCATACATCTCCTTTGACCTTTCCTATCTAGTATGGTGAACTAGTGGAGTTCCTTTGCAAGTGCTCCTTCCTTGAAATATACAATGAACAAGTATTTGATTTGCTAGACCCAGCTTCCAGTGGACTCCACCTCCGAGAAAACATGAAGCATGGTGTGTATGTGGATGGTCTGACGGAGATCAGTGTCTCCTCGGCTAAGGAGGCATATCAAGTGCTGTCAACAGGCTGGGTGAATCGGAAGGTAGCTTCCACTTCCATGAATAGGGAGAGTAGTCGATCTCATGCTGTGTTCACTCTCTCCATCGAGTCCAAGAAGAGGGTAAGTGGGAAGGACCACAGGATGTAGGTGAGGGATCCATATGAGGTACCCAATATAGAGTGGTGTTCATGGGATGTAGGTGAGGGGTGCATATGAGGTACCCATTATAGTGAGAATTAGGGTGGTGTCCATGGGATGTAGGCAAGGAATGCAATAGGTGTATGAAGTACCCATTATAGTGGGAATTAGGGTGGTATCCATGGGATGTAGGTGAGAGGCAAGAGTGTGAATTAGGGTGATGTCCATGGAGTTTAGATTGGGGGGGAGGTATGTGATAGGTTAAATGGAAAGGGATATGTATAGATGGAGGGTTATTACACAGTAAGTTAGTACTATATTCCCATAGGAATCTAAAGATTCTGTGGCTAAGATTCGAACTTCACTCCTGAACTTAGTTGACCTTGCTGGCTCAGAGAGGCAGCGAGACACACAAACGGCAGGCCTGAGACTGAAGGAGGCAGGAAGCATCAACAAGTCCCTCTCTGCCTTGGGTAACGTCATTATGGCACTGGTAGACATAGCCAATGGAAAATCTAGACACGTCCATTACAGGGACTCAAAACTCACTTTCCTCCTCAGAGTGAGTTGAAACAACCTTCTCTGTCAATTTCATTTTTTATTTTCTCCTGTTTGTAGGATTCTTTAGGTGGGAATGCCAAGACAAATTTGGTTGCTAATGTCCATCCCAGTGCAAGGTAAAAGGGTGCAAGACTGGGTTGGCCTCACTCAGTGGAACCCCTATATTACAACTCCTGAAATGGGGACATTTCTGTATACAGTGGAACTCTTCTATTCCAACCCGAAATGAGGACACCTCTGTATACAGTGGAAATCTTCTATTCCAACCCCCTGAAATGAGGACACCTCTGTATGCAGTTCCAACTCCCTGAAATGAGGACACCTCTGTATACAGTGGAAATCTTCTATTCCAACCCCCTGAAATGAGGACACCTCTGTATACAGTGGAACTCCTCTATTCCAACCCCCTGAAATGAGGACACCTCTGTAGCTGTATAGAGTGGAACTCCTCTATTCCAACCCCCTAAAATGAGGACAGCTCTGTATTAAGGACACTTGCAAATAACAGCTTGTGTATTAACATTAATAGAGCTTCATCCCCTGAAATGAGGCCACCCCTCTAATCGAGACACTTTGATTTCCCCCAAGGTGTCTGGAATAGAGGAGTTCCACTGTATTTAAGTAGCTAATTAACTACCTTTTCACACACAACACACCCATCAGGTGTTTTGGTGAAAGCTTATCAACACTTAACTTTGCCCGTCGAGCTAAGATGATACGGAACAAGGCAGTGGTGAATGAAGATGCTAGTGGCAACGTCTTACAGCTTCAGGCTGAGATCAAACGGCTAAGGAACCTAGTGGAAAGATCCAAAAGTGAGATTAATTGATTTTCTGTGTAGTCACATAATAGGGAAGTCATAGATTAAATTTCTCCAAATAAAGCTGTGTCCTATTTTAGAGTGTACACTTAACAATAACATGCTCCTTAAAATAGAATATTTCTTCTAATAACAATTATATGCATGTCTTTAAATGGAATATCTCTTCTAATTGTATGCATGTCCTTAAATACCTCTTCTAATTGTGTGCATGTCCTTAAATACCTCTTCTAATTATATGCAAGTCCTTAAATACCTCTTCTAATTGTATGCATGTCCTTAAATACCTCTTCTAATACACATGTGCTTTATTTAGCTGGATCTACTCCGTCCCCTGTTACCATTCCTCTCTTCTCTCCTCTCTCTGAAGCCAAGTCAGATGACGAGAAGGCAATGCAGGAGCTAAAGAGCATATTGGCCTTGTCAATGGAGGCCAGAGATAAAGCTGATAGTGAAAGAAAGGTGACTGAGTCTTTGCATATGGAGTGAAATTTCTTTGTACTTTAGGGACAAGAATAATAGGATTTCTGTTTTATGTATTATTCAGGGATGGATGGGGAACTGGGGGGGGGGGCTATGATGGCCTTGCTCCCCTTCTCATCCACCAGCATCCTCAGGCTCATCAAATCTCCATGCTATGGGTTGGGTTGGTCCACAGCATGACCCATTGTGATGTGGAGATTACTCCAGAGGAGGGTGTGGTTAGAAGGGAGTGGGTGTGGTTAGAAAGTAACATTCAACTTAAATGACACAACCACTCCCACCTTCCTCTCCTCCCCTCTCAGTCCTAAATCCTGGATCCACCCCTGTTACTAGAGAAAATGCTTTTGAGATGAAGAGGTGGCAGTGTTCTCCCTAGGGAATTATAAGTGATGGGTTGGAGATCAAAGGTACTTAATCCACACCCAACACCTACATCAAAAGAGAAAGGTCCACTGATGGTGATTCCAACTATATGTCCAGGGAGAACACGTCTTACTCTATACAAGAATCTCAATAAAAGACTAGTAGTCATTACCCTGGTTTCATTATCTTTGTCTCTATAGCAACTGGTTGGAAGAGTTGATAGGTTACAGGAACTCTGTAACAAGAAAGATAAATTCCTTCAGGTATGTAATACTACAGAACTCCAGTAATGGAAGTTCATGTGTGATGGAGTAACATTAATACCTTGTAGTAAACATTTACCTCTCTGTGGAAGATTATGTATAGCATACATTCAGGGTTACATTCTGTACAGGGAAGGGAGATCTCTCTTCCTTCCTCCCTCCCAGCTGACAATGAGTCATGTACTAGAATGCTATGGCATAGCAGGAGAAGAGCTTTGAGTAGTGATCTGAAGTTAATGGATATTATATGGGATGGGACCAGGTGTATATGCTTCACCAGCCCATCCCTGATTAGATTAAACCCTCTATGAAACCCTAACACTGACCTGACCTATTGCTATGTTATTATACATGTGTTCACTAATTAATACACACTTGTACACACACACTCGCACATCCACACATGCACATGCTAACACACATGCACATGCTAACACACACACATGTACACATACTCACTCACACTTGTACACATATACACATACACACAATTATTATAGTCAACTAAGATGATCCTCAAGTTTCGTGAGGCGCACATCAATAATCTGGAGAAAGCCCAAAAGACAGGATCCATGAATGACTCTGACATCCAAGACTCTACCAATGTAAGTGAACTAGCACCTTTGCCCTTATTTATTTATTTATTTATTTATTTATTTATTTATTTATTTATTTATTTATTTATTTATTTATTTATTTATTTATTTATTTATTTTGCTATTATCAGTAGTAGAAGGAGATTCCACATGAAAATTATGTAAAATACTTGATTACACTTTGCACCTTCTCCCTCCCTGTCTATATACAGTAATGTTATGTGTCTATTTGTGCATTTGCTCAGAAACTCCTTAGACAAGAAATCAAGCAGTTGAAATATCTTTTAGAGCACCATCCTGAGAGTAGCAGACTAGCCCGAGAAAACATAGATCTAAAGGCTGAATTGAAGATGCTTCGTCCTTCCCTAGGAAAGGAGGAGGTGACACGTCAACTGGCTCACTCCCACCAATACACTCTACAACTGGAGAAACAGCTCAGATATTACCTGGCCAGGGGGGGAATCAGTAAGTTGGCTAAAATGGAAATGTATAATTAGAGAGAGCATAGTTAGAGTGATTTTATCATGTGCTCTAGCATTATTATATTAAACTGGTAGTATAGAAAAGGTGGTGGGAGGGGGATGTAAAGTGGAAATGGTTGGATGGGTGGTGGGAGGGGGGTGTAAAGTGGAAATGGGTGGTGGGAGGGGAGTGTAAAGTGGTATGGGTGGTTTGAGAGGGGTGTGAAGTGGGAAAGTGAGGGGGTGGGGTGGGTTATGGGATGAATTTGAGTCCTGTCTATAATTCTAAATGTGACAATCTAAAAACGAGAGAAGAACTCTATCTGGTTCATTGATATATGTCACGTCTTTCTCTCTCTCTCTTTAAAAGATGGCTCTTCCTCAATGTCAACCTGGTTAGTGCCAGTCACGCCCACCAAAGCAACCTTTGACCTTGAAGGGCTCCAGATACGTTGCAAGCAGCTGCAAGAGGAGCTTGACACTGCCAGGACATCATGGAACTCTGAAAGGGAAGAACTTCTTCTCCAAGAGTCCAAATTAGAGGCTAATCTTACTGCTTCTAGGAAGGCTAATGTGGAACTAGAAGTGAGTCCCAGTCATGTCCCAATTCAGAAATTGGTGAAAATTATTTATTTGTTTATTTATTTATTTATTTATTTATTTATTTATTTATTTATTTATTTATTTATTTATTTATTTATTTATTTATTCATTCATTCATTCATTCATTCATTCATTCATTCATTCATTCATTCATTCATTCATTCATTATTATTATTAGAGAAGCATTGAAGCTCTGAAATTGAAGAATAGTGTTGAGAAAGCTACTCTAAATGATATTCACATGACTACAATAAAGGTAATCACCAGAACTGTTAATCAGGGATATCACTGTATGTCCGAAGATATAAAAATTTTGTGGTCCCAGATGATTTAAAGTTTCATGGAAGTCTTGAACTTTGAACCTTATAACTCAAACCACACCTCCCAAGGTTTACTGCTAGTTAGCTAGGTAGAGCTTTTAGTTTATCATTGTCTACTGTCTACTGTACTGTTTGTGATGGTGAGAGGATACCATAAGTACTAATAAAACAGGAATGTCACATTTGGAGAAAAGTTAGCTGGTTTGTTGAAGAGAAACCGATAACAGGCCACACCCACCCTGTTTATTTTACAGGTCATTCACCAAATGAAATTTGTGGGATAAAGTTTTGTGGGTTGGTTAATGCTCTATTAACTTCAACCCCTGGGAATATATCCACAATACGCTTGTCAGGAATTACTATGTCTTAAGGTTCAACTGTGACAAAATGGACTCATAATGCCTTTCAAATGTATTATTATATGCTTTCCTGCATATGTAGCACTAAATCTATGTGATTAATTTTATTCTAAAAGGATCAAGTATTCTTATAATAGGTGTTGTACATAGTATATTTTTAGTGGTAATGTTTTTTTGTGAGCTTCTATTGACATCTTTAGCTGTCCTTTTTCCTTTCTCTATACAGACAATTCTTACGCCAAAGAGAGACCGAGACCAACTGCGATGTAGCAGTAGATCATTAAGTTTAACTCCTAATACTTACATCCATCATGCTGACTCAGAACCCAGTCCACACCCACTTAATTTCACTAAAATGACCACAGAATCGTCATCCACATCACCAACATCCCTCTCCAAGTTTTCTTCTCTTATGGAATCCCCCAAACGGCAGGCAATCACTCCCTTATCTTCCTCTTACCCCTCTTCATTACCACATACCACCAATCCCACGCCTCACGCTAAAAAACCCAGATTATCTCGAGCTTTGGCTTTGTTCAGTTCTGATTCTAATAATATTGATCAAAGATTGGACCACACAGTTGTGAACGAAAAGGAAATTCTCAACAACAGCACAAAGAAGGGAGAGATGGAAGGTATTCATGCCAGTGATGATGATGATGATAGTAATAAAGTCGATGGTGAGGGAGGTTTTGACGAATTGAACATTCAAGGTGCCTTGACAGATGAGTTGAAGGTCCTACAGGATAGGAATAGAGTGCTCCAACAACAGCTTGAAGAGATGGAGAGGAGGGTGGTACATCTCATGCATGCCAAGGGTATTCTGGAGGCTCAGGTAGCAGAAATCACTCAGGTCAGTAGACACAATACTAAATCAGGAAATTTTTGTTGTTGTTAAATTATGTTATTGGTCATGTTTATCCACGAAATTTAATTACACTAAAATTAAAATTACAATGTACAAATTAGTGGTAAAAGTAATTCCAAGAAAATCATAACGAAAATAAATTGACACAAATATAAATATTATTATAAACATGACTTATTACTTGAAAATTTAAAGTATTGTTTTATACTAAACAGACAAGTTTTTTCTTTGTGGGACCTTTTACATGGTAGAACTCTAACCACTCCCTTCAATATGCAAAGAAGTCTTTTCCTCTTGCCTTCAGTGAACACTTCCCCTTTGTGGAGTGTGTACAAGAAAGGGAACCCAGTTGAAATATTTGATTTTGATTATGCACAGAGACATTGGAAACATTGTCATTGAATTAAAAGTTTATTGTTTATGTCATTTAGTTGTCTCGGATTGAACGAGAGGGGTACTATGACAAAGAACAAGGTTATCTGGAGAAGATAGGTGACATGGCATCTCAACTGGCTGACCTAAAGAGCACTAATGGAGGTAAATAGAAACTGATTTTTATACAAAGGACACTTGCCCTGTTCTCAACTAATACTTTAGTGTGTTATATTACCTCTGAATCTCTACATAAAGGACAGTTTCCAAGGTCCCAATGTGTCCTTTATAATTAGAGAGAGAGAGAGGTTCCACTGTATAGCGTTAATGATCTTCTTTACCATGTTTTTTATCTCTACTGGTAGTGCTAGATAGTGAAGTCCAGGATCTTCGGGTGTGTCTGAAGTCAGCAGATAAGGAGTTAGATGAGGTGAAGAATGAGAGGAGAGAAGAGAGTAATGCACATAAGACAAAGGTCATGAGCTACATCCAAAAGGTGAGGGAAATTAAATATATTGATTGAACATGGCATGGGGACCTAAACTGGTTAAATACAAATTGACTGAAATTCACACAACCATGTTATACACACTACACACACCACACGAATCACACACACCACACACACACCACACGTCACACACACATCACACACATACCACACCACACACACATCACACACACACCACACACACACCACACACACACCACACCACACACACATCACACACACACCACACACACACCACACCACACACACACATCACACACACACCACACACACACCACACCACACACACACACCACACACACACCACACACACACCACACCACACACACACCACACCACACACACATCACACACACACCACACACACACCACACACATCTGTACCATTCAGATTGGTGAATTGGAGCAGATGTATTCATCAGAGGAAACCAAATACAATAGGGCAATGGAAGAACTTCAAAATCTCCAGGTAATAATCTATATCATCATTTGGTGTAGTCAAGGCAGTGAATAGTTCCTATGCAAGGGGTGGATCAAGAAGAACTTTTAGACTGAGGAACCCTATTCCTCTGTAGTCACTTTCCAGACATCAAGGACAAATTTAAAGTGTCCTGATTAGAGGGGTGGTCTCATTTCAGAGGGTAAGGTTCTATACACAAGCTGTAATTTGGGATGTATCCAAGTGTCATTTTAGGAAAGGAGTTCCACTGTATATTGAGTTGTCTTAGTTTTAGGAAGTTAGGGTTCCACTGTATTTCCTTTGTGTGTAATGTGTAATTGCAGGATGAGGTTGAGACTCTGAGGGAAGAACTGACATTCAAAGACCACCGAATTGTGGAGCTTGAAGAGGCTGTTAAGAAAGAGAAAGAAGTGGCAAGCATTCATGAGGGGGAGATGCAGAGCCTCTTAGAGAAGCTAACACTTGAAGTGGGACGTAACACCAGACTAAGTCTAGAGCTCCAGGAGGGCCACAGTGGAAATGAGGTTAGGGAGGATAGTTTACCTCTGTGATGTAGCCAACTGGTTGTGTCCTGAGACTGTATATAGGTTCTGCTGTATAAGCAGGCCACCTCTGTGTAACAGCCAACTAGTTGTGTCCCTACAAGGTTCACTGTATGAGCAGACCACCTCTGTATAACAGCCAACTGGTTGTGTCTCATGGGTGACCACTATATACAGGTTCCACTGTATGAGCAGACCACCTCTGTATCACAGCCAACTGGTTGTGTCTCAAGGGTGACCACTATATACAGGTTCCACTTGAGCAGACCACCTCTGTATAACAGCCAACTGGTTGTGTCTCAAGGGTGACCACTATATACAGGTTCCACTGTATAAGCAGACAGCCAACTGGTTGTGTTTCAAGGGTGACCACTATATACAGGTTCCACTGTATAAGCAGACCACCTCTGTATAACAACCAACTGGTTGTGTCTCAAGGGTGACGTATATACAGGTTCCACTATATACGCTATCTCTGTATGACAGTTGTATCCCACAGATGAGTCTTGGTATTATTGTATATACACTTCCACTGACACAGGAGTTGGTTGCAACAGTGAATGAAAATGCTCGGCTACGTGGTGAGATTGAGCAGCTGGAATCTGAACTTCAAACTCACCTCCAGTCCCACAAACACCGCATGGAGGAGACAGAGAACCTAATCAACTCTCTCTTACAGAAGAAGGCCACAGATGAGGCAGCCATTGCTGGATTTGTGACTACCATACAGGAATTGAGAAATGAGAAGATTCAAGACTCCTCAAGAATCAATTCACTTAGTCATGAATTGGAAGACTCTGGGAAGGAGCTGGCAGTGGCAGTTTCCAGGAGTGATAAGTTGGTAATTTACTTGGGTAGGGTTAATTTTGACATCCATATAGAAACCATTTTAGCACTATTTTTCTGAGGTACCCATGGTTCTGTTCAAGAAGTTGCTAAAAGGAACACCCCCTTAACAAGGAATCCACTTTTGTCTAACCACACCCATTTCCCTCAAACTAATTAAACAAACAAGCAGCAAAAAACTAACTGTTGTGCACTATTAAAAGTGAGCTATATAAGATTACTGACTGCATAACTAGTTTCTAGTTTTAGTTTGGTAGCCCTGTGACTTCAGTCAGGTTTGAATAAACTGGTTGAAATTTGCACTAGCTGCTGACTTACCTATTTACCTCAATCGATAGTGTCACACTGTGACAATATGTATCTGTGTATCTATACAGACTACTGAAGTAGAGTCACTGCAGCACCAGTTAGCAGAGCAAGCTAAAATCCACAGTAGAGAATTGACCAAGAAAGAGGCAGAAAGAGAGATTGTGTTTGATGATCTAGAGAGTATCAATGACCAATACCAACAGCTGAACCTAGCTTTTGAGACACAGGCCAGAAAACTAACCAAATCACAGGTCAGAATTGATATTTATACACCTGACACCTCTCTATACAGTATCTATTCCAACCCCCTGAAATGAGATACTTTTGTATACAGTGGAACTCCTCTTTCCAACCCCCTGAAATGAGGACACCTACAACTCCTCTATTCCAACCCCCTGAAAATGAGACATCTCTGTGTATAATGGAACTCCTCCTGAAATGAGGACATCTTTATGTACAGAATATCCCCAACCTCCTGAAATGAGGACACAGAAACTGTAATAAGGACACTTGGACATGTCTCTGAATAACAGTTTGTGTATTAACATTAATAGAACTTCACCCCTGTAATGAGACCACCCCTCTAATCAGGACACTTTAATTTGTCCCAAGGATAGAGAGATTCCACTGTAGACAAGTGATGGAATTTTTTAAACTATAGAATCTTGACCCCACAAAGTGCTTGAATTCTTATAGAGATTCACTATTATCACTACACTCTACCAACTCCATTACTGTAGGCTGACCTTGAGGCACTACAGAAAGAGCTGGAGACCTCTGAAAATGAAATGAACAGACTTCTTCAAGACAAGATAGGGAGACGGAACTCCTTGGCAAAGGTACATACAATGCTTGCCTTAATGTATTTTGCACCTATAGGTATGTTTTTGCCATTTTGGGACTGTTTTATGATAACTTAGAGGTTACTATTCTGGAGCAAAATTAATGCATTGGGAGATCTCTTTGAAGTAATAATGTCTTTCTAAATACCTGTGATTACATCTATTCTAACCTCCTGAAATGAGGACACCTCTGTTTACAGTAGAACTTCTCTATTCCAACTCCCTGAAATGAGGACACCTCTGTATACAGTGGAACTCCTCTATTCCAACTCCCTGAAATGAGGACACCTCTGTATACAGTGGAACTCCTCTATTCCAACTCCTTGAAATGAGGACACCTCTGTATACAGTGGAACTCCTCTATTCCAACTCCCTGAAATTAGGACACCTCTGTATACAGTAGAACTCCTCTATTCCAACTCCCTGAAATGAGGACACCTCTGTATACAGTGGAACTCCTCTATTCCAACTCCCTGAAATGAGGACACCTCTGTATACAGTGGAACTCCTCTGTAATGATGATCATTAAACTTGATTTTTTTGCAGGCATCATCTACAGATGGTGAATGGATAGTGGGAACTAGTTCTGAAGAAGAGATAGGACAATATCCTTTCAGAGGAGAGTTGGATATACAGTGTTGTTTATGCACATCATGAAGGGGGAGGGGTCTATATCAAGAGGTGGGGTTTGGAGATGTTATCCAGGCTCTTTCTCCATAATTTGTAACATAGGTGGGGGATCTATGTTAGTCATTGTATTATAGAAGGTCGTGTTATCCAGATATAGAGGCAGGGTGTGAATATCTGCTATCCACTCTATAGAGGTGGGGTGGGGGAATCTATGTTATCCACTCTATAGAGGTGGGATGGGGGGATCTATGTTATCCACTCAATAGAGGTGGGGTAGGGGGATCTATGTTATCCACTCTATAGAGGTGGGGTGGGGGGATCTATGTTATCCACTCAATAGAGGTGGGGTGGGGGGATCTATGTTATCCACTCTATAGAGGTGGGGTGGGGGGATCTATGTTATCCACTCAATAGAGTTGTAGGGGGGTGTTATACTAATTTGGAGAGCCCATGTGTAATACAATGGTAAGGGTGGTTCCACTGTGACCTACTGTTATGTTAAACATCCTTGACCATTCTATAATTTGAAATGGAAATTGGAGCAGGCTGCAGAGATGATAGAATGCTACGAGAGGACCAGGGAAGAAAAAAACAAGGAAATTCAGAACATGAAGGTGTGATAAAGACTACTATTAGCCAGAAAGTGTTGTATGCACTGCCTCTATATAAAGCCCAAGTACTATAGTCTGTTCATGTTAGAAGCTGGTGTACAAAGGTCATTTGTAAGTCTTACCTCATGCCATAGCTCAAGTGAGCACCAAATAAGATAAATTATAACCATCCAGGAACAACAAATAGTATTAGCCCCACCCCAAAACACCCATTTCATGTGGCCACACCCCAAACCCAGCCAATAATGAAATTTCTACTGTTTTATAAAAATTTAGCTGAGAAATTTGAACTCCTGCATCAATGCTGTGTTATACTTTCTGCTCTAGGATTGACTTAGTAATGTATTTCACTATATACCACCAGACTATGTAAGAGTGGTTAGGTGTCCCAAAGCAGCAGTGTCTCAGTCACTACTCCAGTCAATCTTTTATAGTTACTTGTACCAATCTTGGTTGTTCTGGGTTCCAAATGGAGGAAAATTAATGATATTCATTGCCAATTTGCTATGCCGATTGGAACACTACTTCCATTCAAAATGTATTACTTAAAAGCCATTAATAGCTACCAATATTAAGACAAGTCGAAAAAGTAAACAGTCAAAAAGTTATAAGACATGGCAAATGGACAGTGCTGGTTCTATAAGATTGGTATAACTGAGGTTCTGCCATACAAAGTTAGAGATTGAATTATATAGGATCAGGTTCTATCAATGGAAAGATTAAAGGAAGAATTGGATTCTCAGCAAGCCACTATTGTCGAGTTGCATTACCAGCTGGATCACCAGAAAGAGCATGAATCTGCTACAGTGTCTCGGCTCCAGGCCTCTACAGCTGAGGTGGAAAGACTCCAACAGGAGATGCTATCATTGGTAAAAGACAAGAAGACTATGTTAGGAGAAAACTCAGAACTGAGAGCAAAGTGTGATCATCAGAAGAAGCAAGTAACAGAACTTACTGATCAGATTGAAAGGTAAAACAGATTGTGGGGTGTCATGATATGGCTGGTGCTTACAATATCTTCTATTCCATGCTATAATACAGTGGAACTTCTGAATAAAGGACACATTATTATCAGGTCTACTGTCCCTTATAGAAAAGCTAGTTTTTAGAGGTTAATTTAGTGCATTTTTAAGTTGTCCTTATTTTGGAGGGTCCTATGTTGGAAGTTCTACTGTATACAATGTTGATCAGTCGATTCTGGACAGCAGTTCACCTTATCCAGTAACAGTAATAAAATTGAACCAGAAAACCAGCCAATTTAATACATAATTAGACCTCTTTAGCAGATGCTATGTATTACAGAAGATACTGGTAACCTCTTGACTTAAAACTGTTTTTTTTTCTTCTTCTTCTTCTTTTGACTGTTCTTATGCAATATTTATTCAATGGGCTACCCTAAGGATTGAAAAATGGCTATGGAGGGGTTATTTAACAATGGCTGTGGAGGGGTTATTTATCCAATTGAATCGTTATTTCACCAATTGAAAAATGGCCATGGAAGAGTTATTTCACAATTAATAGTTTAATATCCACAAAAACTATGAGATGCCTATAATAAGCTTTCTGAAGATAACTACTGCATCTTACAGGTACAAAAACAGTGAAGAAAGTCTTTTCCGGGAGAAGGAATCCATTAGATCTCAGTTGGAAATGTTACAAGAAGAAAAAGCCAAGCTCTCAAAAGTAATTACAGTATCACCTATACAGTGGAACCCCTCTATTCCCCTGAATGAGGACACCCCTATACAGTAGAACGCCCCTCTTCCAGGTTACCCTCCTGAAATGAGGACACCCCTATACAGTGGAACCCTCTATTCCCCTGAATGAGGACACCCCTATACAGTAGAACGCCCCTCTTCCAGGTTACCTCCTGAAATGAGGACACCCCTATACAGTGGAACCCTCTATTCCAGGTTACCTCCTGAAATGAGGACACCCCTATACAGTAGAACCCCTCTATTCCAGGTTACCTCCTGAAATGAGGACACCCCTATACAGTAGAACCCCTCTATTCCAGGTTACTTCCTGAAATGAGGACACCCCTATACAGTAGAACCCCTCTATTCCAGGTTACCTCCTGAAATGAGGACTCCCCTATACAGTGGAACCCTCTATTCCAGGTTACCTCCTGAAATGTGGACACCCCTATACAGTAGAACCCCTCTATTCCAGGTTACCTCCTGAAATGAGGACACCCCTATACAGTAGAACCCCTCTATTCCAGGTTACTTCCTGAAATGAGGACACCCCTATACAGTAGAACCTGACCCCCTTAGTACACATCTAACCTCTGAGATAAGGACAGCCTCCCTATAAGGGACAATAGACATGATCCCAATATGTCCTTTTATTCAGATGTTCCACTGTATTAAGGACACTTGGATATGTCCCAAATAATAGCTCATGTATTAACATCAATACTGGAATGAAATCATCTTCTAATCAGGACCCTCATGGTGTCCAGAATAGAGGTTCCACTGCATACTTCAGGGACACGTTATTGTGTGAATATGTACAACTGTATATAGGAGTGTGAAAAACTGGCAAAGGAAAATGCTACCATCACAGGCCATCACAATATCCGACAAAGAATCCAGTATCATGCTACTGTGAAAATAGAGAATGCTAAACTAAAAGAGGTGTGTATATGGTCCCTATTATCAATGATGTAATGGTAATTGTGATGATGTGTACGCAGGAGGTGATACAACTACATAGCAGGTTGAAGAGAAAGGCGGATCAGGTTGACAAATTGCAACTTATTCTGACAGAGAATGGACTCGAGTGTAAGACTACTGGTTCCAAAAAGAGAAATCATCCGAGTGATTTGCAATCGAACTTGAAAGAAAATATTTTAATAGCAGCTCCGAGTCAAAAATATTAACTGAGGGACTGCATACATGTAGCTAATAATAGAATCATGAATGAATTGTGAAATTATAATTTTAAGCTCTGTGTGTGTGCATGTGTGTGTAGGGGGCCTTCACATAAAATCAACAAAATGGTTGCAAGAACCAGCCTCGAGTGTAATTTCACATCCTCTCCCCACTGGCTCATTATAGTATGGCATTAGTATAGTGTGTGCATGTTTAATTCCCTCTTCTTGGACCATTGGTCCTTTCACCGCTATGAAGATTCTCAAACCCCACCTCTCCTCGTCTCCTGTTATATAGATACCCCCTCTTATCACCATACACTAGAAGACACATTCCATCTCCAATGCACCAGACACTTTGTCTCCCTCCTACCACCATGCACCAGACACACTTCGTCTCCCTCCTGCAGCCATGCACCAGACACACTTCGTCTCCCTCCTGCAGCCATGCACCACACACTTCATCTCTCTCCTACCACCATGCACCAGACACTTCATCTCAATACCTCCTACCACCATGCACTAGACACACTTCGTCTCCCTCCTACCACCATGCACCAGACACACTTCGTCTCCCTCCTACCACCATGCACCAGACACACTTCGTCTCCCTCCTGCAGCCGGGCACCACACACTTCATCTCTCTCCTACCACCCATGTACTACACAACTAAAAGTAGATAAAACTCTATATAGCGTGGTCTCAGTCAACAATACAACAAAACTTGCTACCAAACTCTATTCACATTTCACTTTGCCGCCAGAAGTTAATGTTAAGAGATGCATTGATTGTAAAAATGAACCTTTAGAAACTTTTTCAAGTGACACTGTATTTTAATTAACATAGCTATGGCTTTTACCAACAATAGAAACATCTATTCTGTATTAGCTATAGAATCCTACCAGTATAGTATACAGCATAGATGTATATCAAACATCTGCTAGCTATACCGTGGTTCAAGTTATGTGTTGATGTGTACTTTTGAGCTGATGCCTGAAATAGGATTGGCTCTTTGTCTGATGTTTCTCTCCCTGGCATCAGCTTCCCACTCTGGGTTGTTAATAGTGTGTGGTATCGTAGGACCAACTGCAAAATAGAAATAGTCCAACATTATTGTTACAATAAAATTTATAGATGTTTTTTTTTTGTTTGTTTGTTTGTTTTTAAATTAAAAACCACCTCCATTTTTAATTAGTTGTGTACTGTGGCAGGTTAAAATTCCTTTAATGGTAGCCAGACAAGAAATTTGTTTCATCCACTTTGTACTTTGAACCCTTACCAACCAAGGTGTGTCCTGCTTATCAAGATTGAGATATAAACAGATTACCCCCTGGGGCCTACACAAGAACTCACCAGTATTTTTAAGAAACTCAGAGACGAAATATCCAATGGCCACACCTACTGCTACAGCTGGTATCACAATTCTATAATGGCCAGGGCCTGCACGAATTTCCTTAAAAGTCATAGGAAAAGATGCTCTATACACTACAAGGAGAAAAGTTGGCATTGTTTAGAAATCATATAATTTGCATTTAGCATACATACGTTTTACTGCTTCTTCTTTGGTAAACTCCTTCCACGAGCCTTTAGCCTTCTCTGCAAGTTGTTTCAGCTCAGGACTGTCGAGAACAGCACCCATTGAAGTCGGAGATGGAGTGGACAATTTGGGACGAATAGACTGGTAGTGGGCTAAGTTCTGTCTATTACGGACACTCGTAGAGAAGAATCTGCGGTGAAGAAAAGCCATTTTTATTGAAGCAGTCTCCCTCACTCCCGTTCTTGTTTTAGGGTCGAAGTTCAAATATCTCCTCTGCGCATGTGCAATGAAGGTGGGCACGATTCAGAATCGCGAATTAACTATGCTGTCCAGAATTTCATCTGCTGTTAGAATCAGTAACCAAGCCATAGTAAAACTTTGCAAGTACAGCAATGGAACTACCCAGGCTGTCACTGAAGCAATGTTACCTCCAGGTACATTCAATGGGAAGACAGCTTTCATCACCGGAGGAGGCACAGGTTTGGGTAAAGATCTAGCAAAGACTTTGTCCTTTCTTGGAGCTAAGGTGGTGATTGCAAGCAGGTATAGTATATTTAGAGTCTATTATATAGAATGTTATGTTTATCTCATGCAGGAAACTGGAAGTGCTACAGAAGACAGCAGATGAAATATCACAATTGACAGGAAACAAGGTACAACATGTAACTGTCATAGTAGGCGTAGCAACTTTAACACCCGTTCTATAAGTTCAAAGGTGAATTAGTATATTATCCTTATTGCCACTATTAAAACTGGATATAGATTTTAGCAATTTTGAAACTCACCAAATATTTTACTGATTATGAATGTCATTATTCTAGTAGTAGCATTATGCTCTAAAATAATGTGATTATAATAGCTAACAGTCATCATTGTCATTATAATAATGAGTATAATACTAAAGTCTATTTGGGTTGACCTGGCACCACGAATATTTGCAATAACTTGCTAAATTTTCATCCGATTTCAAAATTTCAAACACCAACAGTTAACTAATTATTGTAGATTTTTTCTGATATCTTTTATAAGGTTCTATGCCTTACCAGTCAAAAGTTAGCTGTATGTCCCATAAGCAAAGTACAGAACATTCCATTAACCATGCGGAATGTGGTGTGCGTTATTTAGCTCAATTCCAGCAATATACTGGTGTAGCAGTTACACAGTTAACACGTGGTTTGGCTCCATTTACCCGCACATACTATCATCCACAAGTATTTTGTTAAATCAACTAATGATGCACTACTACGTAATCACACTCTACCGCTACTACTTCCATGGGCAAGTGAACGGGAATAGACTTTAGTATTAATGTACTCTAGCAGTAACGTGTATTATAACTATTGCTATTATCATTAATATACTCTCACAACATGATTACAGTAGAACCTCCCTTATACGGGCAGTCTGGTTTTAGGGGGTGCCCGTAACTCGGATTTGCCCGTATCTCAGAATAAAGGAAGATGTAATGTTATGAACCCTATGTATTACAAAAAAAGATGATAATTTGGTTTGTTTCTCAGTCTCCATTCTTTTCCTTTTGCTTGCCATAGTAGTATGCCATGCACATGCTCAGTATGGACATTGAACCATGCCCACAATTACATAATATGTATTATTGAAAGGTCAAAGTTCCAGATATAGCTGCCCGGTTGAAGGAGGTGCCCGTATCTTGGGAGTCCAGATAAGGGAGGTTCTACTGTATTGTCATTTTGTTTTCTGCTGTTCAAAACACCAAAATTAATACCCAGAGACAAATCTTTAAAAATATTACCTGTTAATAATCATGATAATAAAATGATATCTTTTAGATTAAAATTTTTATGACAATCGATGCTCTCTACTAGTTTTCACTAACTACTATACTTACATGAACTGAAATTTTGGCCAATACTACTCATCCATATTTCTCCTATGTTAAGCACGACTTTTTCAATCAAAATTAATACTGCCTATCGTTTCCCAATGATTCTCCTTAAAGTCTATTCAATTTCACTTGTTCCAGGATACATAGACAGTCAACATCTACAGACATGTAGTCAACATCTTACACAGACACACATGCACAGTCAACATCTAGAGACATACCAGCAATACCTACAAGATCAGAGTCACTACATGTACAGAATGACCTAAAACAATAATTATATAGATCCAAGATAAGACCATTTCCAAAATGTTGTTCTTACTTCTGAAGTGATTTTCTTCTTGACAAACCTCAGACTCTGTACTCTTCCATATTTCACCATTGCCTGGCAATTCTTATTGTAAAACGTCATTCATTCAGTAATCTGATATAGGAATTTAATGCTGTTGTACCTAGGTCATACCTGTGCGTACTGATGTTCGTGACCCTGACAGCATTGCAGCAGCAGCTGATGTTTGTGTGGAGCAGTGTGGCGACCTCCCTTACATGATCGTTAATAATGCAGCAGGAAATTTCCTCTCGCCATTTGTAAGGCTGTCTCCCAATGGTTGGAAGACAATTGTTGATATAGTACTCAATGGGTCCGCTTTAGTTACAATGGAATTTGGAAAAAGATTGATCAAGGCCAAGCAAAGTAAGGACCATTTGATGTTATACAGTATTATACAGTCACCTGTATAATCCTATGTAGGTATATGTAGTACCTGTAATTGTGTTTAAGGGGGTAATGATATTTCACTTCTTTCTTGCAGGAGGAAACTTCTTAGCCATTACTACCGACTACGCTAAGTGTGGCTCTGCTTTTGTGGCACCTAGTGCGGCTGCCAAGGCAGGGGTGGAGGCCCTGATAAAGTCTTTATCCTCAGAATGGGGAAAGTATGGGATTAGGATGAATGGGATTGCTCCAGGTCCTATCTACACTGAGGCATGTTGACAAGTTTGATTATTTTTTTATGAGCTCCCAAGCTCAAATAATCAGTGTTCTCTCCTCCCAAGGCCAAAGGGAAAACCACCTTTGTACAGTAGTGTTATCAGCATTATTGAAGTGGTGGTTAGTACTTCAAAAGTCTGGAACCATAATATTTTGAGCTATGGGGACTACTTTTCTCCCTTACCCCTCCCACCTCAGTGCTGGATAAGAGGCTATACTAAATATGTGTCTGTAGGGTGCTTTCGACCGATTAGATCCAACTGGAGAATTTTCTAAGGAGATGATTAACTCAATCCCATTAGGAAGAATGGGAGAGAAGGAAGAACTCTCCAATCTATCAGCTTATTTACTCAGTGACTACTCCAGTTGGTGTACTGGGACCATCGTAGACTTTGATGGAGGAGAGCTACCTTTTAAAAGTGGCATGTTCAACCCTTTAGTCAATGTAAACAACTATTGTTACTCTCTGATAGCATAAAGGATCTCCACAGTATTCCAATAGGGAGGACTTTTGTTATGTAGAAAATATAAAAATTGGGGGTGGGGGGACCTATATACTTGCTACCCATCAAAATGTGTAACAATGTATGTATTTTCTGCAATAGAGAGTATCTGAGCAAGAATGGGATGCATTGCAAGCGATGATAAGGAAAGTCAAGTGATCTCAACAAGGATAAGCGTATAGGAAGATACAGCTTCTATTTTGACCATTACTTTCTGTTACCAATTTTTCATTTGTCAAAAATAAACAAAAAAAAAAAACAAAAACAATAGCATCTTTGATGCCATGTTATATAGTAAAGTGTTATATTAACCAAAAAGGAATTGGGTTGGATGTGGTTGTTGGAGTCTTTATCATTACTTTCTTAGTCCTCAGCAGTTGTCAATGCCAACCTATGGTCGAGATATGAATTTGGGGAGGGGTCTGAGTTTGAAGTCCTCTCAACTTCTCTGACTCAGGAATCTTGTGAATGAGAAATTAAACAGGTAGACCTTGCATTGTATGAATTCTGTGTATTGTCATGTCTTGTCTGGGGTTGCTTCCTTGTTTTACCCTCTGAATTTGATTCCAGATAAGATTAGCTAGCTATTTTTTTAAACTTTGGCTGTGCTGTGGTTGTGTTTAACCATTTCCTCCCTTCATTAATACAGGACTGCCAAGTAAATTTTTGAAAAATTCTTTGAGAGTAGCTGGTTCAGTAGCTAAACACAATATCAGTCATATCTGGTGTGTGTAGCTAACACTGGCAATAAGTATTACTATCATGGTATTATCAATTAATTGTTAATTGCAATGTGGGCTAGGCAATACTAGTACTGTCAGTCTGTGGGACAGTGAGTCTGTGTGACTGGTAGGCAGACGACTAGACTGATTCAGTGTGAATTCATTCAACTGTGCCTAAGTTATCTGCTATAAATATTATTAAGTGAAAGATCAGTGAGATTTCACAAGTTTATAGTGAGTTCTTGAGAGTGTGTTCATTTTAGTGAGACTCACAAAAATTCAGTGAGACTTGGGAGCCCTGTTAATATCCAATGGTATAACTAACTTGTTAGTGTCAGAATATGCTATAGGCAGTCACATGTATAATAACTATGATTATTGGATGCTGGTGGAATATAGCATGACACAAGACAGTAATGGTAGTAACAATAGCAACAATATACCTTAAAACTGGTGGGTATCTGTTATTTTAAAAAAATGTCTTGTAGCTAGACCTTTTAGCATGTACATATTATTGAATTTTTTAGTTATTACACGTAGCATGCATTATAATAGCTAGCTATATTACGTATCTATCTCAAGGTTGACCATGTGCTATCTTAAATACATATATTCTCCCTCTATGGAAGATATGTAAGACTCCAACACATGCTTAGAGTAGACACAAATGAGTATAATTCGTATGATTTTAATATCCTTACAAGTCCCTTTAGATGTCAGGCAGTAACAAAATGACAGCACTTTTTTCAGACCTTCAAATCTTTCATGCTAGCTATATGCATGCCATGAGTTCAGGCACATAAGTAGGGTAGCTAGTATGTAGAAAACTGCTTCAAGTGACCTGAAACTTTTAGTATGCTAGTTACTGGTAGAACTCCTAAAAATCATTTTTTTTCCTTAGCAATATAATGCTGGCTGCCAAGCCTATCCGAGGGTTCTACTGCGCATGCGTTTCTACTGCGCAGTACTTATTAGAACCTCCTCCGTTGTGCCAAAACTATTTTGAGAGCCATACCAAGTCGATTTGGCAAGAGATGGAGAGTGAAAATGAAGAAGAAAGGTCGAGACTTCTTCCTCCGAAAGAAGAAGATGAAGAGAGGTGTGTTTTGTAGTTGGCTAAATCCAAAACAATTTATCCTATGAACTAGCTAGCTAGCTATTTGAGAAAGTTTTTACAGTGGCTACAGTCACAAAAAGCCAGCACTCTAAGTTTCTTGATAAGTAGCTACTGCAATAATGTGGCAAATTAGCTTCCTTTTTTTTTTCTATGGTAAATGCAGTGAAAAATCTGTGGATGAGGAGGATGATAAGAAAATCAAACCCAAAGGTGGAAAAGTTTGGAAATTGGTTAGTTTATTACACTTATTATAGATATTTGCTGTTTGTAGTATTCTCATCAGTAGTCTAGTGAGTAAGTTTATAAATGCAGTTTGAAAATATCTTTGATTACTTGTATAGATAGACTGCTAACAAGAAGCATAAGGTCTATAGTGTACCATCTTAATTGATGTCAGTTGGTATTAAAAAAATAATATACTAGCCAGCTAGTGAGAAATATTATCTACAACTTAACAAAAGGAACAACTTAACAGCAGGAATAGTATTTAGCTACCTTCCACAATGACATGTCAATTATCCCCAGTGGGAATATTACCTACAACTTAACAACAGGAATAGCATTAAGTACCTTTCACAATGACATGATACTTGCCCCCAGTGGGAATATTACCTACAACTTATAGCATTAAGTGTTCCTAGCTACCTTTCATAATGACATACATAATAGCTACTTGGCAGTTATCCATCTTACAGCTTCGTCCCATATAGCTGGTATCAAACTATAGCTAAATTATACACGAAGCTAGCACCATTTATATCAGAATATACATATAGGCTAAATGTAATAGGAAGTGGATGATACACAAGTGTGTCAGTAAAACATGTAAAGTTACGATATAGACTTTGTTTTTAAAATTTATAATCGTACAATACATTTATTTTTGTATTCCTGTACTATAGTCATTTATAAAAGTTTATTGTAAGAAGTTTATATAGCAATCAAATGACTAGTAACTAGTAGAGAGGAGGACTTCCTTCCCTCACCTTCTTGCACCTGAGTTTATGCAGAAAGAGTTTATGTGGAAAGACCAGATCGTGTAGCATTCATTTCTGGGCATTTCTGACTAGACTGTTGCTTACTGGAGGACGGGTCAAAGAGTTTTTTCCAAGAGAACGACCAAAGTTACAGCTGAGACAGAGTCAGTTTTTATTACCTAATCTATGAGGAATGGTTCTTTAAGCAACATAAGAGTCTATATCTATTAATGGCAGAGCTAGAAACTCTTGATCTGCCCTCCAGTAAGTAACAGTCTAATTAAAAATGCCCAGAAGTAAATGCTACACGCTTTGGTCTTTCCATAATTTGATGCATAAACTTGGGTGTAAGAAGGAAGTCCTCAGGAGCTCTCTACTAGCTACTGATCATTGATTGCTGAAGAAATTGTAACTTCTTACAATAAACTTTTATATGACTATAGTACAGGAATACAAAAATAAATCTGTTGTATAAACTTTAAAAGTATCTCATGAACATTTATGAGCAAAGTCTATACCAGTATAACCTTAAGTTGATGCTAGATCTTTTCAACTCAAAAGTGATCCTGTCAAAACAGGACCAGCCAAATAAGGCATACAACTATAATAATAATAATAATAATAATAATAATAATAATAATAATAATAATAATAATAATAATAGTAGTAGTAGTAGTAGTAGTAGTAGTAGTAGTAGTAGTAGTAGTAGTAATAATAATAATAATAATAATAATAATAATAATAATAGTAATAATAATAATAATAATAATAATAATAATACCAAAATTCAACCCCCCATTTTAATAGCTATTATTATTATTATTATTATTATTATTATTATTATTATTATTATTATTATTATTATTATTATTATTATTATTATTATTATTATTATTATTATTATTATTATTATTATTATTATTATTATTATTATTATTATTATTATTATTATATAGTATAGCTATATTATTGCAGGTTGACTGAAGTATTAATAGCATGAATAGTCATGAAAACAAACACTAATACTTTGTATGACTACCCTTAGCAGTTATTACTGCTGCTACTCGAGAAGGCATGCTAGAAATAAGGTTTTGTTTGTGGGAATCTTTAACCATTCTTCCTTTATTTTTTCTTCCAGTATAGCTACTTTTTTTTAAGGGAATAACTAGGATGTTACCATTCTGATGTTTACTATATAAGTTCTTAGGTAGCCATTTATTATACCTGTAAACTATAATTTTTATTTTTATAATTAACCATGAGCATAATTTACCTAGCAGAGAAAAATAAAGATGTGTGTATCCATCCATTCTACCTCTGCAGTTCTCAAAGTGAAGGGTGGAAAAATAATAGTAGAATATGTTTACATAACTCTTGTAGTGACCAGAATAACATATTTATATTTTTGATTTATTGTTAGTTTTCCTATGCAACACCTCTGGATATTCTTTTGATGATGATAGGAGCTGTTGGTGGTATCCTACATGGTGCTATTCTTCCTTTGTTTATGATCATTTTTGGTAACTCGGTTAATTACTTCATTTACCAACAAATCACCTACAACTTGGAGTTTCTAAATAATGGTTCAGATCTGGAATGTAATGCTGTTGTCAATTCATATTACCTGAATGAGACAATCAGTGAAGCGACTAACAAAGATCTCGACTGTCCATATGTCATAACTTCGACATCTACACTTGCTACTATCATAGATGTATGTTATCAATCTATGAGTGAATGCACCAATAATGACAAACTTATCGATAAAGTAAATAATCTGGCTTTAAAAACAATCATTTTTGGAACAATTGTGCTTGTTTTTGGCTCTTTTCAAGTCACTTTTTTCCAAGCTGCATGTGAACGTCAATTGAAGAGGATAAGGTTAGCTTTCTATAAAGCTATCATTAGTCAAGAGATTGGTTTTTTTGATGCCAATTCCACTGGAGAGCTCTCCAGCAGGATTTCCGAGTAAGCTAAAATCCAGCTAAGTACTCTAATTTTAAATATAATAATATAATTCTTGTATATAGTGATGTTGACAAAATTCACCGTGGCATGGGAGAGGAAATGGGAATGTTTGTTCAATGGAGTTCCACTGCTATTACAGGATTTGCTGTGGCCTTTATAAAAGAATGGAGGCTAGCTCTGCTTCTCATAGCCTTTTTTCCTCTTTTGGTCATTTCAGGATTTACTATGACTCAAGTAAGAAAATTCTTACATTAATTTTCTAATTGTCAGTCATAGGCGTAGGAAGCAGGGGGGCTCTGGGGGCTGGAGCCCCTGTAAATTTTCAGCTTACCTGAAGTGAATCCTTGAATCCTGACTGTTTCTGCCAGAACTGAGGCTATTAATTTAGCCCTAACCCCCTAAACAAAAATAACTTCCTACGCTCCTACGTCTATGTTGTTGCATCGCATTCCCCTGTGTTTGATAGCTTATATTCTAAAGACCCTATAGCCAGCTATGCACATTATCAGGTCAATTAATATTTGACTTTTAATTGCAGTAAAAAAACATCAAGACTTTTTTTTACCACTCAAAATAGTGTCTCCATGTGATTACATCATCATGGCGTTGTTCGATTATGCAATAGTAATCATTATAATATATATTAACTACAATATTAGGCATTGACCTTGTTTGCTAGCAAAGAGCAGAAGCAGTATGCAGCTGCAGGGGGTGTGGCAGAGGAAATTCTCTCTTCAGTAAAAACAGTGGCTGCATTTGGTGGGGAGGAGAAAGAGTGCGAGAGGTGAGTGTGGTATATTGGCAAGAAGAGGTGAGGAAAGAGGAAAGGATGGAGAGAATATATGTGGAGGAATCTGTAAACTGTTTTTTTTTTGCTAGGTATGAAAGTAAATTGAAAGAAGCTCGCTTGATTGGTGCTAAAAAAGGAACTATAGTTGGATTAAATTATGGTGTGGTATATGGATTACTCTTTTTGATGAATGCCACTTCCTTTTGGTAAATTGAATTTTGATCATGAGCAATGTATTGACTTTTGTAATTTTTAAAGGTTTGGTAGCTACCTCATCCAAGAAGGCTATGCTAATGCAGGAAAAGTTCTAACAGTCAGTTTCAAAATTGTTATTGGGATTCACCTAGTCTATGTTATTGATGATACTTGGTGTATAATTAGAGAGTGAGAAACCTGCTATGTTATTCATTGATTATTATATTTACAGACAACTATTGCTATCTATATTGGGGGGTTTGCAGTAGGACAAGCTGGTCCTAGCTTGGAGTCTGTACTAATTGCAGCTGGAGCTAGTGAAGTTATTTTTGAAATCATTGACAAGGTATGACTTGACTACAATAATCAGAGGTTGTGGTAGTAGCAAAAATGACCAGACCTCACCCGTAAGCCTCAATTTTCTCATTTTAAGTCCCTATACACTTTGAATAACTAGGAAATAGCCCCTTACTCTTCTTCTTTCTTTCTATGGTAATTTTAGACTACTCAAAACATGATTATAGTTGTAGCTCAATAAGTGATACAGGACAGCATGCTCACAATCGAAGCAAATATTACAGTTACTACACTTCCTTTCTATCTTTTCCGGGGCTAGCTCATTAATTGCTGAAGTTTAAAAATCATACAGGTCTGTTTTTCATCATTTTAAAAGAACTATCTATGAAGATTAGACTTATAAGTAGCTATTAGATAAAGGGTCATCACCATAATATAGGAAAAGAGGAGAAGTCTACAACATGATCTAGCTCCACTCTTTTACCATGGGGCATTCATCCCTAGTTTACAGCCACAGAGCTAGTGAATATACTTACAATTAGTTAGCTAAATTGCTACATAGCTTATGAGTTATATCATTCCCTCCAACACCCTCCAATTACTAGTAACAATGCTGCAAATGTTAAATGTGGAGAGGTCTTTCTGAGCTACCTTAAGGTAACGTTTATTAACGGGTACAAAATTTAGTGGTTCTGTGCTTTGAGGCATTTAACTGGTACAAATATTAGCTATTTTGACTTTATTATAGTATACAGATAATTATACACCGTCAGTCCACCATGTTAATAATTATTTTATAGATAGATGTCTTCAAAACAATTAGCTATGTGGGAGAATAACTGCCATCAAACAGAACAGCTTTATTCCACCTCTTTAATGTTTATAATTATAGTGACCTCCTTCAGTTGAAAAAAAAATTGCTGAAAAAAAATTGCAGATATTGTGCATGTAATGGTTTGAACAATCTGACATCAATATCTTCAACCTACTGTTACAGTAGGCAGGCTAGCTACAATATCGATCCTCTGGAGACCTTTGACCCAATGGACCTTTTATTTGACAGAGTTTAATATTAATGAAAAATTGAAAATCACTAAAATTCGCTAAAATGAGTACCATTTATAAACGTTATCTTAAGGTAGTTAGCCATAAGTACTACTTGCAAAGACTGGTTACCTTTATCAGCAGTGGCTAGTAAAATTTATATCTGGCTTTCTACTACCGTCTAGTGGGAAATATCTTTGTGGTTTTCAATAATGAAACTTATTTGTGGAAAAAAATTCGTTGGTTTACAGCTCGGTGCCGTCTCAATTAAAACTATAAAATTAAAAGTTTGTGGATAAAACATTCGTGGTTTTATTCTAACCACAAAAACCATGAAGATATTTCCCCTCAAAAATTTTCCGCTATACAGTAGATGGTGTTCATTCAGGAGTACACTACAGTAGTATCTTTGTCCTGATCTTGTTCCTCCTTTACATCAACCAATCTATGGGTACAAAAAAAGTAACAGTCATAGCTATGGGTATAAGAGTATGTTTCATTAAAGAATAAAGTGAGGAGAAAGTCATTTCTTGGAAATGAAGGAAATGTAAGGATGAATAAGGTTAAAATACAAAAAGTAGGCTAACTAGAGAGGACTTGATAGTGGTAATTACTATGCACTAATGATGGATTTCTTGTAAAACACAAACCATCTCCTGTTGAGTGGGATGGGCAGTTTGATGAACTTCATTACAAGCAAAAACCCTCCCTTCTCCCTTAATACACCATCCTGTACAGACATTTTTATTCATTCTGTCACCATATTATACATATATTTTAATAGCGAGATAGTCTGTAGGGAGATGGGAGGGACTTTGCTATTAATTGCTTTACCATCATACTGCCCATCCCACTCACCAGGATGTGTAGAGAAATCATTACTGCACAATAATTACCAGAAGTCAATCTCAACTGTCCACTCATTATAAGTGTCCATGCACACACACATGCATGCATACACATACATTGCACACACACACATGTATACACACATGCGTGCACACACATACATGTACACACACATGCATGTATACACAGAAATCGCTGATAGATCCTTTTTCTGATGAAGGAGATAAACCTGAGACCTTTGATGTAAATATTGAATTTAAGGACATATATTTCACTTATCCTACAAGACCAGATGTTCCAGTAAGAATTTATTGTACCATTATTATTTAATCATATATTTTAATAATAATTTGCGCTCTGTTTACACAGGTAATGGATGGGTTCAATTTGAAAGTTGAAGCAGGCAAGACCTATGCCTTGGTTGGACCCAGTGGGTGTGGCAAGAGTACTGTTATCCAGCTCCTCCAACGATTTTATGATCCGGATGGAGGAGAAGTGCTAGTAGGGGGAAAGGATGTCCGTTCACTTAATGTCAAATGGCTGAGACAGCACATTGGCGTTGTCTCTCAAGAGCCTGTCCTTTTTGATACCACCATAGCTGAGAATATACTCTATGGGAAAGAAGGTGCCACAACTGAGGAAGTGAAGGATGCTGCAAAGAATGCTAATGCTCATGATTTCATCTCAAAGCTTCCCGATGGATACAACACATTTGTTGGAGAGGGAGGAACTCAACTCAGTGGAGGTCAGAAACAACGGATTGCCATCGCAAGAGCTCTGATACGAGACCCAAAGATCCTCCTCCTTGATGAAGCCACATCTGCCCTTGACACAGAGAGCGAGTCTATCGTTCAGCAGGCCTTGGATAATGCGCTTACTGGTCGTACTACCATCGTGATAGCACATCGTCTCTCCACCATCCAAAATGCTGATGTGATAGCTTCCATTCAGGATGGTAGAGTGGTAGAAATGGGTAACCATTTGGAGCTGATGGACAAAGAAGGACTCTATTATGAATTGGTCACTGCTCAGGTAGATAGGTGTAATCTGGGTGTGATTAACAATTGTGGAACTCCCCTCACTTTTGTATTAAAAGGGTCTTTACACATCTCTTTGTTCAGATTATCACTTCTATATAGGCATTAGCTGCTGACGTGGATCCTGAAATGATTGGTCGAAAATCGAAGCTTTCCTCCAGTGTTTCAAGACGTAGCATATCTGTATCAGAACCTGTCACCACAACTCCAGAGAGGCGTATCAGTCTGCATAAACAGTTAAGTATAAAGACGGAGCAAGAAATTGTCTCTCTAGAGAAGAAACAAGAGGAATGGGATAAAGAGATACCAAAAGTGAGTTATCATAGCAGACATGATAATAAAAACTGATTAAATGTAATTGTTCTCAAGGTCCCCCTTATACGGTTGATAAAATTGAATGCTCCTGAGTGGTGGATTATTGCTCTGGGTATCCTGGCAGTGTTTGTGACTGGTAGTTTAATGCCGAGTTTTGCTCCTATATTAGGCCAAGCGATTGGTGTTTTCTCAAAGCCTCCAGATAAAGTGTTGCATGCAATCCATCCTTGGGCTATTGTGTTCGTTGTTCTAGCAGGATTCAGTCTTATATTTTATACTATCAAAGTAAGTATATAGCTACCACAATAATGGTACAATATATAGCTACAAGTCTTTACAAGGTGTATCTATACCTTTGCACTCTTGTCTCTGAGAACAAAAATTACCCATGTGTTATTGTGGACCATATATCAAATTTTAAGTTTGTTTCATTCCTCTAGTCACTGTGTTTCAGTGTATCAGGTGAGAACCTCACCTCCAGACTTCGGACCCTCTCCTTCAAGGCCATGTTGAGGCAAGAGATGGCCTGGTTTGATGAAGAGAGAAATTCCAGCAGTGCTCTTACCTATCAACTGGCAGACGATACTGCTAAGGTTCAAGGTGCAACAGGATCCTATATGGGAAATATTCTGGAGGTTTTCTTTGGGATGGTAGTATCTATCCTTATATCTTTCATCTATTCATGGGCACTCACCCTTCTAATTCTTGGGTTGATCCCATTAATCGTGATTACAAATATTCTCAGGGTGCAGGCTTTAGCTGGGCACAGTGCTACAAATAAAAAGGCAATGGAATCAGCTGGAAAGGTGACTACGTATATATGACATGAAGATAGCCTTTTTAGTGGTTATATAATACCATAATTAGCTATAATATTATAATAACCATGCTTAATTTAGCCTAAGTCTTCACACTGTAGTAAAATATCATGTATAATCTAGATTGCTGTGGAATCCATTTCACATATCAGAACTGTGGCCTCAATCAGTTTGGAAGAGAATTTCAATCGTCAGTATACTAAATATGTTGAGAAACCATACAGGTAACCTTATTCTGTAGTCTTACAAACCAGACACTGTATTTCTTGTATTAGTGGCTCTATGATTACTCGTTAGTGTCATAATTGTAGTGTGGCTATTTTATATTCTTTAGAAAAGCTTTATTAAGCTCTTTGACCTACGGATTGACTTATGGCTTCTCCCAAGCACTAATCTTCTATTTTTATGTCGTGATAGTTCGTTTTGGAGCCCACCAGATCACCCTTGATGACTCCAATATCCTCCATTCCACCTATAAACGCATGTTTGTTGTGTTCTTTGCTGTTGTAATAGGAGGTCGAACAGCAGGTCATGCTGGTGCGTATGCCCCCAATTATGCCAAGGCTAGGTTATCAGCTAATCGGATATTCTATCTGCTGGACAGGAAACCTAGAATTGATAGTTACTCGGAAGAAGGGAAAAAATTGGCAAGTTTTTTCATAATTATTATTAACTTGTGTTTTATTTTTTCAAGCCTATAAACTATGAACAGTTTGGTCTTACCATCAGTTTGGCTCTTTCTCCATGTAACATAGTCAATATGTACTTTATTGTACTGTATCTAACCCTAGCCCATAGCATTAGTACAATTGACAGTGATGTAATCTGAATAATCTGTTACATGGAGAAAGAGCCCTCAATAATGACATCATATACCTGTATATTAATTTGTGGCTATATCTAATCACAGGAAAAGGTAACTGGTGAGGTTGCAACAGATGAATTGCATTTTGTTTATCCATCCCGCCCGGATGTTCATGTTCTACAAGGACTGGACATTTCTGTCAAATCTGGACAAACACTTGCTCTGGTAGGACCCAGTGGGTGTGGAAAGAGTACAGTGGTCTCTCTTCTGGAACGGTTCTATGATCCTGTCTCTGGTATCCTCACCCTTGATGACATCGACATTTCTGAATTGAACATCCAATGGCTTAGGAATCAGATTGGACTTGTTTCCCAGGAGCCAGTACTGTTTGACAGGAGCATTGCAGAAAACATTAGCTATGGAGCCAACTTCAGGGAGGTGTCATTTGAAGAAATTACAGAAGCTGCTAAAGCTGCCAATATACACAAATTTGTGGAGTCTTTGCCACAGGTATATATATATGAGTTGCTGGATGAGCTGGGAAGGTGGGCCTTATATTATACTTGATAAAATTATTCAGGGTTACAAAACCAATGTTGGAGTTAAAGGAACACAGATCAGTGGAGGGCAGAAGCAACGTATTGCTATTGCTAGGGCTCTTATACGAGATCCAAAGGTCCTCCTCCTAGATGAAGCCACCTCTGCCCTCGACACTGAAAGCGAGAAGATCGTCCAAGAAGCTCTGGACCAGGCCAGGGAAGGGAGGACATGCATTGTCATAGCTCACCGTCTTTCCACCATTTACAACTCTGATTGCATCGTGGTGATCAGTGGAGGGAAGGCTGTCGAGAAAGGAACACATCAGGAGCTGATGGACAAGAAGGGAATTTATTACAAGCTGAATAGCATGCAGCAAGCAGGAGTAGATGACTAAGGCCTGCTGATAATGATAACATTGCATTATAGATTGTAGTAGCTTCAATGCTTAGATATTTTTGTCTAGATTTGTTTTCTTACATTGTGTATTAGTTATGAGGCATTAATTTGGACAAAATTCAGTGAAGTAGGAATTAGGAAGACCTAACTTGTAGAGAGATTTAAAGAGGAAAGCTATTGTCCTTTATACAACGATTGCTCTTATTTTGCAAGATCCTTTATTGAAGATACTACAGTAGAATAAAAAGCATTACAGTTACCATGATAACTATATTCAGTTCAACTTTATTTCCTTTTTTGCCAGTTTCTTTTCTTGCTCAGATGATCCATAATTAAGGAAAATTAGTCCAAATATAATGAAAGATGCTCCCAACCACCACAGAAGTGCTAATGCCTCACCAAACAGTACCTTGCCAAAGATTGCCTACAATTAAAAGAACAGCCAGCTACAGATAAGTACCCACAGAAGTTTCATTTACCAGGAGGCTTGGCTTTCATGTCTTAACTTGAGCCATAAATGGAGGGCTTATATTTTGACAGTTTACAGAGTAAGTGCTTACTTAACAGTGGTGTCCTATTAATGTTTAGAATATCTACCGTGCAAAAGAAATTGGAGGAGCTGTTTATCACAGTAGCTTCAACAGTTGATCTGCTTCTCTGAAGGGCTTTGACAAAAATGTTCCACATAAGAGCATTGAAGATGAGCATCATAATAATACAAAGGCCACGAACTATTATCAAAATCTGCAAGTATAAATAATGTGAAGCTTTTTAACGACCGTCTACTCTGTTGCCAACCAAAATCCTAGCTCACGTTTGTACAGTGAAGTTCATTCATCATAGCACAGGGTATAGCGTACCTGAGAGTCTTTGCCCCGTCTTCTAGGGCCAGTTTTGAACTCACCGACGCCAGAGAAGCAAAAGTCCCTGCGACAATTGCAAGGAAGAAACCAGACATCATGTCAAATTCACTGAAAAGCCTAATCACGTGGGCGGGGCCTCAGAATATTTGTTGCCAGATTCAGTGGGTGGAGATGCAAATTTCCTACCCTCAAGAAAAAATTTCCCTAAAATTGGAGTTGGTGTTTAGTAACAACTGAAATTAATGATCATCACTGCTTGAAAATGAGCTGTCATGCATTCTTGCATTAATAGCCTTGCACATATCTGAATCAGGATCAGGAACATGCACCAAATTGAACACAACCACTCTAAAAGGTAGACCAGACTGCCATCACATGACCGGACTAGATCTGGGCACACAGCCCCTTCTCCATGTAACACATTCAGATTACATCAAATAGTCAATTGTACTATTGTAATTGTACAATTGACTATTACTAGGGGTAGGGCTATAAAAGGGTTAATACCACACAATAACAATTGATAATGATGTAATCTCAACAAGAAAGAGCCAGGCATGCTCAAACAACAACAACAACAACAACAACAACATCACACACACACACACACACACACACACTGCACGCATAATTAAAAAAAATATGCAGCGTGTGCAATAATCACGTGATATCTAGCAGACTCAGCGAAATTTTCAAGTTGTTTCGATCGAAGATGTCGTATTCTTATCTCTTCAAGTACATTATCATTGGAGATACAGGTGAAGCAATAGGTCTATAGAGATCTTATTAAACCGTCCAAGATTCTACCGGAGCCTTTTAAGGCCCCAATAAAAGCGTTATTAAGTAAAAAATATACAATGCAGGTGTGGGGAAGTCATGTCTATTACTACAATTCACTGACAAGAGGTTTCAACCAGTCCATGATCTCACAATAGGTGAGTTTAGTGCTTAAATTCTCTAGTGCAGCCCTGAAAGTTTTGTGGTGTTTACTTAGAGCAGGAAAAAAACTTTTTTTTTTGTATAAATTCTATAGGGGTTGAATTTGGTGCACGAATGATCACTATTGATGGAAAACAGATTAAACTCCAGATATGGGACACAGTTAGTTGACTAAAATCATTGTGCATGTCTATATTGGTCTTGTCAATCACCATGATGTGTACCCATTACTGAGATTCACTCCAGTAGGGTTGGTTCCTAATGGGGCCAGACTTTATGGGCCACTTAATGGCTGGTAAGTACATATCTGTCTAGGTCACCCTGTGTGATCCAGTGACACTTTATAAGCACTTCATTACACACAGTGAAGGTACTCAACATCCCTCCTGTGCTATCAGTCTTGTTCCCAGACCCTTCCTTTTGCCTAGAAAGGAGAGTGTTGATCTTTGCACCCCTTGGCACTGCCAGCTTCTCAATGAGCTAGCCAATCAGATAGCTTGAAAGTAACATTTGAAGCTATAGTCTGTATGTGTGACAGCTAATTTTTATTATAGGGAGTCTAAAAGTTATAGTTTTTTTTTAAATTAAGCCTGCTCTGGGACAGTCACAATGATAGCATCCATTAAGATCCCTCATTGCCTTATTCACTGCCTTGGGAGAAACTTCTCCTAATTATATTGAAGTGTCTTCATGTCCTGGGGTTGATATACAATATCATTGCCAAAATTGTATAGTGCAGGTTTATTTCAGACACCTTGGGACAAGTATCCTGATTAGAGGGGTGGCCTCTTTTCAGGAAGTGAAGTTCCATCTCAAGCTGTTATTTGGACATATCCAAGTGTCCTTAATACAGAGGTATCCTCATTTCAGGGTGATGGAATAGAATGGTAGTACTGTACAATATAGAGGTATCCCTGGGCAGTGCAATAAATGTTTAGGTTGCCAATAGGTAAGGGTAATGATATTCATTTCAGTGGGTTGGAAGAGAGAAGTTCCACACTGTAAATACTCTCTCTGAAAATTTTCCAACAGTTGCAGTATTGCAGTAGATAGGTTACCATATTTCTTTTCAAGCAACCCTATTCCTACAAACTGCTGTAACAAATCTTTTAGTTTAAACAGGTTAATGCTTATATATCAGGTAGTGAGTAATTTTAGTGGGGGAATCTTGGAGGTAGTTGTATAATTATGTACACACATTATACATGTTACATGTTACTACATGGGTTTTAGCCTGTCTTGTAAAGTTGTAAAATGAAAACCATTTATTCTAATGCTCTGTAGTGGTAGTGTACTACTGCAGTGTATTTTCACTAATTAGAATTTACAGGATTCCAAAACACCAGTAGTAATCTCTATTATGATAATAGTATTATTATTATTATTATTATTATTATTATTATTATTATTAAAATTAAATCATTAAGTATTGTACTAATACAATACTAATGCAATAATAATAATAATAATAATAATAATAATAATAATAATAATAATAATAATAATAATACTGCTGATACTTAGTAGTGTTTCCTTCTCAATTAGAGGATATTTTAAGTTCCACAGTAGTTAGTTAGTTAACATATGACTTGCACTTTTGCTACCACAATCACAGGCTGGACAAGAATCTTTCCGATCCATCACTAGATCCTATTACAGAGGAGCTGCTGGTGCTCTCCTGGTATATGATATCACAAGGTATTTGGGGGAAAAAACTGTAAATAAAGCACAGTGTATGTGTATGCTTAATTAATGTATCTCTGTGATAAGGAAATGGAAGGTGAAGAAGTTGTAATATATAGAGGGTAGTGTTGGAATAACTTTGTGTGTTGTTTCATATTACCAGAGCTCTTAATTAAAGTCATGTGGTACCATATCTTTCAGATTTCAATGAATGTCACCCCTCACTGTATACTTGCACTTGCCTTGGCACGGACTCAGGTTTCAAAGAGTGGTTGTCTTGGCATTAACTTTGACTAATATGTTCTTGTAATGTCTAGCGTCTTCAGAGACTTTATGGATACAGTGGAACCTCTCCATTCTGGATGGAACCTTTTGGATACCTTGGGACAAATTAAAGTGTCCTGATTTAAGACATAAAGTGTAGGGGTGTCCTCATTTCAGGGTTGGAATAGAGGGGTTCCACTGTATACAGAGGTGTCCTCATTTCAGGAGGTTGGAATAGAGGGGTTCCACTGTATACAGAGGTGTCCTCATTTCAGGAGGTTGGAATAGAGGGGTTCCACTGTATACAGAGGTGTCCTCATTTCAGGAGGTTGGAATAGAGGGGTTCCACTGTATACAGAGGTGTCCTCATTTCAGGGGTTGGAATAGAGGGTCCCACTGTACACTGAGGTGTCCTCATTTCAGAAAGTTGGGTTCCACTGTATACAGAGGTGTCCTCTATAGAGAGGTTCCACTATATGTAGAGGTGTCCTCATATCAGAAGATTGGAATAGAAGAGTTTCTTGTAAAGGGGCTACCTCTGTATATCACAAAAAGATCAGATATAGAGAGGGTTGAAAGAATCTTCCAATTGATCTCCATCAGTGCATTATACTATAACAATGTTTATCTCCAATTCAGAAAAGATACATTCGATCACCTCACAACATGGCTAGAGGATGCAAGACAGCACTCCAGTTCAAACATGGTCATCATGCTCATTGGAAACAAAAGGTTAGTAACCTCCATCCTCATCCTCTTCTCTTCATCAGTTACCTAATGATAGTAGAGGTCCGCATTTGTAACCTCTTTCTGTCTGTAAGCTTAATAAGGAAGTTTTTTTCTTTACAGATTTTGTCTAATCATTGAGAACATACTTTAGAGCTAGTTATGTCTAAACACTTTATTTTCACTAGTCCCAAAAATAATTCACATTTTTAAAAAATTGTTTTTAGGGCTAGTACCAGCTAGGACTAGGGCTAGTGCCAGCTAGAATCAGGGCTAGGACAAGGGCTAGTACCAGCTAGGGCCAAGGGCCAGGACCAGTGCTAGTGCCAGCTAGGGTCAGGGCTAGGACCAGCTAGGACAAGTGCTAGTGCCCCTAGCACTAGAAATATCACATGCTGGCATCAAATCTCTTAGGATTATTTGAATAAAAGCATGTTTTCAGAACTCTGTAGAATGCTCTTATATAATATTTCTATTACTTGCAGTGATCTGGATGCCAAGAGAGAAGTAAAGTATGAAGATGTAGGTATTAATTTTAAGAAACCATTAATGATACTCAGAAGTTAATTGCAACAACAATTCTAGTCCCCACACCCAGCCCTAGATAACATTTAGCATTAAATCTGAATGAGAGCATATTATTTTTTTGCTCTAGAGGTATCTGATGGTTCATTTATTACACTATAATTGTTAATAGTAACACTGATTGCTTTCAGGGACTTGCATTTGCTAAGGAGCATGGGTTAGTATTCATGGAAACATCAGCAAAGACAGCAGCTAATGTAGAAGAAGCCTTTATTAACACAGCTAAGGAAATATATCAGAAGATACAGGATGGAGTGTTTGACATCACAAATGAGGTGGGTTTGGAATGTCAGAGTACTTACTGACAAGTTGTCTTATGAATGTAACTTCTGTACAGTCCATTGACCTTCTATAGAGAGAAATTAGAAAGGTTGCTACATTTATGAGACCTTTCAATCCACTTCAGAATTTTTTTTAAAGTTCATAAGGGGAGAAACACCTTCCAGACACACACTGAGGGTGGTCCAGTAAGATCACTGTCCTCAGATTATTGTCAATATAGAAACTGTATGGTAAACTTCTTGTGGGGAGAGGCTCAGTATAATTGTAAATTGGTGATGATTGTACAAGATACCATAGCTGTGTATTAGTCCACTGATATAACGTATAAGGGTTTCGTTTGGGGAAAGTTGGATCAATAATATAGATCATCAACCCCTTTAGTCCCCTCCTTGGACAGTCTCTTAGTGAATCCCTGCTAGTCCAACCTTGCACTGGGATCTAAAATGTTATCTCCACCATGTTGTTGATGTTACTTTTGAGTATCTATCAGTTGAAGGTCAAAATTGAACATCAGATGACCAAAATTCCCATCAAGGCATCTTAGTTTCATTTGATACAACAACAACAATTTGTGGTTGCCACATATGCTTAGAGTTAACCATCTTCTACCTTTGTTCTCAGGCAAATGGGATCAAGTTAGGTCCACAGTATCAAACAGGAGGAGGGAGTTCTCGTCCTGGTGCTACAGATACAGGGAAGGCAACCAGCTCAGGGGGATGCTGCTAGATAATACACTGACTTCTTCAGACTATAATAATTATTATTGTTATTTTACTTTCTTTTATAATAATAATGATGTATGGGCTTTGGTACTACCGTAGATAAACAGAATGTCTGCAATGATTTTCGATCTTAAAACACGGAGAGTGTGCATGAATTCCGTATAACTTGGGATACTCGTATTCACGTGATGCTTTCAAAGATGGCGGCCATTTTGTTTCATTTCTCCTCGTGACTAGGGCTGTTTCTCCTGGCCAGTGCCGCAGTATGTTAGTGCAAATCCTCCATTGTTGGTGAGTAGTAGATAAGTCGGGGCATAAGTTGGTGGCTGTATGATTGTAAGGTGAATAGTGATGTTAGAATTCAGTTTTCTGATCGAAATTTGGTAAAAAATTCGAAAAAAGGTAGAAATTGCGGCCATTTTTAGCCTAAGGTGATGGAAGTGGTACTTATGGGCGCCAAATTTTAGCAAGTCGTTGGGTAGTTCCGAGCTGTGTAAGAAAAGATGTGGTCACTGGTAGCATCAGGAATGGAGTTGTCTAGAGTGTATCTTAGTGTATAGTGGAAGTAGAGGTGAATTTACCACTGTAGTTAAGGGAACATTGGTCAGCAATGCAAAGAGAATCATTCTCACTTGAAGAAGGTTAGGGTCATCTAGTCAGAGTAAAAGTTCAAGCAGAAGTATTGAGAACTTGCTAGCCACAATTTTAGTCCACTGGGAGAAATGACATAACATAGCAGTGATGGCTAGTGATGCTAGCCAGAATAATATTCTGGTAATGTACACATCAATGTATACACATGTCCTTTTACCACAAATGCAAACTCTTCATGTACTTTGACCATCTAAAGTATGTGCTTTCTAATGGTTAAAGTTGTGTTATGAACTTCTAGGTCTCTCTAGCAGTGTCTAATCCTTATCCTATATTAAAATAGTAGTAGGTGTAGCAGGAAAGGGTATAAAATGGTGAATTCAGCATAATATATACTAATAATGTATTTTTCATTATCATTTAAATTTTAATGAATTATTTTTAGTCAGTGGTCAACAGCACAATGTACTACAGTGCTTGGTTCCCAAAGGGGATCAGATGTAGGAAGCTGTTTATTCTAGCAGTCAGTGCAAGCATGTAAACACAAGGAAGCTAAATACAAAGTAGGAAATGTTAGAGATTGACTTACTTTGCCTTGTAATGTATCAGTGGAATTCTTGATGTCCAAAATGTGGCTACCTCTCTAACTGATACACTAATTTGTCTCAAGGTGTCATGTTCCATTGTATGAACAATAATATGGGTGTGAATGCAGGTAGGTGTGGGTGTGGTCGGGTACAAGTAGGTATGACCTGTGGTAAATGAAACAGAATGTAAAACAATGCTTCTTGGGTCATAACAGTGTATTCTTATATAGATGGTTTGCTCAGTGCTGGTGTGGGATCTGTATAACCTGTTAATGTATGTAATGGGGTGTCATAGGGCTGGAGGTTGTGGGGGTTGGAGGGTAGGGTAGTTATAGCAGGTTGGAGGGTAGTTAATAACGTGAGGCAAGCCTGGTGCTATTCTTCCAACTGGTGTAGCAAGTACTATTAAGGTGGTGGTTACCCCTGGTATGCTTAATATATCTCACTCTCATTAAAAGTGCTAAAATTGACAATTATTATATTTGATATCATTTTCTTGCTTCATCTAACAGTATTTAAGAGAAGGGCAGGCTATAAGGAGCATGGAGTTATATTTTAGATCTGTATAAGCACTAAAACTTACTATTCAAGAAGAGTTTTTATGACCTCTCTACTATTTTTTACGTGGCATTTCCCCTTCACATAACAGCATTGTTAATCTAACCTACTTTTAATTGATTTATGAATATACATCTGTCCTGCACAGCAGGTAGTGTAGACAGAAGTAAAAAAAAAAAAAAAAAAAAAATCATGGCTGTAGAAGCTCGCCTCTTAGATATTTTGTAAATAGGAAATTAGATATTTTGTTAATGGATTCTTTTTTTGCTAGCAAATTTTGCTAACAGTGGTATATAACTATGGGACCTAATTACCCATCTAACCTGGTACCTGTGTACACCTCCCTGGTAAAAATTTGAGGATGATGTTTTGATAATTAACACTGGTATCTAATGGTAACCACCACCTTATTCTGTATAATGCATGCATACAACCTCACTCAAGTACTCCACATTAACCTGTATAATGAATGCATACATACAAATACTCTGTATAATGTAATGTATATCTATAGGGAATATCAGTAGACCTTGCCCAATTATGCTCAAAAATTTGCCCATTAGTCTAGTGTCCAAGTCTCATATTTGTCACCCATTAGTCTAAAGACTCATCAAAGCAAAGCCTCAAAATTCACATAATAATTATTATTATTATTATGACCTGTTATTATTGTATTGTATCATGATAGACGCCTCAATATTCCACTGTTGATAATTAAATAGCTAAAAAGCCCTTTCCTGCTGAGGATGGCTGGAACAGCAGTGACAGTTAGTTTGCAGGCTTTAGACCAATTTGGCAATTTGCTCTCATGACTACTCTACCAATCTGTCTTTGGAAATAGTTGGGTCTATATCTGCAGCTTTAGCCATGTACTGTGGCAACTCAGAGATTTCTAACCATCAATGGTGGAATCTTCATGCAGGCAAGGAAAAGCACGAAGAGAGTCCAAGTCACAACAGGTTGGTTAAGTTCTACCATCTTGCATGGGTCGGAGTAATGAGCAGCTTTGAACAGCAGAATAGCTGGCTTCAGTTCTCCTTCGAATTTACTTTCAAAATAGTCGTAGCCTGGTTTCACACATTGCTTGGCATAGTTTGTGAATTGGGCTAGCCAAATATTGTTGCATTTCCATTAGCCAGTGTGCTGATCACAGCATTAGTGTTGGGGTAGTAAGCTGAAGTTAGTTACCTTCAGAGCCAGAATTCTTTCATAGCAACTGAAAACGAGTGGGCCATTGCCTTCAAGGAAATACGTGGCTTTGACATGGCTTTGACAAAAGGTTCGCCTGCATCTACTGCAATAGCAAGCTCGACTGAGATTTCAGGATAGGGTTGTTAGTGATGTTCTGAAGTTTCAGCTCAGTAGCAGAGGATAAACCAGCTGTTGCAACAAATTTCTCAGTGTCACCAAATAGGTCATGAATTTGCTTCATAACCTCCCAGTGAGTGAATGGTCCACTGATCATCAACAAAATGAAGAATAACAACATTTGCCTCTGCTACATGTGTTGTTCCATCATAAACGAGAGAGACCAGTGGCCTCTGGGAAATCTTTTCAGATATCTTCCTAGCTCTTCACATAGAATAGTTGGAATTAGCTTCCTCAAGTGCTGGCTGCTAGAGAATGCATATCCAGTTTCCTCAAATAGAGCTTGAAAACCATCTACTTTATTCAGTGCTACCCAGGGAGTTACTGACTATTTTTACTCGATTAGCTGGAAGGGTTTCTCAGACATGATGCACATGCTTATCATACTGACTTAACATATCAGAGATGTCCTTTTCTCTTGCCTCTTTTGATGCTAGCTTCTCCTTTCCTTTGATGTGCTTACTAGATCTTACATGTCTGCCAATCACACTTTTCTTGTGAGATAGGGGTTCTCTGCAAGCAGCACAGAACAGTTTGTTGCTGGAAATCTTGAAGTTCTCTTCTGGATACTGCTTTAAGTGTTTAAAGGGGGATATTGACTTGGGATCATTTCTCCCTTTGGACCTCTTAACTCCTTTTGGTGGTGGTGGATTAGTACAAACACTTCGTTTCCTATTTAAGTCAGATACTGAGAGCTTTTGAATTTGCTAAAAATTGACTCAGTATTGGATACAGAAGGGCTAGCAGCAGAATCCTCAACAGCTGGTATATCAGCTTGTTCATCCCAACTTGCAGTTAGTTAGCATGTGCTTAGGTGCAAAGGTCAGTTCTAATTATTCAAAAGTAAAATTAATTTTGGTGAGAATTGTGCCTATTGGTCTGGCATTGTTCTCATTGCTCAGTGTTACCTATTAGTCTCAAAATTATGCTAGCATAATTTGGCAAGGCCTCAGCAATCAAATATCTTAATGTGACAGATGTTGATAGTGATACCTTTGCTGATTATTGATGATGAGATGACAACTTGGTTGCATGTCTCTTTCTTTCTGTTTCACTTCGTGCTTACCAGTAAAATGAAACCACATAGCTCACCAGTAGCAACACATCTTTAGATAGTATTAATTGACCAATCGGGCCCTATGGTTAGCGCTAGGGCAAGGGCACACCTACTTAAACTCACCAACTTAAACCTTGAGGATAAATGCATTTCTATAGGTCTGTACTCCTATTAGTATATCAGCACAACCTCCTATGGATATTTTGTACACTAGATATTATTATAGGATGGGCAGGTGGGTGGGGAGTCCAGTGGCCACTCCCAATGAAAGTATTATAAATACATAGCTATCCATTCTTTTTTTTTTTTTTTTTTTTTTTTTTTTTTTTTTTTTTTTTTTTTTTGAATGTAGATTTTTTACCCCAGAGCATTGCATCGTAGACCAAAGTTAGGGGGCAGGGCTGCCAACACTGCCACTTTGAGAGGTAATGATGGACTCTGATTCTGCTAAGGATGAATCCAACAGTGCACAGGGACAAGGGAATGACAGTTCTTTCACAGACACTATCAATACATTTCTTCAGAGTTCCACTGACATGGACATAGCTGCCACACTGGGGCTCTATGATGACCCTTCCTCTATTATCGGCACTGTACTGGATACCACGGGCATGATGGATCCTTCTATTGTCCTCAGTTACCCTCCTATCACTTCCATGTCAGGTTCAGTGCTTCACGATGAGACTGAACAAGTAAGCGAGTCAAAGTTGTTTCCTTATAATTCATATTCTCCATCTATTGGAGTGACCCCAACGATTCAGTCCTCTTCATCGAAGGATTTTGGTCTTTTAGCGACTGACTCTGATGTTCCAACTGCAGTGAGAGGAACAGGATCCTGTCCAAATTCTGCGATTATGGATGTTGCTTCAGAACTTGGGATAAATATGGTTTGGTCCGATTCCAATATGACAGAACTAGGAACCGATGTTAGGAACGTAATCCTGGATGTGACTTCAACTGCTGATTCAGCACTAACTCATCAGAATGTCAGCGAAGATTTGTTGTCAGCAAACAAGTCACCATTTTGCTATATCAGTAAAACAGAAGCGGAGAAATGTACCGATATATCAGCTACTTGCATACCCAGTGTTTCAATATCACCAAACAGTCCAACCTTTGCAAATAGCATGGCGAGTGTCAGTGATTCCATTTCCACAATGAGTCCTGCAGAAGGAACAGGACCTTTGGAGTTGCTGAGCAACAGTGTTAATGATAGCTATGCAACTCAGAAGATAAGTGGCAGTGGTTCAAGCAATGACCTGGAGAATTCAACTCGTGAAGGAGACACGGTAATGGCATCTCAGTTTGAAACTGCAAGAAATGATGTGTATTTAACTGAGGGTACGATGGTAAAGCGGCAGTCTGATGTCAAGGAATTTGTTTCTGTAACTTCTCCATCACCTGTTCAGTCAATGAAATCTGTAGATGTTTCACAGCTCACAACTGACGGCACTTTGCAGTCAGACTCTCCATCTCTGGATCATATGGCTACCAATTCAGATATACTTGTTTCTGCTTCATTTCCTGCTGTGCCAGTGGCATCTTTCCAGACTGTAGAGCAGGTTGCATCTCTTTCTCTAACTTCTTCTGATTGTGTGATGGGACTAGATTCTAAATCAACACTAACCCACTCTTTCTTGAAGTCTCTTTCATCCACTGCTACACAATTAACACCTTCCACCTCCTCTATACCCTCCACCTCTACAACACCCTTATCTATACCCTCCACCTCTACAACACCCTCCTCTATACCTTCCACCTCTACAATACCCTCCTCTATACCCTCCACTTCTACAACACCTTCCTCTATACCCTCCATCTCTACAACACCCTCCTCTATACCCTCCACCTCTACAACACCCTCCTCTATACCCTCCACCTCTACAACACCCTCCTCTATACCCTCCACCTCTACAACACCCTCCTCTATACCCTCCACCTCTACAACACCCTCCTCTCTACCTTTCACTTCTATACCCTCCACCTCTTCTGCTTCCACCACCTTTATACCTTCTACCTCCAACACTTCTATTCCTTCATCCTTAATCACCACTATACCCTCCTTCTCTCCAACCACCACCCAGATAGTTCCTTCCACATCTGGATCCACCTCTCCACAACCTACTCTCACACCTTCCACCTCCTCCTCACAGCTGAAACTTTCCACTCCCACGCCCTCCTCTTCTTCCACACATTCCACCTCCATGCTGTCCTCATCATCACTACCGGACTCAATTCCCAAGGGACTCAATCTGCCTCTCCTCCAGTTCTTGCAAATGAATTTTCCAGGCCTCCAACTGGACACATTCAAAGATATATTCCAAGTAAATGCTCTCTTAGCACACACACTCCAACAACAGCAACAAATGCAGCAGCAGTTGAAACAGACAACACAACAGTTACAGCAGCTACAAGCCAGTAAACCGGCCTCTTCTTCTTCAGTTGGGACAGCACCAACAACCTCAGGAACGAAATTAAGTGGGTCGACTATTGCTAAGTTGCCTTCTACTACTGTATCTAGTTCAGTTGCAAAATTAAGTGGAGGAATTCCTTATGGTGGTCCAAATGTGAAGTTAGAGGGAGGTGGGTCTACAGCCTTTGGTACAAGTGTAAAGGTTGGTTTAGGCAGGGATCTTAGCTCTAATGCAGGTGTCAAGGTGGGTATTGGAGGTGCTGCCGTTAATTTGGGTGGAGGGAGTCTCGGACCAACTGTGGCTATAAGGACTGGTGGAGTGAACCCTTCCTCTACCAATAATCCAGCTAGCGACAATCTAGTACAGCTAAAGAATAAGACAAATGCTACTTTAATAGGAGCTGGTGCTTCTAATTCTGCAACGATCCCAATTATAGATTCTTCTAAAGTCACTGGTCCTATGACTTCAAGTTCTAACTCTGTTTTAGGTGTCAGTAAAGCTGGTGCAGCTGAGTCAGCATTGTTGGGGAATCGAACACCCGTATTTGCACAGATACTGGCCAATATGAAGCAGCAAGATTCAATGAGTGGTTTCCAGTCTGTCTCAAAGTCCTCACTGCCAATCGTCCCTAAACAGACGTCCACTTCAACATTTACCAGCCCACTTGTACTGGGCCGAGGG
Organism: Diacarnus erythraeanus; assembly: GCA_964016965.1. Classification (NCBI taxonomy): domain Eukaryota; kingdom Metazoa; phylum Porifera; class Demospongiae; order Poecilosclerida; family Podospongiidae; genus Diacarnus; species Diacarnus erythraeanus. The sequence goes on along the minus strand of OZ024684.1, from coordinate 1,623,928 downwards.
AAAAAGCAGCAAGCTGATATGTTACATGCCCCTTTAGCCTCTGTCCCGAGAGCTCCTTCCCCTCTCCACACTGCAACCAAGTCTGTCACTACTAGAGGAGGAGCTTTGAAGAAAATGTCAACCCGGACAGCGGCCAAGCTGCAGAATTCCCAGCTTGCTAAAACACTGATTGAAAATGAGGAGTCAGAAACAATGGAGGTTGATGTTGGACAGCCTTTTCAGACTTTTGAGCTGCCTAAGCACTTACGGGATCATTGTTACTCACGTTATAACCCTGAGGAAGGAGAGAGGTTGTCCTTGGCTAAGGGAAAGAACCTGAGGGTCATTTCCAGTATACCACCAGCCAGAGTCTCCTATGCTCCTCAGGTCAGTGTGTTCCACCTTGTACAATTCACTATAAAACCTGTCCTCCCATAGGGTATAATGAGTCAGTCCCCTTTGTTAAAAATCTCTCTTTTGATGTAGGTATGGGTAGGCATGGGGTGGAGCCTAAATGCTTTGATGTAAGCATGGGGTGGAGTCTAAATGCTTTGATGTAGGCATGGGGTGGAGTATAAATACTTTGATATAGGCATGGGGTGGAGCCTAAATGCTTTGATGTAGGCATGGGGTAGAGTCTAAATGTTTTGATGTAGGTATGGGATGGAGTCTATGTAAGCATGGGTGGAGCCTAAATGCTTTGATCTGGGTGTGGGGTGGAGATTAAGGGCTTTGATGTGGTATGAAACTCTATCCCTTTGCCTTAGAGTATTAGATTTCTCATTGAATTTACATTGATGCCAAAATTAATAGCACTTCCACCTTGCTATAATATTTTGTTTCTGTAGCTTCCTGATTCTCCCACAACATTGTATAAACTGTTGAAAGTGACCACTCGCAAGACTTCCAGGCGATCCAGTGTGGTAGGCTCATCTCGTACAAATGGAGCTAGTGGGTCTAACACGAAGGGAAGGAGACCTCCCAACAGCAATAGTAGGAAAGGGTGAGTTTGTGTTGTTGGTGATGTATTGGGAAGAGGGTAGATATCAGTTTTTCACAATGTTTATAATTAAACTGTGTATTTTTCTTTCCCATTCAGGAGGTTCACTCCATCTGGTGGGCAGAGCCGTAAAGCTGGAATGCGTATTCGTGCATCAGTGTCACGAGGCTCCTCTAATCCTAGCTCGAGGGCAGCAAGTGAAGAATTTGAAGCCTCACTCAGCTCTTCAGGACAATCTGATGAGGAATTCATACAAAATCAAACTTCTAAGTCCAAGGTAAATGGAAGTGGTCTATTTATACAGTGGAACCTGTATATAGTGGTCACCCTTGAGACACAACCAGTTGGCTGTTATACAGAGGTGGTCTGCCTATACAGTGGAACCTGTATATAGTGGTCACCCAACCAGTTACCTGTATATAGTGGTCACCCTTGAGACACAACCAGTTGGCTGTTATACAGAGGTGGTCTGCTCATACAGTGGAACCTGTATATAGTGGTCACCTTTGGGACACAATCAGTTGGCTGTTATACAGAGGTGGTCTGCTCATACAGTGGAACCTGTATATAGTGGTCACCTTTGGGACACAATCAGTTGGCTGTTATACAGAGGTGGTCTGCTCATACAGTGGAACCTGTATATAGTGGTCACCTTTGGGACACAATCAGTTGGCTGTTATATAATATACATGCTCTCTATAGATATCTTTTAATTTTCCATTGTGTCAGAATAACAGAAGGCGATCGCAGAGAACTGCCGGACAGAGAAAACGTTACATTGATGACCTCAACATTGCATTCAGCGATGAAGAGATGCAAGATGATATCATGAACCCTCGACCCCTAACGAAGAAAGAGTATCGAGGTTATGGAGAAGAGGAGGATTGGGACTTTTACGAACAAGTAGGAGGGGCTTCTGGTTTGCCACTTAAATCAAGCAAACACAAGACCAAAACGATCACTGTCAATCCCACGGCCGGGTTCCAATACTCTGACATGTACTTTGAACCCCCAGCAGAAGAAGCTAACTTGGTAGATAGGATTCTATTGAGCAGAGAACGAAAGACAGAAACTGATGAAGAGAGAAAAAGATACGGTGATACCGTGGAGGAATTCTATGTGAAGTACAAGAATTATTCTTATCTCCATGCTAATTGGGCGACATACGATAAGATTTTGGTTGGAGATAAGAGATTTGATGGGAAGGTGAAGAGATACAAGGCCAAGATTGCTTCCCTGGGAGCATTTGTTAATGTGGATGATGAGCCATTTAACCCTGAGTACACTGTAGTGGATAGAATACTGGATGTGGCCACACAGGTGAGTATTTCCCTTCTATTCTAGAGAAATTAAACTAGACAAAATTACGCTAACTTCATAATGGAGCCACCAATTTCTCTAAAACTTGGAAGATAACTACTATAGGATCAATAGAACAAAACTAAGCAATAATAATAATAATAATAATAATAATAATAATAATAATAATAATAATAATAATAATAATAATAAAAGGAATTTTTTTTGCATTCTCCATTTTTTTAGGGGAGGGTTGTAACCATCTATAATTTTGTACTGTCACATTTTTTAAGACTGAGGTGAACAATGAAGTAGTGACCCATTACCTGGTAAAGTGGCGTTCTCTCCCTTATGAGGATGCTACGTGGGAACTGGAGGAGGACGTCGACTCTGAGAGCATACGAAAGTTTAACCAGCTACAGATTCTACCACCTGATGATGAGCTTGAAGTGGGTGTGGTATCAGTTTAATGCTTTTGAAGAAGGGATGTCAGTGGAACCTCTCTATTCTAGACACCCTGAGACAAATTGAGGGGTGGCATCATTTCAGGGGGTGAAATTATGTTCTTAATACAGAGATGTTTTATTTCAGGGTGTTGGGGAGAGGGATTCTACTGTATACAGAGGTGTCTTCATTGGAATAGTGGGGTTCCACTGTATACATATAGAGATGTCCTCATTTCAGGGGGTTGGAATAGAGGATATCCACTGTACACAGATATGTCTTCATTTCAGGGGGATTCCACTATACGGAGGTGTCCTCAGTTCCACCTTTTTTTTTAGAGTGTTACCAGTTTGAGTTATAATATGACAAGTATATTTGTCAATCAGCATTTCTTGCAAGGTTTCTCCAGTGTTTCTATAGTAGTGCTTGTAGTTCTAATTCCTCATTTTGTTTCAGTTTAATCCCAGGCCTCCACCCAACACTTTCAAGAGTTTGAAAGTGGCGAGGAAATATAAGGACGGTAACGAGCTTCGTCCCTACCAATTAGAAGGAGTTAATTGGCTGCTGTTCAATTGGTATGCAAGACAAAACTGCATCCTGGCAGACGAGATGGGCCTTGGGAAGACAGTACAGTCCATTGCTCTCCTCATAGAGATAATGGTAGGAAATTTGGGTGAATTAACCCTTCTCTCTTAGATTACAGTGCTTATAATCTCCATACTAGTTTGGGTCAGTTTGGTACATGTTCGTAAACTCATTAAGAGCATTTTAAAGGGTTAAAAAATGACAACCTTCAAGTGTATTTTCTGTAAGAGTTACTACTTGGATTGATTATAGAAATCTGGTATTCGAGGGCCCTTCCTGGTGATAGCACCTCTGTCCACCATTACCAACTGGCAGAGAGAGTTCGAAGCATGGAGTGACTTCAATATCATTGTGTATCATGGGAGGTATGAGAGATCTACAATGTTGTTCATTCTTTGTTGTTGTCATTGTTGTTGTTGTTGTTTACTTGTTTATTGCTACTTGTTTAACTCATTGCTTATCAAGATAAATATAGGGAAAAGAACAGGTCATAGTGACCTATTGCTCAATAACTTGAAAACTGAAGACATTTTGTACAGCACATCATAAAGGTTATGACCTGATCTTTGTCCAGGTTGTACAGATGTTGTCATAGCAACAATAATTATCCCATATTATATTTAACCACAATTGACAAGTTGGTTCCCTTTCTTCTCCAGCAAGGACTGTAGAGCTCAAGGCATTGTATGAAACCACCTCTTCTTTACCTTGAGAGTTGATGTAGTCATCTACTTCTTTGTCACCATCCAAACTTTCATTGTCTTCAAACTTAGCTCTTCTGAAGCATCACTATCTATGTCTTCCTCAGCAGAGAAGAGGTTGCTAGCCATTTTGCTCCCAAACTTTCAATGCTATCAGTACTCAAAATGAATATCAATGTAGAACATGCTCTATCTATTTATACAAAGAAAAATATTTAAAAATAAAAAAAATGGTACAGTAATAACAATTTCAAAAACTCCACTTGCAGTAGTGTACTTATGACACCCTCTCCTCCCCCCCCCCCCCAAAACAATGAGTTAATTGTTGTTTACATTTACTTGTTTGTTTGTTTCTATAGTGCGTATAGCAGAAGGTTAATCCACGAGTATGAGCTCTACTATAGGGACAGTGAGGGAAGGGTTATTTCTGATGCCTTCAAGTTCAATGCTATTATCACCACCTATGAAGTTATGCTGTGTTAGTCAATGTAACAACAGATGTTATGCTGTGTTAGTCACAGCTTATACCTTATTGAAAAGAAGTTATGTTATGGTTATGCCTCATTAAAACAAGTTATATATACTGTGTTAGTCTGTAGCAACTGCTTGACCACATCTTCCCACATCTTTAATGATTTTTTTGGTTTTGATCATGTATCATCATTGATATACTGTGTTAGTACACAAGAAACTCTTATAAAGCATCTTCACGCACAGAATATATTCTAATGAATATTTATTAATGTAGGTGTGGCTCGATGTTGTCACTCCACCCCTATCCATTCTTGTCCATGAATTAATGAATTAACTCTCTCTTTCTAGCTGATGAAAGTGAGTTGCAGTCCATCCAATGGCGTGTGGTTGTCATTGATGAGGCACATCGACTGAAGAACAGGAACTGCAAGCTCTTGGAAGAGCTGAGGACACTAGACATGGAACATCGTGTCCTTCTGACAGGAACACCACTGCAAAATAGTGTCGAGGAGCTCTTCAGTCTCTTGAATTTCCTGGAGCCCAGTACCTTTCCTTCACATGTAGCCTTCCTGCAACAGTTTGGGGATTTGAAAACCGAAGAGCAAGTAGAGGAGCTGAAAGGGGTATTGTGTGTGTGTGTGTGTGTGTGTGTGTGTGTGTGTGTGTGTGTGTGTGTGTGTGTGTGTGTGTGTGTGTGTGTGTGTGTGTGTGTGTGTGTGTAGTACTGTGGGTGTGGCATTTAGTGAGTGTAGTACTGTAGGTGTGGCATTTTGTGTGAAGTGAGTGTGGCATGCATTGAGTCATGATAAGTGGAGGTGGGTGTGGCATTGACCTGGTTAGTGTGATATAATAATTATCCAGATATTGAAACCGATGATGCTTCGTAGACTTAAGGAGGATGTGGAGAAGAACCTAGCCCCCAAGGAAGAAACCATTGTGGAGGTATGTATTACAAACATCCTTACCTTCCTGGCTGATTCTCTGCAATGTATTCATAAGACCTATCTCACTCATCGACTCCTACATGGGAGCCCTACCTCACTCCTTCCCAGTCAACTCCCTCCATGGTATTTATAACCCCTTTCCTCCTGTAGGTGGAGTTGACTGTGATTCAGAAGCAGTATTATCGTGCTATTCTTGAGAGGAACTTCACTTTTCTCTCCAAAAGTCCTGGCATCACTGTCCCCTCCCTCCTTAACGTCATGATGGAGCTACGGAAGTGCTGTAACCATCCTTACCTAATCCAAGGTACCTGCAGTTCTGTTTTGTCTGTCTAGAATCAAACTAAAATGTTCTGTTTTAATAATCAGGTGCAGAGCAACAAATTGTGAAGGACTTCCAGGCCAGGCACCCTCAGCAACCAGTGTTCAACGCCCTCGTACAGGCTTCAGGGAAGATGGTGCTCATTGACAAACTGCTGGCCAGACTCAAAGAAAGTGGGCATAAGGTGGGTTGGGATGGTGGGTGTGGTTTGTAATGTGTGGTGCCATCTGTTGTTGTTGTTATAGCATTGTTGTTGTATATGTTCAGTTTTCCCTGGGGGAGGTTTAAGATGGAATTTCAGATTGCTTCTGACAACATATACTTGCTCACTGATCATGTGATTATCATGTGGTTTTTTGTAGGTATTGATATTCTCTCAAATGGTACGCTGTCTCGATATTCTCGAGGATTTCCTGAGATTAAAGGGTTATTTCTACGAGAGGATTGATGGCAATGTCAGGGGAATACATCGTCAAGAAGCTATAGACAGATTTTCCAAACCTAGTGAGTTGCTGAGATTTCCTTGTAAATGTAGAATGCTATCTTCATAAATATAATATAAATTAACATGTTTACAGTTACTTCCAAAATAGAGAGATTGCTGGTGATGTCCCAGGGATATGTAGTGTGGCTGGTAGCCAGTGAGAGATTGGCTGATGATGTCCCAGATTTGTAGTTTAGCAGGTAGTTAGTGAGAGATTAGCTGGTGATGTCTCAGGGATGTAGCATGGTGGGTAGTTAGTGAGAGATTGGCTGGTGATGTCCCAGGGATGTAGCATGGTGGGTAGTTAGTGAGAGATTGGCTGGTGATGTCCCAGGGATGTAGCATGGTGGGTAGTTAGTGAGAGATTGGCTGGTGATGTCCCAGGGATGTAGCATGGTGGGTAGTTAGTGAGAGATTGGCTGGTGATGTCCCAGGGATGTAGCATGGTGGGTAGTTAGTGAGAGATTGGCTGGTGATGTCCCAGGGATGTAGCGTGGTGGGTAGTTAGTGAGAGATTGGCTGGTGATGTCCCAGGGATGTAGCATGGTGGGTATAGTTAGTGAGAGATTGGTTAGATATGACCAAGTTCATTAACCAAGCCACTTATTAGTGCAATTGTGATTTAAAGTAGACATATTATACTCAATCTAGACTGTCTATAGCTATCTGTGTGTAAGTTTAGTTTTGTAATCCATAGTCCAACAGCACTACATTAAATCTATAGCAGAAACAGTGACAATATCAGTATGTAATAGAACCAACTTCCTAACTTTCTCACGAGCTTTGCTAATCCAGTGTTGTACTAGTGTACTTTGCTTAGTACATACTTTTAATATCTGCAAATTATCACACTTTCTTATCTTCAGATTCTGATAGATTTGTATTTCTCCTGTGTACTCGAGCTGGTGGTTTGGGAATCAACCTGACTGCTGCTGATACTGTCATCATATACGACTCCGACTGGAACCCTCAGAATGACCTTCAGGCACAGGCTCGCTGTCACAGAATTGGTCAGAATAAATCCGTTAAGATATATCGGCTCATTACGCATAACACTTATGAGAGAGAGATGTTTGATAGGTGAGGAATTGATGTCTAATAACCTGAAAGCACAGTAGAATTGTTTCTCAGAAGACTCTCTCTTTAGCTAGGACACTTGTCCAAGGTGTCCTGAATAATGGTGTTTGAATAGTGGTGTCCTGAATAGTAGTGGTGTCTTAAATAGTGGTGTCCTGAATAGTAGTGTCCTGAATAGTAGTTGTGTCCTAAATAGTGGTGTCCTGAATAGTAGTGGTGTCCTGAATAGTGGTTATACTAAGTACTTATAACAAGTGAGAATGAGTGATAGATCTGATTCCTCAGAGAATCAGGAAATCCCAGCTTCATTGCAATAATCATAAATCATAATAACCCCCTCCCAATATAATAATAATAATAATAATAATAATAATAATAATAATAATAATAATAATAATAATAATACTTCCACCCTGGGTATGGGAAGTCATCTATGTTAATTAGCAGAGGTCATGTATTTTAGTAAGTTCCTTCTATCCATCACTTCTTTGGATCATTTTTTATTTATAGGGCAAGTCTGAAACTTGGTCTAGACAAAGCAGTTCTCCAGTCAATGCAGCAGTCCTCATCTTCTGGAAATGGAGTAAGTGGCCATCCGTAACTCTGACTCTGTGTACAGAATAGCTAAATATGGTTGATAAATTATACCTTGGCTAGATGTTGCATTTCCTAGTTTCATATCTAAAAGTACCAACCTTCATAGCTTGCCATACAGGGGGTGCTCTGGGGGGCTCAAGAAAATTTAATTAATCCTGGGTGTAGCTTTTTCTTATGTGGAGGTTCAAAGTTCATTTTGTAGGCGACTAAAGGCTGTGTCCACACTGTCTTAAATGACAGAAGAACCTACATTGTAAAGTGGCCACTGTTTTGAGTATACTTTGTTTCAAAGAGATAATAATACAGAGGAATCAAGTTTCTTACATATTTCTCTTTGGGCTAAAAATATGTTACAACTGACGCTCAGAGACAAGGGCAGCTTGGATGACATGTGATTACATGAAGGAGTGGTGTGCTTCTGTTGTGTGATTCCATTGGATGGACTTATAGTCATGTGGTTACATGGAGTGGTGTGTTTTTGTCATGTGATTCTATTTTACTAGGCTCCTCAGTTGAGTAAGAAGGAGATAGAAGATCTTTTGAAGAAGGGAGCTTATGGAGCCATTATGGATGAGGATGATGATGCTAACAAGTGAGTCTGTCTCATATAAAGTTGTACAGTTCCCGTAGTTGATGTTACAAGGTCATTTGTTTCGGAGATATTAAGATTTCTAGTACAACCCCTCCCCCCCCCCCACACACACATACCACCACCACCCCGCACCTCCAACGACATACCCTATACCACCATACTCTCCTTATGACTGTCCTCTTCCTCCTCCAACAACATACCCTATACCACCATACTCTCCTTATGACTGTCCTCTTCCTCCTCCAATGACATACCCTATACCACCATACTTTCCTTATGACTGTCTTCTTCCTCCTCCAATGACATACCCTATACTACCATACTCTCCTTATGACTGTCCTCTTCCTCCTCCAATGACATACCCTATACTACCATACTTAATGTCATATTGTCAGCTCTGTATAATGTGTATAATGATTGTTAGGTTTTGTGAGGAAGACATTGACCAGATTCTGGAGAGGAGAGCTCATGTGATTCAACTAGAGTCAGAAGGTTCAGGCTCCACCTTCTCCAAGGTAACAGTGACAATAATACTATGTCAATAACAATAGAACAGGCAGTAACCATGCCAATAGCAATAGAACAGGCAGTAACCATGCCAATAGCAATAAGACAAACAGCTAGCCATGGCAATGGCAGTAGAATATACACTAATATAGTTATTTTTAAGTACATATTTTATGATATGATTAAAGGCAAGCTTCTCTGCTGATGGTTCATCTGATATCACTGTGGATGACCCTGACTTTTGGCAGAAGTGGGCAGCCAAGGCAAACTTGGATCTTGATGAACTTGCTAATAAGGTTAGTGTATACAGTGGAACCCCTCTATTCCAACTAACCTCCTGAAATGAAATATCTCTGTATACAATGGAACCTCTCTCTTCCAGTTCCCTTAAAGAGCACACTTCTATAATATTAAGGACACTTGATATGTCCCAAAAAACAGCTTGTGTATTAGCATTACTAGAACTCCCCACTCCCTGAAATGAGGCCACCCCTCTAATCTAATTTGTCCCAAGGTGTCCCTTAACTGCAGGGAGTTAGTGCATTATAAGTGTACACTGTATGTGTATATACGTATATCTGTAACATTCTGGTACTTCTATTTAACTGAATAAGCTCCTCCCCAATAATGCTATGTAATATTAGACACATTGTGCTCTAATATATAATGCATGGTCAGTATAATCTCTGATATTTTATAGGATAGTCTTGTATTGGATACGCCACGGCTCCGTCGGCAGGTTCGTCGTTATGGGAACGACAGCATAGAGGAGATAGTGGAGATGAATGAAGCTATAGATGAGGTCAGTTGGGAAAGAATCTCATTTCCTCTGCTAATCCATAAGTTATAGCCACCTTTCTTGTAAGTAATAAGAATTTCAAATATGACTGGATTAAGCTACTTGCATAATTATGGGACCCACACATCTTTCTCTTTCTGTTGCTTTAGCTAGAACCCTCTATACAGGGGAACCTCTCTATTCTGGACAGTGTTCTGATTAGAGGGATAGTTTTTAGAGATGGTGAAGTTCTATAATGCATAAGCTGTTAATTGGGACATATCCAAATGTCCTTAATGTAGTTGTGAGGGTGTCCTCATTTTAGGGAGTTTCACAGAGGTGTCCTCATTTCAGGGAGAGATGTTCAACAAGAGAATATGTGGTGGTTGATACCAGGAAAATAAGTGGTTACAGTGGAGCCCCTTTAATCCAGCACCCTGAAATGAGGAGACCTCCGTATACAGTAGAACCCCCTCTATTCCAACCACCTGAAATGAGGACACCTCTGTATACAGTGGAACCCCTCTATTCCAACCCCCTGAAATGAGGAGTCCTCTATATACAGTGGAACCCTCTAATCCAACTCATTCATCTTCTTCTAGGTGTTAGACCTTATCCCCTCCACCGGTAAGCACGGCTGGACGAAGCTTGAGTGTCTAAAGGTTGAGAAAGGGTTACTGGTCTATGGGTGGAGGGAATGGAAGAACATTATCAGGTATGGGAAGTTCCGAAAGAGGAAACTAGGAGTCAGGGACGTGGAGAACATAGCAAGGAATATTGTAAGTACAAGATCATTATAATATAAGGTACGAGTGAGGATGAGCTGAACTAACTCCACCCACACTAGGGATTTAGTGCAGAAATACACTATATAGTGAGCTTTATTTCAGAGGAACTCAACTTTCATGTTTTTTAAGAATTAGGAAAGATCCACCAAACTTTTGCTTTTGAAACTAATCTTCGATTTTCTTCTCCATTTACCTGGCCTATGGCCTCATGAAAGTTGTTTCGTAAAAAGCTTCAGGATGACCTATTTGCAAAAGTTAAGCTCCTCCAAAATAAATTGCTGTACGGTATTTAGGTAGTTCTATTTAACTGAAGATGCTCATCTCCCATTCTGATATTACCTCGTCCTCAGCAATCATACATTCTAGTACTTCTATTTAACTGAAAATGCTTGCCTCCACAATGCCATGTACTCAGCTTCTATAACAACTGATAAGTAATGCAACTTTGTTAATGGGCACACCCTCTCAGGCACACCCTCTCATTGATAAGTATTTAACAACATGAGTACAGTAACTTCTTCTCTCTCTTGGGACCTGAAAATTGCCTTTAAAAATTATAGAAATCATCCTATCTGTTAATTTTGCTGTCATTTTTATTTTCATTATATTCCATTAACTTTGAAAATTATTTTATTTTATTTTATTTTATTTTATTTTATTTTATTTTATTTTATTTTATTTTATTTTATTTTGTTTTGTTTTGTTTTGTTTTGTTTTGTTTTGTTTTGTTTTGTTTTGTTTTGTTTTGTTTTGTTTTGTTTTGTTTTGTTTTGTTTTGTTTTGTTTTGTTTTGTTTTGTTTTGTTTTGTTTTGTTTTGTTTTGTTTCGTTTTGTTTTGTTTTGTTTTATTTTGTTTTATTTTATTTTTATTTTGTTTTATTTTATTTTTATTTTATTTTATTTTATTTTTATTTTATTTTATTTTTATTTTATTTTATTTTATTTTATTTTATTTTATTTTATTTTATTTTATTTTATTTTATTTTATTTTATTTTATTTTATTTTATTTTATTTTATTTTTATTTATTTATTTATTTATTTTTGCAATATTTTTAATTGCAGTGATAGCACAGTGTTATGAATAATAGTTAGGGTCATAAATCATAATACAACTGCTACTGAAGGTTAGCAGAAATAAAATGTCTTGAAAAGATAATCAGATCTGTGACAGGATAGGTGCTCTTTGTGTATAATTATATAGAAGATGTGCTGGTTTCAGAGTGTCCTTTATCTAGAGTGTTATTGGAAGTGTGCTTGTTTCAGAGTGCCCTTCGTTAGATTTTAATGTTCCTCAATTTGTATCTTACGCCTTCACTTTGCTACTTTACTGTTTCAGCTCATGTACTGTTTGGCCCACTTCACTGGAGATGATAAAGTGCCCTCCTATATCCTGCATTTGTTGGACCCCTCTATGGTTACAGAAAATCCTCCCTCCAGTGAAGGGGAGAATTTCTACTATGATTTCTCTCCTGAAGACTTCCAGATTTTAAAGGATAAAGATCCTGAAGCATTGTTCCAGGATGTATCATACAGAAAACACCTTCGGAGGCACTCCAACAAGTTAGATATACAATACTAAAATATGTTAGTATGCTAAACCTTTTCCTACATGAAAGGAAAACTGGACTGCATATTAACAGTATACTAAGTCAGTAGTACTTGTTAGTATATTTAGTTAGTAAAACTTGTTAGTATACTAAGCTGTAAAACATATTTTTGGCTTAATATAACTTGTCTACTGACTGTTGTATTAGGATCCTCTTGAGGACCAGACAACTGCACATCATGCGATGGAGCATCTTTGTTGATCACATGGAGGACATCAGAAAAGGAGTACCTGCCAAGTGAGTTCTATACAGATTCTCCTCAATAGGTGTGGTGTAAAGCCGAAAAGATTTTTTTTCTTTTTGCCATTACCCCACAATTATTTCAGCAATCCATGTTGCTCTGGAGTAAGTCCATTATCCTGTATCTTGCAGTTTTTGTTTGTTTGTTTGTTTTGGTTTTTAATTTCACCTTCAGTGAGCTTTGATTCATAGACATGTTTTTCATTTAAGTGGTTTAGTTTGGTAGTTTTGGTTAAGATCATCCAAACAACATTAAACAGCATGTAAATGTAAAAAAAAAAAGTCAAATTTAATTCTGGCCAAAGATCACATCTTTGGCAAGAATGTTCTTTGATATTTCATTCCCCCCAAGTCAAAAACTACTTGTCCTTGTCAATATTTAGTATCCTCTAGCAAGACATTGTATCTGCTAAAGCAAGACTAAATTTATTATCTCTGTGGTGTATTTGTTTTTCATTACAGATCCCTTGGACTAGACCTGCCAAGACCCGAGGAGCCTCCTCCTGCCTCCTGGTGGAACTTGGACTGTGACCATTCCTTGCTTGTTGGCATTGTCAAGCATGGTAAGGCTGATCAAACCAGCACATGTTCTGTGTACGTAGTACTTCATATTCTTCTTTAGGTTATGAACAATTTGGTCTAATGAGATCTGATCCTGCCCTCTGTTTCAAGGCCATGTGTGGTGAGGAGCCTCCGGGGTCAAAGAAGAAAAAGAAGAACCTTGCCAAACAGGCTCTGATGGCGGCCAAGGATTCTGGAAACCTTGATGTTGCTAACAGGGGTATCATGACTGGAGAATACAGTGATGCAAGTGATACTGGGGAGGAAAGTGATGTGGAGGGTGACAGTGGACCCTCTACACCTAATACCAAGCGGTAAATGGTTTAATAATTCAAATGATCATGTTAGAAAGGAATTATAAAGAGGTAAAAAGTTCAATGCTAGCTCTCCTATCTAGTGGAACTTCCCTATTCCAGATACATTGGGACAAATTAAAGTGTCCTGATTAGAGGGGTGACTTCATTTCAGGGAGTATGTTATATACAAGCTGTTATCGTGTCCAAGTAAAGGTGTCCTCATTCTCATTTTAATAGAGGAGTTCCACTATACTCATCTCTAAAGTGAAGGCCCCTCTAATGTATTTACTGTGCATATAGAGCAAGAAATTTGTCATGTGTATAATTATTTCTATTAGGTTAACTAGGAGCAGTGGTACAATACAGCACAGAATAGGTAAGGTATCATCAACTTACTGTTCCCCCCACTCATGATCAAACTAAGGGTCAGTCAGATGTTATTTGCAGGTGGGTTCTATGTGTGGCCATCCCTGGCTGAAGTAAACACAAGGGCACGACGATATGTTAGTGCCTGGATCCGTTATCAACGGAGAGAGGAAACAAAGCAGGCTCACCTTCTGAAGGTAGTGCACTTTGTACCTTGAGCAGTAGTATACTGTTAAGTTGGCTATTGCTAGTATACAGAGGGAGTTAGTATACTATTGACAATGATCATGCTGGTATAATACAAGTGTGCATTGGATGCTACTACCAGTGGTTCATGTTTACATAATCAGTGAGGGTATGTGAAGCTGTGCAATCAGTGAGGAGTGTACAGAGCGGTGCATATCAGTGAGGGAGCAGTGCAAGCGGTGCATTTCAGTGAGAGGTGTATGAAGCAGTACACATCAGCGGTGCACATCTGCTGTGTATATCAGTGAGGGCTATATGGAGCTGTGCAACATTTGCACATCAGTGAAGAGTGTACAGAGAGGTGCATATCAATGAGAGGTCTATGGAGTGGTCAGCAGCGTTTTTATAACAGCTAGAGGCATGCTATAGAAGGATTATATTATAAGATGATAGCTTGAAAGACATTTTTTAAGGATGGCCTTCATTCAAAGAGATGTAGATTAGAAATACTTCATGTAGGATAGAGCACAGTTACTCAAGAATGGGGTTGTATAGTGAAATGTATAGGAAAATGAAGTATTCAAAACTAAAAGAAGTACAGTAGAACCTCAGTTATACAATTGTAAAGCAAACTGGCAATGAATGTCATTAATTTCATCCATTTTAGAGTCAATATAATAGGAGCAAACTATAGCCAAAGTGTATATCAATGATGTTTCCATTGTACTGTACATAGGCAGTGGTTATAGATTTGTTTATAGCAGATCAAACACCCTCAAGGGTTCTAACCAGGAACAGGGACTGATCCAAGGGTTTGACCTTAGATTCTTTCCCTATAGAAGTAATTTTTACCATTTGGGATCTTTTTAATATGAAAGACCACAGCAATATTTTCTTCACATGATTATAACTGTCTTTGTGGATTATTGACATAGTTTTGTGTTAGCCCATTCTTGAACATTAAATTTTGTAAGTAAATCTTGTTCTGAAATTTTTCTAGTTGTAAATTTTTCTAGTCCTTGGCAGTTTCTATGGTATTCTCATATAGATTGTTCAGTAAATGAGGAGACTGTATACAGTGGGACTAGTAGTGGTTAGCTGAACGAGGAGACTGTATACAGTGGGACTAGTAGTGGTTAGCTGAACAGGAGACTGTATACAGTGGGACTAGTAGTGGTTAGCTGAACGAGGAGACTGTATACAGTGGGACTAGCTAGTAGTTGTTAGCTGTCAATTGTTACCAACTAGTTGTAATGGAACAGAAGTCTGATTAAAGTCCAAGGTGGCCTAGATTTGGATAATGCCTCCCTACAGGTTATGGTAGGACATTCCTCTTGTCCTGTATCTTTCCAAACCTCATTTCAATTTGCTACTTTTTCCAACCAAAGATACAGGTGTGGAAAATATTATTATATATGATCAAAACAGCTATTTAATCATTTTTTTGTGCTAGAGTTAGCATTGTCTTTTAGTATTGTATAACAGGCTGTCCTTGTAATAGATTCCTCCCCATCCTCTATTGGATATTCATTGACCTCCTTGTTAGCACAAAACTCTCTGAAGGCAGCTGTAAAGTTAGCCGCATTTAGTCTCTTCCTGGTTTCAGGATCAAGGGAGAAAGCTATGGCAATGATTCCTCCTTCCAAGGGAAAGATGGCTGCAGAGATGAACCAGAGAATGGGTTCTGGGTTGTTGTTATCTTCCAGGCGATGAATATGGTTAACAAGTATTGGAATGTTGAGTAGGAAATATATTAATGGATAAGCTATTAATCTCGTTAACTCCCTTGCTGTCAAATCTCGTATTTTATTGGCCTGGGGATCATATTCTCCAGTCCACTTCCTCTTTGTGCGATGTAGCTTAACCACCGTTGCTATATATGCTACCAACAGACCAAACATAATGGTATAGAGGGGGATGTACCACAGAACCACCTGTAATACTTGACCGAACTCGAACTTTTCGCAGGTGTCCTTGTTGTGGGACCTTATCCAGCACCATGGCCCTGCCTTGCCATAAGCAGTTTCTATGAAAGGAATCCAGTTGAAGGTCAGTGGGAAGAAAAATATGAAAACAATGAAAAAGACTTCAAATCTTTCTAGTTGCTTGTAGGAGAAAGCACTGAAGAGAAGGAAAACTGTGATGGAAGTGACTGCATTGAGAATCATCCAGTTTGACACTTGGTTAATGAATCCTGTAAACACACAGTAGTTATCATATGAGGGTGAGGTCTGATTCTTGTAGTCCACTTTCTGTAGGACAAAAGACAGGGACTCCAGAGCAGCTGTGATAGCTAGGTAAAGGATTAATCTCTGACTGAAGAAGTTCCATTTCTTGAAGAGGATTATGATAAAAATAATGAAGCAACTAGCCACCAGTGAGATGAAACCAGATATGGCAGCCACAGCTGCTACTATGGAGTATATTTCTTTATCAAATGGACTGCAGCTTATATCTGTAGAGTTGAAAACACCAGAACCTGAACTTGACATGATGGCTTTAGTGTTGTATCTAATGTTCCTACACACACAGTACTAACTCAATTGACACACCCACTTCTGTCAATGTCATGAATACTGGCTAGTGTTACTTACATGGACATATTTGAATCATAGCTGCTTCCATACTTTACTTACTATGTAGTAATGATTATTAGTAGATATTGATGTCATGTAATAGTAACTTGTAGCTAATAAACACACTCTATTTTTGTTTATTTTCCATTTCTCTCTGTTATTGTTTATATTCAGTATCGAATATTTTAGAGTAGCTTTCATCCACGTACTCCACGGGATATTCTGCAGTTTCTTTTTTCACACACCCTCCAAATGCTGCTCTTATATTTGCCCAATTCAATCTCTTACGTGTCTCTGGGTCCAAGCTATATGCAATGGCAATTAACCCTCCTTCCAAAGGAAATGATAGAGCTGATGCATACCACATACCTAAGGAGGGGTTATCGGGACTTACGAGATTGTGTATACGGTTGACTAAGGGAGGTATGCTGAGTATAAAGAAGATTAACGGATATGCCATAAGAGGTATGACTTCACGACTGGCTTGTTTCTTTAGCTCTTTTGAATATTCCGTTGGATTTTTAGTCCATTCTCTATTAGTTTTTCTCATGGTGACGAGAATGATGATATATAGCAGTACAAGAATAGATACGATAATATAAAGTGGTATATACCACAGTGTGAATATTAACACTTGACCAAACATGAATGCTTCACAGGTATCTCTCTCCTCTGACCTTATCCAGCACCACGCCCCTGCACGGCCATAAGATGAGTTAATAAAAGGAATCCAGTTGAAGGAGAATGGAAAGACAAAGATGAAAAGGAAATAATAGACCTCGTATTTTTCTGTCTTTATTTTTAAGACAGTGTTTGCGAACATGTAGAATGTTATACTGCTCACGGCATTCAGTAATATCCAAGAAGTAATCTGTTCGACAAATCCACTGAAAGCACAAAATCTGTCATAGAATTCGGATGTTTGGTTCTGGTAATTAATCCGGTGCAAAGCAGTTGATATGGATGCCAAGATGGCTGCCACTGCTAGGTACAATATCAGTCTCTGACTGAAGAATATCCATTTCTTGAAGAGGATCATGATAAATATGACAAAGCACCCTGCAGTCAGGGAGAAAAAGGCAGCTGCTGCACTTGTAATTGCCACATTGTCATAGGCCTCGGTGTAGTATGGTGAGCAATTTGTGTCGTTAGTAAAAGTAGACATTTTTCTTGATCTGGACAGTTTTGTTGGCTGCTTCAATCATTGTGATGCGTTTTTGGCCATAGTTATTATAATATGGAGTAGAAACTTACTATATGTGGTATGCACTATTCATCTTATAGGTAGTATATTCTCTATTTATCATCAGGATACTATAGCTTGTATACTTGTGGTACATTATCAGGATACTATAGCTTGTATATTTATATCCGTGACCATGATACTATACCTCATGGTGCTTGTGTAGTAGTAATGATGCATCTGTGACCAGGATACTATAGGATACTATCAATAATCCAAAAGGCAATTTTTTTTTTTTTTTTTTTTTTTTTTTTTTTTTTTTTTTTTTTTTTTTTTACAAAAATTAAGCTAAAACATTTTTTTACACATTAGAACCTCTTGTTATGTCAGTGTGGAGTGTGGGGAATAGTCTATAGCTCATCAAGTTTCTTCGGGACACAGTTTATCCAAAACAACTGCATCTGTTAACTGTTTGTAATGCACCTGACTTTCACCAGCTGCCCCTGTGTCCCCTAAAACAGATGCTGATACATCCTTTTCTCCTTGACTTTCTTCATTTACCTCTGTTTCCCCTAATGTATACTCTGACACGACCTTTTTCCCTCCGTAATTCTTAATAGCTGCTCGTATGTGAGGCCATTTCAACCGGTGTCTAGTTTTAGAGTCGAGGGTAAATGCCAGAGATATAATTCCACCCTGTAAAGGGTGCGTTATCCCAGACAAGTACCACAGCACCAAGGAAGGGTTAAGGGGATTAGCCCAGCTTTGAATCCTATTAATAATCAACGGTATACTGAGTATAAAGTATATTAGTGGATAGACCAACAAGAAGAGTGTTTCAGATTGTAACTTGTCGTGTTTTTTCGCTGATTGCTGAGTGACAGATAGATCACTTAACCCTGTCCATTTCTTCTTCCTACTCTGTATGTTCCAGAGGATAATGAGATAGAGAGTAATGAGTATTAGAAGGATTGTAAATATGGGTATGTAGAAAAGAACTAATTGAAGGACTTGTCCAAATACAAAGAAAGAGCAATCTTCATTCAGTGTTCGTATCCAGCACCACACACCTGCATGACCGTATGTATTCTTGACGAAGGGTATCCAACTAAAACTTACGGGAAAGGCAAAAATAAAGAAAAGACAAAGAATCTCATATCGTTCTATGTTCTTATTGTATACTGCTCGTAAAAATAGATACACAGTTATAACTGAAATTGCTAAGAGAACCATCCAGGTGGTGACTTGACCAGTGAAGGCTGTGAAAATGCAAAATCCATTATTATAATCCAATCTTCGAATGATAAGAACCACAGAATTCAACATGGCCGATATTATGAGGTACAGGATCAACCTCTGGCTGAAAAACTTCCATTTCTTGAAGAGGATTACTATAGAGATGGCAAATATACAGGCCAAAAGTGATATGAGTGCTACTGCAGAGTTGGTCACAGCTACAAGAGCAAAGTCTTTATTATCGTAGACGGAGCACTGGTTACTTGGCACAGAGATGTTTTCCATAGCTTGCTAGTTTTACTAGTATCTCTGAAACGATGCTATATTTGCTAGTAGTTTTGTGGGTGTGCTCAAAACAGCATAGAATAGCACTAGTATATACATGGTATGAGCATTATAGTCATGAATATATTTTGATTACATAATTTAAGACCACCTCTTTCTCTATAGGGCATTTCTGATAGTGTGATTTTACAGAGCTACCTTTATGGCTCATTTCCACCTTTTTATAGCTCATTTCCACCATTTTGTGGCTCATTTCCACCTTTTTATAGCTCATTTCCACCATTTTGTGGCTCAGGATGTATTTGTGGTCACTCAAATGCTCCCTTAGACCCTTTTGTGTGGGCCTAAAAATGTTTGTGGGTTTAATTTTTGCTAAATTATGAAGTGCAAAAAGTCAACCACTCACAGAAATTGTAATACTGTGCTTTTCAGACCAGTGATTCTTCAGAAGATAAATATAACTGTATTTTACCACAGCCTTCAGACAGCTGATTTAAAAGCACAGTGTTATTATTACTATAGACTAAACAGCTAGCATCCACTTAGCTTGATGTTTTAAACTGAAGTTAGTGACATTTAATGATCTATTAGGGTACACTTAAATATACACCATCAGGAAGCTTATTTCAAGAGCTACATTTTGGTACCAAAATTGGCCTCTTAGGTGGCTGCATTAATGGGGTTTTGAGGTTAGATATCCATCCCTGTCAATATTTGATGATTCCCTGGTGATCAGATTAGACAGGTTTACTGCTCTACAACACAATACTTGATATAATACACTCCCTTCCCCCCCCATGAGGATGCCCCTATATTAAGGATGTCATTATCTCTATTGTTTACTATCCTGTTGATGAAAAAGTAAACTTCATCAGCAAAAATTTTACCATGACTATTCCTAGTCTAGGAGATGAACAGTTTTGTCCACATATAACAGGAAGTGGGAGGATCTAGTAACAGGAAAGGGAGGGGTCTAGCTATGTGATAATCACTACCTGTACATCTTTATCTCTTCCATTTCCCTGGCTTTCTACTGGATCTGTAGCTGTATATGAGCTTTGAACTTTAGCAGTTTTTTGCATGCTATCTGACATGCATTCCTTGATGGCATATTCAGGTACCTTCTTCCTTGAAAAAAAATTGACAACTGCTGCCCGAAAAGCTATCCAAGTCAGTCTCTTCCGTGTCCTAGAGTCCACTATGAATAAGATTGCTATGATGGTTCCTTGAGAGGGAGACAGAATGGCTGACAGATACCATAGAAAGATCTTGGGCTTGGCTGGATTCACTGAAGTGTAGATATGGTTGACAAAAGGTAGTATGCTTAGAGCAAAGTATATCAATGGATATGCAAGGAGATGCAAGACTTCGGCCTTTAATTGTTTTTTATTTGGTTCGTGTACTCCTGTCCATTTTTTCTCCTTTTTCTTAATTTTTATGACGATTGTTACATAGAGAAGAGCTATGATTCCTAGGATTGTATAGAGTGGCACATACCATAGAATAAACTGAAGCCATTGACCGAGAAGAAGTGCTTTACAGGTGGATTCCTCGTATGACTTTATCCAGCACCAAGCCCCTGCCTTGCCGTATGTAAGTTTTATGAACGGAATCCAATTCAAGGCAAAAGGAAGTATAAATATGCTGAAAATGTGAAACCATTCGTACCTCTCTATCTGTTTGTTGTGTATCACTGTCATGAGCAGATGAACAGTGGTACTTACTATTGAATTAAGTAGCATCCATGCTGTTACCTGAGTAAAAAACCCTCCAAACATGCAGAATCCATTGTAGAAGGATGAGGTCTGTTTTTGGAAATCAATCCTGTGAAGGATGCTTGCTACAGACACCAATAGAGCTGTGATGGTAAGATACAGCATCAACCTCTGACCAATAAACTTCCATTTCTTCAAGATGACAATAAGTATGATGACAAAGCAAGAGGCTAAGAAGGATACAACTGCAGCCACTTTGTTCACAGCTACAACTATTATGAAGTCAGAATTGTCAAATGGCAGACTACAATTTGAATAGTTATATAGAGAAATATTGGAATCCATGTTACCTTGAAGACTATGCTGATGTGGTTCTGAATTATGGGAAGATTTTTAAGTGTTCATGTGACTTGTGTAGTAGTAGTGTTGATGTGGTAAACTGGGGAAAATACATGTTTATTTCTGTTAATAGGTGTCAGCATGATAATCATGTGGATGTATTAGTGATATACACTATCCATCACCAGGATACTATACTTAGGAGTCCAGGATACTATAGGATACTATCAATAATCCAAAAGGCAATTTTTTTTTTCTTATAAAACAGGCTAAAACAGTTTTTTACACATTAGAATTTGCTAATAATTCTTTTGTTATGTCTGTGGGGAATAGTCTAGCTATCATGCTATCATGCTATCATGCTATCATCAAGTTTCTTTAGGAGAGTTTATCCAAAACAACTACATCTGTTAGCTGTTTGTATTGTACCTGACTTTCCCCAATTACCCTCTATAACCTAACATGTTGTTTTCCCAGTTACCTCTGTGTCCCTTAAAACCTGACATGTTGCTTTCCCAAGCAAATATGTATGTTAGTTAAATCAAATCTCTTAGGTACATTTCAGTGCCACAATACAGTTTTCATTATCCTCTTTAACATAGCTATGGCATATATAGTATAAATTCTCCTGACCTTCATTGATTGATTCAGATACACATAAGCACACACAGATGTACAGAGATGGGACGATAACGCTACACTTCTAGAGATGAGACTCGTGATATGCTGTATACTCAGATTGTTTGTTATTATTATCCGGTATTGATTCAAATGTGGAGAACACTCTGCTATCAGACATATTTTGTACCTTCAAAGAATACTCGTATGCTTTCACCTTCTTTCTTTGGGTACTTGCTCGAATGTTAGCCCAAGTGAGCCTCTTTCTTGTCTCTGTGCCAAAGGTGAAGGCAAGAGCTGTGAAGATCCCTTGTAGTGGAATGCATGAAGCAGACAGATACCATAGTACCAGGCTTGGCTGGGTTGGCCGTATGGCGGAATAGATTCTATTTGCTAGCAGAGGTATATTGAGAATGAAGTATATGAGAGGATATGCTAGTAATGAGAGAAGTTCGCTGTTCATTTTTTTAAGTTCGTTCTTCGAGCTAATGTCATTTATGCCTGTTAAGATTTTCCTCTCTTTCCTGATCTTTACAAGTATTATTATGTAAAATATGGTGAGTGTAGTCATGGTTAAATATAGAGGTATATACCACAAACCAAACTGTAGCCACAAGCCAAAGAGATGTACTTGACATGTTTCTAGATTGAATGATCTGATCCAGCACCATACCCCTGCCTTGCCGTATGACATGTGTATGAACGGTATCCAGTTGAAGACTAGTGGAAACAGGAAGATACAGAACACATACACCATTTCGTATTTATCTGTGTTTCTTTTAAGCATCACTCTACAGAAGAGGAAGATAGTGATAGCAATGATAGAGTTTAACAGCATCCATGATGTCACTTGAGTCAGGAATCCAGTGAAAATGCAGAACCCCTTGTAGAAATCCGAAGTCTGATTGTAGAAGTCAATTCTGTGGATGATGGCAGAGATAGCTGTTAGTAGAGCTGTTATGGTCAGGTAAATCACAAGCCTCTGGCTAAAAAACTCCCACACTTTCAAGATGACGATGATTACGATAACGAAAGAGCAAGCTAGAAATGACAGACATGCAGTAGTCATATTGATTATTGCTACATTATTGAAATCATGATTGTTGAACAGTGTCGAACAGTTAAAGTTTTCTTCAATACTCTGATTCATGACTAGCAAATACGTACTTCAGTTGATGCTGTGTTGTTCTTGATGCAGAATTGACTTTGTGATGAATTTGTATGTGTAACGTGTTTTAATATGGAAATTTTAGAGTAAATGATGCAAAAAAAAAAAAAAAACAACAGATCATATTTGCCTATTTGGCACTCTACTCACTACACACACACACACACTACTCAATATAGAGCTACACATGCACAGATAAGGCTGATTAAAAAAGCCTGAGATTCAACCTCAACTGACCACTTGCTACAGCTTCGGGGTTTCTGCCACACTTAAAATCTACTATTCTATGATAACTGCTTAATGCCAAGTAGTGTATTATGTATGTAACCCAATGTACTGTATACTGAAATGGAAGGAATGGGCGGAGCTGTTTGCTATCTAGAAAGACCCATGGATATGTGACTGAAAGGTACCAGAAGTCTCCCTTGGTCAATGGAGAATTTTAGGTTTTTGTCACAGACATATTATAGATAATCATTAAAGATCATGGTAACCACCAAAGGATGAGGTTTATGGACTGGTTTTTAAAACATCCTGATTCTAAAAAGCCTCAAACATCTAGAGGTACTATGCACGCCATTATTCTAAGAACACTTCATGTAAGTCTTCTAGAATTACACCCCACTATTCTATTCTATTTGCCCTGTTTCTAAGTTGTTTTTCTGTTCTTTTGTGTCCATCATATTGAGCTTATAACATTCTTCGTAACTTTTATATGGAGGTTTCTCTGTGCTATTGCTCGTAAAGCTTCCTTCCTTGTTCCGAACTTCAAATTCGTATTCTTTAACAACCCTGTTTCCTCGACACAGCTCCTTAACGGCAGCCAATATTTCAGCGACCGTAAGACGTTTCCTTGTGCCCGGATCGAGTGTGAAGGCCAGGGCAATCAATGGACCCACAGAGGTATTTGCCAGAGCAGCTAGATACCAAAGAACAAGACTTGGATTCTCGTTAGTTTGGTGGTTGTAAATTCGATTAATGAAAGGGAAAATGTTGAGTAGGAAATATATGAGTGGATATGCTATCAGTGGTAGGAGATCTTTTTGAATTTGGCTAATATGTTCTCTGTCAGTTTTGCTTGTAAGTACGAGTTTTCTCTTCTTGAGGTAGAGTTTTACTAACAACATCACATATGTGATTATAAGTATGATCATGATGGTATAAAGAGGAACAAACCATATGATCAGTTGTAGTATTCTCCCAAACTCAAATGCCTCACAGTTGTCTTTATCTTCTGATCTAATCCAGCACCACGCCCCTGCTCGTCCATAGGAATTCTTGATAAATGGAATCCATGTAAAGGTGAAGGGGAAAATGAAGATGAAGACAAAGTAAGCTATCTCGTACTTCTCTGAGTTCTTAGAGAAGAAGATATTTAACGAGATGTAGATCATGATAGAGCAGATTGAATTCAGCAGCATCCAGTTTGAAACTTGATCAAAAAACCCACCAAACTTGCAGAAATTAACATAGAAAGATGAAGTCTGGTTTTCATAATCCACTCTGTGAAGGATGATTCCAACATTGACCAATATGGCTGAAATTGAGAGGTAGAGAATCAATCTCTGACTAAAGAACTTCCATTTCTTGAAGAGTATCATTATAGCAATCACACAGCATATCACCATCAGTGACACAAAAGCCAGGCTAGCACTGATAGCTGCCACAACTGCATAACTCTTGCTGTCATAGGGTGAACCAGAGCAGTTATTGAGAGTAGATCCTAGCTCAATATCTTCTTCCATCTAGACTAAAGTCTGTCCAAGCTGACTAGATTCACGGAAACAGCCAGGAAGTGCTACATGTACATGTTTACATAACTGTGGTGACATTTAATACTATTCATAGATAATAACGACACTCACCTGACACTCAACTTCAGACACTCACATTCAGACACTTACATTCAGTTTAGAGAGCAACTGACTCTCCACACGGCAATTTTTTATTACTCAAACACTAATTACATTCCTTGTTGTCCAGATTACTGTCTTAGGATTAGTATCCTGTATCTCTCTATCATGGGGCACTACAACAGACTAACCAGCCATCTGGTAGGAAGTGCCTCAGTAAGAGCTGATACCAAATGCGCATAATTTTAAATTTTTTTTAAGCAAAGTTACGCATGTTTTTGTGAGGCTCTCGTTGAGCTGAGATGTGTCACTGTTTAGCTAATTATAATCTGAGGTGATGAATTGATAACTGTGGTTGGTTCATAGTATACTCTATAACACAATAAGTTCATTATGTATAGTAAACCTACAGTTAGCATGTGTAGTAAGCCATGGTAGTCATACAGTTAGCATGTATAGCATGTGTAGTAAGCCATGGTAGTCATACAGTTAGCATGTATAGCATGTGTAGTAAGCCATGGTAGTCATACAGTTAGCATGTATAGCATGTGTAGTAAGCCATGGTAGTCATACAGTTAGCATGTATAGTATGTATAGTAAACTATGGTAGTCATACAGTTAGCATGTATAGCATGAGTAGCAATGTATAGTAAACCTACTTGATTTTGATAGTTATGCATGCACACATACACATAAATACACATGTGTACACAGACACACATGCATGCACACATACGCATAAATACATATACACAAATACGCACACACACACATGCATGCATGCACACACATTATACATGCATGCATACATACAGACACAGAATATCAAACTTTTTCTTCATTCTTTACTAAAGGTCCCTGTTCCTTTTCTATTACATAATTACTTTCATTGCTGCCATATTTTCTTTCTCTTTCTCCTTTGTTCACCAATATCTTTACTTCTTCAAAAGAACTTGTAGAACCTTCTGGTGAGAACGAGCAATCAGCATAGCTATCGGTGAAACCCTTTTGGACAGGATATTCTGATATAGCTGTCCTTCGATGAAACAAATACGAATGAAGCTCTTTGAAATTCAACCTTCGAAGTGTATCCTTGTCAAGAACGTACACTAGAGCAATAAGTCCTCCCCGTAAAGGAGATAAAATGGCGTGTAACAGCCAAAGTATGTAATTCGGATCATTTAGAGTGTTATAAATTCGGTTGATTAGAGGAGGGAGTGCCAAAATGAAGAAAACAACAGGATAGAATATAATTGGCATCACTAATTCCTTCATTCTCTGTTTCTGAGTTTCAATCTCTGTGCTGTAAAGGCCTCTCCAGTGATAGCTCTTACGTATGACATTTATCACTATTACTATGTAGACAATAAGGGTTAAAACGAGGATCACATAATTGGGTACGTACCATAGGCCATATTGTAAGATGATACCAAGAGTATCTTCGGAACAATCATTATTATAATCCCGGTTTCTAATCCAGCACCACGGCCCAGCTTCTCCGTAGGTTTCATTCATAAATGGAATCCAATTGTACATGAGTGGGAGCATGAAAATGCCACAGATGTAGCCCATTTCTAGCGACTTGGTACTCTTGTTGAAGATGACGACTATGAGCATGTTGAGAGTCATACAACAGAATGCTATTGTCAGGGACCACAATGTGGTCTGGTCAATAAAAGCAGTTGCCATACATAATCTGTGTAGAGTTTCATCTTCTGAATTGGAAATTTGGCTGAAACGCAAGACAATGGCTGCTGAATTCAGAGCTGTCGCTATACAGAGATATAGAATCAGCCGTTGTATGAAGAAGTTGTACTTTTTGAAGAGAACAATGATAAAGATGACAGCTATGGAAGCTACCATAGAGAAGGCACCTGAAGAAGCTGCTATTATTGCTATTTTCTTGTATTCGGTGGTTTTGTAGATATCACATAAGCTGCTATAGTTGTCACTAACATTCATCTGTGTTTCATCTTCAATTATGAGCTCTTCAAATATAGCCTCTTCCTCCATCTTTTAAGTTTCTCTTAGTGTAATGGAATAATAGTTTCACAATAACACTGCAAAGTAGTCCTCAATGATCTCCTATTAGGATTGTGTTCTTGTTTCAGTGATATTCAGTATCCTGTGGTTCTATCCACTCTTATACTGACAGTCATTCTGTGTTATGGAGTTCTGTGTTGTAGGAGTCTTTATATGTAGTTACACTGACTTAGAGCTATGTAAATTCATTAATTCAAATCCACTATTTCCTCTTTCAGTGAGCTATATAATTATTTACATGCCTACACTGTTGATACATGCATCTATGTAGCTATAACAGCAACTTTCTAGAAACTTGTGGTCATTCTCAGAGATATATACACCCAGAGTTTTAGTGAATATATTATGGCTGTGGTGTGCCTCTATTCATTGTGTTCAGCATGAGAACATCACATGATCTTGTACAGATAACATTAATCATAGTGTCTTAAGATCACTGACACATGTTGTGCTGGGTAAGGATTTAACCACAGATAGTGGAGAGACATAATTCTACTATATATGAATACTACATAGTAATGTAGTAAATGCCTGTTTGGATGTGCCTATCCCTCCTTGGTTCACTTCACCTCCCCCCCCCCACCCTACCAATTAGATCCCACATTTTGAATGCAATTTGGTCCCATATCTCACCTTTGACTACAATTAGGCCTCACCTCTGAGCATAATAGGTCCCACCTCAACTAGCCCACGAACATAGAACCTCTTGTATAAAGTGTAATGCTTCATTTTAATCCCTTACCTAATTCCATCATCATGTTTTATGTGTTATATTATTGTGATGACCTTTTACCAAAAAGAGCAACTTCCAATCAGTTGCACTCATTTAGTGAACAATAATGCCCTGAAACATCAAGAAGTAGACTAGATGTTATAGAATAGACAGTGATAGAGATAAAACAGATATCCTATCTGAAACTGAGTTAATTTGGATGAATAGAGATAAAACATCCACAATCTTTCAGTGAAATCTTATTGTTGATGTTTGGGAAACACTGAATCATTAAAAACAGACCATGGGAGCTATCCTATCTGAAACTGAGTTAATTTGGATGAATAGAGATAAAACATCCACAATCTTTCAGTGGAATCTTATTGTTGATGTTTGGGAAACACTGAATCATTAAAAACAATTCAACTTCCATAAACACAGGACATTAGAGATGCTAGTCTACATGATAAAACCAAGCCCTACATACTGTACAATGCTTCTCATTAGCATAAAAGACAAATGACTATTGTTAGACCATGTACCAAACATGAACAGCCCAACCAAAAATTTATGTGAAGATGCACACATGAGAGTTTGCTTAGAGTAGAGTACCAGTTAGTTGCTTTTGTCCCTTTACCACTCGACTTTGCTGCCTTTTGAGCATATTAGTCACTTATGTCACTTCTCACTGTCTGTGTCAGCAAGAGGCTGGTTGTGATTTCTTCACTGTATTCCATTCCATGATATTTTCCTCCTGATGAGTTGACTTTCCTAGAGTTTAATCCACCATGACTCTGCATGTTGATGCTGGTCGATGCATCGCTCTCTGTAATAGCCGATGGAGGTGCCAGAGTCTCTAGGTTCCCAGTAGTGTCTGTGGAAGGATTCTTGGCCTTGTAGAGATTTTTTATGAACATAACAAGTAGAATCAGAATGAACAGCGGTTCTGTGATTCCAATAATCACTAGAAAAGTTACGGTATCGCTGACTTTAGTGACGTGATTGAGAATAGATGAAGTGGTAACAAGAGATAGATATACTATTATACACAATATCAATGTCTTTATCTTTCTTGCTTCAGCCTTGCATCTCAGTTGTTTGAAGTTGTCCGTTCCTCTACTAGACTCGTAATATAGTTTCATCTTCTTGTTTGTGTAGCAGAGAGCTATACTGAGCATCAGGAGGACAGCTATAGTACAAACTGTCACCCATCCATACCAAAGCAGCCATTGTTCAACTATCCTGTTTGTTTTTATCCAACACCAAGCTTGGTTCATCCCATAACCATCTGTGACTATAGGTATTATTGCTATCAATAGACTGAATGTTATTATTCCTATCAAAACTATGATATCTGTCTTGAAATTAAACACTCCCTTACAGCCAGAGCACCAGTAATGAATAGACAGAACACTGGCTATCCAGAAGATGATCAGCATGAGTATCCATGCCGTGAAGTGGTTTAAAAAACTGACAGACTTACATACTGGTTCGTGCCAGAAACTGAGACACCCCATTGATTCCGCCTGGAAGATATTTGTTATTAGAGCTAATAGACTTGAGGTTGTGAGATAAATGAGAAGACGATGTATGGGTGTGTTTTTTTCCGACCGAAACCAAATGACCATGAGGAGTATGGTGTTGATGATGACACAGAGGAAGGCAGTCCCTCCCCTAAGGGCAGCTAGAATTACTATATTGTCACTAATACTCGATGAGTTGCACATCTTCTCTTTATGCTATGTCTAAAGAAGTACAAACTTAGATACTATTTTCTACGAAGAAAACAACTCAATCCACCAGATGGTCTGTTAAATAGTAACTTCTCTTGTAGTTAATGAGAATACCTTCCAATTAATGAGCCATTTCTAGCCATCAAAATGTACAAACTTGTTTTTTTCTACTCCAATGGTTTCCTTAAGTGGTCCAGATGTACTTATTCAGTCTAAACTGTGTCATCAGAACACAGGAGGACTCACGATGATGTAGTTAGATATGCTGGTAGTATGATCTGTACACATAGCACTAAGTGGTTCACTAGAAGTTTTATTGTACAATCTTCTGTCTTACAACACTTTTATTTGTTCTTAGTGATTGGGAAGCCCTGTTAGAATGAAGTAAGTTATTTCTTCACAGGACTATATAGAATATGTATTAATCCAGCCATCTCCTTCCACTGATAATAGGGGGAGGGTCTGGTGATGCAAGTTCATAATTTTTGGGCTCTCTAGGAATATGAATAGCTCAATAGCTTACAACTGTTGTTATAGCTACAGATTTTCCACCTCCTTTTAACAATGTGAGAGTTTGGTGACACTAGTTCATAATTTTATAGGCTTATAGCCTACAGCTGTTGCTATAGCTAATGAGGAGTAAACACTTCTACTAAATTCCTCAGCTATTAAATAAGGTGTGTGGGTAGATACATAAATTATCTCTAATGTGGGGTGCTTCGCTGTGTTAATTTCCTTACAGTATTTGTATATTATGGTATATTACAGTAATCTTATTATATATTATACAGGTATATTATTACAGATGTAATAGATGATGTAATGTAAGGAATTTACACATAGAAGCACCCCTAATGTGCTGGGCTGTCTGGCTAAACCTGACTGACCTGTTTTTTTTAACATGTGGATTGCTATTCATTCCATAATTTTCTAGGTTACATGGTCATGGTTCTAATTCCAAAAGTGCACTCCTCTTCCTCATTTTAAAGCACCTTGAGCTATACAATCAGCTTCATTCTTAGTTAGGCACACTACAACTTTATCATTATCCTTGGCTTGACCTTGAGGCAGGATTTGTTGCTGGCTGTTGTGAGCCAGTTCAGAGAACTCCCTTCCCAATGTAATAGGTACACAAGGAAATTTCATAGGAGTAGTTAATATGTAATAACAGGTGTAGGTAGCTATGTTATCACATGAGGGTGCATATTATTACTAGACTAACAGGTGTAGGTAGTTATGTTATCACATGAGGGTGAAAATTACTACTAGACTATGTTGTATGTAGTTCTTATCTTCATAGCTACATCTTTAAAGTCCACTGTGGTCAGGAATTGTTCATGTCTGCAAATGTATATAAACAACATTACATCCTTAAAACTTTGTAATGGATTAGGGAAAAGCTGTATAGGATGTTATAGTAGTAAATGCTACCATGTACTGGTGCACTATGAAACTGTGTACTGTACAAGGGTGTACTGAGAGATTAAAGGGTGTGGTCAGTGGACCTTACATGTGCACACAGTGTGTGGTAAATATGGAGGAGCTGCTCTTGGAGATTAACTACACAGCAAGGAGCTATTGAATGTACCATCTTATGGAAATGTGATCCCACTTCTCTTTACCTTTAAACTACTTCCATAGTACTGTGGAACCTAATCAAATTCCCGATGTACTCTCATACTACTAAGCTTTTCATCCTGGTTTGTTCCCCTAACTTCAAAGAAGACAGTTGTAGATGGCACAGTTTTACTGTAAATCTTGAAATATATTTTTGGAGGGTAAATTTTTTGTATATTCTCCTCCAGCATCACTTCATAATCCTTATTAGTTGCCATGAAGTCCACTTCAGACAACTTAATCTGAGGGAGAATATTTTGCATGCAAGTATATATTATTATTAGTCCTTTTTGTACATTGGCTGACACGCACCTTGTTACCTATCTCCGGAACTATCTCCACAGAATTTCCTTCCTCGGATGTGGCATTTATACTCAAGCATTGTTCTGGTTCAGAAAACTCAAATCTTTGTTGATTGAAATACTCATAGTATTTCTTTGGATAGAATTCCTCTAATGCCTAAAGATGGAAATAAGAATGATATTCCTCCAACTCTCCCAATCTTGAGGTGGTTTAACTCACTATAAGACATGTATTAATGAAGTAAGTGCATAAGTGTATTATCCTGTGGGAATGTGGAGGATTCTTCTCAATCAGTGTATGTAAGCAGAAGCCCCTCCTCATTAGAATATTTTTCTCTATCTTGGCTAAAATGCAGAGATAACAGCAGTGTTTTGCACTCAGGATACCATATCCACAGTCGGTTGTAATGGTTTCTGTCATTGGTTGAAATGAGAATACTCTATTTTTGTTGGCACAAAGGGTGTAATTTTTGTGGTCTGCCTTAGAAAAGGTGAGCTCTATTCCAGTTACATCTGTCAGCACATGTGGGACTTTAAACTCAAGTGGCAGCAAAAGCTCAATGTCTTCTTTAATCCAGAACCACAGTATGGGGGATACTTGCTGATAACCATCAGAAAACTCAAATGGTCCATGTAGTGCCACACCCATCTGAATGTGTGCCGTCATTCCATCTGGAATAGCACCAGGAGGAATAGTCACTTCGATGTCGTCATGTGACAATGTCCCACCATCTTTATCACAAGTGTATTCACGTATTCCATTAACAAATGGAACCTGTAAAGAGTGGTAAACATCTGTGATTGATAACATATACAGTCATCTATTTCGTCTGATATATTATAGCTGTTCTTATTAACAAATGGAATCTGTAAAGAGTGGTAAACATCCGTGATTGATAACATATGTACTAGTTACTATTTCATATGATACAGTATAGCTGTTCTTATTGGTGGTATTTAATGTGATCCGTCAGAATAACTACATGTGTAAGCATTATGTTTAATGTTTGGCTGTATTCTTGACCAAAACTACCAAGTTACATCACCATCAATACTGCATTATAAGCAGTACAGTTAAGAGAGTGGAAATTCATGCTCTAATAGTATTCCTATAGCAAATACCTCAACCTTGCTCTGTTTTACTGCATCATCATCAACTAGACATTGTTCCATCTTCTCTTTCAAATCTTTCTTCTCTAATAATGCTTTTTTGAGCTGTGACCTTGTAATATCTAGCTCAACCTCAACATCTTTTTTTTGGAATTTCAATTGTGTAAGTTCTTCTCTTTGTTCCTTGCAAATGGCCTCAAATTCTTTTTGGTTTCTTTCAGTCTCTCTGTACCTTGAAAGTGTTTTCTTCAGGTGATCTATCTCAGCAGCTTGCAATTCATTTTGTTTTTTGTTTCTCTGATGACACTTCAGCACAGGCTTTGATCGAAATGAACTTGCAGACGTATCTTGTGTTAGGATTTTGACCATCTTGGGTTGTGGTTGATACAAATTTGATGATAGTTCTTCCTTCATGTCATGTGCAATATCCTTTAATTCAGGAAACTCCAGGAGAACTGACAAGAATGCATCATAACATTTCTTATCATTATCTATCTTCTTCAAAATCTTGTCCATTAATTGTGCAGACTTTTCAAACTCGTTCTGTGGTGAACTTGACAATTTTTTAAAGTCATTGTCACTCAACAATTTTCTTTCAAGTGACTTGTTTAGTAACTCTGGAAAGACTTGCTCAGAAGAGGCTGCTAGCATATAAAAATTTCCACGAAAGACCCGGTATTGAGGTGAGAGAGCTTCATAAGTACCAGCCATTTTAAAAGTTATCCCAGAGCAAAGTGATGAAGCCAAAAGTTCCAACTAACTGCACTAGCAGTGAAACATATGCTTTAATAGTGGGTGGGCTGAGTCAATGTTTATTGTCGGCCACTCAGTTTACAGAAATCATTACATTTATGAATAATGTAAATTAATAGCCACTGTTATGCTGTTTTTGATAATTACACTATTTTGTGTCCACTAAATAGTTTTAAGTTTTTGGTTGGTTGAGTTAGACCACTCCTAGGGCTTTTCAAATTATGCCTATATATAATATTATACTTCAATTTCTATTATCTTCCCACGATTCACTTAATAAAAAAAATGTTAGCAGTCATTATTATAATCCTCTGTTAAAAGATGTCCTCTCTGCTGTAGCTGAAGATGACTACAAGTGTGTGTATACTCAGTTTAGTGGGTTATTATGGGAGCTGCTACTATTTTCATGCACAATAAATTCATTTCTCACCAAAAACAAAGAACATCTTATTATAGGTTTGAATTATGCTCTATGCTTCAGCGTACCTATTATGCTCAAAATTATACTGGCATATTGTGCAAATCACTCTCTACAGAGTTCAAATTCAATATGCCACCAGCTTCGTTAGCTTGTAATGATACATTAATGGTACATACAGTATTCTTCCCACTACTAAGTGTGTGTGTGTGTATTGTCAACATAGGAACGTGAGAAGAAGGAGAAATTTGCGGAGGCTTCCAGAAAGAAGGAATTGAAGAAAGCAGAACTTGCTCAAAAGTAACAGGGATACTGGATTACAGTGAAACCTATCTATAATAGTGTGGTATTCTAAGCACCCAATCATTGGATTACAGTGAAACCTCTCTATGATAGTGTGATATTCTATCTTTCCCAAGCATTGGATTACAGTTGGAATAGAGGGGTTCCACTGTATACAGAGATAGGGAGGTTCCACTGTAAACCAGTTATTGTTTGAGAGTCAATATTTACAGCTCAAATTTTCTATCTATTTCCAACCTCAATGTCATGAATAGCTATTAAAGACTACACTCCCACAATTATGTTTCCAAACAAACCCTCAAATTCTCATACTACCCCAGAAGGACTCCAACCCCTTTAATGATATTAATCAGTCCCCCCACTTTACAAGGTATCAGACCTTGATATTCATGTTCCCATGATAAACCTAACATTCCTAGTCATTTATAATACCTAATAATGATAGTGTCTGATTTTCACAGATCTTGTCTGTTTAGGACCCTAAATTTATATAGAAATTAAATTCTACAGGTGGTCAAAGAGAGAGGAACAGGACTTTGCACGTGTGATCTCCTTCTTTGGAGTCGAGTTCAACAGGAACATTAACAGGTATGACTGGACCAAGTTTCGACAGCTGGCCAACCTGAACAAGAAGAGTGACGAGAGATTAACTCTCTATCTCCACGACTTTAAGCAGATGTGTTGGCGTGTACTTAAAAAGAAGAAGGTCAAGCAAGGTACATAAAGGGGTGTGGTCAATGTGGATGGGTGTGGTAAGGATGGGTTCTCCTGGGAGGGTGGAACCTTATACCACCACAGTTCCTCCTACATCAAAGAAAAGTAAAGGTCAAAGTTTGAGGGTTTTTTTTAAATTAAAGGTGTGTCTGGTATGCGAGTGGAACCAATCAGTGAAGAGAAAGCCTCTCGTTGTCTACAGAGGATCAGTCTTCTCTCTACTGTCAGGGAAGAGGTGAGGGAAGCCCCTTTAATTACATTATAAATATTTAAATATTCTCTGTATTCAATTTTATCTAGATTATGCCTCATCCAGAGTTCACTGAGTTGATAAAACTCTGTGAGCTTTCCTTTGAGGTTCCTCAGTGGTGGCTACCTGGTGTTCATGACACTGACCTCCTAAGAGGAGTTGTAAAGTAATTATAGCCTTGATCTCTGTCCCACTTTTACCTTCTCTTGTGGCTCTCCTTCATCTTATCCCTCCCTGTTCCTCTGTTCTTTCATTCATCCACCTTAACCCTTCCTTCCTCTATTTTTCCGCCCCTTTACACCCTTATTTGTCCAGTGACCCTCTTATCCCCCACCCCTAGTTCTAGTTTCTATAGATTCCCTAAAAATTAACTATCTGTACACATTTTGTCATTCTCTAGACATGGCATATATCGTTCTGATCAGCTGATCTATGGTGACACCGAGCTTTCCTTCAAGAAAACTGTTCCTCAGACAGCTCTTTTTGATCCTAATCTCAATCAGTGTTAGTCTTAGTGTTAATCTCAATCAGTGTTAGTCTTAGTGTTAATCTCAATCAGTATTAGCATTAATTTCAATCAGTGTTAGTGTTGATCTCAATCAATATTTTTTCAACATTAGTGTTAATATAAGCATCGATGTTAATTGTTAATATTATCTCTCAGTGTTTTTCGTGTATATATAATTATGTACTCGCTGGTCTACATTCACTCCAGCTATCCAGGAAGAATCTGAAGGAAGTGAGGAAGAGGGTAGCAATGAACTGAAGCACAAACTTCAAAGTTCTGGTGTAATGCTCCCCCTGGGATGGCCAAAGGTTGTAAAGAAATTAGTGTACTGTTCATCTTTGATAAGTTTCTCTATTGTAGGAAAAAGCCATAGTGATTCGTATGACACGCATAGTCTATGCTTTCAGAAACAAGGTCTGGCCTAAACCCATGGAAGGCCTAGACCTCTTCACTCCCACCGTAAAATTCGATGCCAGCTCATCAGAAGAGAGCAGCGAAGAAGACGACGACGACAGCAATAGCTTCTACTTTCAAGATAAACTCGAAGGAAGTGACAGTGATTACCAAATCCAATTCTCGGACTCAATAGAGAGAAAGAAGAGACCTCGGAGAGCAAAAGCCCGAGCCAAAACTGTTTATACTAGTTATGATGAGGATTATGTTGTAGATATTGAAGGAGAGGAGGTGAGAGATTTTGAGATCGAGAAGAGTCACGGGTTGAAGTTGACCTTGAAGAAGAGTACTCAACCTGCGAAGAAAGAGGTTTCTGAAAACCCAGAATGTACTGAGGTTAGTTAGTAGTGGTAAAGCTAGCCATATCTCTACAAGTCAATACAGTTTACTATAACTTTTTCTGTTTATGGTTTTGAATATTCAATATGAAATAATACATCTTCAAGTCTAATTCATATACACACATAACACTGAACATGAAACAATAATATTAATAACAACATCTGAAAGGACTCATTCTCAGAGGTGAAAATCATGTTCTTTTAGCTGTAGTAAGATAAAGTGTACAGTTCTAGCTGAATATTAATAATATAGCGATACTGTATCAATATAACATCAATGCATGTGATTATAATAGCTAACAGTCATTGTTGTCATCATAATAACTATAATACTAGTATTAATAATATACTCTCACCACATGTAATTATAAATTGTTTTCTGCTGTTCAAATCACCAAAATTAAGAAGAGACACTTTTTTTTTTAAATATATTTTATTATTTTTTTAATAGTGTCTTTAATAATAGTTAAAATAATGTAAACAATTCCCATCAAAATTAATTCCTCATTTTGAATTCCTTCTTTATAGTTGGAGATAAAGATACCTCTGGTCCAGCTCACCTTTCCCAGCAGTGCTGGCATGAAGAGAATCCCTAAGAAAAGACCGGTCAGTGATGGTGAATCTCCCACCTTTGGACCTGGAACTCCAGAGTCAAAGAAAAGAAAGCAGGAAGCCAAAGTAACTTCATGGATATAAAATATAACTTAAGTAATATTAGCTCCTAGTTATAGGGGACACAATAGATGTCACAGGTGGAGGGGTAGGTGGAGGGATAGGTGGAGGGGTAGGTGGAGGGGTAGGTGGAGGGATAGGTGGAGGGATAGATGGAGGGGTAGGTGGAGAGGTAGGT
Source organism: Diacarnus erythraeanus (assembly GCA_964016965.1). Classification (NCBI taxonomy): domain Eukaryota; kingdom Metazoa; phylum Porifera; class Demospongiae; order Poecilosclerida; family Podospongiidae; genus Diacarnus; species Diacarnus erythraeanus. The sequence goes on along the minus strand of OZ024684.1, from coordinate 1,587,023 downwards.
GGAGGGATAGGTGGAGGGGTAGGTGGCAACATTAATTTAGTCTATAATAATTAATTTCAAAATAATCTGATATTTAGCTATAGAACATTTTACCATGGCAACAGTGGCTGGCCATTTTGCATTGGTACACACTATCCATAGGCCATAATTTGAGGAGTGCACTGAAATTGTCCATTGTCACTGTTGCCATAGTGAAAGCAAACACTTCATTAGAGATACCATAGGAGTAGACTAGAACAGAAGAAATTCACCTTGCACATAATCCTCTTGTCTCATGTATGTCCAGAATTCATACTTCAAGATTGTAGACCCAAAAGAAATAAGCTTCACAGAGCTCACGGGACACGAGAGAGTAGGAGTCATCAATAGAAACACGAAGGAAAAGGTACAGAGAGAAATACTTATGGAGGAATAATATTTGGTTAATGTACATAAAGAAATTGTCACATCACCAATTGTTGTTGTTGTTGTTGTTGTTGTTATTGTATATATATTATTATCTCACAGCTTCTCCCAAGACAGTCTCCCATGTTAAAGAACCTCAGGATGTGGTTGGAAGGGCATCCTCACTTTAATGTGGAGGCAGATTGGGGGCCCTTGGTTATAGAATGGGTAAGCATGGGATAAAGCTAGTGACTCTTGATATATATACAGTGTATGTATATAGATATATATACAGTGTATGTATATACTTACTGACTACTGTGTATTTAAACTATAACTGTGTATTAAAGTGAGCAACCTGATTGATCAGTTCAATTCCTGCGTCTTTCTATATTATGAAATATAGTGGTGGTTGTTTCCAAGTAAACAGCTTTGACACTGTGGTAGCATCCTCCATACACTTCTCTCTTAGTTACCTATTCTATTTACTTGTAGTATAATGGAACCTCTCTTTACTTCTGTTTACTCATAGTACAATGGAACCTCTCTATTCTGGACACCTTAGGACAAAATACGATAGAGAGGTGGTGGCCTCATTTCAGTTCTATTAATGTTAATACATAAGCTGTTATTAATTAGGGTTTGGGAGTATAGGGGATTCCACTGTATAATTTATTTATTTATTTATTTATTTATTTATTTATTTATTTATTTATTTATTTATTTATTTATTTATTTATTTATTTATTTATTTATTTATTTTACCTATAGGGTGCCCTGAAGCCAGAAATGTACAATAGAATCTTACAATGACACATTCAGAAGAATCCATGAACCTGTTTTCATCTCCTTAGTTAATTAACTCAGAGCTGGCTATGATTTCAATTAATAATAATGACCATGACACAGCTAGGTTTAACAATTATATCATTCCTGCCTGCTGATTTTTTCTTCTTTCTTTTTTAATCACATGCTTCCTTGATTAAATTTATTTATTACAAACTTGTCATGTGCATGATATATCTTTCATCAACACTGATGTGTTTAAAAAAATTAATTACCCAGAACATTTAGGCTGACCATACAATAGTCAATTCAGGCCCTCACTCCACAGTAATGTTTTATTCATCTCAGTACTAGGTATATTCTGTAAGACTATATACAGGATCTCAATTACCCAAAACTAACTAAAAGTTGTTATACTAAAGCTTAAAGTATACATTCATTACAGTTAACTAACAGGTTGAAATTCATGCAAGTTTTCATGAATATTGAAGTATTGTTGAATGCACAAGATAAAAATTTTTAATACCCTCACTATTAAAACTAAATAATATTATTATTCTTATAGTCTTTCAGATTTGTTTTAGTGACTAAAACTATATATTATAGGACTAAAACTAAAAGGAAGTGATTATGATCATTATTAATACAAAAACTAGTGGTTAATAATTCTTCCTCATAGGTATAGGAACTGGGGGCATGTGCCCCTCCCCCACCCCACCCCAAAATAAAAATAAGACTGCAGGTTAGTTGAGGCAATCAAGGTCCTATTCAAGCAACCACTTAAATTAGCTGATTAATAGATAGGCAGTTTACATAAGTCCTTATTGACTCCCTATACTTTATTATCAACTTTTGTGGTCTATTGTGTCACTCTTGATGCATGTAGCAGTTGCTCAGTATTAGCTAGAGCTAGGTATATACAGTGGCTGATAGTGAAGGTCCAAGCCCCCCTGGTACTAAAAAACTGAAGCAAAGTAGCCTTCTAGGATTGTTTTCACAATCCACTAAGTGTGCCAGAGAGCCTGAAAAGTGAATTATCTGATATAGAAGCTAGCCATGATATTCAAGCAGGCTAAACAATTGATGATCATATACTTACACAGAGATAAAACTGATCAGTTAAGACATTTTAGACATTAAGAAGTTTATAGGTGAAAATAGCATTTTTTTGGTTGTTAGCTATTGTTAGTAATGTATTTAAAATGTATGGCTAATAAAAGTGGGTGTGATCACTCAAAATTTTCAACTGCACACACGCTTAGCCATTCCTTTCCATACGAGTGCCCCCCCAATCAAAAATCTCATTCCTACACCTATGTTCCCCAGGAGATTGTGGTCCCCTGAACAATCCTCCTCTACCTATAATATCCCTAGAGGCTGCCTATATTTCCAGGACTGACAAGTGTTGGTGCATGATAATCATTCAACTCTTCCCTCTCCTCAGACTCCTGAACAGCTCCTCCCACCCCCCCCCCCCCCCCTCTCTCTCTCTCTCTCTCTCTCTCTCTCTCTCTCACACACACACACACACACACACACACACGCACACACACACACACACACGCACACACACACACACACGCACACACACACACACACGCACACACACACACACGCACACACACACACACGCACACACACACACACACGCACACACACACACACACACACACACACACACACACACACACACACGCACACACACACACACAGAGTTTGTCTCAGTGAATTCTTGATAAATTCTGTATTCTAATTAATAGTAATAGCCTATTAATAGTTATGCATTATCATCACTAGTACTGGAGCTGTCATATCCATCTGAATCTCTTCCTGTTGGAACCAGGTCCAACACTCTCTGGAGCATACCCACCAAATCATTAAGAGATGCTTGCAGATCAATTGGTCTTCCAGGGTTACCCTCAACCCCTCCTCCATCTTCGCCTTGTGCATGTTGGTTCACTGGTCTCAGCTGTCTTTGCTGAGCGGCAAACTGTGCCCTAAGGCGTTGCTGTGGTGGGATGGGCATTCCACCAGCTCCCACAGGTTCATCAGCCTATGTATGTACAATATACAGAGGATCCTCTGAATAAAGGACACGTTAGGATCAACACTCAAACACACACCAATAAAACAGCAAAGCAGAGAAGCACCCCACCAACATTCATACTGGTACATCACTTACAAAGTTTTCAAATGTTGGTAGCATTGATCTTAAGAAGAGCAACAAAGGGTTCTCATTTTGGTTACTGGTACTGGTAGCAGGAGGTTGGGGGTAGCTGGTAGTGGAGTCCAGAGGTGGGAGAGGATCATACATCATTATTCCAGACTCACTCAGATCCTAAAATGGCATTTCTGTGAATACATGTTACTGTATATATATATAGAAGAATGCATGACATCATGGAGCACCATGTTACTATAAATAGAAGAATGCATTGGCACCTTAATGTTCTGCATAGACAAAAGTCTATGGATGGAATATTATAAAAAACTCTCATTGCTCCTAGTGGGACGATCCTAAGGGATAAAGATAAATACTTCAGAAAACTTTGTCTTATTTTGAAAGTGCATATGTTACACTCTTTCTAGAAATTTGGCCAATCTATAGATTGTGTTGCACAATCTACAAATTTACAAGGCAACATTTTCCCTAATATTATTTCCACCATGAAATTCATTTGGAGAGCTTGGCTGCTTGACGTAAAGGAATTTTTCCATCCTTCAGTTGACAAAGAAAGATTTCCATTAAACAACTCCAAATCACCTGCACAATCTATAGATTGGCCTATAGATATGGTATCCAATCTGTGAATTTGTAGATAGTGCAACACAATCTATAGATTGGCCTATAGATATGGTATCCAATCTGTGAATTTGTAGATAGTGCAACACAATCTATAGATTGGCCTATAGATATGGTATCCAATCTGTGAATTTGTAGATAGTGCAACACAATCTATAGATTGGCCAAATCTCTAGAAAGAGTGTAACATATTATTATACTATAGGAGATAGCACAAGAAGAATGGTGGTGGGTCTCAGAAATTTTATCATATTCATGAACTATCACTTATGAAACTGGAGCTTGTTATAGGCCAAAACACGAAATTCTTTTAGAGGACTAGGGCACCCCCCCTACCCCAACCTCCCCAACCCCCCACCCATACCCTACCTATCTCTGCCCACCCACACCCTACCTATCTATCTCTGCCCCTGGGTCTATATCCTTCATATTATTAGAGATACAGGACTCTTTTACAACCATGGATTTGAGGGAGGGTTTTAAAAACCATGATGTGATCTGAAACTCCTTCACCTTTTTGACATGTGGTGTATTATGTGATATTTCCACTCACCCTTGGTAATGTAGCCGTGACTTGATCAAAGTCAGACATGATGACATGCCTGTAAATGTTCCTGGGAGTTCCTATATATCTACGCTCTCTCCTATAGGGTTAACAAGAGAGGGGTTAAAACATATATCTACGGTCTCTCCTATAGGGTTAACAAGAGAGGGGTTAAGACATATATCTACGGTCTCTCCTATAGGGTTAACAAGAGAGGGGTTAAGACATATATCTACGGTCTCCCCTATAGGGTTAACAAGAGAGGGGTTAAGACATATATCTACGGTCTCTCCTATAGGGTTAACAAGAGAGGGGTTAAGACATATATCTACGGTCTCTCCTATAGGGTTAACAAGAGAGGGGTTAAGACAAGAATAAAGATGTACTTTGAACTGTAGTCAGCAATGAGAGGGTCTTTGCTGTTCACCCTAGCCACCACCTCTCTGCAGTTCACCTCCAACCAAGTCAATACCTAACGACAAAGGTACAATGGAACTTCAGTTATATGGACCCTATGGGACCAGTATCCATAAGTGAAACTGTCTATATTGTGAAGCAATACATTTAAAGGAAAGTAGTACCCTAATCTATTTAATGCACATCAAACTGGCCATGAATGTCATTAACTTTGAGTGCATACTCAGCATGCAACAACACAGAGCTGCAGCCTCAGGTCAAACTACTGATTTCACCACAGGTAAAGGAGATCACTATACACCTTAATACAGTTAAATCCTGTTTTCTAACATTACCCCCCACCTCCCCCCAATTCTTCTAATTAGAATTTGTCCCAAAGGCGTGTATCAGAATAGAGAGATTCCACAGTACCAACAGTAAAAATGGGCCAGTGGGTTTACCTCTGGTACCACAGTATCAACAGTAAAGATGGGCCAGTGGTTTACCTCTGGTACTTTCCATAGAGAATGATTCCTCTCAATGAATAATTTCTGAAGTAGTTGTAGTGCTTTGGGATCCCTGCACAATGAAGAGAAGTTGTACACTGGAGGTGGTCACCATAATCAGTTGGCTAATATAATCCTTGAATTGAATAGTGGTCACCCTTGGGACACAACCAGTTGGCTGTTATAGAGGTGGTCTGCTCATACAGTGGAACCTGTATATAGTGGTCGCCCTTGGGACACAACCAGTTGGCTGTTATACAGAGGTGGTCTGCTCATACAGTGGAACCTGTATATAGTGGTCACCCTTGAGACACAACCAGTTGGCTGTTATACAGAGGTGGTCTGCTTATACAGTGGAACCTGTATACCTTGAGACACAACCAGTTGGCTGTTATACAGAGGTGACCTGCTCATACAGTGGAACCTGTATATATAGTGGTCACCCTTGGGACACAACCAGTTGGCTGTTATACAGAGGTGGCCTGCTTATACAGTGAAACCTGTATATAGTGGTCACCCTTGGGACACAACCAGTTGGCTGTTATACAGAGGTGACCTGCTCATACAGTGGAACCTGTATAATATAGTGGTCACCCTTGGGACACAACCATTGGCTGTTATACAGAGGTGGTCTGCTTATACAGTAGAATCTGTATATAGTGGTCACCCTTGAGACACAACGTTATACAGAGGTGACATGTTAATACAGTAGAGAGTGATGGTTCTTGTAGGTATTATATTCTCTTTATCCTACCTGTTTAAATTCCAAGCAGTGAAATAAGGGTGAGTCATGACCACTGGGTCCAGGACTACACCACACTTGTCCATCAAAGGTATCAATACATTTGGAAACATCAGAAGAGCATCCTGCAATTTTGCACTGGACTCAGTGAGTTCAGATGATGTGACACTGCCGGATCCTACATCAACTTCTGATGAGTCAGCATGTTTATTGGAATGGAATAAGGCCAGTGGAACTGAGAATGCAAAGTTTGGAAGCTGGGATAGATTTCGCTTGGCCTGGAATGGAGATTAGCAACTTAAAACGATATAGACAGACAACATTGATATTAACACAAACAACACTAATACTGATAGAGTAAAGTGACACAGATATTAACACACACTAACACCGATAACACTGATATTAACAGACAACACTGATATTAACACAGATAACACTGATACAACTAATGTGCTTACATCTAGGCACCGGCATATTATGCTCACCTATTATTCTTTGAGCACTGCTCAAAATTTTTACTCCAAAGCTACCTGTTATTCCCAATTTAAAAGTACAAATTACAAATATTATTAATAACTCAAGTGACCAAGTCTTTATAGCCCTTTCCGTTTACTTGTAGCATTACTGAAGCTTCAATAAGTAATAGTCTTGTAATGCATTGTCTTGTTGGTATTACACTATTGCTGCTATCTTGCCTTGATTCATTGGTAGAGTCCACCTCACCACCTTGGCCAGGCCCACTTGTATCAGCACTAAAACTAGCCATGCTGGATGGGCATTACTTACCTATTATTCCCAAAATTTTACCTATTATTTCCTGATGCTAGAACCTACCTATTATTCCCAAAATTATGCCGGCATTATGCAGTGCCTACTTACATCCCACTCTTGAAAGAGGGTAAGCAGATAGTCATATTCATCAGCCATCAGAGCATAGTAATCTATCATGAGTAGGAGACAGAGAGGGTCCCCTTCTGGATCCAAACTGAAAATATCAAGAGAATCATACATGATTAATGAGGATTGGGATTAGCCCCAAACTTTCGATGCACCCAAAAACCATATCAGAGTGAAAACTTGACTCACTTACTATAACTCACCTCAATAGGAGCTTACAGAACTCTAGAGCAGTTCTGTGGCAACCTAGATTAATAAAAAAAATAGCATAAACTCCCTGAAATAAGAATTCTTTATTCCAAATAGAACAGAACCCCCTCTCTTCTAACCCCTTAACACAAGAACTCTGTCCTGTGATATCATACCTCTTCTAACCCCTTGAAACAAGAACCCTGTCTTGCGATACCATACCTCTTCTAACCCCTTAAAACAAGAACCCTGTCTTGTGATACCATACCTCTTCTAACCCCTTAAAACAAGAACCCTGTCTTGTGATATCATACTTATTCTAACCCCTTAAAACAAGAACCCTGTCCTGTGATATCATACCTCTTCTAACTCCTTAAAACAAGAACCCTGTCTTGCGATACCATACCTCTTCTAACCCCTTAAAACGAGAACCCTGTCCTGTGATATCATACCTCTTCTAACTCCTTAAAACAAGAACCCTGTCTTATGATATCATCTCTTCTAACCCCTTGAAAGAAGAACCCTGTCCTGTGATATCATACCTTTTCTTCCTATATAGTAGAGATGACGAAATAGAGCTATGAAAAAAGGTCTAAGACAAAGAAAAAGTAGTGACATATAAAAATGGCAGAAAGCCAGTGTTCTCTTTAGGAAGGCATGAAGGAGCAGTGCTCTCAGTAATGATAGAAGCAGAACCCTTAGTCCTCGGTTAAGTACAAAGGGATAGGATGCCATACATATCTAGGTGCTTAGGGACTGGTAAAAACATGGAACCCACAAAACATAGGCGAAGGAAGAGGGGAGGCCAGCCCCCCACCCCCCCCAGATTTTTAGTCTTACAGTTTTGGCCCCCTTCCCCCAAAATTTTATTCAACTACAATGTCATCGTAGTTTCAACTATTGAGATAACTGAAAATTTTAGATATTTGCTGTGTAAGCATCTTGCAATGGAGGGCCTTCTCAAGGTAAATTTATGTTCCTCTGCCTACTATTACAGAGATGATTTGACTAAAACTGGTAGACTCTCTGCTACATGCAGTGGTCTTCTTAAGCATGTATACACTGAAAAACTCTCTATTCCAGACACCTTGGGACAAATTAACTTGTCCTGATTAGAGGGGTGAGCTCATTTCAAGGGGTGAAAGTTCTTTAAATGTTAATACACTAGTTGTTATTTTGGACATAATCAAGTGTCCATAATACAGAGGTGTCATCACTTTACAGGGTTGGAATAGAGGAGTTCCACTGTATACAGAGGTGTCCTCATTTCAGAGGGTTGGAATAGAGAGGTTCCGCTGTATACAGAGGTGTCCTCATTTTAGGGAGTTGGAATAGAGAAGTTCCACTGTATACAGAGGTATCCTCATTTCAAGGAGTTGGGATAGAGGAGTTCCACTGTATACAGAGGTGTCCTCACTTCAGGGTAAAAGTTCCACTATACACAGTAGTTAATAACTGGCTATGCACCTGTTCTCTGTTATGGAGTAGTTAAATCTGCAGTTCCCATAGGCAATATTGAATAGTGTGTGAAAATTACACTCAAAACAGTAGAGGGCTCTCTCTGCAACAACACAAAAGATATAGCTTACTCCAGATTCCATTTCATGTCAGAAAGAGTGAAGGAGGGTCTTGAAGGGAATAGATAAGCTTGTCAATTAAGGGTGGTCTGATTGGACGGGTTTGATTAAGGGTGGTCTGATTGGACGGGTTTGATTAAGGGTGGTCTGATTGGACGGGTTTGATTAAGGGTGGTCTGATTAGACGGGTTTCATAAGGGTGGTCTGATTAGACAGGTTTAATTAAGGGTGGTCTGGTTCCATTAAGGGGGTCTGGTTAGACAGGTTCGTTAAGGGTGGTCTGATTAGACAGGTTTCATTAAGGGTGGTCTGATTAGACAGGTTATGTTTCATTAAGGGGGATCTGATTAGACAGGTTTCATTAAGGGTGGTCTGATTAGACAGGTTCATTAAGGGTGGTCTGATTAGACAGGTTCATTAAGGGGGGCCTGATTAGACAGGTTCATTAACTCTTTAGGGCCTATAGGCGGATATATCCGCACATTGAAATGTTACGTAAATGACGAATAGCGGATATATCCGCATTAGGAATGTTGTCAACTTTTTAGCTCCAGCAACGCTAAATTAAGAGGAAGCTACATAGCAGGAGGCTGCTATATTGATATTAATGAGTTTAACTTCATTTACAAACATTATAACGGCCAGATAAACTCTGGCAGATTTCTTTTTAAGTAGGGCGAGTGTACTGGATGAAATTATTACTGAGGGAAGATGATGACGATATTGAATTTAGTGAAAGTAAGAATCAGATGATGAAATAATGACAATAATAGATGTAAAAATGCTAATATGACTTTCTTTGCAGGAATCTTTCCAGACTCAGCTCTACCCTCTCCTCACACAAGCAGCAGCACACTCAATCTGTGGAGCATTGATTCATATAATTATTACATATCACCTTCATTATTTACCATTACATTTTTCATCTCTGTCACAACACATAGCCATAAAGCAAGCTTTACTAACACACATCTTGACCGCACATGGCCACACCCCTTCTCCATGATCTAGATTTTATGCTATTTATGGCTATCTACCACTCCACATTTAAAATCTAACCGTATAGTAGGCTTACCTAACATTCTGAAGTTGTACAATCTTCTTCCACGTCCCAATCACAGAATAAAATCGCTACGCTAAAGGCTAGCTACTTAGCATAGAACTATCAACTACTAGATTGTTTACTGTTCGGTCGCTGCTTTCATTATGGACTCTTGTTGTTGTTTACAAGATGTTACTAGGTGACAAATCTTGACAGAGACCCTCAAGGACACGGGAAAGCCACAGAGAAAACTCCCTCGAGCAACGCCATCTTTGATTTTTTTTTAAAAATAATCTGGTCATAAACGCATGCGCTCGTTTTCTAATTATAGGCCCCAAAGAGTTAAGGGGGGTCTGATTAGACAGGTTCACTAAGGGCGGTCTGATTAGACAGGTTCATTAAGGGTGGTCTGATTAGACAGGTTGTGGTTGGACAGGTTGTGATTAGACAGGACATAAACTATACCTAAAAGTTCAGTGGCCATTTGCATGTCTTCACTCATTTTGCAGACCTCACTGAGTTGAAGGAGAGAATCAATGTGATAAGGATGGGCATGAAGGATGGCCTGAAAGGTCAAAAAGTCCAACAAATCTAAGGACTACAATAGAGAATAATTATCATAGGGTCTTACTGCTATAGTGTTGGGGTCAAAGGTCTCCACAGCCTGTAGAAATTGAAACTGAACCTTTTGATACTCTGGTGAATGCTTGAATGTGAAATATTGACAGCTGCAGTGTATTGAATACTATGAAAGGTGACCTTATGTACATAATAGAACTCCTCTACTCTAATCTCCTGAAATGAGGTCCTCATTTCAGGAGGTAAAGTGACAAATTTTGTTATTAATTTTAGAACATACCCAAGTGACCTTAATACAAATGTGTCCTCATTTCAGGGTGTTGGAATAGAGGGGTTCCACTATATACAGAGGTGTCCTCATTTCAGGGTGTTGGAATAGAGGAGGTTCCACTGTATACAGGTGTCCTCATTTCAGGGTGTTGGAATAGAGAGGTTCCACTGTATATAGAGGTGTCCTCATTTCAGGGGGTTGGAATAGAGGAGGTTCCACTGTATACAGAGGTGTCCTCATTTCAGGGGGTTGGGATAGAGAGGTTCCACTGTATACAGAGGTGTCCTCATTTCAGGGGGTTGGGATAGAGAGGTTCTACTGTATACAGAGGTGTCCTCATTTCAGGGGGTTGGGATAGAGAGGTTCCACTGTATACAGAGGTGTCCTAATTTCAGGGGGTTGGGATAGAGAGGTTCCACTGTATACAGAGGTGTCCTCATTTCAGGGGGTTGGGATAGAGGAGTTCCACTCTGTGCAGAACTAAAGTGTTTAGAAGTTGGCCATCATAATACATACATACATACTTACCCATTTTTACTCTCACCAAGCTCCATGGAAAGACCAGGTTTGTCCATCTTTGGCCAGGTATCTTTAGGCGTAGTAAAACTACATTTCATAAGTTTATAAAATAACACTGGAGGAAGATAACTTGGATATACCCGACAATGGGAATTTGTTATTACCATTGTTGCTGTTAACATCAACATTCAGCATACATGAAAATAAAGTGTCTTAAAAATATCCATATTACAGTATTATGCCACTGTGTGAACCACTATTAATCCCTGTGTACTATAGTCACTGTGTGAACCACTATTAATCCCTGTGTACTATAGTCACTGTGTGAACCACTATTAATCCCTGTGTACTATAGTCACTGTGTGAACCACTATTAATCCCTGTGTACTATAGTCACTGTGTGAACAACTATTAATCCCTGTGTACTATAGTCACTGTGTGAACCACTATTAATCCCTGTGTACTATAGTCACTGTGTGAACCACTATTAATCCCTGTGTACTATAGTCACTGTGTGAACCACTATTAAGGGGCGTACCTGCCAATCTGTTCCCGTTTTCCCCTTTTTTATATATCTGATCATAATTCTCTTATACTTTGTCCAAAAAAGTTGAGCAACATTTTGGGCATAAGATCAACTTTTTTGGACAAAGTATTATGATCAGATATATTTGAATTTCATCATTCTGCACGTTGACTATTTTCATCACATCAACAATTAAAAGCAAATTCAACTAACAAGTTCAAAGTTCATTTAGTGATGCTATTCCCTGGCTATACTGATAATAATATGTTCTTCTATTATTAAGCCCCATTATAGAACTTACTGTGTTGGTCGATGGTGGACACGTCTATGAGCACGGTGTCTCCTACACAAGTACAGAATATCATATCGCACTACACCAAGTTACACCAAGTGTTACAGCATGCTATATCATGCTACATACATAGAGTTACAAGTTGAATCACGCTACATGGAGTTATTCATGCTATACATGAATAATTCTATAGCACACTACATGAGGTTACATCATTTTATACCATGATACATGAAGTTACATTACATCAAGTTATACCAGATTTACCCTGCTTCAGCTCTTACTACCCTGGATCCAAATATTCTTCTCATCTCATTCTCAGCATTCAGAAACCTGCATCATGGTCATTGTCCACATCATATAATGGAATCTCTATTCTCTCTCTCTCTCTCTCTCTCTCTCTCTCTCACCTTCTCTCAACACATAGTAGTGACCTATGTAATGTGGTCATAGCACCAGAAGGCACTGCACCTTCACTGGTATCTGCTTCTCCTAATAGTTCATTAACTTCTTTGATGGCGGCATCTACTTCTTCCATACCACCTCCCTAAGTTCCAAAAGGCAAATAAATTAATAAATAACAACAACAACAACAATAAAGTCTGTGTGCCTCCAAAAATGAAGCATTAGTGAGAAACAATTAGAGCCCACCTGCTCAGGGACGTCCTCCTTTTGTAGCTGTTGCTGCTGCTTGGATTTCTTCTTCTTCTTCTTTCTTTTGGAGAGATGGGCGTGTTTAGTTGTTTTATGTGACAGCCATTCCTCCTCCTCTCTGGGGTTCTTCTCACTATCACGGTCACTTTCATTCTCTCCTTCATCGTCAGCATCACCAAATAACTGGGGGAGGAGAGAAAAAAGAAAGAGAAGGTAACTCAACTATCTTGGATGCAGATACTCAAAGCCACCACACACTAAGCAACATTGCTACTATCTTTATTGCAACAATTATGACAACAATGTTGGCAGCAGAATGGTACAGAATTGGTACGGGACAGAATGGTACGGAATGGTACAGTAGAATGGTACAGAATGGTGTGCTTCTGGATCAGTCAAAAACCTTCCCATGGAGATTGGTTCATGAAAGAATTGAACAAGAGAACAAGTTGAAGTGATCCAGGAATTCATTATTACAGACTCGCCATAAGATTTTCTGTGCTGGGAATGAAACTAGTTAATAAAATCAGTTTAGGATAAACAATGTCATGAATTTAATCTCCCTCCTTCATGAGATATGGACTCTAAATCCCATTGGAGAACCTGACCAGTTTCCAGCAGAACCAGACCACTCCCCAGCAGAACCAGACCAGTATCAAGCAGATAGAACCAGTCAAAAATAGTCACAGGTAGATTAATTCAGCAGTATAAAAATTTAGCTCTCAAAGATCATAATAATAGGAAAAAAATTTAAATGGGTATGTAGGGTTGCCAGTAAACATTTTCTTGCAGCCAACAAACCCACACATTAACTGCTTCGTTGATACCAGTAACTTATAGCCCCTTAGCTGAACTCATAAAAGCCTACTTTATGTACAACCTCTTCTTAGCTTTATATAAACTAAGACATTGTACAGTGGCTCTTTGGCAGTTAATGTAGGGATTTGTTGGCTGCAAGAAAATGTTTACTGGCAATCCTACATAGCTACCCATTATTTTTTAGGATAGATTTTACTTGTTTGCATTCCTTTTTTAAATTAGAGCAGGTAGCTAGCTTGTGTAACTCTAGAGCAACAATGCAAACTCTAGAGCAACAATAGACTGCAGTATCATTACACAGTACAGACATAAAATCTCCACCACAGCCTCTTTAGCTACACCTTGCCCTTTAGTAAAAATATAGTTATTAATGTTCAAGTTTTCAATGTTCTGTATATAAAAAGTATGAATAGTTCTAAGTTCTTAAGTACCCCCACACAGGTGTTTGTGTAGTTACATTTTCGAAACATGTAATGCTCTTTAAAGGAAGTTTTTCTTTCCTCTTTATGAGTGCTGTGGTACTCCTGTGAGCCTACCAATAAGGCCTCTCTATTTTTTTTTTTTTTGTAGTACAGTAGAACCTCGCATATCCAGCCCTCACATAACCGAATGCTCAGATTAACTGAACTGCAGACTGACTATCTTAACAAATGGTTTAGGTAACTATTGTTACCTCACAAATGGCCTCAGGCCGTCAGGAAGTATACCCACACAATAGATCTGCAGCTGCAAGCTACTTGGCTCATAGTCAACTGCTAAAAATGGGTGGTACATCTGCAGCTGCATGTACTAATTTTTCTGGCTGTGGCTAACTACTGTAGTTACTTGGTTCACAGCCAACTGGTGAGTTGCTAAAAGTGGGAGGGTTTTCACTAGCTGTTGCTGTTGGCAACTGGACCTAGGGGGATTTCATAATAGCTAGCTATGTGCATACAGTCCTTATTATTATGCTACAGTATTATGGCCACTGCATCAAAGTTGCTTGTTAGCAGAGAGTAATGGCATGTCAACAATTTTGCTTTAGTAGCTTTGAAGAGATACAGTAACTTAAAACAAAGTACCTGTAACAAGTAAACCTAAAGTCATTTTTTAGCTGTAATTTTTCTCAGATTAATGATGCTTCACATATCCAAACATTTCGCATATCCAAACCTGTCTCGGTCCCATTGAGTAGCGAGGTTCTACAGTACTTGCTGTTTGTTTCCTTTCTTCTTGCCTTCCTCCTTAGTTCCTTAGAAGGCATTTTTAATTGAAACAATAACTAACACGACTATCAATGCGGTAAGGTGTGATCTGAACACTATAGAGCTGTCCAAGTTATCAAACTGAACTCACTAGGAGTAGAAGCAGTACAGACAATTGCAAGTATCTCCAATACTAGACACGGAGCCTTACGTTCACAGCACCCTTTACCAACAACAATGGCAACCCCCATTAAGTAGGGGTGAATTTTAAAACCAACTCTAGGCATAACTAAACAGAAAACAAACAGCAGAAATCAGCCTCAGAGCCCCGTTCCATCTATTGCTACCAAACTTGTTTAGTAGTAATACTACCTACTATCCAGTTCTTCTATAGTCTCCCGCCTGCCAGACTCTTACATTGAGAAAGAGTCTGGACAAGTTCCATAGACAATTTTGTTTCAACTTGTCGCCATACACGTCACAGTTTTTGAATGTTTATTTTTGCGTACTTTTAGCTGTTCGAGTGCATGTGCACCTACAGAGTACTCGCACTAAAAGCAAAGCGCATTGGTGAATTTATCACGTCATAGAGTTGTGTATGATGTCAATAATTGCTGACTGTGCACAACAAGATAGTCTATGGAACTTGTCCAGACTCTTTCTCAATGTAAGAGTCTGGCCCACGTGAGACTAGTTCTTCTATAGGCTTATCTTATGATTATGAATAATTAGATGAACAACTATCAGTTTTTTGTTTCTGCTTTCTAGGCTTCTATAGGGAGTTAAGAGCACTGTGCTTTCTCACACTACCTATTGGTAAGGCCTGGGGAGGGTTGTTAGAAGATTCTAGCCAGATTTGGCAGAGTATTGAAGTAGTTTGTACTATTGTATGACCTTTGTCCTGCCAACGAGTGCTACCACACTCCCTAATTACTACCTCCTATAAACTTTAATTAGCCAGTGACTGCATAGAGACACATTCATTATTATTGCAACTGTTTTCTTAGTCTAAACTAACCTCTTAATGATGTCGCATTAACCATAAAGAAACAACACCTTTAACAGAGGGCTTGCTAGCCATAGCTACAAACCACACAACGGTTTAGATTTTCAGAGGGCTAGCTAGTCACAGTTACACGTTCAGAGGGTTGGCTGGCCATAGCTACATGCCACACAACAATTTATACTTTAGGGCTGGCTCCATAGTTACATAATAACAGTATAATTCATCAGTATTTAGTGATTCAGGGGAACTGAGTCAGTTTTGCCAATTAAAAATTTTCATTATAATAGGCAAGGTCATTAGAGAACATCCAGATGCCAAGTTTAATATTCCTAACTAGCAGATATTGACTTGCCATAATTATATTGTCCAGAGAGTGTCACTAATAATATGGTAGCCATAATAATAATTATCTAGAAACTTGTTCAAGTGCCAAAATATACTTCTCTTAATGAAATATTTGGATTAGTTCTCTAAATACAACTCAGTTGCTATCTCTGTACCAAATGATACTTTATATCTAGCTACTTACCACTGCAAAGGGGTTAAGAGCATCCTTCTTGTTTTTACTCTTAGGCTTGCTTCTTGCAAAACCTGGCTGGTCATCTTCATCCTCGCTACTCAAACCCTTATCCCCGCTCAACTTAATAAGTGTGGCGTCCTCCTGAAGGCGCCTCAGCGCCCTGGAAGACATATCAGCCGACTAGACACTTTAAGAAGAATGGGCTTTATTTGGAGAAATGGGCTTCATTTGGAATATTCACTGACAAACATAAACGGAACAAAGTGAATTCTACTGGGTAGCCAGAGGACTTCCTGACATTGTGAAGTGTATACCATGAGCGAATTTCCATCCTTAAGTTTCCCTTCGCCTGTAAAGTGGCAAAACGGTAGGGCACGTCCTTCTTCAAAAGGACTTGGTGGAGGTCGGGGTCGTGGACGATACACGTCCCTGGACATCAATGATATGGATGCAATACCTTTAACGAGTGATGAGAAGGGCGTGGCTAGTGCAGAAGAGGATGAGGAAGATGAAAGTGAAGAAGCTGAAGTGACAGTATGGCAGAGACTGGGAGGGAGAAGGCGATGGCAGCAACGGATGAGATCTCACTCAACTCTAATTGGGCTGATCTGTGGGGGTGGGTGGCAAGTTATGTTTAAAAAGTAAGCTGCCTCAATCATGTATGGAACTGGTGTCTGTTCATGTTCTGTAAAGCTGTAGTTGTGCACAATGCACTCTATGCCTATACACTGTATGTACATATTGTGTTTTGTAAGTAATAGGACCCTTTACCCATTGATTGGTAGTGTCAGAAAACTGAAAAACTAGGGGAGCATAATTTATTTGTATTTCTGGCAAGGAGTCCAATAGTCTACACTGAATTGAATACCATAGCACCCTATCCCCCTAGTATTCAGGAGTATAATTATAACCTCTCTATTCCAACCACCTGAAGTGAAGATACCTCTCTATACAGTGGAACCCCTCTATTCTAATGCCCTAAAATGAGGACACCTCTGTATATAGTGGAATCCCTCTATTCCAACCACCTGAAATGAGGACACTTCTGTATACAGTGGACCCCCCCCCCCCCCCCCCATAAAATGAGGACACCTCTGTATCATCTATTCCAACACCCTGAAATGAGAACTCCTCTGTATTAAGGATGTTCTAAATGATAACTTGTGTATAGAACTTCACCTCCTGAAATGAAACCACCCCTCTAATCAGGACACTTTACTTGTTCCAATGTGCCCTGAATGGAGAGGTTCACTGTAATGTCTATTATAGAACTGAATCAACTTAGCTATAGAATAGACCAGTAATATTAATTACAAGACGCTATATTTTGTAATTTTTTTCTGTAGCTGTCTCTCATCCATTGTACGAGTATGCAGCTGTTGGAAGAAGGTACCTCGAAGCAGAGTAGTAGCACTGGGACACATTGTGAGTCTTAGGCCAAGGAAGTAGTATAGTAATAATACACAGCACCCAATGTAGTGAAACCTGCCTAATCAGACCACCTCTTAATCAGACCACCTCTCTATATAGGCCACTACAGTGGCACCTGTCTAATCAGACCACCTCTTAATAAGACCACCTCTCTATATAGGCCACTACAGTGACACCTGTCTAATCAGACCACCTCTTAATAAGACCACCTCTCTATATAGGCCACTACAGTGACACCTGTCTAATCAGACCACCTCTTAATAAGACCACCTCTCTATATAGGCCACTACAGTGAAACTTGTCTAATCAGACCATCCCTTAATAAGACCACCTCTCTATATAGACCACTATAGTGAAACTTGTCTATTCAGACCATCACTGGATTTGGACCTCTATATAAAGACCAACCTTACTATTAAGGTCATTTCTTCTCCCGGCCCATGCTATAGATAGTTTTCACTGTTGCCATATCACACCACCTTGCAGGACTGTATCTAAGGGATTTTGACTAAGGGAGGGCAAGGGAATGGAGGGTGAGGGGAGTGGGGGGGGATATGCCCCCCTCAGTAGCTAAATTTACTTCGTGGGGGGGGGGGGTGATTGCCCCTTCTGTCCCCCCCTCCCCTCTAATATGGCCCTACCTAGAGAGTATATATAGACATGACACAGGCATGAGTAATCCCTCTGTAATCTACTTCCTCCCTATGCAGGACATGGGCAGGAAGTTTCCTGCAAATAAAGTGTGTAATCAGAAGTACAACATCTTCACCTTCTTTCCCAAGGTAAAATGCATGTACAGACAGATACTCCTCCTTGTGGTAACAATTTTAATTATGTCACCACAAGATGGAACATATTTGACTTGGAATGGATTCTAACTGAGCATAGAACCATGAAAAGATTGCTGTTAGTTCAGGAATGGAGGGGTTCCACTGTATATAGAGGTGTCCTTATTTCAGGAAGTTGGAATGGAGGGGTTCCACTGTATACAGAGGTGTCCTCATTTCAGGAGGTTGGAAGGAGGAGTTCCCCTGTATACAAAGGTATCCTTATTTCAGGAGGTTGGAAAGAAGAGTTCTCCTGTATACAGAGGTGACTGCTGGCAGGAATAGCTATTAGTCATACTCAATGGAGAGTGCATGGGAGAAGATGCAGGAAAAATGTATGACTATTCCTGTATGGATCTTAAAAATCAATCATCAATGATATGATGTCCCTTTACCTAAGAGGTCCCCCATATCAATCATCAATGATGTGATGTCCCTTTACCTAAGAGGTCCCCCATATTGTAAATCATCAATGATAGTGTTTGTATGTTTTTAAAGGTGTTCTATGAACAGTTCAAGTTTTTCATTAATCTCTATTTTCTTGCTGTCGCTCTGACTCAACTTATTCCTCAGCTTCGGATTGGCTATCTCTATACATACTGGGCTCCATTGGTGGGTGATAAGTTACCCTCTCTCTTTCCTTATATGTACCATCTACCCTTCACACCCCTTCCATTTCCTCTCCATTCATTTCCACTTTTCCCAATCCACTCTCCCCTCCCACTATGCTCTTTCCCCTCCCAATCCACTCTTTCTCCTCCCAATCCATTCCTCTCTCCCCTCCCACTTTACTCTCTCTCCTCTCTCTCCTCTCAATCCACTCTCTCCTCCTACTACACACACCCTCCCCTCCCACTTCACTCTCACTCTCTCTCCTCCCAATGTACTCTCTCCTCCCAATCCACTCCTCTCTCCCCTCCCACTTCACTCTCTCTCCTTTCTCTCCTCTCAATCCACTCTCTCTCCTCCTACTACACACACCCTCCCCTCCCAATGCACTCTCACTCTCTCTCCTCCCAATGCACTCTCTCCTCCCAATCCACTCCTCTCTCCCCTCCCAATCTACTCTTTCTCCTCCTAATCCACTCTCTCTCCTCCCACTTCACTCTCACTCTCTCTCCTCCCAATGCACTCTCCCCTCCCAATCCACTCCCCTCCCCCAAGGCCTTTGTTTTTGCTGTTACTATGTTACGTGAGCTGTATGACGACTTCAAGAGATATCTAAGGGACAAGGACATCAACGGACAGAAGTACTACAAATTAACCCCCAAAGGTACACAGTATAGCCAAAGGGTTAATTTTCTATCTTTAATCATTCTCTTCAGGCTCTCACCCCCTCTATTTAATATCTATCATGTCCTTGTCTGTCTCATCCACCAATGATTCTTCATCAAATAGTATTAAAGTAGACTATTTTAGTCGGCATTGTGGTTTAAACTATTTATTTCAATTAAGTCATCTAACCTTCTTTTTTGACTTATTATATTTAAAATGTTTAGACTTATCTTAGTACTTTTAAGCATTTCTTTAAAAAAACAATAAGAAGTTAAAGATGCAGTAGACATTGTTCAGTTGTGTTAAATATTGCTTCACTCCAGGGAAGGAGCTGGTGAGAAGTAGTGACATCAAGGTCTCAGATGTTCTCATTATAGAGAAGGTATGGAATAAATTCCCTTCATATTTGACATTTTTTTCACTTTAGAATCGGAGAATTCCAGCTGACCTGCTTCTGCTGAGAACAACTGAAAAGAACGGTTAGTATGGAACTTAACAGCTATATCAATACATGTTGGAAATTATTAGGATCGTGTTTTGTACGTACTGACCAACTCGACGGAGAGACGGATTGGAAATTACGTATAGCAGTTCCCCTATGCCAGAGCCTGCCTTCTGATGATGTAATGCTTACATCATCTCATTTCTCTCGACTTATCCACATTATGTGATTGTCCATTAGGTGCTGTTTGAAATTGGAGGGTCTGTTTTTGCCGAAACCCCCCACAAGGATATCAATGAGTTCATAGGAACATTTTCAATGGTTGGTTTATAAACTCTATGCTTTGAAAATTCTAATGTGCTCTAATTAAATAAAATATTGTAGATGTGTTCCAATTATAGATGTGCTCTAATTTAAAGTGTTCTAATTATAGCTGTGTTCTAATTAAAGAGTCCTAGCACTTTTGTCCCTATTCATATTCAGTAGAACCTATTAATAATGGACACAGTAGAATCTGTGCTCTTTTCAATTTATACTCTCATAGCTGCCAACTTTGCCAAATAGAATCCCAGGATAAGCCACACCTACCATGAATATCGAACCTTGATCATCATAATAATATCATTAATTTGGTGGTGAGTGGTGTTATGGGAGAGACTGTAACTGTGTGACTGTGGGTGTGCCTGCTGTCTGGTGCAAGGTTTTCCTTTTAACTATTGAAACCAGGAGTGGCCCAGGAAATGAAATAAAGCCCGGGAGAATCCCATCAAAACTGGGATGGTTGGTGGCTATGTACTCTTTCAGCGGATATTTTCTATAGAGTATAATATTCCTCTGTTGGGAAGTTTGTCCTCTTTTAGAGTATTGATTGGAGAATTCACTCTGTACAGCAAATCCATTCTTCGTCCTACTGAGCACCCTTATTTCTGAAAATTCCCCACAAAACTCATTGCCTTGTTTTCCACAGACAGCTGCATTTTTTGCCACAGACAGCTGAGACCCATTGCCTTGTTTGCCACAGACAGCTGAAACCCATTTCCACAGACAGCTGAGACCCATTGCCTTGTTTTCCACAGACAGCTGAAGGTGGTGAGGTAAAGGAGGAACCTCTGAGTGTGGAGAACATCATGTGGTCTAGTACAGTGCTTGCTTCAGGAACAGCCACAGGTGTCGTCATTTATACTGGAACTGAGACACGAAGTGTCATCAACACCTCTTCACCACGTTCCAAGGTACAAGTATACTGAGATAGATTACTGGTACCTTTGCACTTGTGTGAATTGACTTTAGGACATCCGTAAGATAAAATACTTGATACAGTTGATATGGCGAGTTAGTATACTTCTAGGATATGAGGCCATGCAGCATATACTGAGCTAGAATACTAATAATGTTAGCAGATTAGCCTGGAGCTGTAATGAGCCAGTATACTTCCATATACGGAGCTAGAATACTAATAATGTTAGCAGAGCTGTAATGAGCCAGTATACTTCCATATACTGAGCTAGAATACTAATAATGTTAGCAGATTAGCCTGGAGATGTAATGAGCCAGTATACTTCCATATACTGAGCTAGAATACTAATAATGTTTAGCAGATTGGCTTGGAGATGTAATGAGCTAATATACTGAGCTAGATTACTAACCATATACTGAGCTAGAACACTAAGCTAGTATACTCCCATATACTGAGCTAGATTACTAATAATGTTTGCAGATTGGCTTGGTCGATCTGGAGATAAACAGACTCACAAAGATACTATTTCTGGCAACCATTCTTTTATCTGCAGTCCTTCTGTCACTTAAAGTAATGATTTTCTATTGGATATTTCAGAGCTATAACCATTTGACATTAGTTCATTATTAGGAGTTTAATCTAGAGGGGAAGCTCTCTTAGTTCTCCCTTCAAATAACCAAGTTATTTTTCATGTGAGAGGGGAAATACACTTTCTTAATTTTAATCTTTGGGTATAATTATAGTGGAATCTCTCTATTTAAGACACCTTGGGACAAATTAAAGTGTCCTGATTAGAGGAGTGGTCTCATTTCAGTGGGTGAAGTTCTAATACATTTTGGACATTATCCAAGTGTCCTTAATATAGAGGTGTTCTCATTTCAGGAGATTAGATTCCACTGTATACAGAGGTGTCCTCATTTCAGGGGATTGGAATAGAGAGGTTCTACTTTATCCAGAGGTGTCCTCATTTCAGGGGGTTGGAATAGAGGAGATCCACTGTATACAGAGGTGTCCACATTTCAGGAAGTTGTTGTAATGGGCTCTGGGAAGTAATGATAATATCTACCTGTCTGTAATGACTTCTTTATGTGTGTTGTTACGAATAGGGATTTGAAGGGTCGTGGTTCATCTATCTTATTCGATATGTCATTCTCTTCTCATATATAATACCTATCAGGTAAGTTAAGGAGAAGGGCGGACAAGAAGAGATGAGAAGGAGAGGGAATGAGATGGGAGAGGGATGAGTGAGAAGGAAAGGAGATGGGTGGATGAGAAGGAGAGGAGAGGAGATGGGAGAGGGGTGAGTGGGAAGGAGAGGGAATGAGATGGGAAGTGGGAAGGAGAAGAGATGAGAAGGAGAGGGGAGGAGTTTAGGTGAGGGGTGAGTAGGAAAGAAAGGAGATGGGTGGGATGGGAAGGAGAAGGAGGAGGTTGGTGGGAGGGATGAGTGGGAAGAGAAAGAGATTGTAGGATGAGATGAGGTGGAAGGAGTAATGATATTCATAGCTTGTTGCATAACCCAATGCAACTGTTCAGAGTGACTACTATATGGCGTTTTAATGCTCTGACCCGTAATTACTAGAGTCACTTTATTGGATGTATATACCACAAAAATGTGTATTTTTTTTTTTTTTTTTTTTTTTTTTTTTTTTTTTTTTTTTTTGAATCTTCCTCTTTATAGTGGGAGGAATCTCTAAGTAGATCTATGGTACTGTTTGACAAAGATGATTAATATTGAGACATTGGGAGGCAGGCCATGGCCAGAAACACCATAGTTCTGCTAGTACATTTGCTAAAGGCTTACCTCCTATTATCTTGGTTACTAGCAAGTTACCTGCCACACAGTGGTGCTTGGTGTATAATAATCCCAAAGGACAAATCAATTTAAATGAAGCAAAGGAGAAGGCACTGCTGTACTGCTTGATGTTGTCCTGGAAGTTGCTAGACTCTGCAGTATTGTTGCCAGTGAAAAGGTGCTTCAGTGATGAAGGGTAGTCACCAAGTGGTGGCAGGCTGACCTTCCCAGCAATTGAGGGGTTCACTGGGGAATCTCAATGCCTGGCATTGCTGATAAACTCTTGTCATAGGCCCCAGATCAACTCTGCCACTTGTAGTAGCTGCTGCTATCTCTTCTCTCTTTTTTCCATAGCTTGCTAAAACTGTCACAGTAAACAACTGAAGGATCAGTCAGTTCCTGAAAAAGTCTTGATCTAAACTCAGAAATTATTATATAGATTGTATCCCGATCTAGACAGTTGTTTTGGCTGGGGTGATGGGAGAAAACCTGACAATGAGTTATGCTTTGGTAGGAAGCTACTGTAGCTAGCTGGGCTTTGTAATGATATTCATAGAAACCCATGGTAAATTTTTATGTAGAGTACACTATATAGCTATGCACTGTCCTAATAATCAATTAGAAAAACTTGTTTTGTTGGTACAATTTTTGGAAACCTTTACTAAGCTTGGAAAAAAAAAAAAAAACATCAAAAAAAGTTTTTTTTATAGAAACTTTGGATCCCATTCCAGATATTAGTCTAGTCAATATACTGTATTTGCTGAAATTTTTGTTGTTTTAATTTGGATGTCACTTCTATTGCAATATTTAAAAAGTTGAATAATTGGAGATGCACAGCCTAGCATGCTGGGCTCCCTAGGCTCTATCAAAATTTGAAAAATGAGTTAACACGAAACTTTCAGGAAATACAGTAGGGGCAGACCCATCACAAATTGTAACAGAATTTTTTCCTTAACAGTAAACTTCTTAGAAGTCTCTAGATCAACCTATTAAAAATACACCTGGATTCACCTTGGGGAAATGGTCTAATTCACTAAAATTCAATAGGACCAACAATTGACCTTTGAACCTAAACATCACCACAAATTCAGCACTTCTGTAAAATTTTGCTGGCTCTAAAAAATTCTTAACAGGCCTCCAAGAATTCAAAGTTGTGGCTCCAGTACATGGACATGATGGACATACTTAGAAAGTTCCTAAAAGCTGAGAGATGGGTCATTGGAAACTGTATTTGCAAGCCATGCACAACATGCTACCCTATTTGGCAGCAAGTGATCACAATCTGTACACTAAATCAGTGTAGCTATTTGTACCTTAAGGGTATGGCAAAGCTCCAGAAACTACATCCAGAAGTAGCTATATACACTTTTTTACAAGGGTACCATGTGGTTCGTCGAAGTAATTGGTTCTGGGCTGGGCTGTCTCTCATACAACAAGATGCCCCAGGCCCATCAGAAGATGATGGTGTGTATGTTATTGATGGTGGTTCACTACTCCATCGAATTCCATGGCAAAAAGGAACAGCATTTGTCAGAAGTATGCTGACTATGTGATGCAGCACTATGGAAAAGCTGTTGTTGTGTTTGATGGATATGATAATGGGCGGGCAATGCTCACTTAAGGAGAACCAGAGAGCAAACAACGGAGATACACTTTATGGGATCAACAATCATGAATGTGAAGAAAGATGCACTTCTTTCAAACAAAGAAAACCAAGCAATCTTTCATTACTTTGCTTGGTAGAATCCTGGAGCAAAGTGGTTGCAAAACCAACCATGCCAGAGGTGATGCTGATGTGCTTGTAGTTCAAACAACAATTCAAAGTGCATCAACTTCCAATACAGTGCTTGTTGGTGATGATACTGACCTGCTAATTCTCCTTTGCTTCCATACACCTGTTGACTCTTCTCTTCAGGTCTGAAGCCAAGGCAGGGGCACACAAGTTACCACAGTGCTGGAATATAAAACTCACGAAGAAGGTTCTAGGTGTATGTGTCTGTGAGAACATCCTCTTTGGCCATGCCTTGTTAGGATGTGACATAACATCAAGAGTACATGGTATTGGCAAGGGTATTGCTCTAAAACAAACTTAGAAACAGTGAAGACTTCAATATCCAGGCAGAAGTGTTCAATAACAGATTGGCTACAACTGAAGATATTGCTATGGCTGGGAAAAGGGCACTGGTGAATCTTTACAGTGGAAGCAAAAAAGGAGACAAGACCACCAAAAAGTACATTCCAGCACTACCTGTGTTCATTCTCAGACATTACCTCCAACATCTGCAGCAACCCAACTTCAAAGTACTTCAACTTTAGAGTTTACCACCAAGTACAGATGTGGAGAGGATATGATCTGCCACCCACTAACTGGGGTTGGAAAGTGCTGATTCAAACCTCATTCCAATAATGACAGACAAAGATGTAGCACCAAAGGCCTTACTTGAAGTCATAAGATGCTCCTGCAAAACAGGTTGCTCAACAATGAGGTGTTCACAGATCTTGACTGTTCTCCTGCATGTGGAGAATGCCGAGGAGTATGTACCAATAATATGTCAGCTATCTGATCAAGAAGACTCTTCTATTGATAATTAGACGGAATAATTTTGTGCATACAAAAACAAATTTTTGTGATATTGAAAATTAGTAAAAAGACCTGCCTTCTTGTTAAAATACTCTCATTGGCAATTTTTTGTTTGCATGAAATTATGGCTGCCCATATCCCTGCTAATCAAAACCTTCAATGTATAATACATCTTCTAGGACATTCCTATAATACTAAAATAATCTTGCTTAGAACATAATCTTGCTCAGCACTGGTCCATCAGTTCTCAGATGTTTGACCACAGGGAGGAGCTGCCTTTGATCTTTCTTTGATGTTGGCTTTATATGGACTTTAAAATGAAAAGAAAAGCAGAGTGGCATAATGCATGGGACAGTGCCGTAGAGGATTGTTGGTGTGAGAGAGGCCATAAGCAGGCCAGCAAGAGTCTCCAAGGAGCTCATTCTTTCTGCCAAATCAAAAAAAATGCCAAATCAAAAAAAATTAGTGTACTGAAAGGGTTAATAGGTTAATCTAGGGACTCCTTAGAAGTGCATTGTGAAGGAAAAAATTCTGTTGCAATTTGTGGTGGGTAAGGCTCCCAAATCTCCTAGATTGACTAGACTATATAAAGGGATGTGGTAGCCAGTGAATGTTTACTTGGTGGCCTGGGATTTGTAATGATATTCACAGCTTATTATTGTTAAACCCACCAAAATTTTTCTTATGTATGTGCCATATAAAATCAAGATTCACAACTCAGGATGCATAGATTCAGTGATATAATTCTTACCAGTCTTCATCCTAGTTGTAGTATTCTATAACTATCAAAACTTTTTGGAAAGCTCTTTGAGCTTGATTCCTAATGACCTCACTTGCAGCTATGTCCTCCTCTAATAGGTGTGTGTGGGTGGGTGCACTGGGATGTGTATGCTTAAGGTGGTGGGTATAAAGTCCTCCCATGCATTTTTTTTAACTTGTATTAATTTACAACATTTTAACAGTTACAAGTATGTGCGTGCTAAAATCCTGCACATGCTTACCTCATGGTGGATTGAAGTCTGCCAAGTCCCTCCTAGTGAGGGCTTAGCCGTAAAGCTTTTCACTGCTCTAAGTCTAAATACAGCCTCTGAGGTGTATGGGATAGGAGTTGAGCTGCTGATTGCAGCTAGAACTGACGTGAAGACCCCTGAGTGTCGAGTATTTCCCGCTGTATTTGCTGCCAAGAATTTCACTTTTGTGTGCTCTAACTTCGCTGAAGTGTAGTGGAGTCTTAGTTGTAGCTATTGGTGTAGATTACAGCTTGTAAATTGGTTTTCATAATAAAATTTTATTGTATTTAGTGTGGTGACACTAAACATCACTAACTTGTACCAGCCCCCTTAATACAAGTCTCTTGATACCTTTATACTGTAGGTGGCAACTTCAGTTGTATGTAGTCATCCTTATGTCACCTTTTTTTATTTGGAGAATTAATTTTTTTGGCTTTATCTGTTGAGGAACTTTTAGTTCCCTACCTACACTTAAATTAACATGTGAATCAGTCAAGTTTACTCTAGCCATGCCTTGGTAAGTCAAAAAAAAAAAAAAAATCATCTCTTGGTGCATGATGCACTAATGGCAGCATTAGTGCAACAGTGTGGTACATAAATTATTGGTACATGTTGTATCCTAGTCCCTTTGCTGTCTCCAATGGAGTTCATCAAGGTGGTGTTTTGTCCCCAATTTTATTTGCTCTCTACTTGATGAGTTGCTCGTTAAGCTGCAGTCTAGTGGTGTAGGAATGCTACTGGGAACACCAATTTATGGGAGCCCTGGCCTATGCTGATGACATTGTTTTGCTGGCTCCTTGTGCTTCGGCCCTGATAGTTATGCCTTCCACCTGTTAGTTGTTTGCAAGTAGTTGTGGCCTGTGCTTTAATCTACCCAAGACGAAGATTCAGCTTACTTGATAATGGCTCTGCTTGTGACAAGTTTATCTTCTGTAGTGGTTCTCCAGTTCAGTCGTACACCTAGGTAACAAACTCACTTACAACCTCTTGGGTGATGATGACATACTGCTCAAGACTCAGTCAACTTTCACAGGCAGCTAATGGTTTGTTTGCAGCTTTTGGTTTCATTGATCCTGTTTTTCTTATACAGTCATACTGTTTGGCTCCTTATAGTTGTGAACTGTGGAAGCTGTCTTCTCACAGTTTGAGTGTTTTGGAGGTTGCTTTCAACAACTGCCAGCAGCATGTTTGGTCTCTTTCTACACAGACAACACACTGGCTTCCTCCACTGCTGCACTGGCTTGCAGAGCCTTTTTAATGTTATAATAATAATTAGTTAATGTTTTTTTTCATAATTTTTTTTGAACATAACTGTGTATGCTTAAATTTAATGGCTGCCAACATATCATGAATACCCAAAACGCTAAATATTTTGGCCACTATAATTTCAGGCTTTATAGTATTTCATGACCAATGGGATCGCTTCATTTCATACATATCCTCGAGTGACCCTCCTCAATAAACATTCAGCAGAAACCACACAACTCCACAATGGATGTGATAAACATCCTCTCTGCATATATGTCCCAGTGAAAACCTAACGGGTGATGAACATGGATTTACTAGTCTTGAGAGGACTATAATATATGTCCCAGTGAAAACCTAACGGGTGATGAACATGTATTTACTAGTCTTGAGAGGACTATAATATATGTCCCAGTGAAAACCTAACGGGTGATGAACATGGATTTACTAGTCTTGAGAGGACTATAATAATATTCATAACGAAACCCAGTACAGTTTTTGTGTGGAGTATGATATAAAATAACCACAAATGCTGTACAGTACTAGTGCTTAATATAATATCGTGTAATAATTTTTATGTGTACATACTGGATACTTTAATTTTTGGAAAGCTTCTAAAAGCTTGAGAAAATACAACTACTACTCAAATTCTTCTTTTTGTTACTAATCCTTTTATGTAGGCCAGAGCCTGTTCTTTATCTGTAAAAAAATTGTTGTTTGCTTAAAGGAAAGCTGTAATAAATATTACCTCAACTAATAGTACTTTTGTTAAGTAGGATTTAACAAGGTGTTATATTGGAAATGAGGAAGTGTAGTACAGGTCACATCCCAGCTCTGTGGGGGAGAGAGGCTTGAATTTTTCAACTCAGAGTAAGTACATTATCCTTGAATGCTTGACTAGATATCCCTCTATTTAAAATCTGTCTCCATTTCCACCATAAATGAATAAGATAGCCTGTAACTATATGACTTTCTTGGAGGAGATGGAGAGAAGGGAGCTAGGTGTGGTGGAAGGGAGCTAGGTGTGATGGAAGGAGGGGAAATGATGGATGGATGTGGGAGAGGTGGAATAGGAGGAGGAGGAAGGAGATGATATGTAATTGAGTGTGTGCGGGAGAGGTGGAATAGGAGGAGGAGGAAGGAGATGATATGTAATTGAGTGTGTGCGCGTGTGTTCATAAAGTGCTAGTTGTTAGGACTGAAATGGGGGTGGACTGTGCTATCATCTTTTAAGTGTTTAGTTATAGGTGAGAGGATATTTGGAACAGGGTGGGGAAATCTGTGAGAGAAAGTGGGAACTGGGTGGAGAGAGGAGGAGACAGTAGAGGAGAAATTGGGGGAAGGTGAGGGTGATATTTTCTATAAACCAAGAGTAAATTTAATATCCACAGTTCTGGGAAACAAGTAAGTTGTTCATGAGTTATTACTGGTACTTGAGTAATCTTAATGGGTGAGTTGACCACTCAAGGTGGAACCTTTAGTTGTGTTAGTTAGCCTGAACAATACTTACATGGGATTCATCTATTCCAATCCCAGGAGGAAGGTTGTCCAGTATTGCCAAAGACAGTCCACTGGGACTTTGGGATTCCATGGTGTGCTCTAGCATGCTATCCCATTGGTTCATCATTTCACTTGTTATCTCATAGCATACTGAGAGAGATGTGGGTGCATACTTAGAGTACACCATGGCTGTCCCCTTGGGATCCCACCTGAACCATGCATGGGACAATACAATGGGATGGATAGTCTGATAGCATAGTCAGAGTACACCATGGGACTATGAACATCTCATGGGGTCTCACATACATAGGACTTAGTGGGAATCCCACAGTCCTGAGGAAGTCCTGTAATTAAGACACTGTGATTTGACCAGAAGTGGTTGGAGTAGAAAAGGTTTCACTGTATCGGTTAGTACTGAGAATGGTGTGGTGTGGGATGAATATTCTAGCCTTCACTACTCCCACAGTCTTCAACCTTATACACTTGTGGTTTGTTATTAGCTATGGTTTATACTGACATAGTGTGTAAGCATCTCAGCTTCTTTCTGTCCCAATAAAAGCAGGCTTCAAGTCTTCACTTCTAGCAAAATTACTGATGGGTTTAACAATTGTCTAGGAGACCTCTCTCAACTACAAATACCACAATGGGTGTGATAAACATCCTCTCTGCATATATATCCCAGTGAAGGCCTAACGGGTGGTGAACATAGATTTATGAGTCTGGAGAGGACTATAATGATATTCATAACCAGATGTAGAAACCCAGTACAGTTTTTGTGTAGAGTATGATATAAAATAATCACAAATGATGTACTTGCAGGAATAGTTCAAATATCAAATACTTTAATTTTTTTTTTTGGAAAGCTTCTATAAGCTTGATAAACTATAACTAAGACTCTTATAGGGCATGGCAGTGTACAGATCCTACATATAGTTGCTTGTTTGCTTAAAGTAATGTTGTAATAATAATACCTCAACAAATAGTATTCTTGTTAAGGGGGATTTAATGGTGTTATTATTGGAAGTGAGTAGGTGTAGTATAGGTCAGCTATGTGGGAAGAGGGAGGCTTTATTAAGGTGGCAGTATGCCCTAATAGTCTTTTTATTTTTAATGATATTCATACTGTGCATGTAGTTTTGTAATAATGATACTTGTGACAAATTGGATATTACTTGACCATGTTAATATTGTTTATAGGCTGTTCACGTTCACCTTGCACCACTTTGACCTTAAATAACTTCCTGGTACTTTTAGCTATGAATACGATTCAAACACCATTCTGCTCAGCTTAAAAACCCGGAAACATCCAAACATAGTATTACAGAATAAAATCAGTGGAAACTGCTCAACTGGCAGAGCCCATACATCTCTATGGGCATACCAGCCACCACAAGGAATGTGTTAATTCATGACGTCAACTGCGCATACAACCCGCATAGAAATCAAAATAATTGTGTGCAAGGATAATGTTATTGGTCTTTGTTGTTGCTCTTTGACACTTGGAATTGGTACACTGCAGTGAGAAAACATCATGATGAAGTGTTACTGCATTCATTGCAGGTTACCCCAAAACATCCTGATCATCTGAACTGGCAAAAATTTTCAACAGGCACAGATCTTTGACATACCTACAGAACGAGAACTCAAACACTTCTCTGTTAAAACATTCCTCTCAATCACTATCTGAAGAGACACTGGAGCTATCACTGCTAAGCCCGTCAGAGCTGTGGTCATCTTCACTAGAACTAGACCCTCCCATCTCTATAACAAACAACAGCACACTTACTTAATCCGGTAGCATCCACCGTCTTCTTCTTCAGCTTCACGATTCCTTGATGGATCTTCTTGTTCTTCTTGCTCTCTCTTTCTAAGTAATCATAAACGTTGCAAACAACAGCCTTTGTGTCTAACCTTACACGCTTTCCTTTGCAAGCCATGTTTCTTACCAAAAACAGCTGGCAAACTGCGGGAACTTTTATTTGTGTTCCAGGGAACTTTTATTTGTGTGGAACACGTGATATACACCTATGGGTAACCAAAAACATGCAATTAAGAGCCATCTGCTTGCATTCCACTGTACATGCAGCACTTCCAGGTGCAAGGTGAACGTGAACAGACTATAGTTGGATGCTTTTTGGACAAATGCTCAGAATTGTGAACCTGGCTTATAGTGAATATATACTCTAGAGTATAATAATTTATATTGCTAGTAGCTCACTGTGCATCTGTACCAAGCTAACTACCAACAATATTTAATATAAGTAATCCCTACTTCTTAACTACCTATCTTAGCTAGATCAAGCATTATTATAGACCATTACAGACTACCTTACAGCAATAGTTACTTACCGCTAGCACCAGACCAGTACATATAAATTCACTCGCTAAGTAGTAATTAGCTACATAACCACAGAATAAAAACAAATAATCCTGGACTTCTCTTTGGAATCCAAATATCTGGAGAAAGCAATATTGAACGGGCTATGATATCTCTATTTTATCCCCTCTATTTAAAATCTGTCCCCACTTACACCATTATACATATGAGTAAGATAACCTGAGTTTGGAAGATATGAGTTCCTGTGTATACATGGAAGAGGGAGGGAAGGGGGTTAGGTGTGATGGGTAGAGATGGAAGGGGGGGGGAATGATGGATGGATGTGGGAGAGGTGGAATAGAAGGAGGAGGAGAAACGAGATGATATGTACTTGGAACATCACGAAGTGTTATATTTTCTATTATAATAAGAAATTTGGGAGTGGGGGCACTGTTATTTGAGTTAATCATATTTAGTGCTACAGAGTGGATACAAATGAAGTGGTTAGGAAATTCAAATTAAAAGGTTTAAGATTCTAATATTTATCTTTCTATGTGGCTCTACCCTTGAGTGGTTCTTGATTTATCAATATTTTTTGCTGGGACTTGAATGAACTTAATGGGTAAGTGGTCCACTTGTGGTGGAACCTGTAGTACTTGTGTCAGCCTGAACAGTGGAAAACAGTAATTTGTCCTGAGGTGGCCAGAGGTTCCGCTGAGGTGTGATGTGATGTGGTGTGGTGTGGTGTGAAGCCTTCACTACTCCAACTTTAAAGACCTGTGGTTTATTGTTAGCTGTGAGTCTATATAATAGTGGTAGCTTGGGATCTGTAATAATATTCATAGCCTAATGTTAAACCCATTGATTATTTTCATATATATGTGTATATAATATCTGGATGTGGTCAGCAGTATGTGGTAATTTGGGAGTTAATCTCGTGGTAATTATATACCAAAGTATAATAATGTATTTTTTGGAAAACTCTTGGAGCTTGTAGTCCAGTCAATATGTGCAAGGATCGTGCTTTTCGTGATAAAAGCATGAAATTTTGCACACAGTTAGGGGATGCCATTAGAATGTTTTATAGCTATAGGGACATTGCAGATATATGTGGTAAGAAAAATGGCTACCGAATTTTTCAAAATGGCTGCCATTGATTATCATCATGACACATTGTGGGAGTGATACATATATTTGATTATTCACTGACTATGCAGCAGTAAATCATGTCAAGAAATCATTATTGGGAAGGAGAGGTGTGGGGAGGGGATTTTAGTTAGTGCATAGTCCACCACAGAAGCAAAGAGTAGTGCACTGCAGAGCAGCTTTCTTGCATTTACAGCGTCCTCTGCAGTCATTCTTGCAGCCACATTGTATCAGTTCCCTGCAAGCTTGTGTAGCTTCAGGCAAAGTAGTCCAATAAGCTTCCCAGCCCCCATCTGTCTTCTTCCAGCCCCATTCACTTGGTGATGGAAGTTCTGGAGTTGCAATCATCATCTGGGCATGTGTTGAGAAAGAGCACTTGTCTAGAATGTATGACATTGTTTGTTACAATTATTTATTCATTGGTGTATTATTATCTTGCTAAGTTATTGTTTATTATAATAGCATTATTTATATCCTCCAGCATAGTTACCAAGTACTTGTTTATTTTAGATGCATTATTATAGCCTGTGGCACTGGATATTTTTAGTTTAAATTATGTTTCTATAGTAGTTGTGTTTACTTCTTAAGATATTTTATTCTTGGAAAGTTGTTTCTCTGCAACTCTGCAACACGTGTCACATGTGATGCTTTCAAGAACGAATCTGCTGTACCAGGTGTTGCAACACTGGCTTGAGTGAGTGCTCCAGTCCACCCACTTTCTTCCAGAAGATCTCCAAGCACCTTGAGGGATGCCATCTCAATGTGCAACCCACCAAACACGATGACAAAATGATCTTCTCCATGACTTGCAGGCCAGGTCCATTGGATTTGCTTGGCAAGTGTATAGAGTGGTTGATCGCATGAGATCACTGGAACCTGACCAGGATTCAGGACTGCAACTGCTGTCTTCACAATGTTCATGATATGATCTGGCAGTCAACTTTGTTTGGGCCTGCTAGCTTTGGTAAAGTTGGGTCAAGTAACAGGAGGGATACTAGTGTAAGTCTCAGGCAAGCATGCAATTGGCCCCTTGGTAGCAGCATCAATGTGAGTGGCAACATGTTGAGGAACTCCACCGTTGTCCTTGTTTGGATGCTGAAACAAAGAGAGTGCAGTTCCATGAAATGCATCATGTGCAGAAGTAGAGCTGGGGTTATGGTCAATGTTGTCAACTGCAGCATTTGTGAAGAGACCAACTTTGAGCTCAGGAGGACAGACAGCATTTGCTACCTTGTAGTGATGGCATATCTTGTTGCCTAGTTCAGTGGAAATATCCAACACACGGTTGTATGAGACACTCAACCCCAGCTCATACAGAAGTTCCACAAGTTCACGCTTTCGAGTCTTAGTGTGAATCAGCATACCTAGATAGATAGGCAGAGGTGTTTCCCTTTCTTGGTTGTGTCTGATTGTACTTGCAGCATGATTTTTCCGAGGTCGTACCAAACTGTTGTACATCAGTACCTGTGAAATTGTGAGAACTGGCTGGGATATTGCTGATGAACTTGACTGTGTTTGGATGTTTGGTCCATTCAAAACCATAGCAACTAGTGCCAAGAGAGAGGTTGGTAAAGATTTTTCCTGGCACTTCATTTCAAATGAACCATTGAACTGGTTTTTCTTTTTGAACATGTCTCTCCTCACTATGCTAGCAGTCCTGGCAAGATGAACAGCATCATTGTCAGCATCATGCTCACATGCCTTGCTCAATGCTGATCCAACATCTTTGTTGGAAATAAGGACCACATCTCGTCCTTGCTTGTGAGCTTCTATTTCCTGAAAATAACCTAGTAATCTGTCTTTCAGCTTGGTGGAGTGGATGCGTCCTGTTACATCAGTTCCAAGTTGCTTCAGCCTTGTGCTGTACAGATTCACCAAATCTGTGAGTTTGAAGACAGGTGCAACTAGATTGTCCATACGGGAATCTTCTATATAAGACACCAGTTCAGCAAATGCAATGCCATGGTTTACTGAATCAACATCAAAATCATCAGATAATTTTGTTTCCCTTGCTCTGTTATATAAGGAGACCAGACACTGCACATGATACTGGGCATCTTGTGCAATTAGGTCACCTGCACTCAGTTTGGCAAGTAGTCGCTTATCCTGCAATTTGATAGCACATTGTTGCACCTTGATGTCAACTCCAAATGTTGATGCTTTGCTCAAGGACCTTCCAGCAGATGCAGGTTTACCACAGAAGAAACATGTTTCAATCGTACTTGTACCTTCCAAACACTGACGAGTAAATCCCATATAGGCTTCCTCATCACCTGCATCATGTACAGGTCTCTTCCTCTTCTCTGCTCGTCGTAGCTGGGTTTTGTTGTACCGAAGTCTACAAGAGTCATGCCACCTAGCCTTGTGCTACTTTAGCGTAGCCTTGATGCCCTCACCATCATCAAGCCGTGACAAATTCATCGTGTTTGGCAAACAACCAATTGTACCAAAACTCTGAAGAAGGTCAGCAACTGTTGAGTAGCCCACCCCCTGTGTGTCACGTCGGGACTCTGCTGGACACTGAAGAACCTCTGTTGAGTCTTCCTGGCATAGAGCACACTTGTTCCAGTCTGTTGTTAGACCTTGTGTTGATGGTTTAGACCTAAGAGGATCCACCACCTTATACATTTTAGCCATTGCCACAGTGAAAGCTGAAATAGATGATGTTTGTCTGAGATATAATTATAGAGGTTACTTCATGCACGATTGTAGCTTTACACATAATTATGCATGTACTCACCAGTAAAGGAACCTTGATGTCTATCTTTTCTCTTGCTACTCTAGCAGAAGCACCATGTGGCAGGATCACCTGACTGGACTGTCTAGCATGCAGGTACCTCATTAGCAGATACATGTTGTCCTAGACTTTTAGTCGACAACTGAGTTCTGTGCATTTAATCATCCTATAGCCTAAATCTTTGGTATGTATTACAGACTGGACTGAGTGTTTGCAGTTAGATTCTAGACAGTGAAAATTAGGTCCAGACCATGTGCATACCTGCCATAATATATCACTGGTTTTTTGTACCATAAGTAGCGTATCATTTTTCAAGCAAAGGTTCACCTGAATCTTTTGAAAAATGGCTGGCAATTTTTTCACAGGAACAATCAGCAATGTCCCTATAGCCCAAAATCTTCCTAACGACATACCCTGACTGTGTGCAAAATTTTACACTTTTATCATTGAAGGCACAATTCCTCCAAATATTGCACCTATCCGCTCTACTATTGGTTCCTAATGAAGTTGGACATGTATATAGCTTCAAGTTGTTTTTACTATGTTATGTGGTGAAGTCTAAAGTGTCCTCTTACCTATTTCAGCCCTGAGTGTTAGGGCTGAATTAGGTTTGGGGACTTACTACCTGGTCCTTTCCTTCTCTTGTTGTGTATGAGTCTATGTATAATATTGAAGGAAAGGTCAGAGTGTTAAAGTTCTGAGTTTATTTTTTGCTGGTACTTGAGTAGTCTTAATGGTCGAGTTGACCACTCAAGGTGGAACCTTTAGTTGTGTTAGTTAACCTGAACAATACTTTATAATGGAATTCCAATCCCAGGAAAGATGTCCAGTATTGCCAATGACAGTTCACTGGGACTTTGGGATTCCACGGTGTGCTCTAGCATACTATCCCATTGGTTTATCATTTCACTTTGTTATCTCATAGCATACTGAGAGAGATGTGGGTGCATACTTAGAGTACACCATGGCTGTCCTGTGGGATCCGACCTGAACCATGCATGGGACAATACAATGGGATGGATAGTCTGATAGCATACTCAGAGTACACCGTGGGACTATGGACATCTCATGGGGTCTCACATACATAGGACTTAGTGGGAATCCCACAGTCCTGAGGAAGTCCTGTAATTAGGACACTGTTATTTGTCCAGAAGTGGCTGGAATAGAAAAGGTTTCACTGTATCGGTTAGTACAGGGAGGTAGGAAAGGGAGGTTCAAATGGTACTGCAGCACCCTTAGTTGTTTGTTGTTTTTTTTTGTTTTTGTTTGTTGTTTTTTTTTTTTTTTTTTTTTTGTTTGTTTGTTTTTGTTTTTGTGGTTTTTTTATGATAATTATGTCCCCTCCCCCTTTCCCAACTGTTAATTGCAGCACCCCTACCTCAAGTCATCTTCCTACCCCATGTAGTACTGAGAATGTTGTAGTTTGGGATGAATATTCTAGCCTTCACTACTCCCACAGTTTTCAACCTTACATACTTGTGGTTTGCTGTTAGTTGTGGTCTATACTGACATAGTGTGTAAGCATCTCAGCTTCTTTCTCAGTGGGTGTGATAAACATCCTCTCTGTGTATATATATCCCAGTGAAAACCTAACGGGTGGTGAACATAGATTTATGAGTCAGTAGAGGACTATAATGATATTCATAACCAGATGTAGAAACCCAGTACAGTTTTTGTGTGGAGTATGATATAAAAAATCACAAATGATGTACAGTACTATTATTGATGTAGTACTGTAATAACTTTTATCTGTATTGGATACTTTAATTTTTGGAAAGCTTTTATAAGCTTGATATAATAATTATGTATAACTACTCTATTTGCTGAAATTTTCTGAAATTGTCATAGTTGTTTTAATTTCTGATGTTATTTTTATTAAAAAGTTGAATAATTGTTTAATGAATAATTGGCCATTGGTCATGCCAACAGTAAGCAGTAGCATGGACCCAGGGCCTTACTGATGCAATGGGCCTCTTGCTACTATTGTGCTAGAGCTATTGGTATTTTACCTCTATTCAGGTATAGTTCTACACACCATGCAAGCATCTTAAATTTTGTTATGGTGAGGTTCTTGTGAAATTAAAACAACACAAAAATTTGAATGAGTAAAACAAAAAATAATTTCAGGAAATATGGTGCTCAAATTCCTCCTTTTTGTTACCAAGGCTTTTATGTAGGCTGTGTACAGATCCTATCCTTCAGCTGCATATAGTTGTTTGTTTGCTTAAAGGAAAGCTGTAACATTAGCTTAACAAACTGTATTTTGTTAAGAGGGATTTAATGGTGTTACATTTGAAGTGGATAGGTGAAGTACAGGTCACCTCCCAGCTCTGTGGGGGGGAGAGACTTGAATTTTTGAGTAAGTACACTGTAACATCAGAGATATCTCAATTTATCCCTTTATTTCAAATCTGTCCCCACTTCCACCGAATATGAATAAGATAGGCTATTTGAATGGAGGTTTGGAAGAGGAAATATACAACACTCTTGGAGGAGGTGGAGGGAAGGGGGCTAGGTGTGATGGGTAGAGATGGAAGAGGGAAAATGATGAATGGTTGTGGGAGAGGTGGAATAGGAGGAGGAGGAACGAGATGATATTTGATATATCACAAGGTGTTATATTTTATATATGAAATCAGGGGTCTCTTTTTGAGCTGTTTTTGTTTCTAAGACAAGTCAGTATGGTGGACAGTGAGTCACAAACAATTGGTTAATTTCCCTCCTATGTTTACCAAATACCCCATGTTGGTTTGAAATTATAACACTAGCACCATCACATGTAAAAGCAGCCATTTTGTTTAATGGAAGGTCTTATCAAGTAATAGTTATTGCACGGCGTGGAGGATATTATGGCCAGTAAACAGTTCCGAGTCCGAGGGTGAAGCCCGAGGACAAGGACCGTTTACTGCCATAATATCCTAGGCGACGAGCAATAACTATTATATTACACCCTAGATTGACTTAGTATCTAAAGTTTTCGGGATAGCACTGGCTAAGCTATGGCTAATAAGAGTGAGTGACGACTGTCAAAAGCTACAAGTATGTAGCCTGCAGTTGAAAGTGCAATTATAACTCACAATGCACCGTTTGCCTCTGGGAGTGCATTATGACTAATAATACACTCTTCACCTATGGGAGCTAATGTACTAGGGGTGTAATATTTACCTTTAAAATGCTTTGGTAGATGTTTTCTGAAGTAGGATGACCAACAACTTGGTGAAAGGTTAAAAAGGAAGAACTAATGGCTTCTTGGTCTATATCAATAAATCTTCCATACACTCCACATTATTCTTTCACTGCACTATCAGTAGAGTCATCTAATGACCAATAGGGTGAATTTTCTGCTCAAGCTCAGGTTGAAGCACTTTCTGATGTAACTCAAAAGTTTTAGTGGCAATTGTGTTTTTACTAGAAGCCATGTGTTTGAGAACTGCAAAGGATTCTTCACAGGCACTAAAGGGTAGTTTATTTTTTGCTAGTTTATAAGGTGCCCAGCCTATGGAGACATGGCCTTTTTCATTTAAGGACTGCTGTCTAAAATCAGCCACCAGTCGCTTTCTCTTACACTGCATACTTGCATTATGCTTCTTTTCGATGTGTCTTTTTATGGTAAACTGTGGGAGTAGTGAATGCTTCACACCACACCACACCATTCTCAGTGGAACCTCTGGCCACTACTATCCCAATTAGAGAGTGGCCTTATTTCTGGGGTGGGTGGAGTGATATCCTAGTGTTTTTCATTTCTGGGATTAGATACATTTAAA
Source organism: Diacarnus erythraeanus (assembly GCA_964016965.1). Lineage (NCBI taxonomy): Eukaryota > Metazoa > Porifera > Demospongiae > Poecilosclerida > Podospongiidae > Diacarnus > Diacarnus erythraeanus. Next base: position 1,547,477 of record OZ024684.1, on the reverse strand, counting down.
TTTCCACTGTTCAGGCTAGCTGACACACTAGGGTATCAAACTGGTGCTATGGCACCAGATACAAGTTTTGAGCACCAGCCATCTTTCTTGGAGCCAGCTACAGTGTATATATACTATAGCTTACTAGGCTAGCTAGCAGCTAGGTAGCCACCTAGACTAGAATACTTGATGAAGTCAAAGGTTGACCTCATGACTCCACCCCTTATTATTGAGTGTGCATGTTGTCAGTGATGACTGAGCAGCTGAGACTCTCAGTCTGACTCAAATGTTGAAGATTTAGCATCTAGTGGTACAGATACAGCATTATCTTGTCAACCACCAAGTAAAACTATTTTCAATCCAATGAGGAAGGTAGAGTATCTTATGTGGCCAGATAAGTCAAGCAAGTGCATTGTTTGCTTAGAAGAGATGACATCTTTCAAACTGTACCTGTCGTTTATTGTTAGCTGTGAGCCCATATAATAGTAGCTGAGGATCTGTAATGATATTCATAGCCTAATGTTAAACCCACCTATAATTTTCTTATGTATGTGTCTATATTATGTGGATCTGGTAATCAGGTCACCCTGCTATTGTTGTTGAGTTTAATACTAAGTGTATTTTTTGGAAAGCTCTTTGAGCTTGCAGTTGGACATGTAGTTTTGTTATGTGGTGAGTGACTGGGGAAGCACTGGGAGATTGGGAGAGATAGTAGTGTGGACAGGGTGGAGAGATTGGTGTGAGAAATGGGGGAAATCTGTAATGCTATATTTAGAGTAAATTTAGTATCCACAGTTCTGGATTACTAGCAAAGTTTTATATAAGCTTGTTCCTAGTAATAATATAAGAGTAAATTAAGTGCTTAGATCTTACCTTCTCTTGCTGAGGAAAAATGTGTAGGACAAATGGTAAGTTATGCTGTGTATGGGTCTATGTACTGTATAATACTGAAAGCAAAGTCTAGTAGTAAGTTGTTCTGAGTCATTAATATTTTTTGCTGGTACTTGTGTAGTCTTAATGGGTGAGTTGACCACTCAAGTTGGAACCTTTAGTTGTGTTAGTTAGCCTGAACATTACTTTATAATGATTACATGGAATTCATCTATTCCAATCCCAGGAAGGTTGTCCAGTATTGCTAATGACAGTCCACTGGGACTTTGCTCTAGCATGCTATCCCATTGGTTCATCAATTTTAACATCACATACTGGTTTTTTTATCTCATAGCATGCCAAATTAACTGTAATATCCCAGAGCTGGGGAAACATTCTTTTCCCACACTACCAATAGCTGAAAATTATTTTTTTGCATCGTCATCACCCTCTTTTTCTCATATCCTGTCTGATATCTTAGTAAATTATCATTACAGATCCCTCTCACCTACAGATACCACAATGGGTGTGATAAACACCCTCTCTCCTGGTGAAACCTAATGGGTAATGAACATGGATTTTTGAGTCTAGAGAGGACTTTAATGATATTCATAATGGGTGTAGGAACCCAGTACAGTTTTTGTGTGGAGTATGATATAAAAAAGTCACCACTTATGTTAGCACTAGTTAAACATTTAACATAATTAATGGCTTTATAATTTTTGGAAAGCTTGATAAAATACATAATGTTAACAGATCCTGTTCTTTATCTTTATATGTTCCACTCTTTCTAGAAATTTGGCTAATCTGTGTGTTACACAATCTATAAATTCACAGATTGGATGCCAGTATCCAATCTATAGATTGTGCACATCACAGATTATGCTAAGAATTCTATATAAGTGCTCAATGTATAAATTTATAAAGTTTGTGACATAGTGATTGAGTAATCTTAAATTTCATCAGATAGAAGTATAACATTGTTAAATACAATTCTTGCAAGTAAACACTGCCTTTCTTTGAAATACAATTGCTGGAATGTTTTCACACCTTTTGTGATACCGTATGCCACACTGTGAACAGCAGGCCATCATCTCTTCACTAGGGAGTCTGCATGAGCAGAATATTTTGATAATTGACATAGTTTCTTCTTGGTCAATGCTCTCACATGGCTGAGCTATATCCCATCCAGAAAACGCAACATTTTTCCATTCATAAAACATTGGAGTAGATGGGTTCGAATTTTATGATTGATCCCACACAATATTGCTGGAAGGGATTTCCATGACAGAGAGCAGTTGCTGTTGCAATGGCAAAGAGCCCACAATCAGCTGCACCTGTCTGAATTTTGTACATTGCACGTAAAGTAATGGTATCCGCTTGTGTATGAAGGAGAGCACATTCCTAAGTACTTGTTTGTAACATGATGGGAAGTATTAGTGAAGTTTCTAAATTTTTTGAACATTGAGAGAAGAGGCAAGACAAACTGGAGGGAGTAATCGAATGTGAATTGCCAGATGTGAAGAAGAAACGAGTCAGAACACAGTGGGTTGAGCAGCATGGTGCTTTAGAAGATTTATAAATCCTGCAATTGTTCAAGCTCTACACAACATTAGACATGGATAAGATTCTGTTTCTTGGAACATGGATACTGTCAGTTTTATGAACAGTTTATTTTCTATTTTTCTTTTCTATTGTCATTGGTAGTGGTCTTCAATGTCCTCAGCTACATCAAGGGTTTAACTGTGCTCCTCCAGCAGCAATCATCCATCAATATTGTTAAGGGAATTGAAATGGTTCAAGAAGTACAGGAAGAGTTGAAGGAAGAAGTTGATGATTGGCACAATATTTGGTTCATATTAGCTGTAGATATGGCTGAACAGAGATGCCTTCAATTCCACGGCACCCCAGAAATAAAACCACCTTCTACTTGGGACAGTAGAGGTGGCCAGAGGTTCCACTGAGAAGGGTGTGGTGTGAAGCCTTCACCATTCCCACAGTTTTCAACTTTAAAGACCTGTGTATTGTAGCGTGGATATGTAATGATATGTACTAGAACAGCCATATCATTACTCAATATCTAGCAGCCCAAAAGCATCATAATTCTTTGTGGGAACATCACCAAGGCTGCCCAGAACTGTATGTGTAACAACCACCTATAGCAATAATCTGAATAATATTTACATTCACAGAGAAGGACATTGAAAGCTTCATGACCTATTATAGAGCTACATTCTCTACTGCCTCTGTGATACCAAAAATGCACATCCTAGAAGACCTCCTTGGCTCTAAAGATGGCACTTAGGGGCTGGATTAATGGGAGAGCAGGGAGCTGAATCAATACATGCCCACCTAGATCAGGGAATAGCCAATGAAGTTGATCGGCTTGAATATATTGTCAAAGAACATATGCTGGAATCAGCCCCTTCTTTGACTCTTAGACCCCCAACCAAGAAGAGACCCAGAAAGAAGACTGGAAGAAGATGAAGATGATATCACTGCTCCATAATTTTTCACTATCATAACGATATTATGGTTAACTAGGTATTCATGCTACACATTCACAAAAAAAGTACCACTCTATGTTGCATACCTTGGGCTTTAGTAGAAGTCTAGCTGTATGTCACAATTGATCTTTGGCTCAGGAGCACTTCTGAAGAATTGGTACAGCAGCCAACACACCTCTGTCTTTTCGAACTTGTAGCGCCTCAACCGTGCATTGGTTTTTTAGCTCGCTTTCAAGATCTAGTTTCTCTGACCTTTCCTTTCCTTTATAGACTGACCACATGGCTTTATTTGCATTAAAAGTACTTAAAAGGTCAATTACATTCCAAAGAGTCACTGTTGTCAAGGTTGTTACTAAGAAAATTCCAGGGCAGGAAATTATATATGGGTGTGTGTCTAAATGTCCATGTGCAAAATGAGAGGAAAACACCTGTGGTGTGTGTGTGCACATAAAAAATGTTTACTGCATTAGGAATCAAGCTAAAAACCCTTTCTATATTGCACAGGCTTTTATGTATCCTGTGTACAGATCCTGTCCTTCATCTGTAAGTTAACTACAGACAGGTCTTCTTAAGGAAGCTGTAAAAATAGTACTCTTGTTAAGGGGGATTTAATGGTGTTGTCAGTAGGTGTAGTATAGGTCAGCTCTGTGGGGGAGAGGGAGGCAGGCGTAAATTTTTCAACTGGGGTTGTGGGGGTAAGTATCCTTGAATGCTTGGCTATAACAACCTAGATACCTCTATTTATCCCCTCTATTTAAAATCTGTCCCTACTTCCACCATTATACATATAATTAAGATAACCTGTTTGAATGGAGGTTTGGAAGATATGAGTTCCTGTGTATGCATGGAAGAAGGAGGGAAATGGGCTTAGGTGTGATGGGTAGAGATGGAAGGGGGAAAGATGATGGATGGATGTGGGAGAGGTAGAGAAGGAGGAACAAGATGATATGTACTTGGAATATTACACGGTGTAATTTTAAATAGGAAATTTGGGGTGCTGGTGGGGGGCACTGTTATTTAAGGTAATAATCATTCACTTGGGCTATAACCAATACATAGTGTTAGCTAGACTGAGTATAATTATAGTGGAAGCAGACAATGTACCTGGTGTGTGGAGTCAATTCTAGCCTTCACTACTCAATCTTATGTGGTTTGTTGTTAGCGAATTAATCTTTAATTATATTCATAGCTAACCAGTCTAAACCCAAAGCACATTTTATGCGGAATGCATTAGCAAGTTTAATGTACGGATGTTTCATGTTCAATTTTAATTTTTGGAAGACTTTAGTAGCTTGATTAAATCTTCAGAATAATATGTCCTGGCTGGCACACTTTTGCTATTATTTATTACTGAAATAAATATTTTCTTACAGAAAAAATTATTTAGCCACTAGATTATTTCCAAGTGAGTGAGTCAGTCTTTCTTTTGTGTACACAGTTTTTTGCTGTTTGTCTGCCTGTTAAGACAAAGGCTCTGGAATGGTGGTAGAAGACACTGTTAGATATATAGAGGATGGCCTAGCTCACAAATAGAACTTAATACTCTCCTCTAATCTAGGTAATTTGAGATTTGTTCTCTGTTCCACTGTATCTGAATAGGTTTAATGGCAGATGATGCCAACCCTCTCTGATCTGGATAATTTGAAATATGTCCCATGTTTACACTGTATCTGAATAGGTTTAATGGCAGATGATGCCAACCCCCTGATCTGGATAATTTGAAATATGTCCCATATTACACTGTATTTAGATAGGTTTAGAAGCGGATGCCACCTCTCTGATCTGGATAATTTGAAATATGTTCACACTGTATGTATCTGAATAGCACTCCCCTAGATGATGCCACTCCCTCTAATCAGGGCAATTTGAAGGTTCCTCTGTATATGGTTAATCTGTTTGAACAGGAGGTGTGAAAGATCTATATTGTATATTTTTACTTTAGTTTGAGAGTGAACTTAGACATGGGAAAGATGCTGTACAGTTGGATCATCCAGAGAGACCAGTCTATCCCAAATACATTAGTTAGGTCCAGCACAATCCCAGAAGAACTAGGAAGAGTGGAATATTTCCTCAGTGACAAGACAGGAACCTTGACCAGGAATGAAATGGTAGTAATAGTAGTAGTAGTAGTTGTTGTTGTTGTTGTTGTTGTTGTTGTTATTGTTGTTGTTGCTTCTGTTACTATGATATAGGTATTTAAGAAACTACATATTGGACTGGTCTCATACAGTCAAGAATCCATGAGTGAAGTGAGTATACATATAGCCATTACATGCAAGGGTGTTGGGTTCCTCTGTAAGGTGGTAAAAGAAGGGAGAGTTTTAGATCATTTTAAGAGTAAATGCGTTCCATAGTTATCTTCAATTCGGGAGTAATCTGGTTGAATAGAGGGGTGGAATGCAGAGATTCGCAGTATTAAATAACCTTGGTGCCATCCTCACCACCTTACTACAGCGTCTTCATGTTTATAATCACATAATTTGGAGATCTCTCTGTCCTTTATTAATTAAAATAAACAATGTAATAATAATAATGCTAAGGGTTAGTTACTAATGGATTATTCAATCACTCATCCGGAGACTCCTTCCTCCCTCTATCGAAGGAAGTTTAATGGCAGAGGCTTGTGACATCTCTCCACGTTTAATGTTACGGTTGGATCTTGGTGTTTGAGATACCAGGGATTTGAGCCGTGGTCTTGAGAATGTAGCATTCTGTACTTCAGGGGATGAATTCTCCAGAAGATCTAAATTAGACTCTTCTGTTAAGAGAGAGAGAGAGAAAAAACAACAACAATTCCTTAATAAATGTTTATGGTTCTGTCAAGATCACATTATTGGTGGCAAGTTGAATGAACCTTACACTGGGGATTTGGAGCAGAAGATGATATGGATATGTATGTTTTATATGTTCTGGTACTTCATATGATCATCCTCACAGATTTCAATCTAGTTAACTACCTAAGCTCTGTTGTTAAAATATTCAGCATGTTCCAGTGATGTGCCTAATAACAATGGTACAAACATATCCACTTTCTCCTTAGATTGATTAACAGCATATATACCATCCACTTCTTCAATGATAGGCTAGCTAGTGTCAGATCATCTGTTACAATAACACCATTTTTTGTGCATAGACAGTGATGAGTTATTACCTATTGGCAAGCTTATACTGTTTGTTTAATAAAGGTATATAGGATTAAGTGATGTAAAGGGTATTTGTATATCAATTTTGAGCTACGTGTATTTAGCTATAGGACTAATTTCAATATATATACGGTACAAATGTATGCACACACACAAACACATGTAATTATACTATCACTGATTCTTGTACAACACTTCAACATGAATTAAATGGAGGACAGTTTGGGAGGTTACAGTGTGTTTGCTACTTGTGCACAATGGAACCTGTGATACCATTAAATACGTGATACCATTAAATACGTGATACCATTAAATGCGTGATACTATTAAATATTCATTCACTTACTGAATAATTTAGCGTGTGTTGAGGCTGATGGTAATACAAGTGGTGACCTAGTCCGGATCTGCTGTTGACGGAGGTAAATTGACTGAAAATGCTTCCAACCAGCAATAAACTCAGGATCTAAAGAAAATCCTTTAGAATACCTTATAATTCTTCTGTAGAGGTCTTTGTACTTCCGGCAATAACCTAGGACTTTTCTGCATCCATCTTTATCCTTTGTGATGTAGCTTAGGGCTATGGCTGCTGTCCTTCGGCAACTTTCAAAAGGTGTGAAGATGATGTGCACAAGAAGTGGTATGATATTGATGGACATAAATGCTGGACATATTCCAGCTCGCATGTGTAGGAGGGCAGTGATGAGTGTGCAGATATGCACTTGGAGATCGTCTTCTTGTTCGTCAAAGGCTGATTTCAGGCTAAAAACTAGATGTTTCATGCACATGGCTACTATCTGTACTTTGTTCTTCCTAAGGTCAAGTATTCTTGCATTTACTATCATCTGAAAAGCTACTTCGGTGCTTATCATATCACATGCCGAATGCATTATCTGTAAGTACGGTTTAACAGGAATTGCCATGGTTTGAAATATGACATGCTGTGCTTCTATGCTGTTGTAAGCCAGATAGCAGATAGATCGCCACACTAACATTAGATTGTTTATTTCAGCGTCGGGATCCAGTGTTGTTAGTTGAAGGAGAAATTCTTTGAGTGAAAACTGTGGATTATTAAAGATTATTTTCTTCATGTTCAAGTTTCCAATGGAAATAGCACTAAGAGTGCATATTGCTTGTAACTTGATAGATTTGTTCTGTCCATGAACCTGTAATCTCTGTAGAACCTGGATTCCTCCTTCATTCATGAATGCTTCTTGTAGTTTCTTGTTAGGACAATAAGCTATATCGTGACTGCAGTTTTCTATCGTCCACAGTGCCTCAAGTTGGGAAGTGGGTCCAGTTGACTGAATCGACGAAAGTAACAGTGCTATAGCCCCACTCTTGACTATTTCCTCGTGCATGTTATACAAATTTGGAGATAACAGATAGAAAGCTGTGATAGCAATGAGTTGGAGGTCCCTCTGTCCTAAACTAAGCATCCTCACAAGACCTGCTGGTCCAATTAGTCGTGCAAGAGCTCGCCTCTCTCTCAAATCTTTGCCAGCAATCAGCCAGAGGATACCGAATGCTTTCTGTTTGTTGTTATAATTAATGGAATTCTTGATAACATAGAGAAGTGTGGGGATTGCTATTTTTGACCGCTTCATGATAACCTCCATGTCACCTTTCTCTTTACACATGACACGGAGAAAGTTTATTATATCAATGAGTGTAGGTTTCTTCCAGTTTAGCTTGTCAATGATGACATGAACACCTCCTAGTTCTAAAATTGCTCTTCGAAATGACTCATTAATGGATGCTACTGTGGTAAGTATTTGCATTAAGACTTTCTGGATATCAAACGATACCTCCGATGTCTTCAGCATGTTCACAAATTCTGCCAGTATTCCATCCGAGAGGAAATTCTCGGCCATTATTGAGTAGCTAGCACATTTTCCCATGCAAGATACTGCTGTTAGGATCACCTGCTCGTCCTTGGTTCTTCGTGCTGCCCTCAGGCATATCCTGGGGGTGTGTAGGGATGCCATTTTTTCTCCTCTTCCTAGCCTGAACATAACTTCTGAAATCTCTATAAGTCCTACTAGTGCTTCAGAGGAATTAATCTTGTCCATGAGCTTAGCATGGTACTCTGGCATTGAATTTTCCATCATAGCCTTGGAGAGAGTGTCTGAAAAGCTCATGTTCTGCATTATTTTCACAATAATTGGGGCTACATGTTGCAGCATTTCCTTCTGTTTCAGACAGACATCAATTAAAGACATTAATTTTGAAACCCCATCCACTGATTCTAACATAGAAATGTAGGCTTGGTCTGGCTTCTCTCCCTTCTGACTCACTATGTAAGAAGCTATGATTATGTTGAGCATCTCCAGCACATTTGCAAGTTCACTGATCTGCACATTGTCTGCAGAGAAGAGGTGAATGATATCATTGATGACTGTAAACTCTGGATTATCAAGGAGAGACAGAACTAACTTCCTCTGTTTGTTCATCAGGGCACACTGCACTGCATTGAATCCTTTTTGGGACTTGACTTCCTTTCTGGCCCCCAACTTTAGCAAGAAATGGAAGCTATCGACGGACCCATACCAGGCTGCAACCAGTAGAGGTGTCAACTTAAGCCTGTCCATTGTCCTTTGTTCCAGGCAGCTTGGATTGATGGTGACCAATGACCTGAGCCTGTAGCTGTTGTTGGAGGCGGCAGCTTTGTGAATTAGTGAGAAACCATCCATATTCCCTTCCATGATGGCTATAATGGTTGAAGATGTATGCAAGAACAATAGCAGTTAGTGTCTGAGTTTTTTTGCACCTTCATTCTTAACAATTAGTGTCATTTTAATTTTAGTGGGGTATAATTTTTTGCTATAGGTGGCTTATGGGACCTAATTTTTCATCTGTAGTGAAAATTGAGCACCCACAAAAATTTCTAACTGAAATAGCTAATCATTTATTTGCTAGGTGTAATATTGGTCAATTCTCAACTCTAAGTGTTGATTAGCCATTATTGTGAAAATTTGATAAACAATCGTGTTGTTCTATAGATTCGTACTCAAATCAGACAGACCTTTTCTGAGCATGCCCAGTCTGAAATTACCATGGCATCCTCATCATTCAGTCACAATGCCTCTAGAGTGAGTCTAACTTTTACTTGATCTTGTATCTTGTGTTCTAGCTACAGAATTTAGAGTGGCTTCATTTCAGTTTTTTATTTATTTATTTATTTATTTATTTAATTTATTTATTTAATTAATTAATTTATTTATTTATTTATTTATTTTAAGGCACATTATGTGTATATTTATATCTTCTTGTTCATTCTTTAGAACCCTCATCAGCGTTTGAGTTTAGTTAGTCATTTGGTGGAGAGTGTGAAAGCAATCGCTTTATGTCACAATGTAACTCCAGTGTTGGAAACAGAGACATCAGACTCCCTCTTCTCTGCTGAGGGAGGAAGTCTCCACATTCAAGATGCATTGGAAGTTGATGAAGAAGAAACAGTCCTGTTCCAGAAAGATGAGAGTGATAAAGGACAAAAGATATCTTATCAAGCATCTAGTCCAGATGAAGTAATTACTGAATGTTGGGATGGTAGCTTTATGTATCCCAGTGGTGACCACTATATACAGGTTCCACTGTGTGAGCAGGCCACCTCTGTATAACAGCCAACTGGTTGTGTCTCAAGGGTTACCACTATATACAGGTTCCACTGTATGAGTAGGCCACCTCTGTATGACAGCCAACTGGTTGGGTCCCAAGGGTGACCACTATATACAGGTTCCACTGTATAAGCAGACCACCTCTGTATAACAACCAACTGGTTGTGTTCCAAGGGTGACCACCATATACATTTCACCTCTAACATTCTAATGCAATTGCTCTATGTGCTCTATGACTCATTAATGCATCTAGATCGCATTAGTGAAGTGGACTGAGAGAATGGGTATGACCTTAGTGGAGAGAGATTTAAAGTCTATGAAGATAGAAGTTCCATTTGGGAGGGTCTTAGAGTACGAAATTCTGCAACTTTTTCCTTTTACTTCTGAAAGTAAGAGAATGGGCATCATTGTAAAAGTAAGTTTACGTATCTACTCTGTAATACAGCATGTAATAGTCCCAGGGGTGACCATTATATACAAGTTCCACTATATACAGGTTCCACTGTATGAGCCGGTCACTTCTGTATAACACTCAACTGGTTGTGTCCCAAGGGTGACCACTATATAAGCAGGTCACCTCTGTATAACAGCCAACTGGTTGTGTTCCAAGGGTGACCACTATATACAGGTTCCACTGTATAAGCAAATCACCTCTGTATAACAGCCAACTGGTTGTGTTCCAAGGGTGACCACTATATACAGGTTCCACTGTATAAGTAGATCACCTCTGTATAACACCCAACTGGTTGTGTTCCAAGAGATTCCACTACATAAGCAGGCCATTTCTGTATAACACCCAACTGACTATATCCCAAGGGTTATCACTATATACAAAGTTTCACAGGCTTTTGTGTTTGAATCAGGATCTGTCCACTGATGAGATTACATTCTACCTAAAAGGTGCAGACACAGTTATGGCCAGTATAGTCCAGTACAATGACTGGTTAGAGGAAGAGGTAAATGTAAACTTTAAGTGTTTTTCTCTGGGAATTGAATAAAATGTACTTTCTAATGTATGTACCACTTATTACCTTCATCAAGGAGAAATCTTCATAAAATATATCTATTTAAGGGAATATTATGCTAAAATAATATAGTAACAGCTATTTCTCATGACAGTAGTGACAGTGTTTTATATCTTCTTGTAGTGTGGTAACATGGCCAGGGAAGGGCTGAGGACACTAGTGGTTGGGAAGAAGGTGCTCAGCGAAGAGATATACTCTAACTTTGAGGTGTGTGATGCATTCCTTGGCAATAAAATTAGTATGTAATGGAAACCTCTAGCTGATCTGCTCAGAGGCTCATCTTTCTAACACAACAAAATTAGCAAGGATAGTACAGTGTCACCTGTCTATAGTGACTACCCTCTGAACCACGACTTAATGGGAAGGCAGTGTCTATATGGAGGTCAAAATCAATGGTAGAAGCACTATCTGGACACAACTGGTTAAGTAGATATATTAAGGAGTGGTCTGATTAGACAAGTTTCACTGCCTTATTGTCACTGTGGAAAACTGGGTACTCGTAGTAGCAAATTTTAGCTGTTTTGAAACTATTCTGCAAACTAATCTGAATAATCCCAGCATTAATGTGCTCTCACTATTATAATAGCTAACAGTCATTGTTGTCATAATAATAATATAATACTAGTATCAGTATTAATGTACTCTAGCAATAACATGTGATTATAACTAACAATCATATTTTTCTGCTGTTCAAATCAGAAGGAATAAATAAAGTACCTATTAATAATAGTGATAATGAGTTGGATATGTATCACTTTTTGTCAACTATTTTAACTTCAATCTTGAAACAAAAGGCAATTAAGTATAGGCTGTATATCCACATTTAATGTGATCTAGACTATTTATTATTAATGATGAAGTAGCAATGGCTTTTACATGGACAGTGCTGGAGTTACTACTGGTTGTGTTCCTTCTAACAGGCTAGGTATAAGCAGGCCAAACTCTGTGTTACTAACCGGAGTGCTCAGATAGCAACTGTTGTGAAATCTCTTGAAGAGAACTTGGAGCTGCTCTGTATCACTGGAGTGGAAGACAGACTCCAAGTATGTCGTATTCTCTTCCTATGCTCCTTTACCCTCTCTTTTCCAGACAGTGGTCTGTTTGTACTGATTTGAATCCACACCTACTTCTGAATTTATCTTACATGTAACTACATGTGTCACTGTTTTCTTTTTGTTTGACTCTAGCACAATGTCAGACCTACTCTTGAATTGTTGAGGAATGCTGGTATCAAGGTAAGATGTCTGTCTCTCTGTCTGTCTGTTTCTCTGTCTGTCTGTCCCTCTCTGTTTTTCTGTTACTGATCTCTGTCTGTCTGTCTGTCTCGGTTCAACTTATCTGACTGTCATATCAGGTTTGGATGCTGACAGGAGACAAACTAGAGACAGCCACCAGCATAGCTCTTAGTTCAAGACTGATTTCTAGATCACAAAACATCTACTCCTTCCAACAGGTATACATTAGATAGGTCTCACTGTAATAGAGAGGTGGCCTGCTTATGCAGTGACCTTTATAGACAGGTCTCACTGTAATAGAGAGGTAGTCTACTTATACAGTGACCTCCTAAACAGGTCTCATTGAACAGAGAGATACTTCTATCAATTTTGATGGAGACAAAGTTAGATTTCATGATGGAACTTAATAAGTAATTTTTAAGATTATGTATCTAATCGAAGTTTTCCCTCCCTTGAAATGATTAGGTTTCAACACGTTCTGAAGCACATAATGAGCTAAATAACTTGAGAAAGAAGAATGATTCTGCTCTTATTATCACAGGTGCTTCCCTTGAGGTAAGCACTTACTCTCTTAGATTAGATACCAGTTTTGTTTTCTTTAATCATTGTTGGCCATTGACTGTGAAAATTACTTTATTAGAATATTATGAGCTCAAATAAAACTAGAATTAGGTCATAATACAACTACTACTGAGATTAGTGCAAATCAAAATGCCTTAGATGCTGGCAGTAAGCACTTATAATCATTATAACCTGCAGCCAGTAGGACAAGAAACACTCCACCCTCTCCATATAGCCCTTGAAAACTAGAAGCTATACAGAAGTATATCTAGCAAGATTATAAGCAAGTATATTTGCTGATTGACTTCCGTTAGCTACTCTCTTCTTCAAGTACTCTCTGAGCATCATAGCAATATGAAATCAAATTGATCTATATTACTGTTTTATTTACCTCCCCCACCCACCCCCAGGTACGTCAAAATATGTTCTAACCTTACCATATCTGTACATTTTACTAGCTCTGTCTTCTCCATTATGAACTGGAGTTTGTTGAATTGGCCTGCCAGTGCCCTGCAGTAGTGTGTTGCAGATGCTCTCCTACACACAAGGCACAAGTGGTACAGCTATTGCATGCACACGTGAAGAAACCCATTGCGGCCATAGGGGATGGAGGGAATGATGTGAGCATGATCCAGGCAGCCAACGTGGGCATTGGGATCGTGGGAAGAGAGGGGAAGCAAGCATCTTTGGCTGCTGACTTCTCCATCACCCAGTTCCATCATGTCAGCAGGCTTTTGGTCTGGCATGGCAGAAATAGGTTTGTATGGGAGGAAGTGGGAGGAGAAGAGGTAGGTGGGAGAAGAAGAGGGAGGTGGGAGGAGAGGTGGGAGTGGGAGGTGGGAGTGGGAGGTGGGAAGAGGAGAGTTGGAAGGAGATGACCTATCAACTGGTCATGCAGTTTTTAACAGTGTGGTCATTAAATTATGTAGTTACAGTAAGCACTTGAGGGTATATAATAATATGTGACAGGATGACTTAGAAGTTGAGAAGTCAGGATAGTGATGGTGATAGGAGGGGGAATGGACGAGAGAATGGGGTGAAATAGTTGTAAACTGTATAGCTAGTATTGCTGTGAAGGTATGTGCCTTAATCTGTTGTGTTTTGCTATTCTAGCTATAAGCGTTCTGCAGCTCTCAGTCAGTTTGTTATCCACAGAGGACTCATTATTTCTGTCATGCAAGTAAGCCAAAGTTTACAATCTCTCTCTCCCTTAAAGTTTACAATCTCTCTCTCCCCCTCTCCATCTCTCTCTCACTTGTGCAGGCTGTGTTCTGTTCCATGTTCTATTTTGCTGCTGTAGCTCTGTACGAAGGCATTTTAATGGTTGGGTAAGTATATTTTACAGGTGGGGGAATGAGGATGCACACACACCCTCCCCCCCTTTGTGACCTGGTCAGTTATATTTTCTTGGCAGCTACACCACCATCTACACAATGGCTCCTGTTCTCTCACTAGTCTTGGATGAAGATGTGTCTGCCGATATAGCCCTCATGTACCCAGAACTTTACCAAGACCTCATGAAAGGACGGTCTCTCACTCTAAAAACCTTCTGCATCTGGATTCTAATTAGCATTTATCAAGGTGGGATGTTTGTTGGGGGTGGTAGGTGGAGTCCAGTGGAACCATCATTTGTTAATTGAATTAGTTGGGTTTTAATGGTTAAAAGGTAGAAAGCAATGGAATTTATTTATTAATTTTATTTATTAATTTTGTTTGTTTGTTTGTTTGTTTGTTTGTTGTTATTATTTTATTATTACTTTATTTTATTTATTTATTTATTCAGTTTGAGAGAATGGTAAATAGTGCTTACAATTACATCTCCTTATCACCACTAAATGAGATTCATTCTGTATTTGGGTAATGTATTTGGGGGGGGAGGACTAGAAAACTTATTGCTATTCCCCCCACAATTAGGGGTTTGACCACCATCTCATTATTCCCTCTAGGAGGTGTCATCATGTTGGCTGGCTTCCTTCTCTTTGAATCTCAATTCATCCATGTCGTGTCCATTACTTTCACAGCTCTGGTACTCACAGAGCTTCTCATGGTGGCCCTGATGATTCGTACATGGCATGGACTCATGCTAGCTGCCGAACTCTTCAGTATTACTGTCTATGTCACCTCATTGATTGTACTCAAGGATTATTTTGGTATAGTGGAATCTTTGTTCTTTCTTTCTGGACACTCAAACCACCTCCCATCCAAAAAATAAAATTTCTCCCTATTAATATTCAGAACTTTGAGTAAAGGGTGTCCCGAATGTACAGTGTCCTAAACACTGTGTTCTGAATAATATTGGTATTCTACTCAACACTAAAGTTATTATTATTATTATTATTATTATTATATTATATATATATATATATATATATATATATATATATATTTTTTTTTTTTTTTTTTTTTTTTTTTTGCAGATGCTTCTTTTTGGTTAACTTTTGACTTTGTGTGGAAGACATTGGTAATCACTGCAGCTAGTTGCATCCCTCTCTTCATTGCTAAACTCATGCAGCAAAGATGTGCTCCTTCTAGCTACACAAAACTCCTCAAAAAGAATTCTATGTTTAGAAACTGTTGCAAGTTCAATTGTTAAAAAAAATTTTTCAGATTATCTTTTCTTTTCTAAGTGACACATGTAGACCAAAGTGGAACATCTCTATTCCAAACCCCTGAAATGAGGACACCTCTGTATATAGTTGGAGCCTCTCTATTCCAAACCCCTGAAATGAGGACACCTCTGTATATAGTTGGAGCCTCTCTATTCCAAACCCCTGAAATGAGGACACCTCTGTATATAGTTGGAGCCTCTCTATTCCAAACCCCTGAAATGAGGACACCTCTGTATATAGTTGGAGCCTCTCTATTCCAAACCCCTGAAATGAGGACACCTCTGTATATAGTTGGAGCCTCTCTATTCCAAACCCCTGAAATGAGGACACCTTTAAAGACATCCACTGTGAATAGGTGACTTGTGGCTTCACAACTTTCATGCCAATATAACTAGCTATAATAAATAAAATTGGCAGAAGTTCATCAACTATCCACCACCTCTCTTGTTGCGGTGCTTTTCCAACTATCCATACATCCAGCCTGTGTGCCCAGTTGTGCACCTAGCTACTATATAATATAGTAGTCATGTTGAAGGGGGGATAATAAATATTAGCATAGCTGTAATAAAGCCTACTCCCACATCACAAATGTTTATTGGAAATGACCCAATAGTGTAGAAAACAATTATTATTACAATTGTTTATGCAATGGAGATAAATATTATAGTGGTCATGTTTGTAGCAAGCAAAAAAAAATGTAAATGAATTTTTGCCAATGGAAACTCTACCATTGTTCTTACTATCCTGTGGAGAAGTATGATTGCAGGCTGAGCCTTCCATATGCCCTTTCTGCACTGAGTAGATTGTCCTCAAATCACTCCCTTCCTTATCCCCTCTCTGTAGTTAGCATGCATGATGTCATTGCATCTTCCTGTGCACTTTGGGTTGAGCCTTCCATATCACCTCTCTACAATATGATGTCACATCAGTCACATCTTCAAGAGAATGTTGGACATGTTATACAGTGTGGAAAAGACATTTCAAGTCTTCAATCAATAATTGAAGTTCCATTGAAAGCTTAACTTTAAATTGAAGTTAGCCAAATTCCATGGACTCCACTCCCCTGATTGAAGTTAACCATAAAAAGCTGAGCTCCGCTTCCCTAATTGAAGATAACTGAATTCCATGGACCAGATGGGACCATAATAATAGTAATAAATAACACTATTGAAAGTTAGGAGCCGTCTATTGTAATCCGAGCATGCGCATTAATGCATTGTGACTGGCGGGGAAATATAAACTGAGCAGGCGCAAACTGTAGGTAGTCAGCTGGATGTTCTAAAATGAGAAGTTTAACTGAGAAGGAAAAGCTTATTAATGAAGCAGTGAGTCTAGTTAAACTATTACAACTACCTACAAATGTAGTTAAGGGCCCCGAGGGAAGATGACATAAAAACGGGAGCTTGGCTAGATAGATAGCTACAAGAAAAATAATTATTTTTTTTTACCTAGCTATCTATAATTATAGCAATAATAATAAAGTTAGCTACTACTATAAATGAGGATATTCACTGGTGCAGAATGAGCAAAAGTACTTGAGTTTATGGCATGGAAAGGGTGGAGTCAGAATACTATAATATAACCACCTATTGTATTGACCTTGTGTATTTAACCTTGTGCATTTGACCCTGTGTTTGCCAAATTGCAGTGACCCAAGTCACTGTATATATTCAATTTAATTACCATTGTGTAAGATGGTTGTGTAGCGACTAAATATAAAACCTGGCTCATAAATGACAATCATGACCTTTTACATACACATGTCGTGATGTAACCTAAAGGGATCTGATGTGAGTAGATCCTCTAATATTTGGAGGAGTCTGGAGGTAGTAAAGGACACACACCACATCAAGAATCCATTATAATACCCTGTAGGAATGAGTTTTTATGTTATGGCAAGCCTTAGAGATTTTCTTACTTAAAGTAAAAGCAAATGATAGCCTCTCTGGCTTGTGGTATATGTAGGTCACTGTATGAAACCTTACACAGGGTTACCCCCCCCCCCCCATTTCTTCATGTGACCACACCCCAAACCAACCCTTCTTCCAAAGTCTCAAAGTCTCACATAGTGTGTGTGTGGGGGGGGGGGGGGGGGGGGGGGATATAGTAATATATACGTTATTGAGTAATATTACTGAAAACCTTATGTGACTTGTTTTGTTCACTTGATTAACCAACATGGAGGCTATAATTAGATTTCACATGCAACATCTAGGTATTTCTAATTAGAAACGTGAAAATTAATCTTCACTCACTGATAGAGGAATGGAAGGATTTTCAGCACGCCCTTTCCAGTCCCGTTCCTCTCCCTTCTTCTCCATTACAGGGTCTGCTTCCTCCTCATCATCATCCTCCATTACAGGGTCCGCTTCTGCCCCCTCCTTTATCACATGGTCCACTTCCTCCTACTCCTCCTCCACTTCCTCCTCCTCCATCACAGGGCCCCCCTCCATCACATCCTCTTCCTCCTCCTCCTCCATCACAGGGCCCCCCTTCATCACAGAGACCCCCTCCATCACATCCTCTTCCTCCTCCTCCTCCATCACAGGGCCCCCCTCCATCACATCCTCTTCCTCCTTCTCCTCCATCACAGGGCCCCCCTTCATCACAGGGCCCCCCTCCATCACATCCTCTTCCTCCTCCATCACAGGGCCCCCTTTCATCACAAGGCCCCCCTCCATCACATCCTCTTCCTCCTCCTCCATCACAGGGCCCCCCTTCATCACAGGGCCCCCCTCCATCACATCCTCTTCCTCCTCCATCACAGGGCCCCCTTTCATCACAAGGCCCCCCTCCATCACATCCTCTTCTTCCTCCTCCATCACAGGGCCCCCCTTCATCACAGGGCCCCCCTCCATCACATGCACAAGGTCCCCTTCCTCCTCTTCTTCCTCCACCACAAGTCAACAACCCAGCAATGTCCAGCGTAGGCACTGATAGCAATAGCACAGTTAGCATGGCTGAAATTGCTAAGGAGTCTGCCACACTTTGTATTGCTAGCATGTCTGATGCTGTTAGCATTATTGATGCAACTAGTTTAGCAAGTGAAGGTAATGTAACTGATAAAGTTGATGCAATAAATGAAGTTAGTGCAATGGATAAAGTTAATGCAACCAATGGAGTTAATGGAACTGATGGAATTAATGGAGTTAATGCAGCCAATGGAGTTAATGGAACTGATGGAATTAATGGAGTTAATGCAGCCAATGGAGTTAATGGAACTGATGGAATTAATGGAGTTAATGCAGCCAATGGAGTTTTTGTAACTGAGGGAGTTAATGCAGCAAGTAGAGGAGAAGGTGTGTCAACTACACTGTTGTCTCTCTCTCTTCAAGGTGCTAAGCTTTTTGACACTACTAAATCCTCAAGTACTCCTTCAGGTACAATAACCAATGCTAAGTCCATAGATCCTCCTTCTGATACGATGAACATTAAATTCACTGCTCCTTCAGAGACTCTTGACACTAAGTACACAGCTACTTCTTCAGAGCCACTAGAAATGACTCGTATTAAGTCACCGTGTACTCTTTCAGGAGTAAGTAACATTCATCCAGAAGCACTGGAGATATCTTCACACATGCAGATTGATGTCAGCACACTTTTCAGCAATATCACACACATGCAATCCTGTGACCTTCCAACCTCTGCAACATGTAGTCCACCTTCCGACATGAAGGAATCCATGAATACTCGTACATCGTTGCCCTCTGCTACAAAATCACTGGACTCTCATATCAAGACCATCTGGGAGGAAGAGTCCACTCTCGATCCTCACATCTCACTCTGCAATGAAATTAACAAACTTTTTGATTGCTCTTCTTTTGATGATGAAACTACACTGTCAGAGCCCAACATCCAGGAGTCAACCACACTCCACCCACCAACTTCTGAAACCTCAAACCCATCTTTTTTCCAAATCCACAAGTCTCAGCTGGAGCGGCTCTCTACTGAGGCAATGATGCTGAAGGAATTCCTTCCAACTGTGTTAAATAGCTATTACATATCCTGTGTCTGCCAAGTCCCAATGCTAGAGGAGAGGATGAATGAAGTGAGGAAGGAGAGGAGGGAGCTAGTATTGGAGTGCAAGAAGCTACGTAGGGAGAAAGATATCCTGATGTCAGACTGTGAGCAAGAGAGGAAGGAAAAATTTGCAGCTAAGGTATGCAGTAGCTGATACAGTGGACTCTCTCTATTCCAGACACCTTGGGGAGAATCAAAGTGTTCTAATTAGAGCGGTGACCTCATTTCAGGGGGTGAAGTTCTATTAATGTTAATACACAAGTTGTTATTTGGGTATTTGAAATCTTGACACGAAGGTACAATAGAATACCTTTATTCCAACTCCCTGAAATGAGAACAACTCTAAGTCATCTTTTTTTTTTGTTTTGTTTTTTTGTATGCTCGTATGTTTGTTTTTGTTGTTGTTTTGGTTATCTGCAGAATGAGCTCCAGGGACTCCAAGATATGCTGGCTCAGCAGGCAGACTATTGTTCTGCCATGGGTTCAGCCTGCTGCATGCTCCTGTGGAGAGTATCTCGTCATGAAGAATGCATACAATCCATTCTCAGTGGGGTAAGTCAAACCACCTGGTACTTAATGAAGTATAAGGAGCAGTACAGGGGCAGAAGAAGCATCAGGCACCCCCCCAACACACACACACACATAGTTGTAATTTTAAAAATAACATATGCCAAGTCTATGATGACTACCTCTTACAAATTGATGAGCAAGCAGAGGCAAAGTATCCAGAGTGGCTTGAAGTCATGGTCTGTTCTGCTGCTTCTGTAGTAGGCCTCACATGGAGATCTGTACATACATATTATATTTACAATATGAAAGAGAAAACTGGTAAGCTGAAGGGGTGAATCTTCTAAATGCTGTTATTTTTGGTGGGTTCAGGAGTTTGAAAAAGAGGAATGGGTTTCTTTTCTGCAGTCTAAAGTTGGAGAATTCTTGCAACTTGTAGGCAGCACTCTTCTCAGTTTCCTGGAAGCTTACAGAGACTCCACCCCTCCAAAGGAAACAAGTTCAGAAGCTCAGTTTGTGCTAGCTCTCTGTGGGACCATCACTAGTAAGTCCTGCTTTCCCCTCTCCCAGTACAAATACCAGTTCTGTAGGGAATTCTCTGCATTTGTGTGTCATAATTATTGCAAGACACCAGCATTCCAACTCAGGACACCTCTGTATACAGTGGAACCCCTCTATTTTAACTCCCTGAAATGATGACACCTCTGTATACAGTAGAACCCCTCTATTCCAACTCCCTGAAATGATGACACCTCTGTATACAGTGGAACCCCTCTATTCCAACTCCCTGAAATATCTGTACCAAGGACACTTGGATGTGTCCCAAATAGCACCTTGTGTGTTAACATTAACAGGACTTCACCCCCTGAAATGAGGCCACCCCTCTAATCAGGACACTTTAATCTGTCCCAAGGTGTCTGGAATAGAGAAATTCTATTTCTTAGTAAGATAGAGGAGTCTTGTACCATAGTACAACACAGCAATTATCATAGATATAGCTGCATCTACTTATGGTCGAGATTTCCTATCCAATTGTGAAGATGGTAAGGGGTTAATCGATATACTCTGTTTGGTGGTTGTGACTGCACCACTTGGACAAAGCTAGTGAGTTGAACTCTATAGATTGTCACTATTAAAAATGAGTACACATTTTATTGAATTTCCAAACATCTAATAACTTATAATGCATTACCTTAAGGCTGGTTTTATTATTGGGTTCTAATTTTAGCGATTTAAGGCCAGGAAGGATTTAGCGGGTTCTAATTTTAGCGATTTTTGATAATATACCGTTAAAAGGGTCTTAGCAGAGCGGGAAGCTGTAGCTAGCTAAAACAATAAACAACATTCTAGACCCCCCCAGCCCAAAGGCCTACAAGATATCCTATTATTCTAATTACTCGGAAAGGTGGTGTGATAAACTAAATTTAGCAGGTTGTTTATTTAGCGATTTAGACCCTACTCACTAAATTCGCTAAAATTAGAACCCACTAATAAAACCAGCCTTAAGGTAATATATTCTCACAATTATTATTATTATTATTATAGTTAATGGTCACTGTAGTCATTTTGTTTCAAATCACCAAAATTAATATCCCAAAAACAACAGAAATCACAAATAATGATTATTTTTTCAATCTTTCTCAGTTCTAAGCTAAGAAACCTGCTCCTGATGGCTCTGTACAACATAAGGTATATTGTATATAGATAACCTTTTCCAAGTTGTCACGTATACAGAACTGTATCTCCATTGTTATCCTTATAATAGTGAATCTTTGTATGTAGGTCCTTACACTTTTAAATCCACTCCAGATAGAAGAACAACCTTTTCACACAGGAAGTGATAATCAAATTAACCACACCCTTTTCACTTGAGGCTAGGCAGAAATCCAAATAACAGATACAGTTTCTGTGTTTTTGAGCACAGCTCCATGCAACACCAGTACAAAAAGGATTCTTTAAAAATTTTTTCAATCCCTTGGCTACCTGTTGTATAAATAAGGAAGTTATGGAACTTTTCTTTTTTGCTTTTCGAACTTAAACATGAGCTGGACTAAAGCATGATGGGAGGGGTTTTAATAACAATTATGATTCTGTTTCTCGTCAATGGCCCAATCTGCAAATTACCCCCCTTTGACTTCAACTTTATACTCTATCTAAAGCTATATCTATGAATAATGTAGCATCAACCAGCGGGGAGTCAGGTATCTGACTACGAAACCCAACCTATTGTCAGGACTTGTCTGGCTACTTCAAGGCAAGTGTCATCACTAAAATCTTTTTCTTTCAAGTAATATTCTTATTTTCAGAGGAAAGTGATTCAGCAAATAAGCTCCATACACTTAGGTAAGTGTATAAGACTAGTTTTATAGTAAAAACCTCCCCCTGAAATGAAGACAACTATAGTATGTATGAATTTCACCCCATGAAATGAGGCTGATGGCCTCTAATCAGGCACTATCTCAAGATGTGATTAGTGCAAGATAAGGCCCCAATTCTTTGATTAATAGTTTCTCATCAACGGCCCGCATCATTTTTTCTGTTTTGACTTTTCTCACCATTATGATGACGTCATTTTGTTAATTATGATGATGTAATGAAAAAATAAAGCGGAGTGTGCTTCAGATAGAGTTTGTGCGAGCTGAGCAACTGAGGCTGACTCGATCGAAGGGCTGACTAGTGTGCCTGTGATGTCAACGCTAGCAAATGTAACTGTCTACTGCCTTAAAACTAAATCTACTCTTACCCAGTGGAGGATAGTGACTGTGAACCCTCCAGATGTCACCTTTATTGACTTTCTTCGTGACGGCAACCTGACGCAAAGCCCTTGTGAGTTAAAGAAAGTGTATGTTGGTAAACAGAAAGATTGTGTTGATGAGGCAGACATCACAATGTGTGTTTCACAAGTTGTATCCATGTTTGGACCATTCATAAAGTTTCATGTTGAAAGTAGAAGTTCTAGTTTACCTCAACAGCCAGCTAGAAACGCATTTGAGGTTCTGCGGGAGGGACAGCACCAGCTGGAAATGAAGAAATTGCCTTCACGTATTGAACATCCAAAAAATAAAAAGCAGAAACTCAGAAATACTATTATTGATATGCTCGATCAGAATGGTCTTCTTTTCAAACATACAGAGGTAGCTACACATGGGGAACAACTTGTCAGTTGTCTCACAGAAACTCTATGGTATATAGATGGCCATCATGATGTTTTCAAAAGTAGGAGCTTTCCTATTCCTGATTTCTGTGATACTTTCACTGGTTACAACACACCAGAAGCTTCTAAGCATCGTAAACGGCAGATAGGAAATATGTTTCATGATGTCTTGCACCGACACTCTCAGCAACTGTTTTTGTCCTTACAAGCTTCGTATTGGGATCGATGTGCATGGAGTATTTTTCGCAATGATGTTGATATGCTTGCTTGTGCAATAGCAGAATACAGTCAGTACTTAGGCCAGAAGAATAAGCAGATGAAACTTGTTCATTCTCGCATGACACCTGTACGCGATGTTGGTGAAAACTTACATTTCATGTTTTTACCTGTCAATTCCTCAGCATTATCTTCTTTCAAGCCTTTAGAAGATAAATTGATGTCTCTAGAGCATTTTCAGTCAGTTTTAGTTAATGAATTTTCTCCTGATGATTCATATAAAAGGTATGACTATATGCACAAGCTCAAAACATTGGGCTTACCTTTTCCTTCAGCCCTACTTGTTTACTCTCATGGAAACAACGTTGGTATTCTTAGTTTCTTTGGAGAGTTCCAAGCAGTGGCGTCTCTAGCCACTTTGGATACTGGGTGCAAGCTATAGTTGCATGCATAATACTTATTCTTATTCTCTACTTAATCTCTATAATAATAATAATACTTATGACTTGAACCTTTGTGTGATCATAATGACTGCAGCAGCCGCAAGTTCTAGTGTGTAGCCACAGTTCTATGGCCTGGAGTTAAATAATGCTTTTTAGCCGGTAGCTAAAGACTGAGCTACTCTGCAGGGATGCAAGTAAGTGTTATGGGTGCAAGTTAAGTTGTTCTGGGTGCAAATGAACCCATTTGCACCCCTCTCACGACGCTACTGGTTCCAAGCCAAGATGAAAGTGGTTATAGCAAATGCATAAGTGAGATAGAGCATGTCAAGCTTCAACTGCCATCTTACAAGACACGGGCCATGCATATAACTGCTTTTAGGAAGTTTGGAAGAATTACTCCTGGAATGAGTGCTGCTACTTTTCGTTACATGTACAAGGAATTGACAGGTGATTATTCAGCATCTTCTAATTTGGATCAGAGTGAAATCGAGAAGCGTGTTAAACTTGCTATTGATATGGAGGACAGCGATGTGATTGTTGATTTACGGCATCTGAACAGTGGTTGTAAGTCTATGTATGATCCATTTTGGCTTGAATGTTCAAAATTTATTCAGGAGAACATTGGTCAAGCTGTTGATGATCATAGACATCAACAAGTAACACACTTTGCCACTGCAATGTCAGTTCCAGACCTAATTTCTCAGGTGGCAAAGAGCTTGCCAGAGGGGACACCTATACCATGTGAATCATGGGTACGTCTTCAATTTTGGCCCAAAAACCAACATTTGCGGTCAAGCTGTCACTACAGTGGTAAATTGGATATAAAATTTATGGTCCAATCTAGACAACTGAGAAAGTCACATGAAGATGCACACTATGCATCAGCAATCTTCCGCTACCAGCGAGAAATGGCTGTCAAGTTGAAAAACCATAGTATCTTTGTGTGTCTTGATGACAAACATAGGGTACCTGTTGGTGAGCCTGGCTATCCAGTCGCCGCTGTTGACCGTGGGAAGAAAGTGATTGTGGGGCGAAACCAAACTTTTATGGTGGCTGACCACGATTTTACAAAGTTCAGCTTAGTGCCATCTGTTAATTTTTTTATTGACATCCCCGAGGATGTGTCAGAGTCTTGGTATAGTGGTCAGGTGGTAGTTCACTTGAAGGAAAGTTCCATGGAGCCTTCCTCTCCTCTTCGTCATGCTGCTGAATTACTGCACTATATTGAACAGCAGCATTCTTCAGTACCACCTGTCCTCTTCACTTACACTGACGGTGGTCCTGACCACCAGATCACATATTTGTCGGTACAATTGACTTTGATATCTATATTCCTGAAATTGGATTTGTATTTCTTGTGTGCTGCCCGCACCGCTCCTGCTCAGTCTTGGAAGAACCCAGTCGAGCGTGTGATGTCGATATTGAATTTAGGCCTGCAAAGTGTGGGGCTTATGAGAAAAGAATGTGGTGAAGAATCAGAAGGTTTATTGAAGAACTGTAATTCGCTCAAACAAATACGAGCAGCTACACAGCAAAATCCAAATCTTGCTAATGAAATCTCTGATTCAATTGAGCCTGTTAAAGTATTATTGTCCGAGTTATTCCTCAGGCTATCTCTGAAAGGAAAGTTTATGAAGGTGGGTATTCCTGCAACAGGAGAAGAAATGAAGGAATTGAATAAAGAACTTGAGAACATAGAATACATTGATCTAGCAGCTTCAGTAAAGAAATCGGTTTTGAAGACAATGCCAAAGTTAATTGAATTTATTGAGCATTGTTGTCTGGCCAGACATTACTTTTTTTGCATGAAAAAGTGTGGCCAAGAATCCTGCCTTATTTGCAAGCCTCCTCGCCTTCCACCAGAAGTGTTTGGTACTTTACACATGTTACCAGATCCAGTACCAGGAGAGGATTGGCATTATTTACCTTTTGAGAGTGTGTATGGTACTACCACTTCTGAAAAAGATCAACCCTCACTCTCGCAAACCAAGAAGAGGAAGAAAACACTCCCTTTTATTGCTAGTATTCAGCATGCAAAAAACACCAACTTAATGGTGGAGTGTGTTGTATGTGGAATGTGGCGTTTGATTTATTCAAGGAAGAAACTCTCCACATTTGTACGAAAAGAACTGGAGAAGATAATGAGCAACTTGTGGTTTCAATTTGTCTGATTTAGACTTACCAGACTCTTGTCTAGCAGATGTTCACTGCAGAGACCTGGCATGTGGAGATCCAGTAGAGAAACTGTACTACTCTATGGGATATGAAAACATTTGTATATTTTGCTCTTGTGATGATGATATCATCATTCCAGACAGTTGTTATCCTATTTGTGGTTCTTGTGCTGCCACAAAACAACCAATTACAAAAACAAAATAACTTAATTGTTGTTTGTCCCTATTGTTGTCACCATCTATTTGCTTTCACCATCTCCTTGTTTTCTAAAAAATATATTGTTTGTCCCTATTGTTTTCACCATCTATTTGCTTTCACCATCTCCTTGTTTTCTAAAAAATATACTTCATCATTGTTGTTTGTCCCTATTGTTGTCACCATCTATTTGCTTTCACCATCTCCTTGTTTTCTAAAAAATATATTGTTTGTCCCTATTGTTTTCACCATCTATTTGCTTTCACCATCTCCTTGTTTTCTAAAAAATATACTTCATCATTGTTGTTTGTCCCTATTGTTGTCACCATCTATTTGCTTTCACCATCTCCTTGTTTTCTAAAAAATATATTGTTTGTCCCTATTGTTTTCACCATCTATTTGCTTTCACCATCTCCTTGTTTTCTAAAAAAATATACTTCATCATTGTTGTTTGTCCCTATTGTTTTCACCATCTATTTGCTTTCACCATCTCCTTGTTTTCTAAAAAAATATACTTCATCATTGTTGTTTGTCCCTATTGTTTTCACCATCTATTTGCTTTCACCATCTCCTTGTTTTCTAAAAAATATATAATAATGGCATAATGGTAATACCCTCCCTCCCTCATAGTTCAACAACAACTCTACTGATGAGAAACTATCAATCAAAGAATTGGGGCCTAACACAAGATACTAGCTGACTAAAATTTCACTTACCATTGGAATTATTCTAATTCCCACAAAATCAACTAAAATCCATTTGCATCATCTGTCAGCAGAAGCTTTATATGGCAGGGGGTGAAGTTTTAGTACACAAGCTGTTATTTGGTACGTATCCAAGTCCTTATACAGAAGAGTCCTCATTTTAGGGGTTAGAATAGAGGGATTGTATACAGAGGTGTCCTCATTTCAGGGGGTTAGAATAGAGGTGTGTCCACTGGTATAACATTGTGTGTGCTATCAAAAGAGCTATTGAATGAAGTATGCTGTACCATATCATGTTACAATGCCTTGAAGAACCTTTTAACATTTCAATAATATACAATCATACAATAATAGATTGATACAGTCTGTTATGCTGGAACCAGAAAGTTCAGAGGTCATCCAACAGGTGCTGGATACAGCTCTTCCAGTGATACAACACTTAACCACAGACATCAATTTAGAGGTACAACTACAATTAAACTACATATGGCAATAATATGGGGAGTGAGCATAGTTTGGAAAGGATTGTTATGGACAAAGGTCCTTAAGACTACATGTAATACAAATATAGTATGATGCTTGAGGTCACCCCAATAATGTCAACATCTCCACATAAAGCACTGATAGCTGCTACTACCGTACAGTGGAACCTTTCTATTCCACCTCCTCAAACAATTATTTGGATGTCCCAAATACAGCTTGTGTTAAGACTTCACCCCCTGAAATGAGGCCACCTCTCTATAATCAGGTCAGTTAAATTTGCTCTAAGGTGTCCAAAATAGAGAGGTTCCACTTTATAGCTCTGAGAACCACAATGTATAATTATATTATTATCAATTTAGATGCAAAATACAGCAATAGAGGTACTTGAGGACATAGATTCAATGCAAGGACATACACAGTGATTGGACAGTGGAATAAATTAAATTATGACACATAATTGTCAGCAGTTACAATAAAATTTAGTGATAATCAGTTCCTTTTAACCTTGTACACCACTTTATCAACATAGTCTATGATGGAATCAGTTTTAATGGTGTGTACATGCTCCACATTGGGAAAACCTTGCAATGTGACATCATAGTTCTGCTGTTCCTTCCATCTAGAACATGCCATTAAGCTCTTGATATTAACAGTTCCATCTCCATTGCCGTATATTGTCTTCGGCTGTTTATCTGGGAAATCTCCTTTGCCGTAAATAAACTGGAGAGGTGTGTGTTTTTGGGTGCCGTAGAGGCAATGTAAGGTGACATTGGGAGGAGGGAGTGATCCGGTCAAACCTTCAATTTCTTTAAACATCTCGTATCCTCTTTCATACTTCATGGCCTTGAACAAGTCTTGGTATTCCCAAGCACTGAAATTTCTGTCGGGAGTCACTATGATAAAGTCATCTTTTGTCCATGTATCAGAAGGAAAAGGCAAGAGCCAGGCAGTAGACGGGTATGTCCGTTGACCATTTCTCCCTTCTCCATTGGGAACAATCCATATTCCTTCATTGTCACCAGAAGTTATGGCTTTGGCAGCCTTGGCACTGCCATGCCACACACCCGAGATCGTAATATAATCGCTGATGTATTTGTCTTTCCAGTTCTGGTCCACGACCTTGGTGAGGAAGAAGAGGGAGGTCAGAGCACCCATGCTGTGTGTAATGAGGACAACCCTCTGGTTATTGTTATTTGAGTATGTGGTCTCGACAAGAGTCTTTAGTCTGTCATAATAACCTTGCTGGATATATTGGGCTGGTGGGTGAAAGGAAAGAAGGGAGGGAGAGAGAGATGGTAAACTTGTAATCTCTTATAACAACCATAGATGCTAGTGAGGTCAATGCCCAGGTCAAGGACATCATTCCAGGGTGCACACCCTGAAGCCAATTGCCAAACTGGCGACTCAACATAGCCATTGATACTAATGTCTCTATAGACAACAAAGTTCTTTTTGATGTCACTCATTCAGAACCTGTTCTCACTTCCTCAAAGATTAATATTTTATAGTCTAAAGAATTTCTATCACTCCTTTCACCTTGTTCTCTTCCTTCTCCCCTTTCTATTCACCTCTTTCTATCCCCCCCCCCCCCTTTTATCTCCTCCATTTCTCCCACATACCCCTATCTCCTGTCAGTTATTATACACATACACACACATCACTCACTTGGTGAAAACCTCCAGTCATAAGGAGCTCCAACAATGTTCTTTCCCCGGATATAACCTTTACTAACAGTGCTTTACCATTGCATGAAAATAGTCTGTAGGACCAAAGAATTTTATGCTGGGATCTAGATATTCCACTGTTTCTGTGCCACCAAATCCTGGAACACGAACTTGGACTCCTGGTGAATTGTTATACTGACCACTAGAAGCATTGTACACAAGTCTATAGCAATAAAATGAAATGTAGGTTATTAATCAGAGTGGAAACTTCACTATTGAAGGCTAGGACTATTCATGATGAACAAGGAGAGTAGGACTATAGCAACCATCCATGGTAAAATATAAGGCAGTGATTTCAAGGTTAGTTTTTTTTGTTTTGTTTTTTTTGTTTTGTTTTAAGTACACTTTTGCCTGGCAATGTTTAATTTCTCACATCCAGCAACACAGTTATAGTCCATAACTCCATCTACACAATCAGCTAGCAAAGTTCTCTGTACATAGCCTGCAATATTGTACTGAAAGTTCCATGTACATAGCCAGCAATCGTACTGAGAGCTTCGCATACATCACCACCTAGGTAATCACGCTTCATGCAGAGCAATTGCTTGTCTCTAGGGATGCATGAACCATTCTGAAATCTACTGATTGAAGCATCCTCTTATTCATACATAATTATAGAAAATTAATGATATTTTTTTATAGCATATGCTGTGAAGACAAATAAGTCCATGATAGGTAGTGTAATGAATCCCACCTTGAAAGTACACTGACCTCAGGTTGTCTGAAAGACAGTCCACTTTGCCACCAGGTAGAAGATCAGTAACTGACAACCAGAGAGTGATAAAGTCCTCTGTATGCTTTGTACATATGAAATGAAGAGCGGTTGTCTTGTTTAGCTTTCCCTCCAACTGGTTGCCAAGGATACCTGGAACTAATCATCAAGATCATGAATAACTCTATACCATTACAGTGGATGTTCCAGACACCTTGGGACAAGTTAAAGTGTCCCCATTAGAGAAGTGGCCTCATTTTAGGGGATAGAAGTTGTATTAACATACAGAGGTGGCCACTGTAGTACCTCCTATCAAAACAAAGTTAATTTAAACAAACTGCTATGTGGTTTTAAATATTCCAGTTGTAAGTACATGGACAAGAACTATTACCTGAAAAGCTAGTTAGTAACAAAAAGATGAATGGGCTCTGAAGGATGTTACCACCCTCTCAAAGAAACCTTCCTGTTCATTATAATAATGAACATCTCAGTTTACCAATCATGAGACACATGTGACCACAACAAACATAGCCTACCACAACAAACATAGCCTACCACAACATACTCTAACCACACCACCACAAGTAGCTAGGAAATGAGTCATCAATGGTATTTGTTATTATATAACATCAGAAAAGCTACCTATATCTAGTACTCGGGGATTGCACACCTTTCCTGATAGGTCTCTTTCCACACAGTCCCCTTCTCTACCAGACAGACTAGAGCAGCTAGCAGAACAGATTAAAGTGGGCAGTATATTAGCCCCACCCCAATCCCACTCACCCTTACTTATCCTCCACAAAATTCACACCACATACACAGCTGTAAAGCCTACTTGTAAGAACTCTACCCAGTTCTACATAGCTAGTTAACAATATTACATACTAATAACTATTGGAGAGCTCGGTTGACTCCGACTCCAGCTAACCTCCAATACTAGAATTACACAGAAAATTAGAAGCAGCTTCTTCATCTTAGTACCCCGTGCACGTGTGCGTCCTCCTCTCCGCCTCTTCTTTTCACTTCTCGAGAGCGCAGCTTTACACACACACGTATACGCACGTACACACACACACACACCTTCAACCCTGCCACGTCAATACAGCAGTATAGATTAACCGCGGCTATTATCGGACGGAAGTAGTTTACGGACACTTACACTTGCGCAGTTCATAAAAGTTGAATAGAGGCGCGGGAAAATTAATTTTTTGCAGATTGGTGTAGCTGGATCAATTGAGAAGTGCTAAAGAATTGGTATGTTTAAATTAACGTGTAACAGAGAATCACGCTTATGAATCGATGATGGTTAATTTTGATTTTTGTAAAACTATCAACAAAAATGGGTTGTAAAAATGTTCCTAAAGTTCTTCCTACCCAAAAATTCCACCCATTCTTTAAATAGAAGCATAATGTATATCAAAACAGAGCATTTTTAACACTGAATTAGAATATACAAAAATCGTTTAAATACCAGTTAAAGTGGATATTTTACAGTAAATATAGAGTACCCATGGAGGCAATTACTGGACAGAGCACAACCACACAATAAAGTAGAACCTCCCTTATACAGGCAGTCTGGTTTTAGGGGGTGCCCATAACTTGGATTTGCCCATATCTCAGAATAAAGGAAGATGTAATGTTATGAACCCTATGTATTACAAAAAAAAAAAGATAATTTGGTTTGTTTCTCGGTCTCCATTCTTCTCCTTTTGCTTGCCATAGTAGTATGCCATGCACATGCTCAGTATGGACATTGAACCATGCCCACAATTACATAATATGTATTATTGAAAGGTCAAAGTTCCAGATATAGCTGCCCGGTTGAAGGAGGTGCTGGTATCTTGGGAGTCCCGGATAAGGGAGGTTCTACGGTATAAACTACTCCAGACAACCACTGTGGTCACAGTCTCAACATAAAATTGTTTACATGTCATAGAGTAAACAATGGCTTGTGCAAGGAAGAGTGTGAATTGGGCTTTTGAAGATCTAGAGAAGGCAGTTGGTGAAATACAGGAAGGATTATTGTCAGTCAGAGAGGCGGCTGCTAAATACAGTGTACCAAAAAGCACAATTCATGATCATGCCTGCTTGAAAGTCAAGCAGGATTCACGTCTGGGACCAGCACCTGTATTAAGAGAAGATGAAGAAGAATAATTAGTGAAATGGGTTATTAAAATGGTGGAAATTGGATATGGCCAATGTAAACAAGTATATATGTATAGAATGCTGGATAAAAATGGAAGGCTTAACCTCTTTACCGATATTCTCTTAGGTAGAGATTTTTGGAATGTATCGATATTAGACCAAGTACACAGATTGAGACAGAAGTGAAACTTGGATGAGTGCAATATAATATGTAATCTATGGTGTGTACAGATTTCAATAAACAAACATTTGTTAACTGTGGTCTGTGGAATCATAACCCATGCATCTTTACCCTTTTTATATCTTGCCCTTGTACACTAGGCAACTTTCAGACAACCAAGTTGCTATAGTTCAAATTTGCCTGGTGTGTGGGGGCCAAATAACTCACACTTCTGAAGAAGTGTCCGATAACTGCCACGATTGTCCGGTAACTGCTGCCGCGACATAGTAGTGTTTATTCTTAATTGGAATCCAGCACAAGCAGAGTTAACACTTCTCTCTCAGTTCCTTAATAGAGCATGCCCCAAGCTTACAGAAAAGTTACACAGCCACATGGATTTCAGTTCTCAGCCGTAGCACATACGCCACTACCGCAAACCTTGTAAACTACCTCCGTTAATCTACGTTCCGTGTACAGAATCTTGTATTACTTTTTAGTGCACAGATTATGGGTAGGGTATCCGGTGGTTAGTTTATTGATAGTCTGTCTTCCCTTAACTTGGCTGGGCGAGTTAAAACGGTACACACGTAGCATCTTAAAGGTACGTGCCTGCATCATGCGTTGTAATAATAATAAGGGAGTGTGTGGTATCTTCGCAGATCACTGCTTTTTGTCGACCCTTTTCCTATCACCCAAGAACTTTATAAGTGGCCTACTATCAAGATAGAGTCTGGTACAATTGTCAGAGTTTTAGTCCAGCATCCTTCATGGTGGGTGACTTGTTGCCAAGTAGGCCAGCACTAATGGTGTCATAGTATTGAGGGGAGGGGTGGGGTTGGGTTTGTAGTAATGGGGTTGATGAGATGGGAAGAGGTGAAGATAGTATCTCTCTAGCCAGACCCTTTACCTCCTTTTAATAATGATGATATTCCTCCCAAGTTATCTTTTCTTCAGAGTAAAGGGTCTGGCTACACAGGACTAGGGAGAGGGTATAACACAACTCCTCTAGTACTAATATAAAAGACAGGGGAAAGTGAAATGGTTCTCATCCTCAGAGTTCTGGTTACAGTGCATGGGTTGGAATAGGTGGGGGAGTTCCACTGTATCCTTGTTTCAGGGTGTTGGAATAGAGGAGTTCTACTATATAGAGGTGTCCTCATTTCAGGGAGTTGGAATAGAGGAGTTCCACTGTATATAGAGGTGTCCTCATTTCAGGGGTTTGGAATAGAGAGGCTCCAACTATATACAGAGGTGTCCTCATTTCAGGGGTTTGGAATAGAGAGGCTCCAACTATATACAGAG
This sequence comes from Diacarnus erythraeanus, assembly GCA_964016965.1. Taxonomy (NCBI): domain Eukaryota; kingdom Metazoa; phylum Porifera; class Demospongiae; order Poecilosclerida; family Podospongiidae; genus Diacarnus; species Diacarnus erythraeanus. The sequence continues at coordinate 1,513,994 of OZ024684.1, read as the reverse complement.
GTGTCCTCCAGCTAGAGAGTTGGAATAGAGGGGTTCCACTGCATACAGAGGTATCCTCATTTCAGGGTGTTGGAATAAAGGAGTTCTACTATATAGAGGTGTCCTCATTTCAGGGAGTTGGAATAGAGGAGTTCCACTGTATACAGAGGTGTCCTCACTTTAGGGTGTTGGATTAGAGGAGTTCCACTGTATACAGAGGTGTCCTCATTTCAGGGGGTTGGATTAGAGGAGTTCCACTGTATACAGAGGTGTCCTCGTTTCAGGGGGTTGGATTAGAGGAGTTCCATTGTATACAGAGGTGGTTCCACTGTATACAGAGGTGTCCTCATTTCAGGGGGTTGGAATAGAGGAGTTCCACTGTATACAGAAGTGTCCTCATTTCAGAAAGTTGGAATAGAGGGGTTACAGAGGTGTCCTCACTTTAGGGTGTTGGAATAGAGGAGTTCCACTATATACAGAAGTGTCAGGTGTTGGAGTTCCACTGTATATAGAGGTGTCCTCATTTTAGGGCTCTGCCTTTCCTGAATGTACAGACACATTCTCCTCTAATTTCTGCCCTTTGAGTTAATTATGTTATTTTCAGATTCAAGGAAATATGTAGGAAAGAGCGTCTATGTTAAAACAATTTCCTTAGACAATTCAACTGTGTAATGATACTGTACATCTACATTGAGATGTGTGTACAGTGGAACTCCCCCTGAAATGATGACACCTCTATATACAGTGGAACCCCTCTATTCCAATCCCTAAAATGAGGATACCTCTGTATGCAGTCATTCCAACCTCCTCAAATGAGACACCTCTAATCAGGACACTTAATAAATCTGTCCCAAGGTGTTCTGAATAGAGAAGTTCCACTATTATGCAGTGTGTTAGCTACAGGTATAGTCTGCATACACAGTGAAATAGTTACCCATGCCATATGCACTGTGGCACAGCTCCAGATACTATAAAAATAAGAACATGTCTCCTTGGTAACTGGATTATCTAATTATTAGCGGTACAGTTTATTGAATTAGTCTACCCTCTCTAAAATGATCTAGTAGTTATGAGGTGTGGTAGTTCTTTGGAAATGTTGTTCCTTCTAGTGGCGTGGTTGGTAGACAGTTATGTTGGTGTTGTAGCTGTAGGTGGTACAGGCCCTGTGTAGTCTTGTGGTTTTTCAGCTGAAAATTATTAATGTTTATCAACCAGGTACTATTAGCACACCTGTGTAATAATAGAACCTCTGGGGAAACTGGCACTGGCACTGGCATTCACCATGCTAAGGGCTCAACATTTTGTGTCAAAGTTGAAATGTTACTGGAGTGTTTTCTGAGAATACTGTGTATAAACTTTTTTTTTAACAAGATGAATATGTTCTATGCACAAGGGTGATGTAAAACCTGTTTTTTTGTGAAAAACCTTTTGTGCTTAGAACAGAGGTAATTGAATAGTAGTCTCATGTTACTATGTAGTTTTGGGATACTAGTAAGGTATTTGAATCAATGGGTAGGTTCCTTGTGGACATCTATAAACATTCCATTTGAGTGAAAGGACAAGGTTGTTCTTCATTTGTTAGTGGAATGTTTTACTCAGTTCTCTGGAACAGATAGAGTAGTAATCAACCTAATCTGGTTACCCTTTAGCTCTCTGGAACAGATAGAGTAGTAATCAACCTAATCTGGTTACCCTTTAGTTCTCTGGAACAGATAGAGTAGTAATCAACCTAATCTGGTTACCCTTTAGCTCTCTGGAACAGATAGAGTAGTAATCAGCCTAATCTGGCTACCCTTTAGCTCTCTGGAACAGATAGAGTAGTAATCAACCTAATCTGGTTACCCTTTAGCTCTCTGGAACAGATAGAGTAGTAATCAGCCTAATCTGGCTACCCTTTAGCTCTCTGGAACAGATAGAGTTGTGATCAACCTAATCTGGTTACCCTTTAGCTCTCTGGAACAGATAGAGTAGTAATCAACCTAATCTGGTTACCCTTTAGCTCTCTGGAACAGATAGAGTAGTAATCAACCTAATCTGGCTACCCTTTAGCTCTCTGGAACAGATAGAGTTGTGATCAACCTAATCTGGTTACCCTTTAGCTCTATGGAACAGATAGAGTTGTGATCAACCTAATCTGGTTACCCTTTAGCTCTCTGGAACAGATAGAGTAGTAATCAACCTAATCTGGTTACCCTTTAGCTCTCTGGAACAGATAGAGTAGTAATCAACCTAATCTGGTTACCCTTTAGCTCTCTGGAACAGATAGAGTAGTAATCAACCTAATCTGGTTACCCTTTAGCTCTCTGGAGCAGATAGAGTAGTAATCAACCTAATCTGGTTACCCTTTAGCTCTCTGGAACAGATAGAGTAGTAATCAACCTATTCTGGTTTTTAATCTCCCCTCCCACTCAGTAAATGGGTAGAATGAATTGAATGCATTCCGTTTCACTGATTATTTATCAAATTTTTGTAGAGTAGGACAATATCACTCTCAGATCTCTGATGCTGTTAGCTATATATACCATGCATGGTAGGGCTTTGGGTAGAATAGCAGTCAGTTTTTTTAGGTATGGGCAAGGAAAAAATGCTTTGATTTCTACTCAGCTATTGCTAATTAAATCAGCACACCCACACACACACACACCAGACTGTTTGTGCTTCACTGGGAGGAAACTGGTTAGTTGGAGGAAGGAATTGGAATCGTTTAAGAGAGAAGGATTATTGGTACAGTATATAGATTTTTAGAGGGTGGTTTCTTGTGAATTGGTGTGATGACTTAACTCCATAACTTATGAAGGCCACACTCACAACCATGCTCATAGGGACCATATATATCATGAAAGCAGATACCTAAAAGATGGATGGTTCTTAAAAACAAAAGAAGCACCCGGATACCAACTTATTTCACTTAATTAGATAACAGCTAGCCTGTTTAGTGTGCATATCTATGGAAGTTTGCTGGAGAAATATTGAAGTTTTATAAGCACTTCAGTTATTTGGATTACTAATTCACTCAAGTCACAGGCTGCAGCCTGTCTTAAAAGTTGCTGGAGACCTGAATATTGGAATTCGTGTCTATACTAACCTCAATTATGCATTAGAGGACAATGAGCACATAGAAATAATAACGATTAATTCACTTATCCAGCTTCCAGAAAAATAAATAGTAAAAAATCTGTGGCCAGAGGTGCAAGTTTCCACTATAACTTTCCGTATACACTTGTGTAAAACTATTCATTAAAATTATAGTATGAAGCCTGTATAATTATATTCAGTTCCTTGACTCCACAACACTGCATAAACTACTCCAGATTATCTGTAGAGCTGCTGAACTCTTTCTTGGTATCAATAACTAAGGAATTTAATAGAATCCAGTTCCATGAAATGAGGGTACCTCTGTATATAGTGGAATCCCTCTATTCCAACCCCTCCCCAAAATGTGGACACCTCTGCATATAGTTGACCCCCTCTATTCCAATTTCATGAAATAAGGACACCTCTGTATACAGTAGAATCCCTCTATTCCAACCCCCTGAAATAAGGGTACCTCTGCATACAGTAGAATTACTTCACCCCCTGAAATGAGACCACCCCTCTAATCAGGACACATTGATTTGTCCCAAGGTGACAGAATAGCGAGGTCCCACTCCATTACTGGCATAATATGATGCCTATTCACCCTAGCCTTCTGAGTCCTGAGACTCCTGACCAACTGAAAAATACTAAAACAATAATACGCTCAAATAATTATGTACATAAAGTGTCTAGCCTAATTATATAATGTTGCATAATTCTTGGTTTGTGGTTAGCTGATGCTGAGAGATTGTAAACTAACCCTTCACATGCCTTTCCTGTACTATATATGCATGCTCCTCTTAGTGAGGTGGAAGTAAAGCTCTTTATCAATTGGATTGGAATGGAGGATAATGAGGGAGTGGATTGGATAGAATATGGTAAAAGTGTTTCCCCAGAAAAACTGAGTGCTGTGATATCACATCAAAAGGGTACATTGGAACCTCTCTCATGAGTGCTACATATCCCACCTGAGAGCCTACAATATCCCATCTGAACGACTACATATCCCATCTGAGTGACAGCATATCTCAAGGAGTGACTGGCTATATATCCCATCTGAGTTGACCACACATCTCAACTTAACGGATTGACCAAGGAGTCTACTAAATGTACTTTATTTTGCTAGATGTTTTTATATACTCTGCTCTCTCTCTCTCATAGCAATATGTAGTGAAATGACATAATTCCAGGAAAAACCATTAGCCCCAACTAGTCTTGTAGTTGTGCTTTGTCTGACTGTTGCTGTACAGCTGTGTGATGTGTAAATAACAATGACTAGGAGACTGTAGCCTAGTTACGGTTAAGGAATGGATGGACTGACTGACTGGCTGGCTATGGAGCTGTTTAGAGTTTTCGCTTTGGACTACTATCCAAAGCTTCTTTATAGAAGATTGTGGAACCCTTGAAAAAGGGATACTCTGAAATAAGGATCAGGACACTAATAGTGTAGAACCTATCACTTTATTAATCAAGACACTTTATAGTGTAGAACTTATCAGTTGAGGACACTTCATTACACTTTATTATTCAGGACACTATAATTCAGGACACTAATTACAGTTCTATACTAATAGTGTAGAACTTTGAGGACACTTAATTATTCAGGACACTGATTACAGTAATAGTATAGTAGTCAAGGACACTTTATTATTCAGGTCACCTATTATAGCTCCAATGGAACTGGTAGCACCCTGAATTGAGGACACTCAGGAGTCCCAAGTGAATACTTTAGGATTATATTGTATCACTTCTACAATAAAGTCCAGAATAGATGGGCTCAAGTTCTACACTTAATACAGTAGAACTCCCCTCTATTCCAACCCCCTGAAACGAGGACACCTGTATACAGTGGAACTCCTCTATTCCAACCCCCTGAAATGAGGACACCTCTGTATACAGTGGAACTCCTCTATTCCAACCCCCTGAAATGAGGACATCTCTGTATACAGTGGAACTCCTCTATTCCAACACCCTGAAATGAGGACACCTCTGTATACAGTGGAACTCCTCTATTCCAACACCCTGAAATGAGGACACCTCTGTATACAGTGGAACTCCTCTATTCCAACACCCTGAAATGAGGACACCTCTGTATACAGTGGAACTCCTCTGTTCCAACCCCCTGAAATGAGGACACCTACAATGGAATCCCTCTATTCCAACTCCCTGAAATGAGAACACCTCTTTACTAAGGACACTTGGATACGAGCTTCTGTATTTATCACATAAATAGAACTTTATCTCCTGAAACGAGCCCACCCCTCTAATCAGAATAGTTTGACTTGTCCCAAGGTGTCTGTAATAGAGCTTCCACCGTAGCTATAACAAGGACATTTTTTTCCTTCACAATAGTGAGTATTGTGTATCAGCTACAAACTTTGTCGTGATAAAAATTATATCTAATCCTGAATTTTAACCCACAAAACATTCTGAGCTCTATTATGTTATACTGTTTCATGACACAGATGGCGCATTACCACCAAGCTACTCCCCCAGCCCAAGAGAACCATGGTATAAACTATAGTCCATCTGATACTGGCAAGATGTCTGATGAAGCTAGAAAGAAGTACGATCTCTTCTTCACACAGCTCTGCAAGTACCGAGATGCACTGCCAACGAATTTGAAAAATCGGATGACCATTTCCAGCATGAAGGAACTTGCAATGTCTCTGTTGGATGACACTGTGTTTGATATTGTCCAGGAACTTGAGGATATACAGTCCCTCAGCGAAAGGAAACTTTTGAACAAACGCATGAAAGTTGTTGGTCAACACAAGATGATGAAACTTGAATTGGCAAAGAAGCATAAAGAAGATATAGCCAAGTGTAAGAACAAACCTCATTACTTGCCACTATTAAAGAAAGAACACGATGAAGAAAAGGAAGCACTTGAAAAGAAACTAGCAGAGAAGGTGAAAATGACAGATCAGGAAGTGATTTTAGAGCTTGATCAAATTCTGAGTGATCAGCAATCTACATTGTTTCAGGCAGCTGTCCCCTTCTTCTCGGTTACCAATAATGCACAGGAGATTCAGGTCCAGATCCATATTTTGAGATTTATACAGAAACTCTCACAGCTTAAGGATCCTAAACAGATGTGAACACTATGTGTGGGGCTACATTACATTGTAGATATACTCCAACCTTAGAAATGAAGGTCAGAGTTTAAAGTTTACATATATGGACATTTCTTCTTATTATGATGTCAGTGATTTCATGCACACATCAGACAGTGTCAGCAGAAAAAGACCTTCTTCCCCTTTTTATGTGTATTTACATGAATGAAATCTGATCATATATTCATTATACAGAGATCCACTGACTGGGTTGTGATTGTTCCTAAATTGTGCAATATCTTGTGTCAAAGATCTTTTTTGTCTTGTTCCTGCACTTCAATTACTCATGTTTGACTATCAGCCATGGTGTGTGTCATAATGGTTACATGTATGGCTTGAATCAACAGTATTTGATTGAGTTGCTGCAGTCATTTTGCTCAATGAATATTGATAGAATAACAGCCCCTCCCCCTCACCCTTCATAAAATGAATATCTTGAAATGAATTTTCATGTGGTCTGTTCTTTCGAATTCTATCACATTAATACCATGCCTGCATGAAAATTGTTTTTCAGAAAGTGCTTAGTCATGACCTTGAAAATGTCTATCTGTTACATGTCATGTGTTTGACTACAGCCACCTGTGACGTGTTCGACTGAGAGAATACAGCCACCCGTGTGTAAAGTATTCAAGTCATTATCTCTATAGTACCCTTATAACTATCTCATCATGTTGCTGTTCACATGGGACTAGCTTTCACTACCTCACACACATAATCGGTTTCTCATGAACAGTATAATTATTTCCTGTGTAGAGTCAGTTATAGATCCATTGGATATATATTTACAGTCTCTATGAGACTGTTGAGAACATCACAGTTTTACAAAAATAACCAGACATAAAATATAAAGTGGTTGACAGTAAAGATGGACAAACTCTAGCTTATTGTGCACCTTGAATTCATTGATCTAGATAGTTTGGAAGGTGAGAGAGTTCTGTGTTGGGTTTTTGGTAAACAGTTTTCTTTTTGTAGAGACAGATACCATGATTCCAAATCCTACAAAAAGAAAAAAATAAATAAAATTTAAATAATAATAAATAAATAAAAAGATTTATTTTAGTACAGCAAGAATATTACGTACATTAGCAAAGGCTTTAAATAGCACTAGTGTTGCCATAACAAGGTCAGTTTTAGTTAAACAAGTCATGCACAGGTACTACAGGTAAATTTTGCCTCTTTCTTTTGTTGTTGTTAAAAAAAAAAAAAAAAAAAAAAAAATTGCATCAGTCATGCATAACAAAGTATATTTGAAAGCTCAGCCTTACCAACACCAAACATCACACAATGCAGTCATGCAAGACTTTAAAGACATGTTATCAGTGTGTCTACAGCACACAAGAACAACCAACATTACTATCATAAACACCACACCACCCCCATTCATTTGGTACTGCAACAGAGACAGTGTAGCCTCTAATTACATACATTATTTTTAGTTTTGACTGGCTGAGTGTCACCACTCACCAGTCAAATAGTGAGATGAGCAACAAAATTTGTGCAATGTGGTAGTTGTGGGTTCTAATGAAAGAGGAAACAAGGAGGAAATACATTTATCTCCATGACAACTAATTGACAGCTGATGGATGTTGACTGGAATTCATCATTTAAGGAAAAAATTCCTGTCCTAATTACAGGGATGGACTGTATAATTATATATAGGAAACTTTGTACCCAAAACAGCTTAGTATTTCATTGTTTAATCATCTCAAGGTAGCTACATACCTCCAAGGAAGGACAGGAGATCTTGTATACTCTATAACTTTGGACAGATGGAATTGTAGGCTTTAATATGATCATGGTAGAGTTCTGTTCGTCTTGTCTTAAGAATTCAACTTTATAGTTTGTCTTAAGACAGATCTCTGCTCTGTGGTTGAATTTTCTAGAAGAGTCTTCCCCCTCAGAGTTGGAAATTGGGCGGACTGACCTTCCATGAAGCCTTCTCTATAATTATAATATCAAATTAAAAATGTTAAAAATGTCATATAGAGGGATATAGAATATGGAGGGAAAAGGATTCTTCCCCTTCTCCCCCAACCCACCCAAATATATATAGGCAGGAGGTGAACTGCCAAAGATATTTTTTGGTAGTGATAAAGGACCCTTCAAAATAACTAAAAGTTACTACCATCTGTTTTTTTTCTAGCCTCCAAGATAAGGATGGGCTCTCTATAAGGGACATGCAGTAGACTGTTCATCATTATCTTGTCACTCCACCAAAGTCATAGAATATAATAGCACATTCACCTACCAGCTCATTTACAAATGTCAGTTCTTCTCTAGTGAGGAGTCTGACTTGATTCTGCCTGAAGTATTTCTGTCTGTCCCCTCTGTGGTCTCCCAAACACCAACCTCCTGACTTAAACTGAATGTTGGTGATCAAAGCACCATATGTGAACCGAAGCTCATTCATCTCTCTGTCTCCCAGCCAGTCTTTCAATGCTATACCACTATTTGTCATATCAGACTATAGAGAGAGAGAGAGAGAGAGAGAAAAAGTATGAAAAAGGAATGAAGGATATCTTTAAAATAATGTCAATTAAGTATAACGCAAGTTTTCTGGAAACCTTGGAACAATTAAACCCCTGAATAGCGAGGGGTGGCCTCATTTCAAGGAATGAAATTCTGTTAATAACAAGTGTCCTTAATATGGAAGACTGCTAAGTTGCACTTTTCAACATCTCATGATGATTATATAGCAGGTGGCAGACAAGTGGTGGGTGTCATAGTAAATACTGATATCAACAGAATCTTATAACAGCACATTAGATCATGCAGATCTGAGGCCTGGATAATGATTCCAGGTAGCAGTCCTAAAACATTTGGGGGGAATTACTTTGATATAAAATCTATTTCATTTCCATTCCCTCACTAAACTGGAAATGAGTGCATGATGAGGCTACACTCTGTGGAATCTTGGGAATAGAATAAACTAGAATAGCAAATGTTATGTTAAAGGTAAGGCACAATATCTGTTCTTTATACTGTGCCAAACTTGCCATGGGTACAATAAAGCTTCATTCATCCCCAATAATGCTAATAATCTTAATTTCTGGACAAGACCTCATTCATACTAGATTATTATTACATTAGTACTCACACTTCTGTCTGTGACTGGATATCTCAACACCGTCTTATTGTTAATAGGATTCTCCATGAAGTAATGGATGACTTTGTACAGAACTTGTGATGTTATGTTATTCAAAGTGTATCCAGTTTGATTGAATATGATTAAACTATGAAGGATGCTGCCATTAGACCTGTAGGATGAGGAAAGAAACATTTTTGTAACAAGGAAACAGATATTTTATCCGATGGTTATCTCAACATTAGCTAATGATGAGATAAACAGAAAATAGTCAAACCATCAAATTAGAAAAATCCTTGTTTGCAGTATAACTTAACAGTGAAAGTAATAATAAATTGTATTCCTATCATTAAACCACAAATTATGAATCCTATTTCTTGGGATCCAAAGGGGCCATTTTTAAAATGTGTACACAGTTTATTATCTTGGGGAAACATTGACTGGTTTCATCAGGTTTCATGAACTTCAACCAGTTATGTGGCTATTCCCCTTACAGAGTAACAAAGGCATGATGAAACTTGAACTAAATATTCATGAAATTCACATGAATAGAAGAGTTAAAGGTGCTACAGTGTGAAAATTATCAAACAGTGAAGTCAGAGATTACAATTTACCAATCAAAGAAGGTTTTGATAATCATGCTTTCCTAGAATTATGTATGTGTATGAACACAACACTAGGTCTGTCACAACAGAATCTGAACTTGGGAAGTCCTAACTGATGGCTGTTTTAAACTACAAATATTAATATCATGTGATGTACCTACCTGTAGGCAACAATGTATGGAGCATATTGGGAATGTGTTTTGTAGACAAAGAAGGAACCATCTCTGTGTTCTTTCCTCAATATCTGCTCAGCTTGAGAGAGGGATTTCACGCTTCCATGAAGCCAGGAGATATCAGGCTATAAGATAAAGACATTTGGCTCTTGATACAATGCATACAGAATAGCTAACCCAATGATCTATTTACTATGTACAAGTTTCACTGTCTATAAACAGGTTTATTAGCCAACTTTACCCCTACTACAGACAGTTTAGGTTTACTAGCCAACTAGCTTCTCCAATTAGGAGACCATCATGCATGACTACAGACTACCTTTGGTGGTGTGCAGGTGAGCTGGACATTAAATAGATGGTTCTGTATAAGTGGTCTTCTCTGTGCCTCTTGTATCAGGTCATAAAGTGAATTAAAGACAGCTCCATTGGGAGTGATGTTGTATAGAACACCAGCAACTGGATCTTTTCTGCTCTCTATCACCACATGTTTTACACTAGCCTCATGTCTGCAAAAATTATAATAACTTTCTAATATCACAGCTCATAGAGTTACCCAAACTATGTCACTTCCTAAAATTCTATTATAGTAACAACACTCTGCTTGTGATTCCCAGTAAACCATTGAGTAGCTACTGGTGTGTATACATACTTCCATAGTAGGTGGTTTTTGGATTTCTTGGGAATTTTCTAACAGTACATGCTTATGTCATGCATCTGTAGAGATGTGGCAGTATTTGTTGTGCAGCCACAACAATTAGTACAGTGGTTTTAGATAACTCTTGCAAATTTTTTAATAGAGCATAAAATCCACCATCAGACCAATTCTGTCAACTAATCATGCAGTTTGTGCTCTAAATAATTTCTGCAAGATTTGCACAAAATTAGAAATGTACTCCAGAGACACCAGCCACCTCATGACAACTGTTCTACAATCTATTATGTGTGAACAATGGTAGCTGAGTAGACAGTATATGGGAAAACCACACTCCTCTATGTACAATGGCTAATGTTTCACTGACATGACTTTGAAGTAGCTACACTTGTTGAGTTTCAATGAGCTTGTGGATTAGGTTGTACCATAACAGAAGGGAGCTCAGTGTAAATGATAGTTGTGTATACCCAAATGAAACTGTAGCATCAGCTACAAGATCACAAAGTGTACAGTGACAACTGGAGAGTATATTCACAAAGATCACAGATGTATTAGGAAAACATACAGGATTCTTCATTGTGGACTTCATTGCCAAAATCAGCTTAACAAATATTTCTTGGAAATCATTATTATTCCATGGCAACAATGTATTATTAATGAGCTCAGAGAGTCACATGGGAGTTGGTTTTGTACTTACATAAATGAAACTGCATATTTCCCACGATAGCTTTCACTTGTTCTGACTAAGAAGGAACCATTTCCTGCATCAAAATCATGCAGTATAGTTCTTGCCTCTCTTCTTGAAAGAGTCCCATGAAACCAACTGAAATAGATAGCAAAGTATGATAAAATATGATGACATGACATTCTTAATACAAAACTCTACCACACACATCTCATAATCAAGTTGATTAAGGAACACACTGCAAGGCACTTATGTTACTGCATAATTCAGCATTAATTTTAATTAATTTTAATGTGATATAAATTAATTATAATTGGCTTATTAAAAGCATTTCTGATAATTGGAAGACTATATTTACCATTAGTATAATTATGCAGTAATTGCATAGCTAATTTCTCTGTGAATGCATTTTACTCTCAAACTTTCAGTATGTAGCTAGTCTTAAGTATAATAAATACCTTTGTGTCAAATGTTTTAGCTGTCTCTCATTAACCTATTGATTGAAAATATTGCATGATGAAGGGAACTGAAGTCTGCAGTTAATAATTTCCTTTACCTCTAGTTTCTGATCTTCAAACTCCACTATGTGCAGACTAGGAGGGTAGAATGAAACAGAACATTCATGCCATTTCTAGAGAGTGAATGGTAGAGATTATGAACTGTACTAAAGAACTGCAGGGTATTATCTTGTAGTGGTTGTGACCATGAGTTGACATGATTAAATCTGGCTATTAGCTAATGATCATTTTGGTAATGCAGCCAACTTCACTATAGCTGATACCCATTGTGGAACATAGAACACATTATAAACTATGTGAGCTATTAAAATGTTGTAGTTTGGAACTGCAGACCTTAAGCCCAGCCTAACCCTGTGAGAGGAAAAGTTCCAGTGAACATAAGATTCACCCCTTCTTTGCTACAAACCCACCAGAATTGATCCTCCACCAATGGCCGGTGTGCTATACCGCTACCAGCTATAATGTCTCCCAACTTTGAACATACCTCATACTTCGGGCTCCAAATAAACATGTCTTGTTCTTTGCAAGGAACTGGCTCACTATCACTGTCCGATTTATTGGATTCTCTGTCTGAGTCTACCGAGATTGGCTCTGAAGCTGCAGCCATAGCTGCAGGAGTTGTCTGTTCGTAATTCATACTGAAAATCAGTGTAGTAGAGACACTTTACAAATACTAGTTCTTCCCAGCTAGTGCGGCTATTCTCACGTAAAATAAGGCTACTCCTGCTACCGAAGATCCCGCTAAGTCAAATCGGAACAAACGGTGGAAGCTGAGCTGGAGAATGCTTCCAACTGCAGAACTCTTTATAGGCTGTTGTCGACCTCTGATGATCTGTGTTTTGATTACCAAGTTTAGACTACCCAGGTATCGATTACCTTATGTTTTGATTACCTTTCCGAGAATCAATGTTTCCGCTAAAGCGATATCATAGTACAAACTGTATTATTATTCATGTAATTGAGCCACGCCCTCAAATCGCCAGCCTTTTGCCCTTTTCTTCTTTCTTGCACTTTCCTCGAAGCGCTGAAGGACACGGGAGGTGACTATCACGTCCCCCTCTGATGAAAGGAGTGCAATCCGTCACCCACGAGAAGCTATACCGTCACCCTTGAAGCTCAATATGCAGCTCACAATAACTTCGATTCTCACTTACCAGCTTGCAATATGCTTCTTCACGTGTCGAGGTCAATCTCCCTGCGACTCGCTGGTTCCTGAGTACTGCGGACTTCCCTTTCCAAATTCCTACTTCACCGTGCCATCTGTGGAGACATCTACTGGTGTGAGGTTGAACCTCAGCACAGATGTCTTCCCTTCCAATATCCTGGGAGTTCCCTTGAACCCCGATAAGTGGAATTCATTGGGTAACAGTTTGTTTATTAGGAAGTGCTCCCTAAATTAATCACAGATCAATTACTTAGCTTGTAGCGAGCAGCAAATTTGACCTAATATAATTATATTGAAGATGAATTGAAAAATCTAATTCTGTAGAATTACTCTCTCCATGATGATAGGAATGCTTTCTCTTTCAAATCTCGGTATTAAACCTCAAATCTTCACATTAATGATTGAAAAATAGTCACATGGCTATCACATGATTATTATTTTACTATTGACCCAAGCATTGCATTATAACTACTATAATGAAACCTCTCTGTAGATGACACATTAAAACTGTCTTTTATATAGAGGTTGTCCTTAATTCAGAGGTAATATAATACATTGAGGACAAATGTCCTTTGTATGGATGGAGGTTATTTCAGAGTTTCCTTTATCAGAGGTTCCACTGTATAACCTTGTTTCCATCTGTAAAGCACTTCCAAAGAGGTCTAACTTGACCATACTTAGTTACTCCCAGAATCTTGGTTCACATTATAATTAAGTATACAGTGTAACTTCTCTATTCCAACTCCCTAAAATGAATACACTTCGTAGAACCCCTCTATTCAAATCCACTGAAATGAGGACACCTCTGTATACAGCTATTCCAATCCCCTAAAATGGGGACATTCCTATAATATGAAGGACACTTGGAATTAACAGCTTGTGTGTGTGTTTATTAATAGAACATCACCTCCTGAAATGAGGGCACCCCTCTAATCAAGACATTTTTAAGAATAAAGAGGTTTCGCTATAGTACCTTAAGTGTTAGCATAATAATATGTGTTACAAAACACATCCATCACTCATAGTTGCTGATTGTCAGAGAGACCCCTTATTAGTATCTCTGAGTACCCGAGAATATCTTCTTAATCATGAAATGTTAGATACACACACTATCTTTTGGCTTCAGATGGATTTACACCATTCCCCTCCATCATGACATATTTTGCAAACCTTAGCGACAGCAATCTACCGCCACATTGGGACATGTCACAGTCACTACTCTTTTCATCTCCTACCATTCTCCTAGATGTCTATAAAGGTACCTGATTTGCTATGTACCTGTGTATCTATGTCCTGGCTACAGTGGGACCTCTCTATTCCAGACACCTTGGGATAAAATTAAATATCCTGATTATAGGGGTGGTCTCATTACAGAGAGTGCTGTTCTATTAATGTTAATACACAATTTGTTTGGGACACATCCAAGTGTCTATCTATAATACAGTTATGTCCTCATATCAGGTGTCGGGCATAGAGAAGTTTCACTGTGTATGTATACAGAGGTGTCTGCATTTCAGGAGGTTGGAATAGAAGGATTCCACACTGCACACTCCATGTAACCTCCTCTACGTATTGCACCATAATGTCACATCAGTACATAAGTGCATTTTAATTCCACTGAATACATTTTTACTTATCTTCAGCAATCTTTAAGCAGTGTAGCTGAATAAAGCAGTTTACCAATTTTGTCTGAAAGTTTTGAGGTCATTGGGGATAGGATGATCAATGGGATATAGTGGAACTCCTCTATTTGAACTCCTTCAAATACTAGGACAATGATTTTTGCTAACTAGATCTCCTCCCACGTGCAGGAGAGGTTTTGCCACATTTTGCAGAACTGGATTCAAATAATAATGTGAGTCAAGAAAAAAAAAGCTATTTCTTGTTCTTATTGATATTTTTGCAGATTCCATCCCTCTCTTTCCTTGTCTCCTCTTCCCTCCCTCTCCCTTCTCCCTCACCCTCCTCCCTCTCACTCCTCACTCCTCCCTCCTCCCTTCCTCCCTCCCCTACCCCTCTTCTTTCCATCCTACTATCTCCCTTCCTGAGTTAGAACTTCCAAGTCTCAATCTCTCTCCTCTTTTGGTTACAGCTTCCTCTCTCAAAAAGGGCTTTGATGATATGGCCAAGTCAGAGATTGGCAGACAGCTCACGATATATAGTGGCCCTTCGATACCTCAAAAATATTCAGGGAGAGCCAATTCAACCATCAATGACATTTAGATTCCTCAGGTAACTCTGTGTTTGATTAAAAGATTGGTATTGATATGATGAGAGCCATCTAGTCTGTGTTCACAAGGAAAAGTGTAGTAAAACTGTCACTTTCAGTGTGATCACACCACACTTCATCACAAACTGAAAGAGATACAATAATCCTGATTACCCTAACTTCTTGTTGACATCAGTTCCTGATATCTTTGTCAAAATATGTCAGACACATTCCTCTAGGGACCTTCTGGTTCCAGCTACAATTTTCAAAGACTAATTTTCTCTCATTAAAATCCATATGTGGGTACCAGGTGGCAGATCTTGGACCTTGAAGGGGAGGGACAAGAATAAGGGAATGGAAAAATGGTTAGGCTCCATTGTTAGCTACCAACATTAAAGTTAGATAAGAAAGTAAACAGTCAAGGAGAGGGGAGAACAATTGCCCCCAATGTCCCCTCCTTGGATCTGCACCAGGTACTCTAGGGTCAGCAAAAAAAAAAGGAAACAAACTTACAAACAAAAATGAATTCAAAGCAAAGAAACAAACAAACACAAACAAACGGAAATGAAACATAAAACAAACAAAATGAAGCATAAACCAAAACAAACAGACAAACAAACAAAAAACAAACAAAAATATCAAGGTTTCATATCTTATTTTGGATTTGACTCCATAGAGTGCAAAGTAACAAGTTTATAGTTTATAATATTCAGTAATAACAGACTTCACAAGTTTATGAATATCATTATCACTGGGTAGCTTAATTTTAATGGGGAGGAGCATGGGGAGTGGCCTAGGAACAAAGCACTAGTGATTTGTAGAAGGAAGTGAGTGGTGTAGCTGATAAGATATGGATACATTGTACTATAAGAAGTACTTTTTTTCCTCAATTCTCCTTGCTCCAATCAATAATAATAATAATAATAATAATAATAATAATAATAATAAATAAATAAATAAATAAATAAATAATAATAATAATAATAGTAATAATAATAATAATAAAATGAATGAATGAATGAATGAATGAACAAACAAAAACATAAATGCTGCAGGAACTGTTCATTGATGACTACTTTAAAAGGTTAGTGTTAACTGTTAGTAGCCTCACCCCCAGGCCTTCCGTTTGGGAGAAAAGAAAAACATGCAAAGTTAAGGTAGCGGGTCTGCTCGCTTAACTTCGCATTTTTCAGTCTCGCATTATTTTACGGCCAGGAGGCGAGCAGAGGGCCTGGGAACGAGGCTAAACTGTTAGGTCATATGTATTTTTTCAATGAGTTTTCATGTGGGAATTTAAGAAGATCTTGTTTAGGGAGGGAAAGTCTATAGCTGACTGTGAATGGAAAGTTAAGAAGATCTTTTGGTTATTATTTTATTTGAGGAGGGAAAGTCTATAGTAATTAAAGGGAAGAGATCTTATGTCAGGTTTCCTTGAAAACATTCTTCCCATCCTTAGACATCTCTTTCCTGTATCTAATAATTGCTTCAATCTTGTAATTGACTTGTACCCCCCCCCCATTGCAACCACGCCTGAAATGAGGACACCTCTGTATACAGTGGAAGCTCTGGACACACCTTTAATCAGGACACTTTAATTTGTCCCATAGTGTTCAGAATAGAGATCATTATGTCATGATGTGTAACAGAGGTGAGGTTAGCTTCTTTTTTACCTGAAGGAAATCATTAGGGATCCAATAACCTCATAGATTCAGCTCTAGTGATCACCCCTACCCTTCTTCCGGCTTTAGTGATCACATACTAATTCCTCTTGCTCTGGTGATCACCCACCAATTCCTCTTGCTCTGGTGATCACCCACCAATTCCTCTGGCTCTGGTGTGATCACCCACCAATTCCTCTTGCTCTGGTGATCACCCACCAATTCCTCTGGCTCTGGTGTGATCACCCACCGATTCCTCTTGCTCTGGTGATCACCCACCAATTCCTCTGGCTCTGGTGTGATCACCCACCAATTCCTTTTGCTCTGGTGATCACCCACCAATTCCTCTTCCTCTGGTGATCACCCACCAATTCCTCTGGCTCTGGTGATCACCCACCAATTCCTCTTGCTCTGGTGATCACCCGCCAATTCCTCTTGCTCTGATGATCACCCACCAATTCCTCTTGCTCTGGTGATCACCCGCCAATTCCTCTTGCTCTGATGATCACCCACCAATTCCTCTGGCTCTAGTGATCACACACCTTTCTTCACAAAGGAAGTACTACTTTACTAACTTGCACAAAGGTATATTGTATTAATTGATATCATCTTTAATAGTTAGTTCCAACTGGCTAACCTCATCACAACATGTTCTCAGAAAAAATAGCTTCCAAAACATAAACTTCCAGTGTGGTATCAAGTGTATCAATGGGGTTTTGATAGTTGATTGGAAATATATGATTTTTGTTAATTAATGATTCATTCTAGTATCTGTTTCCTGTCAATAGTTCTTTAGAGATTTTAGTGGGAATGGTCAATTCTACTATGGAAGTGATCTGAGTTATTCTGAGATAATTTCCATGTTGAAAGGCATTTCCTAATATCAAAACCTTTCATGTCTGATATTACTTATCAATGACTAGTGAATTCTTGATAAATCAAACTAGAAGCATCTTCCAAGATGACAAAATTATGAGAAATCATGTTTTATATTTATAGTGGAACCTCTCTATTCCAACCACCTGAAATGAGAACACCTCTGTATACAGTGGAACCTTTCTATTCCAACGACCTGAAATGAGAACACCTCTGTATACAGTGGAACTCCTCTATTCCAACTTCCTGAAATGAGGACACCTCTGTATACAGTGGAACCCCCTCTATTCCAACCCCCTGAAATGAGGACACCCTCTGTATACAGTGAACCTCCTCTGTTCCAACCCCCTGCAATGAGGACACCCTCTGTATATAACTCCTCTATTCCAACCCACTGAAATGAAAACACTTCTGTATACAGTGGAACCACTCTATTCCAACACCCTGAAATGAGAAGAATTGTTTTGCTCTACTTTAATCATTAATGATGTAATCACAGGGATAACACATCAACTAGAGATCCTAGTGTGGAAGCCAGGAGACCACATTTTGAGGATATCTTCAAGTTTCTTAAGGATGTTGGTATGATGTATTCTGTAGTAAGGGCTAGGACTAGGGCTGAGGGCTAGGCTAGGAAGGACTAGGGCTGAGGGCTAGGATGGACTATGGCTTGGACTAGGGCTGAGGGCTAGGACTAGGGCTGAGGAGTATACCCTATAAGAAAAGAGGGAATTGTAGAGGCATTAAGAGTATTAAGGGAGGGAAGAGGCATGACCTTTAGAGAAGAGGGAAGAGAAGAAACAGGAGGGGGGGGGGGAAGGTGTGAAGGGGGGTGAGTTTTGTTAAGTCTAGATGTTTCCCTAGCAGTCACTATGAATAATATTAATATTATTAGGGATAGAAAGAACTTCACTCCAGTTAGCATGGGACTTCACTACTGCAAGCTTAGAATGCCTCACAAAAAGGTATAACATTAAATCACTTGGCCAACTATGGTGTTGGATGTTCAGGTCACTGACTGACATAATGTTTACTTGTAAATTATACATCTCATCTCCATGGTATGTGTGTTATAGTTAGTGTGCAAAATACACAGTTCATACATGTACATAATTCAAAGAAAAGATTTTAATGAATGCAGTGAATCCCTCTATTCTAAGCCCCTGAAGTGAGGACACCTCTGTATACAGTGGAATCAACCCCCTGAAGTCTGTATACAGTGGAACTCCTTTATTCCAACCCCCTGAAATGAGGACACCTCTGTATACAGTGGAACTCCTCTATTCCAACCCCCTGAAATGAGGTATACAGTGGAACTTTATTTCAACTCCCTGAAATAAGAACACCTCTATATTAAGGACACTTGATCCCAAATAACAGTTTGTATTAACATTAATAGAACTTCACCCCCTGAAATGAGGTCACCCCTCTAATCAATTTGTCCCAAGGTGCCCAGAACAGAGGAGTTCCTGTAACATAATGATCTAATGAGTCATATGATCTAAAGTAGCCAATGTACTCTGACATAAGCTGTTGTTGTCTGTAGATTACTCTATGCTAGAGATGATGCACTGCAGAGAGTTGGTGACAAAGGCCCACCATATCACATCGAAGAGGTCACATTGGACTACAATGATCACATACACAGGTATTTATACAAAGAAATATTGAACAGAAATACACTATTGAACATAATAATAATGATTAAAGCATAATAATAATAATAATAATAATAATAATAATAATAATAATAATAATAATAATAATAATAATAATTTTTACCTGTATAACACAGACTATTATATTGAACCTTACATAGTGGAGCCTCTCTATTCCAGACACCTTAGTATAAATCAAAGTGTTGGGTGGCCTCGTTTGAGAGGATGAAGTTCTATTAATGTTATTTGAGACCTATCCTTAAGGTGGTGGGCTAGACAAAAGCACATCACTTCACTAAAATAATTTCTTTAAATCTTGATATTTTATTTCAGAGGGTTGTAAACTGAACAGGCAGTTGAGAAAATGAGATTTCCCACACTCAGAAATGAGGACACCTTTGTATTAAGAGCACTTGAATATGACCCAATTAACATTAATTATGAAAGGTCACTCCCTGAAATGAGACCACCCCTCTAATCAGGGTTTAATTTGTTCCAAAGTGTCGAGAAAGCTTGTCCTGTTTATATACTAAATTGACATTTAAAGACATCTCACTTCCTAAGAAAAGGTTTTATTTATGTATACACATGTACTTTGTCAATAAAGTACTAATATCCTGTACTTTGAATATCCTTATATCCTCATAATCTCGGGGCTTATTTAGGTGTAGTAGTATACAGTGAAACCCCTCTATTTCAACCCCCTGAAATGGGGATGAATCACTATACACAGAGGTGTCTTCATTTCAGATTAAAATAGAGGGGTTCCACTGTACTTTCCATAAGAAGCTTGCATGTTTTCAATAATCCTTTACAACCAGGAAACCTACTTGCCAAATATCTATTTCCTTAGTAACTTTAGTCTTTAGTACCTGTTAAATCATCTGAAAGCAAACATAGACCTCTTCCAACCTGACATTTCAATATGAAAGAATGTATGACCACTTTCACCCTTCTTGCATCTTTCTTCCCACTCCTGTTCCCCTCACTCTCCCACTCATCCCTCCCCTCTCTCCCACTCATCCTCCCATTTTCCCCCTCTCCCACTCATCTCTCCTCTCTCCCACTCATCCCTCCCCTCTCTCCCCCTCCTTCCCTCTCCATCCACTCCTCCCCTCTCCCACTTCCACTCATCGCTCTCCCTCTCCTTTCCTCTCCCACTCCTTTCCTCTCCCACTCATCCCTCCCCTCTCCCTCCACTCCTCCCCTCCCATCACTACCTTACTTCTAGCCGACTAAAGGGGGTTATGTTTGTTCCTCTCTATCTCTCCAATCCTCTTCCTGGAGCACAGCTGGTGATTGACAATAAGACAGATCTCCCCATCTATCAAGGACTGGCTCCTGTTCAGTTCACTGTAAAAAGTCTAAATGTTAACTGCATGAAAATTACATCACCATGCAATATCATATGATAATGGGCATCCGGATGTCCTTAATAGCCACCCAATAGGTATTCTGAATTAAGGAATAGGGATCAGTAATAGGTATCCTAAATTAACAGTATCCTGAATAGGAATCCTGGATTAGTAATAGGTATCCTGAATTAACAGTATCCTGAATAGGAATCCTGATAGGTATCCTGAATTTAACAGTATCCTGAATAGGAAACCTGGATTAATAATAGGTATCCTGAATTAACAGTATCCTGAATAAGGATCCTAGGTATCCTGAATTAACAGTATCCTGAATAAGGATCCTAGGTATCCTGAATTAACAGTATCCTGAATAGGAATCCTGGATTAGTAATAGGTATCCTGAATTAACAGTATCCTGAATAAGGATCCTGGATAAGGATCCTGGATAAGTAATAGGTTCGGACATCATGAATAAGAATCCATAATTAAGAATACATGCTTAGTAGAGCTAGTACAGTGAAACCTGTCTAATCCACCGACCACCCTTGGGCCACCTTGAAATAGAGGTGGTCTTTGTATGTAGTACATGACTATGATGACCACTATCCAAATCGGTCACATTATGGAGGTTTCATTAAAATTAATTTTTTCAACCTGTTAAGTTGTATGGGGGGAAGGGACTAGCTGTCTTCCTCTTTCAGGTAGACCACAAAGTTGCCCAGTAACAAAGAAAGGATCCAAAACTATCCAACAGCAAAGTAACATATGTTCATTTCAGACATGCATGTAATGTAGTTTGTTTTAATGACTTTAACTTTGCATTCTCCAAAGTAGAGATAACCCTTTGTTGATCTTCAGCTGCTCTTTCTTCATTTTTACTAACCAGTATATCTAGATAGAGTCATGGCTACATTGATACTTGTACATTCTTATTCTTTTGGGACAACCCCTACAATGGCTTTGCTGAGTAGTGTCACACTTCCTGAGAAAAGATGGCCACGGTGGCTTCAGTGAAATTCCACAGACACTGCCTTAATTTTGAACAGTGGAGGTACCATTATCTATCACTTCTATGGTCTGCAGTTGTATGTAGCTAGACACAACTGAACAATAATTACTTCAAAATGCTCATGAACTAAGGTTCATTCATAATGTTAGGCAATTTATTGTCTAGCTAGCTAGGTATGGCCGATTTAGACAAGGTGTTACGATAACTGAGGCATCTATTAGTGATTAGTGTCCAGAGTCAGGATTAGGCATGTGGTCGCTGGAGTCAGGTATCATTCCATTAATTTTAGCTGTTGGAGAGGGGTGGCCTCTGGATACAGGTGGTCTTTAAGGCAGGTTTCACTGTATAAGAATTGACCACATATCATGAATACTAGCTATACCTGACTCCTTAGCTACAACTTTATCTGGGATACAAATCTCCTCAGTTCTAGGAACTATCTTCTGTGATAGTTAATTGGTGATGACCTAATACAGGTAGCATGCTAAGATGGACTATCTTATAATAACTGACAACAGATAGTGACCACACTAAAGGTGGAGAGTAAAATTCTAAAGAGCTGGGCCATCTATAGTTAATAATGTGACAATCAGTGCCCAATATACGTAGTTGGATCAATCTAGCCAATAATGTGACAACAGTACAGGTGGTGCCCAATGTAGCTGGGCCATTTATAGCTAATAACATGACTGACAACAAGTGGTGTCCAATACAGCTGGGCCATCTAGCTAATAACATGACAACAGTATAGGTAGTGTCCAATATAGCTGGACCATCTATAGTCTTAAACCCACAGACTTTTTTCAGTTGGAAGGGGAAAAAAAAAGAAACTGTACACACTGTTTGTGAGCTGGGAATCTCTATAATATATTCCTCAGTATTCATGTGCTAGTGACTAACTGCATGACAGAAGGTTGCAAATTAGCTATTTAGTAAATGTGTTCACATAAAATGTATCATATAAGTCTTTCTTTCTATTCCTGCTAAAAGAAGCCTGTAAAATGACTCAAGAGCAATAACAACAGTGCATGCTGAGGTGGACTGGCTATGAAAACTTACTACATTGAAAGAGTTGCATATTACTCAGAAACTTCCACTGTTAGTAATAATTGATCTATATTGTAGTATTACAGCTAAAAAAGGCTTTAGAGTGTTTTGATTTTCATGTAAGAGTGTTTGTTTACTCATCAGTTAATTGAATGGGGAATAAATAATGTGCCAGTTTATAGAGTATTCGGGATTACCTAGAAAATGTTGCTAATAGCTATGTACTTCAGGTAATGGTTTCAAGTTGCTGGAATGTGTTGTAATCAGACATCAGCCTAATACCTAGGATGCTGTAATAACTGCATTGTATATGCAGTTGAGCTTCTTTATTCCAGACGCATGGGGACAATATAGACGAGGAGTGGTCTCATTTCAAGGAATGAGATTCTATTATTGTTAATGCACAAGCTGCTATTGGATGTAATGTAGGGATACCTTCACTTTAGGGGTTTGGAATAGAGGGGTTATTGAGGAATATAATAAATAGAGATTTCCAGCTAGCAAACAGTGTGTACAGTTTCTTTTTCCCTTCCAACTGAAAGAGGCCTGTGGGTTAAGGCTGTAGATGGTCCAGCTATATTGGACACCACCTTTACAGTTGTCATGTTATTAGCTAGATGGTCCAGCTATATTGGGCACCACCTGTACAGTTGTCATGTTATTAGCTAGATGGTCCAGCTATATTGGACACCACCTGTACTGCTATCAACTAGAGATGGTCCAGCTATAGCTGGCACTCTCAATAGAATTTTCCTTTAGCTCAATATCTGTAATATAAAATCTAATAACGATTTGCAATGCTAGATATAGAAATTATCACTACCATCTTTTTTCCCCTCTCTCCTCTCTCTTCCTCTCCTTCTCTCTCCTCCCACCCTCTCCACTTCCCTCCTCTCCTATTAGATCCTCATTCCCCACAGTGTAGCCAACCTCTCCCACTCTCCTCCCCTCCTCCTTCAGTATGGTCATGGGCTTTTTGGTACTCAGAAAGAAGTGGAGACAGACTACCTAGAAGCCCAGGCTAATGCTCATGGCTACATCTTGTTTGCCTGTGATTGGTGGGGGATGGCCGAGTACGATGTACCCACAATCGTTCTAGCTATCAATGCATATCCATCTGATTTTGACATTATACCTGACCGACTGACACAGGGGATGGTGAATGCCCATGTCCTTATGAGATTAATGAAAGTAAAAGCATACTCCATAGAAAAATTTTAAAGTATATAGTATTCCCAAGAAAATGTTGAAGTGTGTATGCTTTCAAGTTGCCATGTGGTTTGGAATGTGTTGTAATCAGATAACAGCCCAATAGTACTAGCCACACCTTAATTCAGCATAATCTGTAATTAGATTCTAGTAGTAATAGCCACACCATAATCTGTAATTAGTAGTAATAGCCACACCTTAATTCAGCATAATCTGTAATTAGATTTGATAATTAAATTGATCCTGGATTTAAAAGGTCAATGAACTAATAACTTGGGCAAAATTACATTAATTCTTTGAATACTGACTGTTCCTTACACATTAAATTGTCCTGATTAGAGGGGCAACCTCATTTCAAATATATTATGTGGAACTACACTTTGGGAGGACTGAAGTGTTCTTATTTCAAGGAGTGAAGTATTGATGTTATTACCCGAATATGTTACTTAGGACATATCCAAATGTCCTTAATACAGAGGTGTCCTCATTTCAGGAGTTGGAATAGAGGAGTTCCACTGTATACAGAGGTGTCCTCATTTCAGGGAGTTGGAATAGAGGAGTTCCACTGTATACAGAGGTGTCCTCATTTCAGGGAGTTGGAATAGAGGAGTTCCACTGTATACAGAGGAGTTCCAAGCAATATACATGATGGGAGGGAAGGTTTGTGTTGTCAATTTCTTTAACTTAGTTACATTCTCTTATGTACTTTTTTTTTTTATTGATTTCAACCTCATCCATCTCTACATTCTCTTCATTTCACCAGAAACTAACCATATTATCCCTTATCCCTACCAGAACTGGCCATAATCATTCCTTGTCCCTCCTAGAACCATGGCCATATTAATTAATTCCTTGTCCCTACCAGAACTGGCCATACTTAATTTATTCCTTGTCCCTCCCAAAATTGTTTTCCCTCTCACTTGGTGATGTCTAAAGTTCTGGTAGGTAAATATGACCAGTTCTGGTAGGGACAAGGAATTTATAACCACAAGGAATTTATAACCAGTTCTGGTAGGGACAAGGAATGATTATGACCAGTTCTGGTAGGGACAAGGAATGATTATGGCCAGTTCTGGGAGAGACATTTTACCAAGGAATAATTATGGCTGAGAGGTTGTCACTGAATACAAGTATAAATTGTCTTTAGGTGAAGTTATATAAAGATCCTATGATAAATCTGAACAATACCATCAAGCTTGACCCCAGCCTGACCCATTACTATGGCAACTCTCTAGGAGGGATTATGGGTGAAGTTTTCATGGCCTCCACCACTGATGTAGAAAGGGGTAAGCTATTGTAATTTGGAGCCCCCTCATAATTGTTACACAGGGGTTCTTGGAGTATACCATATAGCAGGAAATTTCTGGGGGGGGGGGGGGGGGATTTTCGTGGTTTTCAATAATCAAATTTATTCGTGGAAAAAAAAAAATTTGTGGTTTACAGCTTGGTGCTAGCAAAGAATAATATAATTATACCTGTCCTCAAATACACTGGTGTCTGGTGTTTCATTCATTCACATATCTAGGGTTCATTTCAATTACATAATGGCTGGGAGTCCCTCAATATATTTAAATGCAGGGGTCCTGGGGGTTCTGATAAATTTCAACTAATTACAGGGGTCCTGGTTTAGCTAGGAGGCCTTATTGCAATTACAGGGGCTCAGTGATCATATTTAATTACAGGAGTCCTGGGAGTAGCTGGTGGTCCCTTTGTATTGCTGATGCCAAGAAGCAAAGACTTTTCAGTGTGAGATATACTTAGAAGAATGATTACACACACAGGGTTTTCCAGTTACTACTTCATGACTAGCTGCTGTGGCTATAGGCATAGGTTCCCTGGATCAGGACATGATTTTCTTGTCTCTTCTCTCTGTAAGAGTGTTCCTTTCTGCATTTTCCTCTGTTAAGAGTGTCCCTTTTCTGCATTTTCTCTGTATATCCCTTTTCTGCATTTTCAATGGAGGTATGGAGGATGTGAAGGGTGTGGAGGGTGGTGGTATGGAGGGTGTGGAGGGTGGTGGTATGGAGGGTGTGGAGGGTGGTGGTATGGAGAGTGTGGGGGGTGAAGGTGTGGAGGAGGGCCTTTCAAGGTGCACAAACAGAGAAGTTTGCAAATATTGTGCATCAAATACTAACTTTACTTTATATTTATAAACAAATGAACAATCATAATAATTCCATAATAGCTTTTATACCTCCAAACCTCCACCCTTCATATGTACTTCCATACTCACCCATCATGCCTCCATACCTCCACCCTTCATACCTCCATACCTCCGCCCTTCATGCCTCCATACCTCCACTCTTCATGCCTCCATACCTCCATACTTCATACCTCCACCCTTCATACTTCCATACCTCCACCCTCCATACTTCCATACCTCCACACCTCCACACCTCCATACCTCCACACCTCCATACCTCCATACCTCCACTCTCACCTCTAATTATAACTCCTGGATTTGATGCCTCCTCCCTCCCTGGTATTATTGTTCATCATTAGCTTAGAGGAGAAGATAAGACTGTAGTATAGACTTCAACAGCAAAAACAAATAAGCAAAAATAGGATTATAATGTAGCTCTTTTCTAATAGTCTATTCAGGTCCCTCTCCCATAAATTTAAGAATCACAAAGATAGGAAAAATAAATTCAAACACACTGATCATGGCTAACTATGCACACCCTATTTCCTTAATACTACCATGGTTTGTGTGTGTATTACAGTGGAACCCCTCTACCTTCTATTCCAACCTCCTTAAAAAAATAACAGCTTATATACTATATTAGCATTAATAGAACTTCATTCCCTTAAATGAGACCAACCCCCTAATCAGGACACTTTAATTTATCCCAAGGTATCAGGGTATATCTTTGAGCTGTATTGAAGTATGCTATGATTGTAAATAAAGTGGGCGTCGATCATAATTGACACCCACCTGGTGTAAGTGATACTCCTATGTGACAGAGGAATGCTGTTATAATGGTTTCCAGGAACTTAATGAGGCACTAGATAAATATATTGCCTGTCTAGACTAAAAGCTAAAGTAAGTTTTTTGACCAATTGGCTGTTATACAAAGATGGCCTGCTTATACAGTGGAACCTGTATATAGTGGTCACCCTAGGGACACAACCAGTTGGCTGTTATACAGAGGTGGCCTGCTTATACAGTGGAACCTGTATATAGTGGTCACCCTTGGGACACAACCAGTTGGCTGTTATACAGAGGTGGTCAGCTTATACAGTGGAACCTGTATATAGTGGTCACCCTTGGAATATAACCAGTTGACTAGCATAATAAAGAAGTAGCTTCTCTGTGTAAACAGTAAAGAATCTATTGTTGAAGTGTCTTGTATTAAATGGATAGTGAACATCTATAACTTAGAGATGACCCATTGCAGTTAATATCCCAGGTGATGTTGAATAGGCTTTCTAGCATAACTGTTGACTGTTTAATGTGTGTGTGGAGCCTTACTCAGCCTTGAACAACAATTGAATTATCTGTCTACCAGTATGCCTATACCTGGAATTTTATATCAGTGTGTTACCATGGCAAAATCTTCCCTCACACAGGAAGGAGTGATATAAGATGCCTTGTTGTTATAATACACCCATACTTAGATGTACATCCTAGTTGCTAGGATATGCATCTAATAACTGACCAACATTACTGATAGGCTGATAGGAAAAGTACTAGAGTTGTTATTCAACAGATGTTTGTTAGTAGTTTAAGTTTCTTCCAGTGAGTTCTACAAACATTTAATTAATAAAGGATCCAATTTCATGTGTTATTGGTTTCTTGGTTTGTGTTACCATGGAAACTTTAATTTGTACCCAGAGTATTTTAGCAACCTCTATATTATACGAAGAGTAACAGTGCATATCAGTATGTTACAGAGGAGTCCAGATTCCTTGGGACAATGTCCTGATTAGAGAGGTGGCCTCATTACAGGGGGGGTGAAATACACAAGCTGATAACAGAGGTATCCTCATTTCAGGGTAAGGGGTTTCACCATGTACAGAAGTGTCCTCATTTATTTATCCTTATAATAATTACTTTCCTATAAAATGGATACCTTTTCAATCTAATACTGTCCTATAGGATAATCCATGATCATAAAACTCTGTTCCCCACTCTTGTGTACCAAGCCCAATGATACTAGGAACCTGTATGCAACTCTAGTATTTGCCTGAACCACTTTTCTCTCCAGGAATAACTACTGCATACAGAATTTTCCACACATATCCCTGTTAAGAGCTTGGGTAGGGATGTGCAAGACTTGGTTAACTGTTGTGTTTAAGCACATGCATAACCGCTCCTCTCTAACTTTTCTTCCTTGTTCGATCTGTATACTGCAATAATAAATGTACTAGACCCAACATGACCTAATAACCCATGACAGCATTTTTTTCCTTTCCTTCCACTCTTTTTTTTTTTTTTTTGCAGGTTTGAGGTAGATTTACGAACCTTGCACCCTGACCCTG
Source organism: Diacarnus erythraeanus (assembly GCA_964016965.1). Lineage (NCBI taxonomy): Eukaryota > Metazoa > Porifera > Demospongiae > Poecilosclerida > Podospongiidae > Diacarnus > Diacarnus erythraeanus. The sequence continues at coordinate 1,485,438 of OZ024684.1, read as the reverse complement.
TGGAATTTTCACTGACTTTAGCTCTTTGGAACATTGTCTGGTCCAGGTACAACAGAATATCAAATCATTCTACAAGGTTGTTTCCACACTGACTCTGACAAACAGGAAAAATAGTTTCATTAGCTCAACCAATTTCAAAACTGCAAATGCCTATCAATAAATAGCATTAGAATCAAGCATATTTTGGACACAAAACCATTAAATTCAGCTAATCTTTACAGCCTGTTGATATTAGCCAGTATTATGTAAGTTTATATAATTAAGTTCATGGTCCATTTTATTAATGACCATATTCATGGAAGGAGAGTGGACCACGGTACGCTGTAATTCAATAAAAACTCTAATTATTATAGGAAGCTAGTATCTAATTCCTTTTTAGTCACTTAACCACACATGCTCTTCCATAAAAAATTGATATAGACTTGATCCTGGTGCTTATATGTCTTCTATCACTAAGAATCCTCTCAAGAATACTCCTACTCACAGAGTAAGTGGTACACAACAACAAGATATGGTTAATGTTTAACTGTAGTGGATGAACAGTTTGCAGAAGTTACATCACAAGATGTTAAAGAAACTGTTTTTTAAATGGTATAATGCAATCATAAAGGGCTCTCATGCATCCATAATTAATCATACATTACTATAGTCTTGATGAACAGGGGGGTAGGAAGATGATTTTAGGTGGGGGGGCACCATTTAAGCTAAAGACCTCCCCCTCCTTATCCAGCCATCTGAGATTACAGTTTCAGGGTCTTAATGAAGTTACAAATTAGCTATAGATATATAGTTGATAAATTTTTCCAAAATAAAACTGAGATGTAATCTTCAGCTATTTTCTCTAGGTTAGCTACTTGCTGTATGAACAGATAGTTCAGCCTACAGTGAGTCATTGTGCTTCTTAAGTATGTCTTCAGTCTCATCAGAGAAGAAAATGACCTTTCAGCAGTCACTTTTGTCACAGGAAATGTGAATTTAACAGCTTATCTACTTCACTCAGCTTATCCTTATAAATAGCACTTTGCTCTATTTCTTTATATGTGCCATGCTATTCTCATGTTCCTGAAAGTGCTGCAGAGCCTTTCTCCAGGTTCCAAACCTTAATGTAAAACTTTGACACTTGCAGGAAGTTTTGCCACGAAAGAAATATTTTGAACTTAAATGTGCACTTATCCAGGCTACAGGGTTGCCAATCCCCAAAGGAAAAAAAAGGAGACTTTTTATGTAGGAAGATCATAATTCAAAAATATTCTTATAGTAAATTCTATAGTTATTATAAGTTAAGTTGTTTCTAAGTGGCTGACTTGCTCAGTCAGAGTAGTTCAGCTCTTGATTGCTGCTCATAACAATATCTGTCAAAATTCACTTAAAGTAGATAGAGTTGAGTTATGAAGAGAATCAGTTTTTATTGCTTTACCATACTGAAAATACATTCAGCTGATTGCTATGAGGAAGTGACAGCATCAACCTAGGCAAATGCTTGAGATCCACCTCTAGTAAGACAGCAATAATTTAGCAAAAAAGGAGGTTAATAGTGGAATGTAGAAGTGAAAACAGGAGGCCAGGAGGAGACCCTTAAAAGCAGGAGAGTTGGCAACCCTGATACCATGGTTTTGAATTAAACTCACACCATGCAAATACTTGAAGGTTCTGACTCAGAGGTTCAGAAGTAGAAGCCTCTCTTGTATAAAAAAAGGGAGTTTAGCTTCTTTTGAGCCATGTCATGTGAGCCTTAAAAGGTTAAAGTAAATACATGTATGATCATGGATTTTGTGGTTAGTACATGTATTACACTTTATTGTACAAGTAAAGTGTAAAATAGTGAAGCACTTACTATCACCACCACACACATGCACACAGAGTGACACACACTATACACAACTGCAAAGGTCTGTGAAAAGTGGGGGGGCACCAGCACCCCCCTGCTTCCTACCCCCCCTGATGAAGTGTGTGCTAGTTACTGTACATAAACCAGTTAACTAGCTAAAGGTGCAGACACCAAAAGCGACAAAATAATACTATTATCTAATAATTATGATTATTAACATAATTATCTTAAAAATAACACTTGGACACTGAGACTATGTATCTGGGAGGCTATCGTGTCACAAGAGAAAGCAGGTTCTACTAAGAGTTTCTAAATACCTTGGATCTCATTCTTTACCTTCATGTCCCAATATGGCTGTATAGTTTTGGGAGATTTAGATTCTTAATGATTCAGAGCCTACGAACTGACCAATCATGCAGATTGCTTAATTCCACATATGTTCTATAATTATAGTCTAAATGTATATGTGTGGGTATATCTCTGCAGGTTATCTACCATTATGCATTGGGAGATGCTCAAGTCAATGTGCTTGTAAGTTCCGTGCACCACTCACTGATATTAACATTAATAGTGTGTATATAATATCCTTACTAAGTATGTGCAAGTAACTGAGAGAGATGCAGTTCTAGAAGTTCTGTCAGTACTCTAATAACACAATGACAAGCAAAACATTCCATTCTCCTATCTCAAAGCTTGTAGCAAATGCATAAACACACTTATTTCTAATTTCTACAATGCCATGTAATAATAGTTCTTCCTATGGGTACAAAAAGTAAAAGTGGCAGGTACATATGATAGTATGGCTTACTAAAAAATGAATGTATTATAGCTTCTAGTCGTGTTGATCTCTTCCTTATATTATAGCTAAAAGCGTTCTCAGAAAGATGATTAATAATGTTATTACTTGTACTATAAATTCCACCGTTTATAGCTCCTAATATTTAGCTAGATAGCATTTTTATATAGAGTTCTCAGAAAAAGATTATTTGATGCTCTGGCCAGAGTAGTATGGAGTAATTTCTTGAGTTCTGAGGAATCCCAATATTATTGTTACACAGCAATTAAAGGTACCATTGAGATGCTTCAGTATGTAGGTAGTTATGGTCATTCCTGGTAATAGGCATCTCAGCTTGGAGTTTGTATGTCAACAGTCATGCTTGCAGACATTTATCTCCTTTAGATGAACAGTCTTGCAGAAAATAAGATATCCTTTTAACTGTACAGACAGTGTATGGTCAGATCTGCAATGTGCATTACAATAATGTACAGAGTCATCATGACTTACAGTAATTTGATACATGCAGGGCCTGTATGCTGTGGCCCGTTCAGCTGGTGCGGTGATGTTTGAGAGTAATGTCCATTGTCACTATTCCTACCCCAATGGCTCTGATCCTGTGACAGACACACTATTTGGTTTCCAGAAGGTGTCAGATGATACAATAGTGGCACAGGGCTCTGTAGCCATGGGATTTGACTGTGGAGTACCCCCAGAGCCAAGAGTAGGTAGAAACAGGGGTATGAATGCAGATTAGCATTAGGTGGAGGCATGGGTGTAGATTATTACAGGCATGTGTGCAGATTATTAGGTGGAAACAGGGGTATGAATGCAGATTAGCATTAGGTGGAGGCATGTGTACAGATTATTAGATGGAAACAGGCATGTGTGCAGATTATTAGGTATATGGGTGCAGATGAATTAGTATAAACAGGTATATGACTGAGTGCAGATTGGCATTACACTAGATGAAAACAGGTACAGATAGAGTATTTTGGTGGTGGAATCAGGGATGTGGGATACAGATTGGAAATAAGAGTAGAACCCCGGATAGAAGGACACTTGGGTATCTCCACTAACATAATAAAAACTTTTCCCCTTGAAATTATGAAGCCGCCAATCTAATCAGGACACTTTAATTTGTGTCCCAAGCCATCCAGAATCGAGAGGTCTCTAGCTACTATAACTAGTACTTATGCATCGACTATTAAGTTGTAATCTGCTTGAACCTTATACAGGGTAACACTCCACCTGATCCTGCCTATGATACTCATGAAAAACCACGACGAACCATGCAGGCACAACAGCAAATTGTAAGTTTTGTAATGTCAGGTAAAGGATCACCATTGAAGTAGTATTAACTTTCTATAGGATGAGTTTATTAGAATTGGTGTGATAAGGAATGTCTGCAGAGGAGCATGTAGGTGCTAATTCATATTCTATTATTGATTCTTGTTTGTCGTAACAATGTTATTATTTACTGAGTTTTTGACTCTAATTTGGTTAATCATAGACTGTGCTGGGATCTTCATTCATTGGAAGCTGGGCCTTCCTTTGAAAATTTTGCAATATATATATTTATTTTCATTATTCAGTCAGCACAAAGTGTTAAATGATACTGTTTGGATCATGTATTTTCTTTCTTAAAAAAATATATTTTTGAGTTAAAAAAGGGGGGAAAGGGAGAGAGCATTCATTTAATGTCTAATGCAAACCCACTTTAATCTTGGACCTAAAGTTCTGACATCAGTTCTGTCAATTATAGACTCCCAATGACATTGACAGGCGTAAGCTCTGAAACCTGGAGTCAAGAATCAATGCATAGTTATATTATACATAGAAGGAGAGCAACGTTGTTGTTGTTGTTGTTATTGAAATCTTAAAACAGCGAGGTTACATGTTTATAGTTACTCATCCTACAATACAGCTATTCCACTGTAATACAAAGGTGGCCTGTATATTATAGTGGTCACCCTTGGGACACAACCAGTTGGCTGTTATACAGAGGTGGCCTACTTATACAGTGTAACCTGTATATAGTGGTCACCCTTGGGACACAACCAGTTGGCTGTTATACAGAGGTGGCCTACTTATACAGTGTAACCTGTATACCTATAGTGGTCACCCTTGGGATACAACCAGTTGGTTGTTATACACAGGTAGCCTGCTTATACAGTGGAACCTGTATATAGTGGTCACCTTTGGGACACAACCAGTTGGTTGTTATACAGAGGTGGCCTGCTTATACAGTGGAACCTGGATATAGGTGGTCACCCTTGGGACACAACCAGTTGGCTGTATATACAGAGGTGGCCCGCTTATACAGTGGAATCTGGTCACCCAACCAGTTGGCTGTCATACAGAGGTGATCTGCTCATACAGTGGAACCTGTATATAGTGGTCATCCTTGAGACATAACCAGTTGGCTGTTATACAGAGGTGGCCCGCTTATACAGTGGAATCTGGTCACCCAACCAGTTGGCTGTCATACAGAGGTGATCTGCTCATACAGTGGAACCTGTATATAGTGGTCATCCTTGAGACATAACCAGTTGGCTGTTATACAGAGGTGACCTAACTATATAGAATATTTTATTGTCATCATTGGGACATGACAAACCAAACTGCACCTTTTTTCTTTACAAGATTTTTCTTAAGTCGGTCAAATTGTGGTACATTATTTCTGAAGAATAAATAGTCACTTTTAGGATGCCAGATGTAATCGGAAAAAAATACCACACGAAAGTCACAATTTGTGCATCGCATTTGATCACAGGCCCTAAAAAGAACATAGCTGGCCTATTTTGTGGTATATACTCATAACATATTCTTTACCTTTGAGTCAAATGGTCTGATAATCCCATTGCAACTCTAGTACCTCCAAGAAACAAAGGGCTACATCTATATTAATATAATATATAATGTTGATAAGGAAAGAGTCTTGTTACAGAGGCATGAAACTCTCAATCCAGGTGGCCTGTTTGTTTTAATAATAACCCTCTCATTTCTGGTAGCCTGTTTGTTTCTCATTTTAGGTAGCCTGTTTGTCGTTTTAATAGTAACCCTCTTATTCCTGGTAGCCCTGGTAGCTTGTTTATTAATAACCCTTCCAGGTAGCCTGTGTGTTTTAATAATAACCCTCTCATGATAATAAGGTATCTAAAAGCTTGCCGTCAGGACACAGATTTCTTGATACCCATAGATAATAGAGAGGAAGGATTAGATACGCTGCACTGAACCTAATATTGAGGTCACGGCAAATGCTTTATACTGCTTAATTAGCATAGTGCTCTAATAGCTTCAGGGCCAGTAAACTGACTGTCTGAAGTCTGTGAGCTATTACCTATGCTGTCAATGATTACCAGTTGAATTGTCTTGTTTTTGTTTTGTTTTTTTTTGTTTTTTTGGTTTTTTGCTAGCAACCCCTTTGTGAGTTGCATTTATGACTTCTGTGGGATTTTGCTGAGCCTGTTACAATAGGTGGAGCAGATTTTTCAGCTGAGACATAACCATCTCAATAGTTTTTTGAAAGGTTAGCAAAAATTATCATAGCTCAATACCTCAAAATACAGGTGATTAGGGTTTATTTTTTTGTTCATTCTGTACCTTATAAGCTTAAGGGTTTATTTTTTTGTTCATTCTGTACCTTATAAGCTTAAGGGTTTATTTTTTTGTTCATTCTGTACCTTATAAGCTTAAGGGTTTATTTTTTTGTTCATTCTGTCCCTTATAAGCTTATGGGAATTATTATACTTCAAGAAGTTGGTCTCATGCACACCACACTCATCCTAAAATAGGTTCTAGTATTGGCCTACTGGTTCAGCATGAACAGCAAGCTGGGATCTGTGCTGAAATAATTGTGATGTGTGCATTAACTAGTCACACTTCTTCTCTAGGCTCTCTGTAACCTCCTACACTTCAACTTGTCCACTTCCATAAAAGGAGGAACACAGAGCCAGTGCTATAGACATTCAATAATAATCTTTTTTATAATACCACTGTTTCCAATCCCTCCTCTCTATTATCTATGATGTACCTTAAAAGTGGACTTTATAATGAGTGGGAACCACCCACCCCCCTTAGCGATACAGGGCGTATAAGGTGGTACCCATAACAGTAACTCTTATAATAGAGGAACTATAGGAGTACCCTGTGTCATGAAAATTCTACTGATCACATGATACAGTACAGCTGAGTAGACAACTGACACTAATATCATTAGCACTATAGATAATATTGGAACACTAAGGGGTGGGGTTTGGGGTACATGTATACAGACCTGCCAAGTCTCACTCCTTGGGAGTGATTCTCACACCTGGTTCCCTCACTTTTAGTGCACAATTTATACTAGCCTTATGTAGTACATATTTATGTTAGTCTTGTGGACATCTCACACCTAACCTATCCCCAACCTTGGCAGCTCTGTGTATATCAAGTAGGCCTATCTATTTAAGTTAATTCAGAAAACCCATGCTTACATATAATACTAGTTCTACACATTATAGTACAGTGGAACCTCTCCTAAAATAAACTTAAGGTTGGCTTGTCTTAGCCTACAAGCCAACCTTATCTGTTGTCTTATAGGCTCCACTGTAATAATCTCATCAATTACTTTGTCATGTTACTGCTCTTTGTAGTGACAATGCTAGCAGAGGCTAAATTGGATTGAGTATCATCAAATTTGCTTTTGGCTGAAGTACTGGTGATTTTGTTTGGAGTGACTCTGTTAGTGTTGGTGACTCTGGCAGAATTAGTGTTGAGGACTCTGGCAGAAGTGTCGCTGGGGACTCTGGCAGAATTAGTGCTGGGGACTCTGGCAGAAGTGTTGCATGTGACTTTGGCAGAAGTAGTGTTGGAGGCTTTAGAAGTACCTTTTTTAACTTTCCTAGGATCTCCCCCTTGAATCTGATCATCAGAACAGATATCATTGATCATTTTTTCAATGGACCTATAATTTAAGAGGTAAGAATCGTCTATATTAGCTATAGAGATTACACTTTCTATGTTAAACTGGTAGGCCAACATGTCAGAAAAGAGATTTTCTGGTCAAACTCAATAATTTTGTCTAGTTGAGGATGAAGTAGCTATTCCATGATGAGAGTTTTTAATGGCTATAAAATAAGTTTTTATATAGTATTTAACAAAATAATGGCTCTAATTGAGAGACTTGACTTATATCACCAAAAAAATTAACTGTTAGTATTATTATAGCTTCAGTGCTATCAAAAAAAATTAACCTCAGCTATGCTTAGCACTGAAATTTCAGTGACACTACTGAAAATATCTCAAGTGTACTATTATAAAATGGTCATTCTTTTGAGTACCGGATTTATATTATTAGCACCAACCCAGGTCAGTGTCACTTGTCAAGCCACATTATTATAGCTCAAAAATTCTTATATATATACTTTTGTGAAAGGTGTCCAGATAACATCGTCATGGACAACCTTAGGTAGCTACCTAGCTAACTGCCTTAGAAGTTGGGTCTACCTAGCTATTATCATACCGAGTGAGAGTTCTGGAGCTTCTGGAGTGGGAAGGTAAGAAATTACCCTGTTGGGTGTCACATCTAAAGTCGCTTTCTAATTCATCAAGTAGAGCGTCAAAGTCATCCCCCATCATTCAGAATGTTTATCTCTAAGTGGGCATTATTTAGAACAATCAAATGCGCTTTATTTAGAATCGATCGTGTCTAAGACGAGAGAGCTATGGGTACAGGTAATGCTGAGAAGCAGCTGTTGTTCTGCGATACATTTACCCACGAGGGAGAAGAGGTAATATTTAGATTTACTATATGTTATGCTGATTGAGAGATGGCATAATAATTCACAGCGTATTCCCCCACCATAGTAATATTCTAAATAGTGCGCACCATGTTACCCACTCTAAATGCACATCCATTCACTGTAGGGCCAGCTACATGTAGACATGGTTAAATTCACACCTCCTGTCCATGTCTATGAGGTTCGTATTGTCCCCCTCAATGTCAGAGCACATGCTAACAATAATGAAGTGGACAAAATAGGGTAAGAATTTATCGGCCTTAGAGACCACCTCTCAAAACACTGGATGAAATAAGACCTTGGGGCTCATAATTTTGTTTGCTCTATATAAGTTTCTGTGTGACCAATGAGGTGTGGGATAAAGGGATTTTGTAGTGACTTGGACTAGTGTTGAATGCTATTTAGTTTTTGCCACAGTAGTGTTTGTGCTTTATTTGTGTGTGTGTGTGTGTGGATTCAAGAAGTTCTCTAGGGCTAGGGCTAGGGCTCACAGAACCTGGTCAACACAGAACCTTGTCAAGAAAAGGCTTTTCCCCTGCTGTAATTATATAGCAGTGGTCTAATTTGTGGGTTGTAATCTTTTCATCAACTTGTCAAGAATATTCTTTTAGATGCATAGCACATCTGATCAATGTGCACATGCTCAGTGTACACGCATGTTCAGTGTGCACAAATGCTCAGTGTGCACAAATGCTCGATGTGCACACAAATTCTCGTTGTACACGAACGTTCGGTGTACACAACATGATCAGTGTTTAATATTTGGCTGTATTAAATTTTACTTTGACCAAACTAAATCACCAATGGCTATAAAGGGGTTGAGTTACTGTCTCTATTTCCCTCTCAGGCACACTCAGCCCTCCCACTTCACTCTAGATGTCTACACAAATGACAGCTCAAATCCTCTTGCACCAAACTTCAGCCATCTGGGGATGTAAGAATTTCTCACTATGCAAATATGCTTTCAATTAGATACAGGCATACACTGCACTATTAATCTTCTCAGATGGTCCAATATTATATTTGGTATACATACAGGTGGGCAGGATGGTACCAGGTACCACTAATGTAGATGTTAGGGGGAGAAGGTTACCACTTATATTGAGGTGTGGGGTTCCTCCATCCCAACCCTTTGAAATGAGGATACTTCTCTATTAAGGACATTGTAAATTACAGCCTGTGAATTAACATCAATAGAACTTCACCCCTTTGATTAGGTCATTTTAATCTGTCTCATGGTGTGTCTGTTCCACTGTCTATAATTTTGGTATTTGGTTAATTACACAGAATTGAGTACAAGCCAGGAACTATCTCATTGGAAGCTAAGCCAAAGGTAGAGCTATTATACTGTTAAATACCTTGGTAACAGCTGTCTACGTTACAATACATGTAGGTTACTGCTCAACTGGCTGTGTCCCAAAGGTGACCACTATATACAGGTTCTACTGTATAAGCAGGCCACCTCTGTATAACAGCCAACTGGTTGTGTCCCAAGGGTGACCACTATATACAGGTTCCACTGTATAAGCAGGCCACCTCTGTATAACAGTTAACTGGTTGTGTCTCAAGGGTGACCACTATATACAGGTTCCACTGTATGAGCAGGCCACCTCTGTATAACAGCCAACTGGTTGTGTCTAAAGGGTGACCACTATATGCCCCCTTCTCTACCTCTCCATTTCCTCTTCTGTCTCTTCTCTTCCTCCTATCCCTTCCAATCTTGTTCTAGAATTTTTCAGATCAAGTGGTAGTAAGAGGTCATTACACTGTTCTCTCTCTCTCAATATATGGAATATCCTCAGCTCCGCTCTCGCAATCTCCTTCCCCTCGAAGGTGGGTGTGGCTTACATAGCTATTGGGTCTGTGTGCCTATAGTGATGAGCAATTTTCACAGTAATTTAATTTTGGTGGGATAATAATTTTGCTATATGTCAATATGGGCTAGCATAGCATAAAAATATTCATCTATTCTCAGATCAGCCAGTCCATACACCAACAGTGAGAGTAACTTCTCAGATAGTGAGAGGAAAGAGGGGCGTGGTACTGGGGACGGAGGAGATGAAAAAACCTTTGAACTCTTTGAGCCATTTTCACCTGTTAATTCTCCAGATCATTTGTTTGACTTGTCAGACGAGGAGATTTTGCCCTCTAAACGGGTGAGCTAAGTTGCACATTAACTCTACAGCATTGCAATTAGACAAATAAGGAGCCGTGGAAATTAAACTCAGAGGTATTATAGCGAAACTGGTTGGACTAGATAAGCCTCCTTTGCATGAAGTCATTAGTTTGTCTTTTCAGTGCTTTTTTGCCATCATAAATATTAATGTAACAGAAGGTGGAGTTACTTTATATCCATGAGATTGACTGTTTATTCTTTTTCAGTCCACAACTGCATCTGGTGGTTATGAAGAGTTATCTGATGAAGATGTCAGCTTTGATGGAGACTTTGATACTCAGGAAGTATGTTAGGAACTCACTGAAGTAATAAAACACATTATGTAGTGGAACCTCTCTATTCCAACTCCCTGTATGAAGACACCTCTGTATATAGTGGAACTCCTCTATTCCAACACCTGAAATGAGCCACCTCTGTATACAGTGGAACTCCTCTATTCCAACTCCCTGGATAAGGACACCTTTCCTCTCTATTCCAATCTCCTAAAATGATAACTCCTCTCTGTATTAAGGACACTTGGATATGTCCCAGTGTAAATATTTACATTAATAGAACTTTATCCCCTGAAATGAGGCCACACCTCTAATCAGAACGCTTTTATTTCCCCCAAGGTGTCCAGAATAGAGAGGTTTCACTATGATGGCTTTTATTGACAGTACTGTCTGGTCTTTCCAGATTTTATGATACTTACTGTACTGTAGTAATAGATCACATAGAGATGTAAGGACCTTGGAAATTATATTTTTGTATATCCATAAAACACCGTGTGTACAGGACAAGTGCCTTTGTGTGAAGGTTGCTACATCAGAGCTCTCACTGTTAATATTACAGTGGACTAGTATTACAGTGGACTACAGTGATAATTCACTTATCCATCCTTTATCCAACTTAAAACCAATGGATCCAGTAATGGATCCCTCATGATTTTTTCACACACTTTGTTGCAAGTAAGAATGCTCTAGTCTGTGGTCCATATAATCTGTACACTGTTTTATCATCTCTCATCTTCTAGGGAGTGGATTCTTATTATGGAGAAGAAGGATGGCTAACCAGTGGGGTGGGATTCGACCCTTACCAGTGTGTATTCACCCAGTTAGAGGTATATAAAATAACATTTACATCATAACTATATGTATGTGTCAGTTACCAAACTCTCTATCATTTTAAATCACTTAGAATTACCCATCCCTCTAAAGTTAATGTTTCCAATTGTATCTAGTCTAAATACAGGGCTTAGGGCATGGCTAGAATACAGGGCCAGGACATGGCTAGGAAACAGCCTGTCATGATAAAGTTGGACACTTTTTCAGTCACTGATCCATAGTGTTATGGAGTTCACAGTTCAGGGTCTTTCAGATTCCTATTAATACATCAAATAGGAACATGTGAAATTAGGAACATGGAAAGTTAGAACATGGGAACATGTGAAATTAGGAACGTGGAAAGTTAGAACATGGGAACGTGGAAAGTTAGAACATGGGAACATGGGAAGTTAGAACATGGGAACATGTGAAATTAGGAACATGGAAAGTTAGAACATGGTGGGAAGATGGGAAGTTAGAACATGGGAACATGGAAAGTTAGAACATGGGAACATGTGAAATTAGGAACGTGGAAAGTTAGAACATGGGAACATGGGAAGTTAGAACATGGGAACATGTGAAATTAGGAACGTGGAAAGTTAGAACATGGGAACATGTGAAATTAGGAACATGGAAAGTTAGAACATGGTGGGAAGATGGGAAGTTAGAACATGGGAACATGGAAAGTTAGAACATGGGAACATGTGAAATTAGGAACGTGGAAAGTTAGAACATGGGAACATGTGAAATTAGGAACGTGGAAAGTTAGAACATGGGAACGTGGGAAGTTAGAACATGGGAACATGTGAAATTAGGAACGTGGAAAGTTAGAACATGGGAACATGTGAAATTAGGAACATGGAAAGTTAGAACATGGTGGGAAGATGGGAAGTTAGAACATGGGAACATGTGAAATTAGGAACATGGAAAGTTAGAACATGGTGGGAAGATGGGAAGTTAGAACATGGGAACGTGGAAAGTTAGAACATGGGAACATGTGAAATTAGGAACATGGAAAGTTAGAACATGGTGGGAAGATGGGAAGTTAGAACATGGGAACGTGGAAAGTTAGAACATGGGAACATGTGAAATTAGGAACATGGAAAGTTAGAACATGGTGGGAAGATGGGAAGTTAGAACATGGGAACATGTGAAATTAGGAACATGGAAAGTTAGAACATGGTGGGAAGATGGGAAGTTAGAACATGGGAACATGGGAAGTTAGAACATGGGAACATGTGAAATTAGGAACATGGAAAGTTAGAACATGGTGGGAAGATGGGAAGTTAGAACATGGGAACATGGGAAGTTAGAACATGGGAACATGGAAAGTTAGAACATGGGAACATGTGAAATTAGGAACGTGAGAAATTGACATCACACTTCCTAAGGAATATACAGGTTATAGTAACATTGGAGGAAACCATGTTATCTGTGATGATGTATGTATGGTGTCTGTTCTCTTGTGTAGTCATTTCAGTTATCAACTGACACACCACATGAAGTGTTGCTGGAAAAACTCCAGAAGACTGATTTAGGTAAATATATCTTCAATTCAGGCTAGCCCTCCTTCCACCTCTCCCTCCCTCCTCCCTCTTCCCCTCCCTCCCTCCCTCCCTCCCCCCCTCATTTATTTGTTCAGGTTCTAAAAGGGGAGGGACTGATGAAGCATCTAAGCTCCGTGACATCATCTTGAAGCAAAGAGACCAGAACCAGCCCCTCAAGTTAATAGCTGTTATATAGCCATTAGTTAGTAGGACTCTAGGAGGAGGGTGTGAACTATGGGTGGAGTCTGAGTTACTAGTCTCTGATATAGCATCATGTACTAATGCAGTGGAACTGCTTCCTGATTAGAGAGAGGTGGCCTAATTTAAGGGATGAAGTTCTATTAATGTTACTACACGATATTCAAGTGTCCTTACTATAGGTGGCCTCATTTCATGGGTTTGGAATAGAGTAGTTCCACTGTATACAGAGGTGTCCTCATTTCAGGGAGTTGGAATAGAGGAGTTCCACTGTATACAGAGGTGTCCTCATTTCAGGGAGTTGGAATAGAGGAGTTCCACTGTATACAGAGGTGGCCTCATTTCATGGGTTTGGAATAGAGTAGTTCCACTGTATACAGAGGTTTCCTCATTTCATGGGTTTGGAATAGAGTAGTTCCACTGTATACAGAGGTATCCTCATTTTATGGGGTTGGAATAGAGTAGTTCTACTGTATACAGAGGTTTCCTCATTTCATGGGTTTGGAATAGAGTAGTTCTACTGTATACAGAGGTGTCCTCATTTCATGGGGTTGAAATAGAGTAGTTCTACTGTATACAGAGGTATCCTCATTTCATGGGTTTGGAATAGAGTAGTTCCACTGTATACAGAGGTATCCTCATTTCATGGGTTTGGAATAGAGTAGTTCTACTGTATACAGAGGTATCCTCATTTCATGGGTTTGGAATAGAGTAGTTCTACTGTATACAGAGGTATCCTCATTTCATGGGGTTGGAATAGAGTAGTTCTACTGTATACAGAGGTTTCCTCATTTCATGGGGTTGAAATAGAGTAGTTCCACTGTATACAGAGGTATCCTCATTTCATGGGGTTGGAATAGAGTAGTTCTACTGTATACAGAGGTGTCCTCATTTCATGGGGTTGGAATAGAGTAGTTCTACTGTATACAGAGGTATCCTCATTTTATGGGGTTGAAATAGAGTAGTTCTACTGTATACAGAGGTATCCTCATTTTATGGGGTTGGAATAGAGTAGTTCTACTGTATACAGAGGTATCCTCATTTTATGGGGTTGAAATAGAGTAGTTCCACTGTATACAGAGGTATCCTCATTTTATGGGGTTGAAATAGAGTAGTTCTACTGTATACAGAGGTATCCTCATTTCATGGGTTTGGAATAGAGTAGTTCCACTGTATACAGAGGTATCCTCATTTCATGGGGTTGAAATAGAGTAGTTCCACTGTATACAGAGGTATCCTCATTTCATGGGTTTGGAATAGAGTAGTTCCACTGTATACAGAGGTGTCCTCATTTCAAGGAGTTGGAATAGAGGAGTTCCACTGTATACAGAGGTGTCCTCATTTCAAGGAGTTGGAATAGAGGAGTTCCACTGTATACAGAGGTGTCCTCATTTCAGGGGGTTGGGATAGAGGAGTTCCACTGTATACAGAGGTGTCCTCATTTCAAGGAGTTGGAATAGAGGAGTTCCACTATATACAGAGGTGTCCTCATTTCAGGGGGTTGGGATAGAGCTATATACAGAGGTGTCCTCATTTCAGGAGGTTGGGATAGAGGAGTTCCACTGTATACAGAGGTGTCCTCATTTCAAGGAGTTGGAATAGAGGAGTTCCACTATATACAGAGGTGTCCTCATTTTAGGGTGTTAGAATAGAATTGTTTCACTGTATAACATTGTGTACTAACATTGTATAGATGGGTTGAGATGCTTGAAGAAGTGCCATCATATCTCTATCCTGGCCTGGTAAGTGGGCACTATGCAGTAAACTGATAATCCAAGTACAATGAAGCCTCAGTTATATGGACCTATAGAACCAGCACTTCCTAGTTCCTAGTCCTTACATGTAAAATATCCATACATGTAAAATGTTTATAATTTTATGTAAACAGAATCAGCATTTTAAAAATAGAACTGTCCATTAGGTCATGCACTCCTAAAAATAGAACTTTCCATTCCCTAAAAATAGCACTGTCCATTGTGTCATGTACTCCTAAAAATAGCACTGTCCATCCATTATGTCATACACTCTTAATCTGGTAGTTTTCTGCTAAATGGATATTTGTTCTTTGGAAATACACTCTAAATCCTCTGCTACATTGACAATGGTAGCGATGACAGTGAAACATATAGCTCTGATCCGGAGTCAAGGGTCTAGTCTTCCACTTCAAAGAAAAATCTGTACCCAAAATTTAATAGTAACAAGGCAAAAATCTAAAGCAAGCTGGTTTTTATCTCTTGATGCAGGCTCAGCTGCAGAAGAAGTCCAGCGTGGATGGAAAGGAAGTTATGCAGAAGTTAGTGAGCTGGACTCTCCAGTGCCTAGACTTGGATACAGCCTACCAGTTGCCTATAGCAGTGAGTTCCATTTTTGTCTATGTGGAACACCTGTACAGTGGATGGATGGATGTAGTGTTTTCCAGCCCTGCAGTAACTTATAATATGTGAGCTTGACTATGTCTAATATAACATGTGACTTTGGGATTACAGGTTAACATACGTCACTTGAAGGCTGGTCTTCGTCTGGTCCCTAGCATAGCCAGCTTAGGCCGTAAGTGTGCAAGTTCCCTCGTTAAGCATGGAGTGATGGAGAAACTGTGTGATCTGGTAATGGCAGAAAATGTGGCCTCCACCCTCAAGCTCCTCTCCCTCCGAGCAGTGGACAGCTTGCTGGACTACCCTCAGGGCATGGAGAGGTTCTTGGGATGGAACAGGAAGGTAGGGTTCTGTAATAGTGAACTAATTAATTTTAATGTTACTAATTCTAGTCTATGTTGCATGGGACCAGGGCCACCAGTATTATTTATTTATTTATTTATTTGTTTGTTTGTTTGTTTGTTTATTTATTTATTTATTTATTTACATACTTACTTATTTATTTATTTATTTATTTTTGTGGGAGGGAGGATAACAGTCTCTGGTCAAACTTCTATTGTATACAGTGGAACCTCTATTCTGGACACCTTGAGACAAATTAAAGTGTTCTATTAATAAGCTCAAGTTAACATCCAGGTGTCCTTATTATAGAGGTGTCCTCATTTCAGGGGACTGGAATAGATGTATACAGAGGTGTCCTCATTTCAGGGAGTTGGAATAGAGGAGTTCCACTGTATACAGAGGTGTCCTTATTTCAAGGGGTTAGAATAGAGTGGTTCCACTGTATTAAGAGGTGTCTTCATTTCAGGGGGTTGGAATAGAGACCCCATGAAATTTATTGATAATCATAATTCCAATACATGGACAAACTCTCTGTTCGCGTGTGTATGTGTGTGTATGCATGTTATCTGAGTATACTCATGATAGGAGATGGAGGATGGTGGCTCTGATATGATGACTCCTTACCAAAAAATTCTGGATCTTGTCCTGAGTGATCCGGTGGGTGTTTAGTGGGCTCTATTTAGTGATGGGGTGTGGGTGTGGGTGTGGAGGGTACAGAGTACAGGGTGAACTGGTTAAAATGTGAAGTCTCAGTCAACTATTAAGTGGAATGTTTGACAGCATGAAATTTGATGAGCTTTAGAAAAATCACCCAATCAAATCACCCAATCAAATCACCAGTCAATATAGACTACTATACCATAGCATATTGTAGCTCTATACTCAGCTAAGGACGTAGGTACCCAGTCTCCCCTCCTACCTTTAAAACCAGTCTATCCTGGTCTTGTTATTTGTCACCAAATTATACTCTTTCCTTCCCCTCTTCCTCCCTCTTCTTTTCCCCTCTACCCCTCCCCTCTATCCCTCCCCTCTTTCTCTCCCTTCTCCTCCTCCTTCCTCTACCCCTCCCCTCTTCCTCCCTCTTCTCCTTTTCTTTACCCCTCCCCTCTATCCCCTCCCCTCTGCCCCTCCTCCTTATAGTGGCAGCTGTTAATTTTATAGTTTTTCTGCTGTAGACTCCTAGAGTGTGTTACTGTTCCTCTGTCCTCCTGAAAAAGGCTCACATCGGTGAACTCTTAGGGAGACTACAGGATGCTGTGGACAAGTAAGTGGAACCCCCAACCCAAACCCCCTGAAATGAGGACACCTCTGTATTAAGTACACTTGAATAATAACACTGTATTGACATTAACTTCCTGAAATGAGTGAGAGAGGTGATAAATATCAAACCTCAGTTTTTTATTATCTTTAATGATGGTGTGCTGATATGAAAGGTATTTTTCGTGAGAGTATTTTGCATTGTGGTGAAGATAGTAAAAATTAAGCCCACAAACATTTTTGAGACTCCATATACCATACTAATAATATGTGAAATTTTATCTCACAAAAATTTTTAAAAGTTGTGAGTGGAGGGAGATATCTATAATATAATATGAACATCATGTATGTTGGTGTGTTGGTTCAGAATTGTCACCTTGAAGCCCAGCGAAGCCACACCTTCAAGCAAATTTTATAACCTCTATGAATCTGAGACTGAGAAGATAGATCCTGAGACTTCGGAGGGGGAGAACGTGGTCCCCCAACAGGGAGAACTGGAAATAGAGAGAGCAGTCGGTTCAGTTGAAGGAGAACATGGTTCTGTTTCCATGTCTGATGAGAAAGATGAAGTTAAAAAGGAGAGCCAATCAAGTGGTGCCGACAGAGAAGAGGAGGAGGAGCATCTTATGGATGAAGGGGGAGAGTCTGACGAGAGAGAAGAGAAGGCTATACCTCCTCTTCTTCCCGAGGAAGACGTCAGAAATATAGTTCAGTATTTGGAGGAACTGAGGAAATGTCTAGAGAAGGCCAGCAATGACACAGTAAGAAATCTTGGTAGTGAAGGTATGCTTCCCCCCCCCCCCCCATAATAATATATAAACAAATAAATCAATATTAATATAAACAGTCAACAAACAAACAAGCCAAATATAAACAAAAAATCAATAAACAAACCATAAAAACTTACAAGTCAATAAACAAGTCAAGTAAACAAATATGTCAACAAACAAGTCAAGTAAACCAACATGTCAACAAACTCCTCAGGTTCAACTACCCATCAAGGCATTCCCAACATCAATCTACTGCTTTCCCGAGTCAAAAGGTGAATTTTTCCCTCCACTTGTTCGAACCATGCAAGCACGACGGCTCTTGAAGTGTTTGTTGGTCTTGTTGACTTCTCCCTCTACCATCATGGAGATGGGAATATTTGCTGCTGTGAGAGATCTACTCCTCTTCTTCCTCTCCACTCAAGATGGTAAGGAACTTGTCTTTATTCCAGCTACTCTGGGGCTTAATTAAGACAGCATCTTCCAGGACATCCAGCTGAGGCCTGAAGTGAGTCCCCTGTGCATTCAGTGGACATTCTATTGGACATAGGTGTTGGGTTAATTGTGGTATAGGGCCAGGGCTAGGGCTCACCTCACCTAGGTGTCATCTCTGATGCTGTCCAGAATTGGACCTGTGTGTTATTTGCTGTCCATGAGTGAGAGCAATGTTGTTCCTTGTCCATGCAGGTATCCTGTTCCTCTCCAGCAAGCCTCTAGTGATGAATGCCATGGCTAGAGCTCTTACCCAAACTGTGGACGAGATGCCACTCAATGCTATGTTGCCACTCACTGTAAGTGTGAGAGACAGGATATTAAGGGGTGTGGAGAGAGGACACTATTAGGGGGTGTGGAGAGAGGGACACTATTAGGGGGTGTGGAGAGAGGGACACTATTATAGGGTGTGGAGAGAGGGACACTATTAGGGGTGTGTGGAGAGAGGGACACTATTAGGGTGTGTGGAGAGAGGGGTGTGTGGAAAGAGTAGCAATGTAAGGGTGTGTGTGTGAGGGTAAGTCCCTATAAGTGGGGGAATATATTAGTGGGTGTGGAGAGGAAGAGGCAAGCATTAATGAATGGTATGCTGTGTATAGGTTAGCCATGAGTGAAGGATAAAGAGGTGTGGTATTATTAGGGGTGTGGTGTGGAGAGGAAGGCCGGATAAAGAGGTGTGGTATTATTAGGGGTGTGGTGTGGAGAGGGATAAAGAGGTGTGGTATTATTAGGGGTGTGGCGTGGAGAGGGATAAAGAGGTGTGGTATTATTAGGGGTGTGGTGTGGAGAGGAAGGCAGGATAAAGAGGTGTGGTATTATTAGGGGTGTGGTGTGGAGAGGGATAAAGAGGTGTGGTGTGCACACAATGGGCACAAGAACTAATCCATTTCTCCAGGAGTTTCTAGATTTAGATGAAGATGAAAACAACTCAGAATCTTGCACAGCTCAGAATCTTGGTCTTTTGCTCACCTACCACCTTCAGGTCAGTCCCAAACTCCTTTACTCAAACTACATCATATCATGCCACTATAGCAAGGTCTGAGGAAAGTGACCTTATTATCGTACATAATCTGTTTTTGATATTGTTATAGTTTATAACTTCTATTGATGTTGTTATGGAATTAATCTTGTGATGTAAAGTCACTTTTCTCAAGTCCATCTTTTGGTTTTATGAATGACAAAATGTTGATTCATTAACTGGTATATTACATTTCTAGTCAAGCCCCTCTATTCCAATCCCCTGAAATGAGGACACCTCTGTATTAAGGACACTTGGACATGTCCCAAATAGTCCCCTGAAATGATGCCACTCCTGTAATCAAGACACTTTAATTTGCCACAAGGTGCCCAGAATTGAGGTTCCGCTATAGATAAATCCTTTCTCTTGTGGATAAATTCTCCCTCTGCTTTCAGGTTTTGCAGTCATTGGACATCTTAAGAAAGGCTTCAAAGTTAAATATGAGTGAGCTGGAGTCTGCAGAGTGTATTGGCTCCCTTCACACTCTCTACACCATGACCCTCACTCCTATTGGTCAGTTATTAGTATTAGTAGTCCTCGTTTCTGGGGGTATACAGAGATGTCCTCATTTCAGAGGGTTGGATTAGAGGGGTTCCGCTGTATACAGAGATGTCCTCATTTCAGGGGGTTGGAATAGAGGGGTTCCACTGTATACAGAGGTGTCCTCACTTCAGGGGATTGGATTAGAGGAGTTCCACTGTATACAGAAGTGTCCTCATTTCAGGGGTTGGAATAGAGGAGATCCACAGTATGTTCACCAGTGTTATCTTAAAAGCATCTGCCTAAGTAAATAAATTTTTTATGTTTTCATATAGGCAAATGTGCTGTCTGCTACACACTCTCTCTGTCAGATAACATTCTAGTTCTCCTGCCCTTCATTGAACCCAGACAACAGCGTGACCATGATAACAAGTTGACCAAATCCAGTGTCTCTAGTCGTTATGCTGCTGTCCTGTTGCTCCAGGTCTTCAAAAGTGAGAAACACACAATGTCTGTACCTGTGGGTCCTGTGCGTCTAGACTGTCTGTTCTCCTGTGGCTCAAAGCTTCTCTCTGCTGCTGAGTTCTTCAAAGGTACAGACACACTGGGGTTAATCCAGTTAGGAGTTGATTAGACCCTTCCAAAATCTATACACCTTATTCACTATTAACCCTTACAGGACCATTGTCACAAATATGTGACATTAATTATTCGATGTTAAGGACCCTGTGAGTAAGTGCTATATAAATTACATACTAGAGACAGCTTCTTATATTAGCCACGAAGGAACTAGTCATATTATCTAAAGTAGTAATATATAGGAGAAAGTTGTCTGACTACAACTGACAGCAGCTATTAAGCCACACCAAGTAGCAGTACCGTTAACACCTTAAAACTTAGATGAGCTTGTCACACTTGTGAGACAATTGTCTTATTTAATTATAATGTGGCGTGTCATGTTTATGTGACAATTGTCTGGTCATACTAAAAACTAATTTTATTGCCGTCCGTCCGGTAAGGGTTAATTTTTAAGTGTTTTTTGCCAAATATTTCAATGAAAAATAATAATATACTCTCACAGCCTCATGTGCTGACAGTCATTGTTGTCATTAATTTTGTTTTCTACTGTTCAAATCACTAAATTTAATACCCTAAAAACAGAGATACACTGAAATAGCACAACTTCACCCCCTGAAATGCAGACGCCAAGAATAGAGGAGGAGGTTCCACTGTATGAATAGAGGAGGAAGTTTTAATGTATATTTGGATAAGTAATACATTTCCTTATACAGATTCTCCACATTTTCCAGTCTTGATATATCAAGCATCTAATACTCCTGGCTTGGTTATAGAAGTTTCCAAGAACATGCCACACACTGTGACAGTAATGGGCATCCCATCTCTTGATGGTGTATACTCCAAAACCCTCCCCCATCCACTGCATTTTCCACTAATTAAAAAGGGAGTAGCAAAACTAACATTTGTGTTACTGGGAAACTTCTTTATTCCAGACAAGGAATGCACTTACTTAATAGGACAATGTCACTTATAGATGTTATTTTAGACATAATCACCACCTGTCCTTAATACAAGGGATGTCAGGGGATTGGAATAGTACAGTGCTGGTATACTGTGTGTACAACTGCTTGTGTACAACTGCTGGTATACTGTGTGTGCACTGCTGGTATACTATGTGTACAACTGCTGGTATACTATGTGTACAACTGCTGGTATACCATGTGTACAACTGCTGCTATACTGTGTGTACAACTGCTTGTGTACAACTGCTGGTATACTGTGTGTGCACTGCTGGTATACTATGTGTACAACTGCTGGTATACTATGTGTACAACTGCTGGTATACCATGTGTACAACTGCTGCTATACTGTGTGTACAACTGCTGGTATACTGTGTGTGCACTGCTGGTATACTGTGTGTACTACTGCTAGTATACTGTGTGTACATTGTTACATAGTATTTTGTATGTGTAAACATGTAGATAACTCCAGTCCTCTGATGTCTGATCTCTATAACTGGTTATCTCCTGTCAAGGAGCTCTCATCTGGAGATAGTTCAAAGGTCATTCCAGCACTGGTGAACATCATCAAGGAGAAGACACCAAACATTAGCTGCAACAAGCCTGGAAAAGCCAGTTCTCCCATTATGACTGCTATTCGGCTCCTCTTGTGTTACGTGACTCCTGCTCCCTCTGCCAAAGGTGCTGAATCAGTATGAGTTCAGTGTACAGTGTGGGAAGAACCTCTTGGAGGACAACTGTCCTTTGCATAGAGATTTTCTGTAGCACATGGGTGCTTCATTACTGGTGCAATGTGCATGTAATAAAACTGGTAAAGGGTATCCATGTACCAAAATACTAGTGTGTTAATGTTTACTGGGTACAGTATATTGAGTATCCTTTACCAAGTAACCCCTTTACCAAATATATCCTTTACCAAGTAACCCCTTTACCAAATATATCCTTTACCAAGTAATCCCTTACCAAATAACCTCTTTAACCCTTTATCAAATTTCATTATAAATCATACCTCAGGGACACAGAGGGACCCAAAACTAACTCACTGCCTCATCCATCTCTTCTCCTCCAACTGTCTGGAAACTTTACTTACCCTACTCAACAAGTTCTCAGACATTGTTCTGCCTGTCTGGAGTCAGCGTCAGTCCCTCCCAGTCTCCCACGCCTCCATCCTGGTCTCCCTCACGACCTTTACCCTCCAGCTGCTAAAGGAACTGCTTGGTAGTTTATTGGTGGATGGGAGCTATCAGTTTGGTGATACAAGAGTGGCTAGTACTTTATTGAAGGTCCACATGGTCCTCTGCTCCGCCCAATACTCTACTGTGGCTTCTAATGCTGCTCCTGAGGTCAGAGTTCATATTTCAGTAATCTCTTCTTTGAAAGCGGGAGAGGGAGGGGGAGTTTCACAAATTGGTGGCATTGATCACATCTCTTCCCCACAGATCCTGGTTTTGATTGTGGATATCTTAGTAATGTATACAAAACCAAAGGATGTTATATTGGAGGGTGAAGACAGACCAGGTATGATATTATAGTACTGAGCTATTTTCAGAGTAGTTGCATGTATACAGTAGAACTTCTTTATTCCAACTCCCTGAAATGAGGACATCTCTACATTAAGGACATTTGGATATGTCCTGAATAAGAGCTTGTGTAAACCAGGATACTTTAATTTATCCCAAGGTGTCCAGAATAGACTGTACACATGTGATATAACAGAGACAAGTCTTCTTGTTTATGACACAACTGCTTTAATGAGATATCTCCTCTATGTGCTGTATAAAAAGATATCTTGTGGTGTGCTATATGAGAGTACATCTCACACGTGTGCTATGTAAAGGATTGAAATGGAAAATCTCTCTACAACAGATATTTCACAGAACTGTTGGTGCTTGATGTTAAAAGAAGTCTTTCAGCATACCCTCAGTTCCCCTCATGTGAGTTAGATTAGATTCACGTGATCCCACCTTTACTGTACATAATGTATGACTCATAGTGTTACCTCAGCGGTTTGATGGTCTTATCAGAACTCCTCCCTCTGCCACTCCCAACACCAACATCTTATGTAAGGACAAGTAGCAAATCTTTCATTCTTAGCACCAACTAATCTTTCCTCCCTCTACTTCTCTTTCCTTTTCTCCCTTCCCTCTCTGCCCTCCCTCCTATCCCTCCCTATCTTTCGGACTTCCTACCTTCTCTATCCTCCTCCTCCTCTCTCCCTCCCTCTCTCTCTCTCTCTCCCTTCCTCCCTCTCCCTCCCTCTTTCTCCCTCCCTCTCCTCTCTCTCCCTCTCCTCAATCTCCCTCTCCTCTCTCTCCCTCTCCTCTCTCTCCCTCTCCTCTCTCTCTCCCTCCCTCTCTCTCCCTCTCTCTTCCTTCATTAGCCAATCTCTGGTGATCAGCTCCTGAACAAGCGTAAGCTATGGGCTCTGCACCTTGACCCCTTTCTCTCTTCCATTATGGAGATGGTCCAGATTTTCCTCTTAAGTTCAGCAAATGCCCTCCAGCAAATGTTGCGCCGTGTCTGTGCCCAACTTGCTGACATCAGTGCTTCCCTGGCCATCCTCATCATCCAGCAGGTATGTGTAGACATTGTTATAACACCTCCTTTTACTTGGCTATGTGCATTGAAGTTACACATGTTTGGTCACCCTTAGAATACTGCTAGTTTAGCTGT
The DNA here is from genome assembly GCA_964016965.1 of Diacarnus erythraeanus. Lineage (NCBI taxonomy): Eukaryota > Metazoa > Porifera > Demospongiae > Poecilosclerida > Podospongiidae > Diacarnus > Diacarnus erythraeanus. Next base: position 1,461,110 of record OZ024684.1, on the reverse strand, counting down.
TGTACAGAGGTGGTCTGCTCATACAGTGGAACCTGTATATAGTGGTCACCCTTGAGACACAACCAAGTTGGCTGTTATACAGAGGTAGTATGCTCATACAGTGGAACCTGTATATAGTGGTCACCCTTGGGACACAACAACCAATTGGCTATTATACAGAGGTGGTCTGTTTATATAGTGGAACCTGTATATCTTGAGACACAACCAGTTGGCTGTTGTACTGAGGTGGCCTGCTTATATAGTGGAACCTGTATATAGTGGTCACCCTTGAGACACAACCAGTTGGCTGTTGTACAGAGGTGGCCTGCTTATATAGTGGAACCTGTATATAGTGGTCACCCTTGAGACACAACCAGTTGGCTGTTATACAGAGGTGGTCTGCTCATACAGTGGAACCTGTATATAGTGGTCACCCTTGGAATACAACCAGTAGGCTGTTATACAGAGGTGGTCTGCTCATACAGTAGAACTTGTATATAGTGGTCACCCTTGGGACACAACCAGTAGGCTGTTATACAGAGGTGGTCTGCTCATACAGTGGACCCTGTATATAGTGGTCACCCTTGAGACACGACCAGTTGGCTGTTATACAGAGGTGACCTGCTCATACGATGTATATAGTGGCCACCCTTGAGACACAACCAGTTGGCTGTTATACAGAGATGGTCTGCTCATACAGTAGAACCTGTATATAGTGGTCACCCTTGAGACACAACCAGTTGGCTGTTATACAGAGGTGGTCTGCTCATACAGTAGAACCTGTATATAGTGGTCACCCTTGAGACACAACCAGTTGGCTGTTATACAGAGGTGGTCTGCTCATACAGTGGAACCTGTATATAGTGGTCACCCTTGGGACACAACTAATAGAGCAGAACTAGTTGCTATCCTTTGGACAAGAGCTTGTTTATCACAACATTCCCTTTACTTAGATCATCTCCAATATTTTGGTTGAGATAGAGAAGCAGCTGGAGAGGGAGGAGCCTGAATCCATGGATACCACAGGTAGCTCTGCTGGTGAAGAGAGAGGTGATGTTAGTGGAGACATAGATAACAGTCAGGGAAAGGAAGAGAAGAAAACTGGAGAAGGACAAGATGCAGAGAAGATAGGAGATAATGAACAAATCAGAAAAACTTTGAAGTGTGTGTTATTTAAACCTCTGTGTAGCTAACTCTTCCAAGCACACCACCTCTGTATAACAACCAAGTGGTTGTGTCCCAAGGGTGACCACTATATGTAGGTTCCACTGTATGAGCAGGCTGGGTTATTTCCTAAAGATGACCATGACCCTTAGGTTCCTATTAAACCCACACACACACTTGTACACTCCTTTCAGTTCCCCTCTCCTCCGTAATCTCACCACATGTGCCGTCCTGTGCCAGCAACCTGCCATCAAGATAGCTCTTCTAGACATCATCAGTCAAAAGTAAGTTACATGATGTTATATAGCTCCCACTACAGGAGAAATCACAGGGGGGTTGGGGGCGGGAGGGGGGAGGGGGGAGGGAGAAGGGGAAGGGGAGGGAGGAGGGGGAGAAGAGAGGGGGAGGTGGCTCTCCAATTTCTTTCTCTTAATGTTATCCCTCTTCTGGCCAAGGAAGGTCTGTTGTTTAGTACTAATCTTTCCTTCTCTCTCCAGAGAAACTGCCAGTACTAAAGGTTTTACTCGCTTTATCCCTTTGCTGCTTTTCCTGGTGCAGAGGAAGGAGACGGCTGTCCAGCTCAAACTCTGTATAATGGTGAGGAGTGTTTATTTGCAGTCTAGCTAAGTAACGTACCTAGAAAAGGTGGTGTGGTTTTTTTTTTTTTTTTTTTTTGTTTGTTTGTTTTGTTTTGTTTTGTTTTGTTTTGTTTTGTTTTTTGTTGTTGTTGTTTTTTTTATAAATACTGTGAGTTCGTGGTGCATTGTGGTGCATTCGTGGGTGCTGTGTGTACTGTATATAGTGGAACTTGGACAAGTTTAAGTGTCCTTATTAGAGGTTAGAGCGGTGACCTCATTTCAGGGGGCGAAGTTCTGTTATTGTTAATACACAAGCCGTTATTAAAGTGTCCTTAATTCAGAGATGTCCTCATCTCCATTCATTTGACTTATCTAGCATTAGGTCAAAGCATTGACTATGGGACCAAAAATTACCAAATTTATCACTGCCAATATAATTAAGATTCTTATGGTGAGAAGAAGTGAATATGGATGTGTGTGTGCTATCTCCACAGTTTATTCTGAACGCTCTGTGTAGTATGTACATATCATTGAATGCCAGTGAGATGGAAGAAGTGCCCCCATTAGACCAACAGGTGAGTTAGCTGCTGGCTAGTCCAGTTATAAGGAGGCAGGACAGGGAATGGGAGAGAGAAGAGGGGAGAAGAGGGAGGGAGGGAGGAGAGGGGAGAAGAGGGAAAGGTGAGAGGGAGGGAGAAAGGGATGGAAGGGAGGAGAGGAGAGGAGGAATGAGTGAGAAGGAGAAGGAAAGGCATAGTGATGTGTTGTAATATAGACACTGAGAGCAGCTCACAGGGTAAGTAAGAGAGAAGGTGACAAAGAGAGAAGGTGTTCCCCTTATAATGACCTGACCTTGGATCATTATAATGTAATGTTGTAGCTTTCCAACTGTCTTCCTCCAAAATCAAAACTGGAGCACATTACATCTGCAGTACTTGGTCATGTGACATCACCTGAGCAACCACTAGCAACCATGATGCTGGGGTTAAAGGTTATACTTGCTCTGTGTCAGTATGATGTAGGACTATTGAATGTGTATAGGTAAGTTCAAGAAAAATAAAGATTATCTATAGGACTGCCATAGTTCAGGATTTTGTCCCAAAATTCATTTCCTTTCAATTTACTTATTTCTCCTGTTAGGATTTTGAATGAACTTACAGTGGAACTCCTCTATTCCAACACCCTGAAATGAGGACACCTCTGTATACAGTGGAACTCCTTCATTCCAACTCCCTGAAATGAGGACACCTCTGTATACAGTGGAACTCCTCTATTTCAACCCCCTGAAATAAGGACACCTCTTTATACAGTGGAACCTCTCTATTTCAACTCCTATGAAATGAAGACACCTCTGTATATAGTGGGACTCCCTCTATTCCAACCTCCTGCAATGAGGACACCTCTGTATACAGTGGTATTCCTCTGTAGTCACGGTACTGCTGATTATTTTTCACAGGCTTATCCCGACTCATGTTAAAGGATTTGCTTTTATTTTGGAACGATTGGCAGACACTGTCAGGTATGTATGTGTGTGCGCATGTGTGTCTAAATTGCACTGTCTTTGGAGTTTACTATTGTCTCTCCCTCCACTGTACTCCTCACCTCACCCACTCTCTTTTCACTCTTCAACCCTGTTGTCTGTTTCTATTCCTATTAACTCCTTCCCACCTTCTCCTATCCCTCTTACCCCCTTCCCACCCTCTCCTATCCCTCTTACCTCTCTTATCTGCTTCCTCTGCATTCTCTCTGTCCCCCCCATCAGATCCAGCACTCCTCCATCTACAGACACCATTTCTTGTGTGTCTCTCTTCCTCCAACTCCTAGGACACCTCCTCTCTAGTGAGGTCACTGGGAGGGCAGAACTGCCCAGCGACAGTACAGAACTGCTGTCCAGTCCTAGTGAGGATGCACCTGGTGGTGGTGGTCAGGAGAAGAGAAGGGACAGCCATTATGAGATGAGGAGTGTTAGTTTCTCACCTTCTCTACTCAAGATGATTGTTTACAATGAGAATGGAGAGAGTTTATTGGGGAAACTGAGGGACGCTCTTGAGGTGTGTGGTGTTAAGATTTCCATAGGCTATTAATTATGGCCGTATATCATAATACAAAAATACATACTTCACCCCATGCAAGAATTATCAATCTCAGTCACAAAGTAGCCAGCATCAGATGTTTCCTGTATTAGATATGCAATATTAAAATTGGGGCCTTGTATCCAATAAATAGATGTCACTTTCTTTTCTCTCCTTTAGATTAACTGCAAGGAAGATGCTAGTCTTCTGACAGAGTTCACTAAGATCATAGCCACACTGGAACAAGAATTTGATGGTGTGGAACCTGGATTCCCTGGTGAGAGTCACTCACTGTCCTTCTATGCACAGGGCACTGAACTAACCAGCCATCTTTCCACACACAAACCACACCCTCTTTCCACATACAGACCACATTGTCTTTCCACACACAATGTCACACACCATGCCTTCCTTCCACAGAAACCACACCCTCTTTTCACACAAACACACCCTTCTTCCACACACAGACTATGTCATCTTTCTACACATGACCATGCTGTCTGCTACCCACACACAGACTACATTGACTGTCCCTCTATATACATGCAGATCTGGTCCAGCTAGAGTATAGGAGTTGGCCACCTATGCAGAATGTGGAGACTCAGTTTGAATTCCGTAATGTAGTGACACTCTCGGTTAGCCCTCCAAGGTACGTACCAAAATGATATTCTCTATACTTCATGATCAACTAACAGCAAGACATGGCACCAACTACAGATAGCCATACCCTGCCCAGGCAGTAATGGGTTAATGCATGAATGTGATTGCTTGAAATTTCAAGGGGTTGGAATAGAGAGGTTCTACTGTATACAGAGGTGTCCTCACTTCAAGGGGGTTGGAATAGAGGGGTTCCACTGTATACAGAGGTGTCCTCATTTCAGGGTGTTTAAATAGAGTGGTTCCACTGTGTACAGAGGTAGAATTATTCTGTATTTCCTGTAGTCCTGATTACTGGATGGCCAGTCCACCTCATGATGAGAATGAATTGGAGCCTGATACTGTGAGTAGTAACATACTAACATTAATAGGCAAGAATTACACAAGGTGGCAGTATATTATTATTCTTCCACATAATTATTATTGAAAGGAAATAATATTATAAATATTGTGTTATTAATAGTAAATTTTTTTTTTTTTTGATTGTTGTGTTTCCAGTGCTAGATTTCTAATTTACTTGTGGGTGTGGCTACTGTATAATTAAAGGTAGGGAGAGAAATATTGAAAATTCTGTATGGGTTACAACTGCTAGCTACACATAAGTAGATGCATCTGTTGTACTTTGTGGACTTTTAAACAGAAAGCAACTAGAGCATTGCTCGTGTTGGGTTTGAACCCTAGATACCTGTCCTTTTGATCTTCAGCATTTGAGAAGTTTCTATTAGCAATGATTTTTATATTTTCCTACTCAGGCAACTCGAGATTTGAATAGGCTGGCTAGTCATACTTGTTCTGGCCTGAATCTTGAAGAAGAACTGAAGAAGCATCTTCTTCCATCTCCTCCACGAACTCCCCCTCGAAATGACCGAAAAAGAAAGATAGCTCTCACAGGGCCTGAGGCACAAAAGAGACTCAAAGAAGGTGGACTACATATAAAGGGGGTGGGGCTCCCTGCCTCTTTACACAAACAGGGAACATGATAAAATGTATCCCCATATATGTACAGAGCTGATAGTAACAAAGCCTCGTGTACACACATAACACATAATATATGCACACACACACACACATACACACACACACACATACACACACACACACACACACACACACACACACACACACACACATACACACACACACAAGGATCGTATTACAAACTACACACATACACACATACACACACACACATACACACACACATACACACACACAAGGATCGTATTACAAACTTCAGCGAGTTTTATTTTTACACTTATCCTTGAACCTTATTAATTTTACTGAAAGTAAAATTGTCTCTTTCCTCTCTCTGTATGTGTGTGTGATGTAGCTATCCAACAGCGGATGTTACAAGGTCCCAAGAGGGATCTGTTCAGACTTCGAAAGCAGAACACCAGTCGACCTCCCTCCATGCATGTGGATGACTTCATGGCTAAGGTGTGTGTGCAATACAGCTAGTGTGAAACCCTATTCTGGGAGTCCCTCTATTTGGAACTGGATTTAGTAGGCTGGAGAGGTATTTTCATTCAAAAGTGAATCAGAAAGAGGTGTGGGATATTATAGGGGTGTGTCCTCATCGACTTACTGTAATTTTTGTTGTCTATCTAGCCACTGAATCTATTAACATGAAAATTTTCAATTTTTTCCCCTCATTTTTTTCATTGTAAATAAATTTTCTACAGCCACGAAAATTTCATGCAAAAATTTTAGGCACAAAATTTTTCCAAATTTCCAGTATTCGTATTAACCTGGTTCTTATAATTATTTCAGTCTACTGCTAATCGAAATAGAGGAGTCTCCCGTGATCACAGTATAGGAAGTGGACCTGATAGTGGGCGTGGTGGTCCCTTCCAATACATACCTCAGCCTGGAATGTTCCTACCCCACATGGGTGGGAGGTGGCTGGGTGCTGTTCCCCCTAGCCTCAACTACCCTCGTCGGGATATGAGTGGGTTGGGTGGTATCAGGTCGTCCTGGGATACCAGGGGGATCCCTTTCTTGTCTGCATCTCAACTGAAATCATCAGCTGCTTTAAGGTGTGTATTATTAAGAGATTTTTAGATTTATGTGTGATTATGACCTTCCCTACAGCAGGAATGTCTCAATGTATTCTGCTCTACAAGGTCAGTACAAAGTATGAATCCTGAAGTGAGAAATTTCCTCTCATATGTTTTTTCTCTTTTGGGGTGCTTCTATGTGTAAATTTCCTTACAGTATTCTTACTATTATTATTACAGGTACAGATGTAATAGTAATGTAAGGAATTTACACATAGAAGCACCCCTCTTTTGACCCTATTTGACTTCTGGTGTATGTAGGCTTACTGCAGTATTAGGTATGACAACCACCTTATGAAATGTGGGTACTTCTATGTGTAAATTTCCTTACAGTATTCTTATTGTATATTATGGTATATTACAGTAACCTTATTATTGAATATTATATTACAGATGTAATAGTAATGATGTAATGTACAGAATTTACACATAGAAGCACCCTGAAATGTTCTCTAGCTACACCATCAACTCTCACACCATCATGCCATAAACCAGTTCTACACATTCTGTCTTGTAGCTTACAGCAGGGCTGGCGGTAGTGGGCGTGGACCAATCTTATGGCCAACTGCAGGAGGAAGATCTTCTCTGTCTTCTAGCAGACAAAGTGACAGCAGTAGCAGTGGTCATAAAAGCAGTAGTAGCAGCAGCAGCAGACATGCCATATACAAGAGACTGGTCTAACAATTGTCTTAGGTTTTAAAGTTTTTAATGTCATCATTGCTTAACTTACATTGATGAATAGTATCATATTATAAGCACAAAAAGCTGCTATGCTCCCTAAACCACACCTACTACAATACTTCAAAACTGGTAAGCACAGCGCTATAGAGATGGACCCAGCCAATCTGTCCAATGCAACACTAACAGGAATCGGGTCCTCCAAAACGGCTGTATGGGTAACCCAGAATTGACCTCATAGTTAACAGTTAATCTGTCCTGATGATGTAGGTGGGTTTGAGAGTAGTGCTTTACCACAAATCCCATGGCTCAGGGATACAATGAGAAAATAATCACCACCTCTCCCTTTTCCCAAAAATAACACTCCAGCTTTCTACCCCACCCCCCCCTTACCCCCCAGTGAAGATACCTTATTAAGGACACTTGAACACCTCTGAATAAACAGCGTATGTACCATCTTCACCCACCCCAAAATAAGGCCACCCCTCTAATCAGGACTTTTTAATTTGTCCCAAGTGTGCAGAATAGAGGCTCCACTCTAAGGTACTCATAATCACACAAAAACTACACATTTATTCTCCACACACAGTAAATTCATGTATCAAGATATGCTCCATGAATATGATTATACTTTACAACAATGTAAAATTAGGCTGTTGATGATATTCAGTTGTGACACCTAAAACATATATCACCATAACCTAATCTATTGTCTTTAATTTATCCTATAAAGTTGATGACAACAAGGTGCAGGACCAAGCTGGCAATGATGAAATCTCCAAATGCTCTTTCTGGGCTGATGTTGCTGAATTGGGACTTGTTTTGAGGATTAGATTGTATTCGAAGACAAACTAGGTATATAATCAATATGCATATGGGAAAAATCGTCAATAGATCATGAATATACAACACAATCTCTTATTTTAGACACTTTGGAACAAATTAATTAGAGGGATGAAGATAAAGTTATAGGATACCAGCTTTTATTTCTATCAAAATAGAGAGTTCTTATTGAATAAAGGAGTTATACTGTACTCTATTGTATGCCAGAGTTGATAATGAACCCATTCTTTAGAATCTACCCTTCAGTATCACATATAGTACATGTCAGTTAGATAGTCACCAAAGGAAATGAATGAGCATGTACATTGAGACAGCACCCATTAACCCGATGGAAGTGTGCTCTAATTGGAAAACTCACCTGCAAGCACAAAGGAGCCCACACAAGATATAAATCCTGACAGGAAAGAATTGAAGGGAAAGGTTCCAACCAAAAGACAGTACACGAACTGTACAATACCCGTGGTCAAGATGTAAGCAAGATAAGCATCTACCAACTTCAATCTCTTTGGTGTCATCTCGCTGTATTTATCAAACAGCCGTCTCACCACGGAAAAGAAATTGTCAGAGCTCATCTTGAAGCGATGCAGTGTCTTACTTATTGTATCCTAACAAACTTGTCCAGCTTATAGCTGAGGAATTCACTTTTGTCTAAACTTTATACACGTGCAGTGGGTCTAAAGGTCACTGTGCTGTTATAGGTTTCCAGGCAACCTGTCCAATTTGAATTTTGTGGCCTAAAAGCCCTGACAAGCTCAACCAAGGAGATGGACGGACTAGATGTGAAAGGGTATATATCATCACAGAGAGCAAAGCTGGAAGAAGAGAAATTTAGGCTGAACAATAACCAGAGGTGAAAATTCTAAATAGTGCCCACTCATACTAAGCTATTAGGTGTTAATTTATGCTTTATCTCAGGAAAGTGAGGGGTATTCTCCCAAGTGATAGCATAGTCTTGGAAAAAAATAATAGACTGCGAAGAGAGAGGCAGTCAGAATATCAGGAATTTATAAAAAATAACCAACTTCAAAAAATTAAGCCACCTTCAATTGCTGAGATTAGACGAAACTTATCACAAGAGAGGGAGAGAGAGATCATCTTTAACATGAATGAGCTTGATCTAGAAAGACAAAACTCTGCATCTCAGAAGCAGGATTATTCATCGCTAAGAGCGAAGAAACTTGAAGAGGAGAAAAGATATGCTAACAGCTGGGAAACGCAGCACCAGTTATACGATGAGCACAGAAGTAAGCAGTGGGATCAAAGTTATCACCCAAAACCAAAATATAGTAATGTAATTGATAATAAAGAACTTGCTGGGACCCACCATTCAAACTGGGATGAAGATGAGACTGACCTTATGCAATGGACACAAGGTCAAACACGCAAACAGAAGCTACGCAATCCAAATAGATCCCAAACACCACCCACATATGATTCTCCTGGAAAGATTCTCGAGGATTCTTCCAAGACCACACTCAGATCAATATCAGCACCTCATATTACCCCAGGAGTAACCATTGCTGGCATTGGGGCTGGAGAAGAGGACTCTAATGTCAAAAGAATGAAGCAATTGAAGTATGGAGAAGAACTACTGAGTCAAATTAAAGCTAAACAAAAAACTTCAAAACACAGAAGAGCTGCTTGGTTAAAAGTTGATAACCACTCTAAGGATAGACCAAGAGACTCTGGAGAGCAGAGTGAGTTAATGATGATGTAGAGAGCAGAGTGGATAGGTTCCCTGAATAGGACTCGAGAGAGCAGAGAGGATAGGTTCCCTGAGCATGACTCTAGAGAGTATAGTGAATAGGTTCCCTGAATAGGACTCTAGAGAGCAGAGAGGATAGGTTCCCTGAGCATGACTCTAGAGAGCAGAGAGAATAGGTTCCCTGAGCATGACTCTAGAGAGCAGAGAGGATAGGTTCCCTGAGCATGACTCCAGAGAGCAGAGTAGATAGGTTCCCTGAGCATGACTCTAGGGAGTATATAGTGAATAGGTTCCCTGAATAGGACCCCAGAGAGTTAATAATCTAGCTTTCCTGGACCATGAAAGTCTTTCATTTTACACAACCATCTGAATCTAAATTTACATTAATCCAGAACTGTTCCCTTACTATAGTAACTTTTTAAATCTGCCTCCATATTCTAAATGGCTTATTTTGTTGTTGTTTTGTTGTTGTTATAGATGAGAAACAATCGCAATACAACAGAGATGGAGGTGGTAAATTGGGTTTCAGGCCACCTCGAAAACACCATCCAGATAGTGAAAACTTCCCCATTAGCCAACACTATTATGATGGTAGATATAATGATAGCAAAATTCAACCCATGCATCTCCCACACTCAATAAGTGATGAAGACCTTCGGGACCAGAATTATAGAAGAGATGATAAAGTGAGTCGTAAGCATCCACCATTTAGACAAACACAAGCCAATTATCAAGACAGGAGTGGGTACTACGATGACTCATACCCTCCTCCTCCACCTCCTCCTCCTCAGTTTCAAGGGTACAATCCCCCTCCTGGTGTACCATGGAGATCTCCTTACTACTCATATGGTCACTATCCAATGGAGTTTGAGCCGGACTCTTATGGCAGGAGGTATTACCCACATTATCGCGGGCCTCCTCCCCCACAGGTTGTCAATAATCCTTATGTTCCTCCATTCCATGGACATCACCCACCACCATTCTCATTAAAACCATGGGAAAATAGAGATGTATATCCAAAACACTCTTTAGATAGGAACAATGAAGAAGTGAGGAAGTCTCCATCATCATCTAGACATCAGAGTAATGGGGAAATGAAATTATCACCTCTTAATGGTATAGGGAGTGACATGGCTAAATCCGATAAATTAGCCTACCGGGAACAGCTGGATAAGCAGGTTGAAGAAAAGAAGCAACGAGAATTGAAAGAGAAATTTGCCAAAGAAAATTATGATAAGAAAAGGGATAGTGAGATATATGACCCCTTTGGGAAAGGTGGCTGTGGGGCTCCAGTGAGAGACCAACACGGCAACTTAATAGCTGATCTGAAGCAGATGAGGAAGATAAACGAAGCTCGACTCAGCAATAGTTCACCTAGGTTCTCATCTGTACTTAAAGAAAATACTGCTGGGAATGAAATACAGCAGTCGCATCCTGTTTCACCTCAGGCTACTGTACCAATAGCTACTGTACCAATACTGACTTATGAGAAGAAGGATGAAGAGAATGCCAAAAAGATGGCAAAGGAAAAATATAAAGAAGATTTGCAACAGCAAATGAAGGAAAAAGAATTAATAAAACAGAAGGAGAAAGAACTCCAGAAAATAGAAGAAGAGAAAGCTCTTGAGCAGTTGGAGAGAGACAGAAAGCGACTGCATGAGGAGTATCTGAAGGAGTTAGAACAACAGAGAATGAAGGAAGAAGAAGCTCGCCAAAAGAATGAGGCTATCAAACGAGAAGCTGAAATGAAGCGGCAAATTGCAATAATGAAACAAAAACAAGAAGTACTCAAAGAAGAAGCTGAAAGAAGATCTTTAGCAAATAAAAGATTATCTGATAAAATATCTGAAGGTCTTAATCACTCTTATGAGAGAACCTTGTCACCTCCTGTACCTGCACTGAGGCACAAGATGAAACAAAATCCTAATCTTGCACTTGCTAAAACAACTCCTACTGTTCCTAAAATAACTGTTCCTACACCAACTGTTCCTACAATAACTACAGATGTCGTTGAGCAAAATTCTTTCAGATCCTCCTCTCCACCTGTGCCAGCTCTCCGAAAAAGGCTATCCAAGAATCTAGAAACTCATAACTCTTCTGAACATCAACCTGTTGCAGAAGCTGTTGCCCGTAACAGCTTACACGAAGCCGTGAAGGAAAGCTCATCAGGATCCGAACAATCAGAACTTCTACTTCAGTTGGGAGCTATACGGATGCACCTACAGGCTGAATTAGCCAGGCAGGGAAGTCTACCGCGACACTTAGATATATTCGAGAGAGCCAAGCAACAAAAGCCAAAAATTGTAGCTCCTGAAGTTACGAGAACAGGAGACAATACCACTGCTGCCATTAGAGAATTTAACAAGTTAAAATATAATAATTCTACTCAAAGAAGAGAATTTATTGAGGCATTTCCTGATACTCCAGATTCTGAGAGCACGTTGGAACTGCAACAAACGGCCCTTCTCCGGCACCAGAGTGAACTAAACAGGAGGGCTGCACGCAATAATAGTTTAACATCAGATACAGTTTATATTTCGCTGGGTGCAAAGAATCCCTTCCATGATGCTCTAAGTGGTAATAATCATGAACCGGTACAGAGGCCACAAGGGTTCAGAAAGACACAGGAGAAACACGTTTCTTCTCCTAGTTTAGACTCCCTTAGCACCTTGGAAATGGACAATATGGCAGCCAGGAATGAGGAAAGGAGAAAAAGATTAGATACCATTCTAAATGGTGGAACTAAGAGTGATCATCAGAATTGTACTGTGCCTCTTAGGGATACTCTCTTTACCAGGCAGTCTGAAAAGAGCTTGGACTGTGATACTCAACATTTGCCTATTAATTAGATTTTTAATTAATTTTTATAAAAATAATAATAATAATAATATTATTATTATTATTATTATTATTATTATTATTATTATTCATGGTGTGTGTGTGTGTGTATGTGGTGTATGTATGGTGTATGTATTATTACACATGCATAAATTTGCGCGTGCGTAGTGAGGTTGCCGGGTGTGCTATAATTAGGAAATAGACACATATTTGCGTATCTTTTTTGCGAATTCGAATTGTATGTATCAGTTTCTAGCAAGGACTTTGTAGACTTGCTTGCTAGCTGTGAGCTATGGCTCAAGCTGTGCTGAAATGGCGGCTCATGGTATTCATCTTGATATGTTTGGTCCCGCTGTTGAGAATAGTTACGAGTGAAGAGCCAGAATCTCGTTATGCCAACGATAGCGTAGCTCAAAATGAGTCATTGGTAAATTCTACTAGTAATGATGGAGACATTGAACATGTTATATCTAATGATAATAAAACTGAAGATCTATCAACTTCTGATAATCAACCAACTAATAATTCTGTCTTGCCAACTACATCAGATTCAGAATACACAAATTCCTCTACTATGACCCCTACTTCTAAATCATCAATTTCTACTTTAACACCTTCAACCTCCACACCTAAACCTTCTATTCCCACTTCTAATGACTTCTCACACACCTCAATTCAACCACTTTCTACTGTAGTTTCTAAAGTGGCTACCACACCCACAACTGAAAGTGTTTCCACATTACTCCCAACCCGGTCCCAGACTGTACAGTAAGTGTGTGTAAGGTTGAAAACATCTTTCTGCTGTGAATTAATAGCTAACTGCTATTACTCAATGCTGAAATCATGCTTAATGATTCAGCACTATTTGTTTGTTTCTGTGGTTGCCAAGGGGAGTCAGATCCAAGCTTTGAGTAGGGGGATATGAACTAACCCTATCATTATGGAGATTAAAGTCTTGTGTATATCTTCTCAGGCTGCTTCCATTATTTCTGGTACACAAAAGACAGTACTTACACCAGCCTATGCATCAACTATACAAAATCAATCCAGAGTAACGGACATTGTGTTACCATGAATTAGCAGCTTACTTGTAGCTATCCTTAATAATATAATTTGTGTTCATTAGAAACATTACCACTACAAAGAAAGTTCTGCCTCCTATTGTGCCCACTGTACCAGCTGAAGAACTGGAACCTGCCATCAGCATTTCCATCTTCTTGATCTTCATTCTGCTCAGTGAGTCATGATGAGTATCCATGCCAACTGTCCTTGTTTAAACTGACTGTTATATTAGTGTTAATTTCTGGACATAGCTGATGTGGGCCAACTTGTGGAGTCACTCCCCATAGTTTGGTGGATTGCACAGGGGGGAAACCTAACATATACATTGCTGGAAAGTTTTTAAGTAGATTTCAGGAAGTAGTAGCTGAAAATGATAGATGATTCCTGCATGAGCTCATTAATTAAGTGTGATTTCAGATTGACTGTGAGGTAGGTAAGATTTGAGTGATGTGAACCCATCCCCACTAAGGAGTGGCATGAAAAAGACTTCTTTCTGTTTGCACAGTATACCTTCTCTTAACCCACAAACAATATGATACATTCTTCTAGTATTGTACGTAGTGCATGGGAGTAGGGTTGTGAGTCAGCATTGTTCCATGATTTGTACATGGACATATATAATATGTCCATTGTCTGTGTTCAATCTTTATTCACCAGGTGTGTGCTGTATTCTGGTGCATTTGATGATAAAGTACAAGTGGAAGTTTTTACCTGAGAGCATAGCTTTTGTGCTGATTGGTAAGTGCTAATGCAACTTGTGCCACAGAAGATCACTGATTCCTTGTGGGAAGAAAAAGATCTTGAATAAGAATTAAGTATTGTTTATGAGAGTGTATGGAGGAAGAACTCTGTTCCAGACACTTTGGGACAAATTAAAGTGTCCTTATTAGAGGGCTGGCCTCATTTCATAGAGTACACAAGCTGTTATTTTGGACATATCCAAATGTCCTTAATAGATAGACATCTGCATCTGGATTACCTCTATTCTCATTTCCTGTAATAATAAGAAGAACCCCCCCCCCCCCCCCCCCAGAAAGTATATGTCATATGACGCACCTATCTTATCAATACCTATTTATTTTATCATCCCTTTAGGTTTTATTGTAGGTATCATCTACAACACCATTCTTCCACAGTTTACTAGGAAAGATCTTACTTTTCATGAGAAGTTTTCTCCACAATCTTTCTTCCTTCTCTTACTCCCTCCAATTATATTTGAATCTGGCTACTCCCTCCACAAGGTATACAGGGAGGGAGGGAGGGAGAGTTTTTAGTTATTATTGAGTGAGGATGAGATTTGGGAGATGGGGCCACTTTGTAAATCTACCTATTCCTATTTCATTTGTCATTGTGTGTGTGAATCATCTGGTGACTCAATGCAGGCCAATCAACACTGCTCTATGGTGCTTTGTACAGCTCATCTTTGTATTAGACATTGTTGTGTGTGTGAATTGATTATCAGGTTTAGACTCAACATAGGCCAATGAACACTGCCTTATGCCTTTTTAGCACTATACTGTGTGCTATGAACTAGGGGCACACATCCACCCCTTGTTGCTATGTAGCTGTTGCTATGGTTCCCTGTGGTATCCAGAGAGGATTAGTGTTGGTTTCCAAAAGGATAGTCTAAATTGGTCTGGTTATACTTATCATGTCTGAGTAAGATCTTCTGTCTCCAGGATTTATATAGTTTGGGCTGTGGGATGACAGGGGAGTGTATGGGTGTGTGTATAAGTAGATAGTCTTGTTTAATGATAGCTGCAGCCATCTGGTGGTGTCCCTTAGGTTAACCATTATCAGGTGATATAACCAAATAATAAACCATTGTTGTTGTTTCTCTGTCTTCATTGTTTGTCCTATCCACAGGGCAACTTCTTTCAGAATATTGGTTCCATAGTCCTGTTTGCAGTCTTGGGAACAGCCATCTCCACTTTCATAGTGGGAGGTGGTCTGGTGGCCCTCTCCAAGCTGGGAGTCATTTATGAGCTCACTCTTGTCCAAGGGTAAGGAGGAAGTGAGGTATCCTGAGATGGGGAGTGGAGAGGGAGGTGAAGGGTTACCAAAGGAGAGGGAAGGGGGGAGGTGAAGGGTTACCAAGGGTAAGGAGGAAGTGAGGTATCCTGAGATGGGGAGTGGAGGGGGTAGGAGGGTTACCAAGGGAGGAGGAGAGGGAGGTGAAGGGTTACCAAGGGAGGGGGAGAGGGAGGGGGAGAAGGTGAAGGTTTACCAAGGGAGGGGGGAAGGGGAGGGTTAAAAAGATGTTCAGATGGAGGGGGGAGGGGTTCCAATGGATGGATTTAAAGTTGGATGGATCCAGCCTGCCTGCCTTTCTATACAAATAACCACTCTATCCAATACTATTTTCTGTGGTTCTCTCTCACAGTTTTTCTTTTGGAGCACTGATCTCAGCAGTGGATCCTGTGGCAACTCTGGCCATATTTCATGCACTGGATGTGAATCCCACACTAAACATGCTGGTGTTTGGAGAGAGTGTACTCAATGACGCTGTCTCCATTGTCATGACTAAGTAAGTGGTGTGTTTAGTGAAAGATGTGGGGAATGTTAACTGTGTGTAGGTATGGACATGCAAAGGGATACCGTAATTATGGGCTTAGAGATAGAGTTTCCATGCATTTTTCTGGTGATTTCCTGCATACATGTTACATGAGCAGTTCATCTAGTTTGTAACTCTTCACTTTTACAGGACAATCCTTCAACAGTCAGAATCAGAAGACAGTGCTTCTTACATCCTCCTCAAGTCCCTGGGCAGTTTTTTCCTCATGTTTGTTGGCTCTGCTTTCATTGGGATTGTCTTTGCCCTCTGTAGTGCACTGGTAAGACCGTGCATGCCACAGTAGATTACAGCATGTTGTAACGATTCTTATGAGAGCTGAACCCCTCTAAACTACAAACCCCTAAAATGAGAGCACAATATCCCAAATAACGTGTGTATTAACATTAATAGAACTTCACCCCTTCTAATCAGGACACCGACTTTAATTTGTCCCATGGTGTCCTGGGATAGAAGTTCTACTGTATTATGGAAGAGAACCAGTCGTTATCTTCCTATGGAGGTTCAGACAGCAATTCTTTTCTCAATACTAAGCACCTGAATAGCACTTTTCCTGAGTGGTGTTAGAGTGGGTTCCCTCTGATGGTCAGTTAGAAGGTTAAGTGAGCATGTCAAGAACATTATGATCTATTCTGGACTAATTAAAGTGTCCTGATTAGAGGTGGTGGCCTCATTTCAGAGATTAATGTTAATACACAAGCTGTTATTTGAAACATCCAAGTGTCCTTAATATAAAGGTTTCCTGTGGTTGGAGTAGAGGAATTCCACTAAGGTGTCTTCATTTCATGGGGTTGGAATAGAGGGATTCCACTGTATACAGAGGTGTCCTCATTTCAGGGGGTTGGAATAGAGGGTTCCACTGTATACGGAGGTGTCCTCATTTCGTGAGGTTGGAATAGAGGAATTCCACTGTAGATGGAGGTGTCCTCATTTCAGGGGGTTGGAATAGAGGGGTTCCACTGTATACGGAGGTGTCCTCATTTCGTGGGGTTGGAATAGAGGGATTCCACTGTATATGGAGGTGTCCTCATTTCAGGGGGTTGGAATAGAGGGTTTCCACTGTATGTCCTCATTTCAGGAGTTTGAAGTAGAATGTGTATTCACTTGTGGTATTAAATTTGATAAACTTGTATGTGCATGTAACAAAGAAGTTATTTTCATTTCTTGGCAGTTTTTGAAGTACATGAACCTACGTAATGTGTATTCCCTGGAGTTTACCATGTGGGTTCTCTTTGCTTTTGGTCCTTACTTCTTTGCTGAGGGTCTGAAACTCTCAGGGATTATGGCAGTCCTGTTCTGTGGCATTGTGATGTCTCACTATACACATTTCAACCTCAGTCCTATCACCCAGGTGACTGTCCAGCAGACAATGAGAACAGTGTCATTCATGGCAGGTATGCAGTACATAGTGTTCTTGTCCCGAGTACAACAACAGAAGGTGTAAATAGTGTCTATTGGTGCAAACTGCATACTTAATGAACTTTGAACCAGTCTCATGAATCTTATTCTAAGGCAAAGGTGGGTAATTAATTTTTACTAGGGGTCACGTGAGAAACATGAGTTGTATTGTAGGGCTGAACCAACAATAATTGGGCTGACATGTTCATGGCTAGTTTACCAGCTGGCCATCTTTGATTTATGTTCTAGTTTACCTGACCTCCCATGGGGCCAGGTAGGGACAGCCAGCAGCTGGGTGTGGCCTGCTGCCATAAAGTGCCCAGATCTGTTCTAATGGCTCTGAGCTCAAATCACTGTATTACTTTATTTTCACTATATGTCTGTTAGCCATTTTAACCATATAAATTTGCTAGAAATACACCCACTTTAATAATAATTAACCCTATTTAATCTGAATAATGATTCAGTTGACCTGAGTAGTGTACCTTTCAATTACTATTACTATCTTCTCTCTTTATTCCTTTTTTCCTCGTTCAGAGACTGTGGTATTTCTCTATATTGGCATGCAAATATTCGCCATACGCACATCCTTCAAAGTGGAATTGATTATCTGGAGTTTGATTCTGATTTTAATTGGCAGGGCTGCCAATATCTTCCCCCTTTCCCTCTTTGTCAATTACTTCCGTTCAGTAAAGATTAGTAGCAGCATGCAGTTCATTATGTGGTTCAGTGGTAAGTAATGATGATTACATGGTTTATGACATGTATACATGCATGTGCATATACAGAATGCATGGTCGTAGTCATTTGACTTTTAGTATTGATAATCACTTTGATTATTCATCTGGTAATGGTGGTGTGGTGTGTTGTGGTTATGGTGGTATGGTGTGGTATGTGCACATGCATGTATGTGTGTAGATCATAGCATGTAAGTTTAAGCTTGTGTACAATGCAAGAACTATGCAACATTAGTGCTGGAGATCAAATGTTGCCATCAGTGGCAGATAAGTGGTTCTTGAGTGCTCTGTGTATACTTAAAACAATGTAAACAGAATCCTTGCAATAGCTTTTCGTTCCTAATCATCAATGGTACACAAGTTGTTTTTTCTAAAGTTTTTAATACAGAGGTGTCCCCATTTCAGGGAGTTGGAATAAAGGAGTTCCACTGTATATAGAGGTGTCCTCATTTCAAGGAGTTAGAATAGAGGAGTTCCACTGTATACAGAGATGTCCTCATTTCAGGGAGGAATCACTGTATGTACTTTATCTCTGATGGGTATCTCTATGGTAACTGGGGAATGATGATATCTATTCATTGTTATTTCAGGATTGAGAGGAGCCATAGCTTATGCCCTTGCTCTCAACCTGATTGAACAAGGTGACAAGTTTGCATCTAGTGAAGTGATCCAGGTCCTGAGCACCACTACACTCATTATTGTTCTTTTCACCATTATTGTCTTTGGAGGATCCACCTTACCCATCCTCAGGTGCCTCAGCAAAGGCTCTCATGGCAGTGACCTCACGCTCAGTAAGACTGAGGATGTGGGCGTCGCACTGGCTACCCCAGGTGACCAAGATGCAGGGATTCCTGTGCCAATGTCAAGGGAGGAAAAGCATCAGTGGTTCATGATTCTTGACTACAAGTGAGTGGCACTGAGTGAGGAAGTGTAATGTCATGCACCTTGGGACATGTTCGTACTTACTGAAGTTTATCAAACTTCCTATGGCAGTTGTTGGGAGATGTAGGGAAGGAAAGGTCATGTGTTGCAGGAAACCCATCGCAATCATTTAATTTCTGCTATTCACTCATACTTAGTTCAGTTCAAGTGTGTCCATCTCTCTCTAGTTTTGCATTGTGACCTCATCTATCCCTGCATTCCCTTCATCTCCAAGACAGGTTTTCCCTCTGTTATGTGTTCCCATTTCAATCAGAATCCACCCTGTTCCAGTCTTTTCAGATTTCCATTGGAGAAATACAAGTGTTTGGACTGGTGATATATAGTACCTTGGGCCAAATAAAGGGGTGTGGTTTGTGGTTTTATTATTATTATTATTATTATTGTTATTATTGTTATTATTACAGATATTTTAAACCTTTCCTGATTCGGAGATTCACAAAACAGGTATACGCATACAAGTTTCATAGAGGTTTTTTGGCTTGGTGGAGGGGGGTTCTGGGAGGATTTATTGGAGCATCAATGAAAAATCTGAGGGGGTTGAGGGCTTCTCCCTCTGGGTGAGGTTGAAAGGCAGAAAAATTTTGAGGATTTAGCCTCCCTGGCTAAGTTTGACAGATTTAATGCCTATGCAAGCATGCAGCCGCTCACACAAATGATTTTTTTTTTTCTTTCTTTCTCCAGGAAGTACGAGATGCTCGTATTGAGATGCAACGTAGGACGAACGAGTGGTACCAAGGTCTTCGAGCCATCTCTAGTGAGGATGAAGATATCCCAGCAGGCAAGAGTAAAATGGTCGGAGTCAATATCATGGAATCAAGTCTTAGAGAAAGACAGAGTCCCTCGTCCAGTGCTGGATCCTTGGACATAACTGAGGGGGGAACATGAGACTATATAGAGTACATAGCCGTGTGTTAGAGTAGGGAGGGTTAAATTTTAATAGTGCACTTAGATCTCCTGCACACAATGTTTAATCTATTAATAATGTTATCTGACTGTGTTAATTAATAGTCAGAATAATAATTATTATTCTTGTCAAGATTCTTCCCCTCCCTTCTGTGCTTTTTGGGTCAGCGGTTGCTGTGGTAAAAATGTTGATTTGTGTCATCATAAAAACCACTTCCCAATAGCTGACTTGAAAACTACGGTAATGAGAACAAGTGGATACTGGTACTGGAGGAAAGTGTTGCATATATGCTATAAAAGACTCTATTGTAGCATGTTACCTTGCAAGACCTAGTAATACGGCTTCACCTGTAATAGGGCATTGTGCAATTTTTTTCAGTTAAATAGAAATACCAGAACTCTTAACAATACTCTACTCCATTGCAGAGAATATATATTTGTACACTACACAAATGCAGGCATGCAGAGATATTAAAACTCTGCTACTATCAACAGTAAGATCATTTATAAAAACCATTAGTGAGTGTGAATGGAATGATTGAGTCATGAATGAACTGAATTAACTACAATAATCGTTGAAATGATAGATATGAATTAGTTTTATCATGATACAATTCTAGTCTATCCTATAATAATTAGATTAGCTGACTGTTCTTTGACTGGTCCTCTGGCAAATGTGTTTTTAATCATTCTTATGGTTAAAGGTGTATTTGTATTTGGTGGGCGACAGCCTCTTGTAACAGATGGATGCCAATCCTACCACAGTGGCGATCAGGTTAATGATGAATGCAGCTAGGATGATTCCAAAGCCATAGGAGAGACAGCCGGTATGTGGATACCCGTCCAGAGAAAAGAAACCAGCAAAATCTTGCTCTTGGTCAAGAAAAATTCCAATGCCAACGGAATAGAGTATAACTAGATTAGAGAAAATATGGAAATGGTGATCAGCACAAACCCCCTATTATTATCACCCTCTAATGAGGTCACTTGAAATGAAGATACTCCTTATAAATACGAGGACACATACCCCCCCCCCCCCCATTGAAATCACTAAGAAACATCTCTTGAAATGAGGTCACCCCCTGATTAAAAATCACTTGAAACATCAACCCAACCCTACTTAAATTCTCTCAGGGACAATCCCTTGGCATAGCATGCCTAATTTCCTAATTCCAACATTCACTCAATGAATTTGACCAGAAGGTGACAGGAGAGAGAGTTTTGATCAACTTTGTGACTTACCAGAGGACAAGGCCAGAATGCCTCCAGCTATGTAGAAACCAAGGTGCCACAGGGGGAAGTAAAACAGCATGGCAAAGAATGTAGTTATAATGCCAAGGATGACAAAGACTGCAGACACTTGTAGGTTCACCTTCACTGTAACACGGGAGGGAGAGAGAGAGAGAGGGAGGGAGAGGAAGGGAAGGAGAGAGGGAGGGAAGAGAGCAGTGTGAACAGACATTTACAATTGACAGACAATACAAATAGATGTGCTATACAATACAGTACCTAAGTATCTAGCAACCACACCCTGGACCCAGCACAAGGCAACAGTGGAATGTAAACATAATGGTCAGTTTGTTAACTCCCTCTATCTCCTTACTGTCTTTGCAGTTGTCCTTGCTGTCAGTGTTATGAAGTTCCCTGTGCGTGAAGTTGTCTAGGGCACTGACCAGAGGGAGACTGGCTAAGTCACAGTTCACTTCAGATACAGGAAGACAATCAGACTAAGATTAGAATGGAATGTTAAAAATGATAGACCTTCCTCTTCCAAAAATATAATATGAACCCCACTATTCTACTATATAGAGTGGAACTCACTTTATTGCATGAGGACTGTTTATATAGAGTGGAACTCAATCAGTTGTCCTGGCATCACAATGCTTTGGCATGAATGTATAGTGGAATCTCAAGATATCATGGGACAAATTAAAGTGTCCTGATTAGAGGGATGGCCTCATTCAAGAGGTGTTAATGATAATATGCAAGCTGTTATTGGAACATATCCAAGTGTTCTTAATACAGAAGCGTCCTCATTTTAGGGTGTTGGAATAGAGGGGTTCCACTGTATAGAGGTGTCCATATTTTAGGGTGTTGGAATAGAGGGGTTCCACTGTATACAGAGGTGTCCATATTTTAGGGGGTTGGAATAGAGGGGTTCCACTGTATACAGAGATGTCCATATTTTAGGGGGTTGGAATAGAGGGATTCCATTGTATACAAAGCCCAATTCCAAAGGGAAAAGGCAATACAACATGGCTGCATAACAAGTCACGTAACATAGGTATTCATGCTGCCTAATAACATAATATCATGTCAACACCATCCACAGAAGTACAGTATCAAGTTACAAAGAGATATCGAGTTATGAAGTTGCGTTCATGTGTGTATGTATACATGCCTGTGTATATCTGTGTATGTGTAGAACATGTATGTGCATGTGGTGTGTGTGTGTTGTGTGTGTGTGTGTGTGTTGTGTGTGTGTGTGTGTGTGTGTGTGTGTGTTGTGTGTGTGTGTGTGTTGTGTGTGTGTGTGTGTTGTGTGTGCATGGCAGTGTGTAGGAGTGTGGTGATGGGTCTACCTACCTCTGGTGGTCTCAGCTCAAGCGTCAGACCCTGATCCACAATGGCCCTAGTAAAGTCATAGGAGATACAGCGACTCAGCAGACTCTGAGTTTTAAAGGTAGAACCATCCACAATAGAATTATCCACCCTGTCAGTTTCCAGACGAGACCACTGTCCAATACCCATACTCACAGAGCCAAGGATCACTCCAATTCCAAAGAGAATCAGACTGAGCAACTTCAAAACACACACACACACACACACACAAAAAAAAAAAAAAAAAAAAAATCAACCTAGCTACGTAATAGCTAGCTATAGCTAGAGGCTACGAACTACACTTACAGCGAGTGGATTGAAGTTGGAAAAAGATATTATACGTCTCTGACTCTCAGACTCCATATTCCACTCCACACAACACTAGTCTGATCAAGTGGCGTCGTGTTTACTATATACACCTACCGCTATTTTGCGGCTACACTTTTTTTCTTGATTCGCAAAAAAAAAAAAAAAAAGTTAGGGGGCGTGCCTACGGTAAGCTGGTACATGGTGTGTGTAGGTATAGAACATGCATGCATAAAGCAGATGGTGTAGGAAAGTACTTCAAATTGCCATAAACTGCTTCTTGTTATTTTGTAATAACTCAGTACTGTGAGTGTGAGCTTGTAGGAGTTGTATTTTCGTTGGTTGGAGCAGCACGTGGTTCGAAGAGAAACCACATAAGGGTGGGGTTAGCGGACTTACACAGGCTAGTGGTCGGTGAACAGCTTGTGGTAAGTGATAACTTATGTACAGGCAGCCGTTAAATGTAACCTTTTTACATTTTAATTTAGATATTAGGAGAAAACTGGTGATAAGATGTCTGCATTGTTAAAATTCCGGCTCAATTGCTCCTTTCCACAGCTCCACAGGTTAACCCACTGGGAGACTACTGGCATCAGAGCTCACCTGCGTCAGTTTAGCTCAAAAGTTGAACCTCCCAAACCCCCTCTCCCTGGAACCCCCTATAACAAATTGACCATAGGGGTTCCCAAGGAGACATTTCTCAACGAGAGGAGAGTTGCCATGACTCCAGCTGCATGTAAAGTACTCACTAAAGAGGGTTTTAATATCCTTGTTGAAGATGGTGCTGGAAAAGAGGCAAAGTTTTCAAATGCTGATTACGAAGTTGCTGGAGCTAAAATCGGGGGAAAGAATGACGCATTTAACTCGGATATCATCTTCAAGGTTCGTGCTCCATCACTGGAGGAAATCCCACTTCTAAGAAAGGGATCTAACCTTGTAAGTTTCCTCTATCCTGCTCAGAACAAGGACTTGATTGAGAAGTTTGCTGAAAAAGAGATCACCATGTTTGCCATGGACCAGATTCCAAGAATCAGTCGTGCTCAAGTTTTTGATGCACTCAGCTCTATGGCCAACATTGCCGGTTACAAAGCAGTTATCGAATCTGCCAACCAGTTTGGCAGATTCTTTACCGGACAGATCACTGCTGCGGGTAAAGTCCCTCCTGCTAAGGTACTTGTCATTGGAGGGGGTGTAGCAGGCCTCTCAGCCATTGGTACAGCCAAAAACATGGGTGCAATTGTAAGAGGATTCGATACTCGAGCTGCTGTAAAAGAACAGGTGCAGTCCTTGGGAGCTGAATTCCTTGAGGTAGATGTGACAGAGTCTGGAGAGGGAGCAGGTGGTTATGCCAAGGAAATGTCCAAAGAATTTATAGAGGCCGAGATGGCACTGTTTGCCAAACAGGCTAAAGAGGTAGACATCATCATCTCTACAGCTCTTATACCAGGGAAACCAGCCCCTAAACTGATCAAAAGGGAGATGATTGAATCCATGAAGGATGGATCGGTAGTTGTCGATCTTGCTGCCGAAGCTGGGGGGAATTTTGAGACCACAAAACCAGGAGAAATGTATACATACAATGGAGTAACTCATATTGGCTACACAGACTTCCCTAGTCGACTACCCACACAATCTAGTACTCTCTATGCCAATAATCTGTCCAAGTTTCTCCTCTCCATGGGACCAAAGGGGAACTTTTATGTGGATCTGGAGGATGAGGTTGTACGAGGGTCAATTATACTTCAGGATGGAAAGCTGATGTGGCCACCTCCCCCTCCCCCCAAACAACCAGAGGCTACAACTCAACCTGTTCCTGTTGTCCCCGCGGAAGTAGTGGAGGAAGTTTCCAAAAGTCCTTTTAAGGGGAAACTTCGTCAGTCGATGTACATAACGGGAGGTATGGGGAGTCTCTTAGCACTGGGAGTGGTCACACCCACCCCGGCATTTGGTACGATGGTGACTACTTTTTCACTGTCTGGGATAGTAGGGTACTATACTGTATGGGGTGTAACCCCTGCTCTACACTCTCCACTAATGTCCGTCACCAATGCTGTCTCTGGTATCACAGCTGTTGGGGGTCTCCTCTGCATGGGGGGTGGGTACCTTCCTGGCACCACAGCCCAAGGATTGGCTGCTTCAGCAGCTCTGATTTCTTCCATTAACATATTTGGTGGATTCCTCATCACTAAACGTATGCTTGATATGTTTAAGCGGCCCGACGATCCTCCCGAACATAACTACCTCTATTCTATTCCTGGACTGGCTTTCCTGGGGGGCTATCTCTCGGCACATTATTACGGTTACCCAGACATACTCCAGATGGGTTACCTTGGTGCCTCTCTGTGCTGTGTTGGTGCCCTCACAGGTCTTGCGTCCCAGGCCACTTCCAGACAGGGGAATGCTCTGGGGATCATTGGGGTGTCCACTGGTATCGTCTGCACGTTAGCCAGTTTGGGAGTGTCAAACGAAGTCTTGGCTCAAATGTTGGGCTGTATTGGCATTGGTGGTGTTATCGGTACAACAATTGCCAAGAAGGTGGCCATCACTGATCTGCCTCAGCTTGTAGCTGCGTTCCACAGCTTTGTCGGTTTGGCTGCTGTTCTTACATGCATTTCTACGTATATGAGTGAGTATGCTCATTTGGCTGCCGATCCCAGTGGAGCTGTCACCAAAGCTGCTCTGTTCCTTGGGACTTTCATCGGAGGTGTGACATTCACAGGATCTCTTGTTGCTTTCGGAAAATTACAGGGGATGCTCTCGTCTAACCCGCTCATCCTTCCTGCACGCCACGCCCTCAATGCCTCCATGCTTGCAGCTAACGTCGGAGCAATGGGTTACTACATGACTAATCCCGGTTTCCAGGGAGACATGGGAGCACTGGGCACCACTGCTCTCCTTTCCTCGGTAATGGGAGTAACTCTCACCTCCGCCATTGGTGGAGCAGACATGCCGGTGGTTATTTCAATATTAAACAGTTACAGTGGGTGGGCCTTGTGTGCCGAGGGTTTCATGCTGAATAACTCTCTCCTGACAATTGTCGGCACAATGATTGGATCATCTGGTGCTATTCTTTCGTACATCATGTGCAAAGCCATGAATCGATCGCTCTTCAACGTTATATTTGGTGGCCTGAACATAGGGACGAAGACAAACAAAGGAGGCAAGCCGATGGAAATTACGGGCACGCACACCGAAGTAGACGTCTCTGGCACTATCGACTTGATCAAAGATGCTCAGAATATCATCATCACTCCCGGGTATGGTCTGTGTGTGGCCCAAGCACAATATCCTCTTGCTGAGATGGTCAGTCTCTTGCGAAAGAAGGGGAAAAACGTTCGTTTTGGAGTCCATCCAGTAGCTGGACGAATGCCTGGACAGCTCAACGTACTGCTCGCTGAAGCAGGAGTACCCTATGATGTCGTGTTAGAGATGGATGAAATAAACTCTGATTTTCCCGAAACTGATCTTACGCTTGTGATTGGTGCTAACGACACTGTAAACTCTGCAGCTGAAGACGATCCTAATTCCATCATTGCTGGAATGCCTGTTTTGCAGGTTAGTTTGTGGTGAATGATGGTGTGTGTGTGGGGGGCGGGTGGAGGTGGAGGAGATGTGCTTGTGTGATGTAGCACTGCTGATAAGGTTTAGCAATTGGCCAATTGCCCAGACGAATTGTCCATCATATAATTTTGATAGAGATGTTTCTTGTGGTTTCATCCTCTCCATGTGAAGAAGTCTGTGTGCAAGTAATCCACCCACCCATGTCCTGAGTGTGTACAATGAATCACCCACCCATGTCCCGAGTGTGTGTACAGTGAATCACCCACTCAATGTCCCGAGTGTGTGTACAGTGAATCACCCACCCATGTCCCGAGTGTGTGTACAGGGAATAGTCTCTTCGTGGACAGTACAAGTGCAGACAAAGGAATTAGATGTTAATAACCTGCTACCCTGATGTTACAAATAACGGCATGTTAACATATTTCAGGGTCCCCTATATAGCTATACACACTAACAACAGAATGTATTTGGGTTACATGCATGCATGAATTGACTCCAAGTAAGTTATACAATGGTTGAATCCAAAAGTGACTTGTATCTTGGTTCATACTACCTTGTCCAATCCTTTATGAACTCCATACTAAACAGTTTTTCACATTCGTCTATGGCAGAGGTCTGTGGCAGGTCTATGGCAGGTATGGTGTCTTTGCATATACCGATGCTATGAACTACCCCACACAATGGTTAGGGATCAGGTGTGGGTACAAACATGTCCTGTAAAGAATGCTTTGATATGATCACATTCCACTCCACAGCTCCTTCTCCATGTAACAGATTCAAGATTACATCATTTGTACTGTTGTGGTAACCCTAGCCCTAGCCCATGTATAACAATAGTACATTTGACAATGATGATGTAATCTGAATCTGTTACGCAAGAGTCCACTTCATAGTTTTCTATACTTACAATAGGTTTGGAATGGAAAGCACACTGTGGTAATGAAAAGATCACTGGGTGTGGGATATGCAGCAGTTGACAACCCTCTCTTCTACAAGGAGAACACATCTATGTTGCTTGGAGATGCAAAGAAAACCTGTGATGCCCTACTTGCCAAGCTGAAAGAGACATATGAATAGTTTTAACTGGCAGGCATTGATGGTAGATATGTATTGTGTGTGTTATTAGCTACATCCAGGTATACATGCCAATTTTATTGCTTAGGTATTTATTATAATTATACATATTTTTATATTTCTAAATATAGCCCATTATTCTAAATAGAGCCTCCTTCATGGTCTGAATATTCCACTGTAAGTGAGCTGAGATGGGTATCACAGGTAACCCTGTGTCCTCGTAGAGTTTGTACACGTCCTCTTCAAAATTTCCGTCAACATTCAGGCCACACCCTCTCTGTTTTGTTCTGGTATCCATCTTGTTTGCGATGATCATTCGACAATTTCTTGTCAGATTACTGTCATAGAATTCCAGTTCTTCCTTTAGGTGGAATAACTGAGTAGCCATGTTTGTGTCTGGATTGGAGGCATCCAGGACGTAGAGAAGAACAGAACATCTCTGAATGTGTCTCAGAAAGTAATGACCGAGTCCTCTGTTAGCATGAGCACCAGGAATCAGACCAGGAATATCTGCAACTGAAAATTTGGAAGAAAGATTCATTCAATGGTGTTATGAGGTTTGTTTGGGGGGAAAGAAAGAAAGAGGGGAGAAGAGTGGTTCTGAAATCACTTTGATCAACAGCCCTGCACTTTATAATGTTGAAACCTCTCTAAGGAAGGAAAGAGATTAGGTGGGATGGGTGAGGTGGTGAATTACCACCCCCCTTTTCAGCTGGCACTGAACTAAAAATCGTAAGATTTGGACAAAATCCTAACTTGTGGTAGCCTATTTCAGACATCAGACCTCATCCTCACCTACCGGTCAGGTTCTTCTCCTTCCCCTCCATCACTCCAATTTGAGGGTTGATGGTAGTGAATGGATATGATGCTACTTTTGGTGTTGCTCTCGATAAAGCCCTTAACAGCGTAGACTTGCCAGCATTAGGAAAACCTACCAAACCCACATCTGCTATTGTCCTCAGCTCTACTTCAATCACTTTCTCCTCTCCGAGGGAGCCTAAGGTGCTCTCAATGGGCTTGCGTTCCTCTGTGGAGGAGAACATGGCATTCCCCAGACCACCCTCTCCGCCCCGTACTATCATGCATGAGCTGCCGTGGGTTGTCAAATCAAACAGAATGTCTTGTGTGGAGGAGAGGTGATTTCTTATGAGCGTACCAGGTGGAACCTGTGAAATATGTTGAATTTATAGACACCGTGACCATATGACTATGTGAAGTCATACTCTAGCCACTATCCCTAGCTTATGGAGTTGAATAGTTCACCGATTTAAATTTTGTGGGTTAAAAAAGTTACTATTATGGTATTGGAAGCATTTTAATGGGAAAATTATACCTTATTGCATGCACAAAAATTACCCACTGTGAAATGATCACTACTTATGCATAGAACACTCACATTGGGATTAATTAAAGTGTAGGGGTGGTCTCATTTCAATACACAAGCTGTTAATTGGGACATATCCAAGATTGTTCTTAATACATAAGTGTCCTCATTTCAGGGGGTTGGAATAGAGAAGCTCCACTGTATACAGAGTTGACCTAGGGATGAAGCTTAGCCCTCCCTTCCTCAAGTCAGCAGACTATAATAATAGTCATTCAGCTTAGTTGGTAATGGTCACCAGGTTTACATACATATATATACATTAAACTGATATTGATTTTTACTTTGATTACCCTTTACCACTCACACTGACTATGACATCCTTCCCATTCTTGCCTGTGTGATATGATGCCTGTCCATTACCTCCATCACATGCCTTGTAATATGTCTGCAATGACTGAAGAGACTTTACTGAAGTATCCACCTTGAAGATCACACCCCCACCACCCCCACCATCCCCTCCATCTGGTCCCCCTACACGTACTTTTGACGATGTTGGACTATAAAATAACAAAGATAATACTCCTCTAGGAGCAATATTAAGTGGAGCTCTGGTCTATTCATCTTATTGTAAGGTTATACAGTAGAACTCCTCTATTCCGACCCTCTTAATTGAGGACACCTGTATATACGTACAGTGGAACTCCTCTATTCTTAAACGAGGACACCTCTATATACGTACAGTGGAACTCCTCTATTCTTAAATGAGGACACCTCTATATACGTACAGTGGAACTCCTCTATTCTTAAATGAGGACACCTCTATATACGTACAGTGGAACTCCTCTATTCTTAAATGAGGACACCTATATACGTACAATGGAACTCAACCCTCTTAAATAAGGACACCTCTGTATTAAGGACACGCTTAATACCTATATAAGTGTATTCCTTTGCCCCCTGAAATGAGACCACCCTTCTGAGTAATTTGTCCCAAGCAAAATTACTGTTTGAAGCTAGTTATTCCATCTCCTCCTTTTCCTCCACGAACATGTACTTTCTTGTAATCTACGAACTTTCTTCTGTCCTGTGGTGTGTGTGTGTGTGTGTGTGTGTGTGTGTGTGTGTGTGTGTGCAAATAATATTCATTCCATTCTTCTACCTACCCTACCTCACCTTCCAGCCTCTTTTAGAGCTCTTCTCAGCCACCAGAAGCGTGGATGAAAATGCCCTGGGCCTGAACCTCTTAATGACATTCATAGCTAGAGCCAGAGGGCACACTATTGTGATAGTTCTATGATAGCTAAAAGTGGGCGGGCATACGAGCGACTCTGCAAAATAACCTTGTATAGTATTAGCTAGTGTTAGTATTAGCTATTAAATATACAATGCTATACTGAAGGTGGGAGATGCAGTGAGCCAGCTAACTATATAAATGAAGGTAAGATGTTAACTTACTTAAAACAGCGGTATCGCCATATGGTTAACAATCTAGCTATAAATATAAGCTGACTTATATGGTTAACAATCTAGCTATAAATATAAGCTGACTTGAGTACTATTAAGCAGCTAACCAGCAGCTGCTCAAATATTACACCATAGCTCTAGCTAGCTAGCAGGTCAAATTATTGAATAGCTGCAGCCATTGATAGCTGGCTACTTTTCCTTAAGATGGTACCTCTAGTTTGTGCAAAAATACTTCAAGCCTATATATAACCTACAGGTACTGTACAAGTTTCTTATATCCTAGCTATTAGTGTAGCTATTATTTGAAAATAACCTATAGCCAGTAGATGTATATAACTAAAACATTCTCTCTTGATTTTTCAGCCATGAGGTTGAAGTGTTGTCAAGTGCTATGCAGTTTAGTGACTGTTCTGCTTCTAAATGTTTACTCCTCACAAGCACAGGAATTGGGTTTTCTTGGTGAGGAACCATTTAGAGTTTATACCTCTAGGTCAACCAGAGCTGGTCAAGTATTGTATCAGTTTTTTACAACCCATGGAGAGTCAACAGAGATCGTATACAGCATTGTGGATAGATTAACAGCTGCAGCTTCAAGTCGTCACTTCATGATGAGATCAGAGACCGGAGAACTTGTACTAAAATCCACATTCTTGACTCTAATGAATCACACACTTGTGATAGAAGCACGGTCTGGTTCCTACTCCGCAGTGCAGGCCAACATTACTGTTGTGGTGGTTCCAGAATCTGACCAAACACCATGGTATGAAAAGGAACAATACAACCTATCTATCTCTGAAGACACCCCCATTAATCAACCCTTTTCTGTCATAAGAGCATTCTCTCCATCCACATCTAATTTCCATGCCTATAGCATTATAGCTGGAACAAGTGCTGGAGCTTTTGCTATTAATAGCAGTAGTGGTCTTTTGACAACAAGACGTTTTTTGGATAGAGAGAGATTAGACAGATATCTTCTTCTTGTTCGTTGTTCATTTGATAATGGATATGTAGACATAGATGTGATAATCAATGTCCTTGATAGTAATGACAACAAGCCTCTGTTTGCAGAAATGCTCTATAATGTCGCTATCCCAGAAAATATCTCTGTTTTTGCTGATGTTCTGACAGTTTCAGCCAACGATCCTGATTCCGGAACCAATGGAGTGATACGGTTCAGCCTGGATCCAAATGCTACACAGCTATTTTCTCTGGATAATGAAAGTGGTGTTCTGACCACATTATTGGGCCTAGATTATGAGAGAATTAACCGATATCAATTCACAATAACTGCACATGATGGAGGCATTCCATCTCTGACTAGCACAGTGATAGTAATAGTGAATCTTATCAATGTCAATGATGAATGTCCAATATTTGAAAACCCAATGTATACAGCAGAAATTGCCACAGCTCCTCCCCTGCAGATGAACCAAGAAATTCTGAGAGTGAGAGCTATAGATCCTGATTCACTCAGCAATATAACATACTCCATTGTTTCTAGCAGTCATGATATTCTATCTCTTAATACAACTTCAGGGGCCATATCACTTAGAACTACAGAAAACATTACAGGTCAGTATTCTCTGAATATCTCTGCTAGTGATGCCACTTGCATTATGAAAGTCTTTGCTACTGTTGAGATTGGAATTGGAACTGTGAATAATCACAGTCCAGCGTTTAGTTCTGAATGTATTGCTTATTTGATAGAGAATCCTCCTATTGGTACAGAAGTACTAAGGCTTACAGCCAGAGATCCTGACAGAGGCCAGAATGGTTTGGTGAGCTATATGTTTCTTGAAGATCAAGAAACAAGTCTATTTTCAATAGAAATGTTGAGTGGAGTGGTTCGTACTAAACAGCAACCTGAAAACTATGATAGAGAGATACAAGACACATACAAGATTGGCGTGATAGCCAGAGATGGAGGCATGAGACAGGATTATTGCTTGCTAACCATCACCCTTTTAGATCAAAACGATAACTCTCCTACTTTCACTTCAAACAGTTATAACATGACTCTGTCTTCCGATACAATGGTTGGCTCTCTCGTAGCCCAAGTAAAAGCTTTTGATGAAGACTTAGCTGAAAATGGAAGCCTTCTATACTCTTTGGACCAAACTGATATTCCATTTACAATTGATCAAATGAGTGGAGAAATCAATACCACAGCTTCTCTGAATGACACACTGTTAGAGTATGCCTTCAACGTTACTGCAACAGACATGGGTCACCCAAACAGTTTATCATCTACTGCTATTGTAAATATAATGCTTTCTACATCCGATTCTTATCCAAAGTTTCCATATTCTTATTACAATGTCACATTATGTGAAAATTCTCCTGTCTTCTATCCAGTACTGACTTTGGATGCCAGTAATATTCCAAATTATGCCATTTTAGCTGGGTCTGTGTACAGCTCAAACAGTGAAAATGCCTTTGTAATATCTCGAGATAGCATTAGAGTAGGTTCCAGGGTTCTTATTGATTTTGAGCAACTGGGAGCTAGGAAGAGCTTCCTGTTTGCTGTTCAGGCTACAAACTCAGCGGGAAGCAGTTTCACAACCGTAGAGATCTTTGTACTTGACCTTGATGATAACCCTCCTCATCTTCCTAGGACCAATTCCAATGGAAATCATGATATTTCATTCATTCTGGCAGAAAACCAACCACTGGGAACAGTTGTTACTCAAGTATTGGCGCTGGACCTGGACACCGGAGAGAACGGAGATATTGCGTATAATCTCACCACACCATCCCCTTACTTTAATATTTCTGCAGATGGTGTCATAACTTCGATTCATACTTTTGACTTTGAAGATGCCACTGAAACACTAAGTGGCAGCTTCATGATTAGAGCTTACAATCCAAATGATGTAAGACCTATGTGCAGCTTTAACACCTTTCACAGTATCTGGACATTGTTCTTCACTGTTGGATGGAGCATCTCGAATCTGAATGATAGTCCACCTTCCTTTGATCAAAACCACTATTTTCTGCAAATACAAGAAGATACTAGCATACAAGAAAGAATTTTTACTTTCAATGCTTCTGACAATGATACTAGTAGCGATCATCTTAGTTTCAGCATTGTCAAAGGTAACGATGGAACATTTGCGATGGAATCAAACACACTTGTGTTGGTTAAAAGATTGGATTTTGAGAGAATAGCAGACTATAATCTGACAGTTCAGGTCACTGATGGGACACACTCAAACTGTTTCCAGTGCTTAGCAACTATTAGAATCATGGTAATTGATATAGAAGATGAAACTCCTGCATTCCTTCAACATTTTTACAGCAGAGAGCTGGAAGAAACAGCTGAGAT
Organism: Diacarnus erythraeanus; assembly: GCA_964016965.1. Taxonomy (NCBI): domain Eukaryota; kingdom Metazoa; phylum Porifera; class Demospongiae; order Poecilosclerida; family Podospongiidae; genus Diacarnus; species Diacarnus erythraeanus. The sequence continues at coordinate 1,427,270 of OZ024684.1, read as the reverse complement.
AGGAACCTCTGTTTTGACAGTATCTGTTGACGTTACTGACCTCAATTCATCCAATGTTGATTACCAATTATCAGAACTGGCTTGGGGTAGATTCAACATATCCAGATCGGGGACCATCACAGTTTCTGGGATATTGGACCGAGAGGAATTTCCTAATGGAATTATTTTCTTGGTTTTTGCAGAAGGAGTGAGTGTGACATCAGCCATTGTGAATGTAACTCTTCTCGATGTCAACGACAATGATCCGAGGTTTTTAGATGTTTACAGTGGGAGTGTCCATGAGAACGTCCCTCCTCCAATGGAGGGAATCTTTGTTGCTCAAGTTACAGCTGTGGATCCAGATCAGGACAGGAATGGAACAGTATTATATAACCTTACCAGTGGAATGGAATATGGATTCGAAATAGATTCCAATTCTGGAATCATAACAGCCCATTCAATTTTTGATCGTGAAATAAGAGATTTGTATATCTTAGATGTCCAAGCCTCTGATGATGGAGAACCTACACGTTTCACTAGAACTATTGTTAGAGTTGAAGTTGGTGACGACAATGATAATGTACCTTTCTTCCCCTTTCCTTTCATGTCCACAAGGATTTTTGAAAATTCACCTAACGATTCACATGTCTTAACTGTACCAGCTTCTGATCTGGATAATGGAGTCAATGCAACTATCATTTTCACACTTATATCGTCCAGTTTAGAAGGCAAATTCAGCCTTAATTCCACTACTGGAGAAGTGACAGTGGCAGGAAATCTTGACTATGAGAATCCACTGCACAGGAACATTGTGCTTACTATCATGATCCAGGACCCACACTTTCAGTGTGAAATGGTCAGGAATGATCCCCAATTTCAGTGTGAGATGTTTGGTGATTTATCTATCAAGGTACTCGATCGTAATGACAATTCTCCACGTGTGGGCCCCCCAACATACAGTACAATATTAATGAACTCTTTTTTCATACCAGAAACTCTTGCTCCTGGACCAGAGCTTGCTACTATCACAGCTACTGATGATGATGAAGGTTTAAATGGAGACCTCTATTTCCTAATCACTGGTGGTGATGAGAGAAGGGACTTCAGTATTAGCAGTAGTGGAATAGTACGGAGCACAAGACTACTCGATTATGAGACAAGAAACAGCTATACACTGATTGTGTCAGTAATTGACAGAGGCACTCCACCTTTGTCCACAAATGTGACGTTGCGGTTTTTCATTGAAGACCGTAATGACAATGCACCCTCCTTTGACCAGGCAGTTTACTCTTTGAATATCACAGAAAACCAATCTCCAATGTCCAGTATCCTTCAAGTTAATGCTATTGATCCTGATTCCAGTTTGGGAGGTATGGTAGATTCTTATAGAATTGTATCGGGTAATGTTGGATCAAGGTTTTCTTTAAATTCAACAACTGGTATACTTTCAACCAATGTCATGTTTGACCGAGAGGAGATGGGTTTCTATACCTTAGTAATAACAGCCAGTGATAGAGGGGCTCATCCTCAGACTGGAACAGCAATGGTTCAGGTGACTATATTGGACCTAAACGATACCCCATCGATACCAGGAGGGTTACTACAAGTATTCATCTACATCCAATTGGGCTATATGCTCTCAGGAACCATCGGCCCTGTATACTTCATCGATTCTGACATATCTAATTCCTTCCAAGGATGTGTGGCTAACTTTAGAAGCGATATGGAATTTGAAGTTAGATCTGACTGCTATTTAACTGTTGCTACTAGAGCTGAGGAAGTCATACCAACTGTAGGAATTCACAAACTGTCCGTTAGAGGTCGGGATGGTAATCATGCCAGCGTTGAATCCAATATTGACATTATAGTGGAGCGTATATCAAGTGAGAATTTCCCTGATGATTACATTGTGACACTCACTATTAATGCCACTGTTGAAGACTATTACATGTCGAGACTAAATGTCTCTCTACCAAGTATGTTCTCTCGGCATCTCAATATCGAGAGAGAAAACTTGTACATTGTCTCCATTCAGCCGGGCTACCATTCTCCTACCAACACCATTGACATATCACTCTCTGCAAGAAAGGCAAATAGGGAGTTTTTTAGTCCTATAGAAATCCTTAATTGTCTTTTCCTGGTTAGGAATGAGCTGTTTATTGGCCAACATGGCGTAATAGCACTTCCCACTGATCCATGTGTTACTGAACCTTGTTCCAACCAAGCTGAGTGCAGAATTAGGAGAGTAATGGGAAGAACTCAACGTACCATTCACTCCAGTCAGTTCATTGTCTTTTCTCCCCGTATAACTCTTTCTTATGAGTGTGAATGTGTTCCTGGCACTACTGGGGAATTTTGCGAGATTAACTATGATGATTGCTATAGTAGTCCTTGCACGCACAATGCTGAATGCACTGATACTATTGGAGGATTTGTCTGTGGCTGTCCTGACGGCACAAGTGGTCCAGACTGCAGCTTAAATCCTGATGAATGCATAAATAATTCATGTCAAAATGGTGGTAGTTGTATCAATGGATTTAACACGTTTATATGTGACTGTCTGCCTGGATTTTATGGCAGTGAATGCCAATATAGTCACTTCCAGGTCTCTTCGATCTGTGATTCGAATCCCTGCCTGAACGAGGGAAGTTGTAGCCCAGGAAGGAATAGTTTTACTTGTCTCTGTAGAGAAGGGTTTGGAGGAAGGTTGTGCGAGAATGCTGTTCAAATCCATGGTGGTTGTATAGGAAATCCCTGTCATAATGGCTCAGTGTGTACTGATACTGATGATGGCCCTAGCTGCCAGTGTTCTGTTGGATTTACAGGACCCTTCTGTAGATGGCCTATTAACAATTGTGAACTTGAGCCTTGTAAAAATGGTGCAACATGTGAGGAAGGATTTTACGGCTCCTATCTATGTACTTGTGCGGCAGGGTACACTGGTGTGAACTGTACTGATCGCATCTCAGCTTGTGAGTCTAATCCATGTTTAAATGGAGGTCGCTGCATCGATTATCCACAGAATGGTTCCTTCAGTTGTCAATGTACAAGGTTCTTCACTGACACATATTGTGATATCCCTATAGCTATATGTGACACCATGAATTCTATCTGCTCCTCATTCTTCAACTGTACTGGGCCAAACTGTGAAATGAATATCAATGATTGTGCTTCAGAGCCCTGCATGAATAGTGGCACGTGCTTGGATGGAATTGGGGGGTTTGTCTGTAATTGTACTGAAGGTATAACTGGTAGACTATGTGATGTCCTGTGCCCACCAGGACATGAAGGTGAATTCTGTGAGTCTACCATATTCTATTGTTCTCAATCTTCTTGCATGAATGGAGGAACATGTATGGAAAATATTGGAGGCTTCAGGTGTCATTGTCCTGATGGTTATACTGGTCCCAGATGTGAACTGAACAACACCTGTACAGTTGCTCAATGCTTCAATGGAGGAACTTGTGTTAATCTACCAACTGGAGGCTCAGAATGTGAATGTCTGCCTGGATTTGACGGTACCAATTGCGAGCTTCTCACAGCAAGCTTTAGTGGTAGTTCAACTCAAAGCAGTTTCAGAGCATTCAACTCTTTACAACTTCAAAGCAGAGGGAGAATCACTCTTGAATTTGCTACACAATCTCTGGATGGTCTTCTTCTTTATTCCACTCAATATCAGGCAGGAAGGAGTCAGGATTTGATAATAGCAGAGGTTGTGGGTGGGTACTTAAGAGTGGGTGTGTCACATGGGAGTGGAGAAGAGAGTGTGACTGTGATGGACAGTTCTATACGTCTGAATGATGGACGCTGGCATCAAGTAACATTTGAAATCAATGGGAAGGTGAGTGATATCGGTACAGGTAGGAAGAGTCAGGGATTTGAAAAGAAGTGCTTACCCCTTATAAAAGGACACACACACACACACAAGGCCCCTAACAGAAGGACACACAGAACATTACCTAGTCAACAAGATAGTGTTTATTATTACATACCCAACTTGTTATGACTTGGCTAAATAATTTTATAATTTTCTATCCACAAATATTCCTTGTGCTTATTACAATGTATGTAAACACTATAGCCTTCCCATTTAGGAGAAATTTTAGGATTCCTGTAGGCTGTATACTCTATGCACGGACTGGTCAATATTCTGTGGTGGTCTGGCATAAGACTAAACAAGGACTATTTACAAATTATATTCACACACTGGTTATTCTAAGGGTGAACATTAGGAATGATAATAGTAGCTATCATGTATGGACTCTATGTTAATAACAGTTCGTGTAATGATAGAGAGATGGTTTTTATTACCATAGTGTTGAACTTTTTCCTGTGCACAACACTTATTTGCAAGCAAGGCCAAAAAGGTTCACTAAGTTTAAAGGTCAATCTCATATACGGCATCATGATTATGACTTTAGCATAACACTTCACCAGAAGATGAAAACTAACATTGGGAAACCATCTCTCACCAGTGCTGGCATGGAATACTAGACAGACAGACAGTAATTCTCTTTACTCATGCAAAATATCAAGTATACCATTAATGAATAATCTGTATTTTGAGAGTAAAATCAGGTTCATCTAAATGTCCACTACAAGTCTTGAATTGGTTTTATGTAATTAATGAGACTCTCCAATATCTATCTAGGACAGTTAGTTTTCCCATTATTATTTCAATACATAATTTTCTCATTAGTCTTACTCAGTTCAACTGGATCAGTGCCAGATGTTTGAGGAGGAACTATTAACTCTCTCTGATTGCAAATCCACTGCCATTACTCCTGGAAACAAAAGGTTATTAACAGAACATTCCTACTGTATAGACGTTAATACATCCTTTGTCTTACATTCTCTTGCAGCACCCTCAACCTTGGCCTACCCCTCTGGGTAGGTGGGGTTCCGTTCAGTATAGATTCCACAACCCAAGGTTTAATCTCAAGTACTGGATTTTCAGGATGTATCAGGAATGTCACTATTGATGGTGAACTACTGGATCTAGAAGGCTTTATAGACAAGAGAAACTCTGAAAGAGGATGCAGTCGAATCCAATCTAGTTGTGACACAGGAGAAGAGTGTGGCGCTGGAACCTGTGTTGCATTTCTTGGAGATTATAGCTGCATCTGTCCCCCACAAATGACTGGGAACAACTGTGAGAAAGGTATGCATAATATATATATAATGTATACATATATACATGACTCTTTGGTATGTTAACGTAATAATTTTTCATTATAATTCATAATACTTTCTATTGGAATAGCAGACTGGCTGGCTTAGCTCTTAAAAACATCACAGTGCTGTTTTGCACATAGTTACACTCCAGACCTCATAACTCAAGAATGCCACTTACTATTATAAAGTTAACAAAAATGTAGCTAGTTCTTGCCATGTTCAGCAATACTATGTATGTACCAAGTTCAAACCGTCTTTTTATACAGTTGCTGAAAGTCTTATGTTTAGTGGAGGAGGTTATGCTCAATACAGACTGAATGAAACAGCCGTAAGCAACATTATGTTCAACAGGGAAAAACGACAGACCATGCTGTTTCGGTCCACTACTATAGATCAGTTGAGTTTCAGGTTCAGAACAGAATTAGATCGAGGGATTCTGTTTCATATTGGTGAAGTGGACGGAAGTGGAGATTTCAGTTCTCTTCGGCTTCAAGATGGAGGATCCATTAGCTATCATCTCAACTTAGGTTCAGGAGAAGAAAGAGTCAATTTTCCAGATAGCTTCCCTCCTGTGAATGATGCACAGTGGCATTACTTGGAAGTTGAAAGGACAGCTCTTGACCTGAGACTAAGACTAGACCATTTTAATTTCTCTCATGTGCTTAGAGGAAATCAACTGAATTTTGACGTTTATTACTCTAAATTTTATGCTGGAGGTGCACCAGGACAGGGAGATGCACAGCAGAGCTTCATTGGTTGCTTGGAAGACATTAGAGTTGATCAGAATATTCTCCCAACAACCGGATCAAACAGATTTGCCACTATCAGCATTGCAGTCAGCTCTAATGTCAGCATAGGGTGTGGCTTGAGGGGTTGTTTCCCCCATCCCTGCCAATATGGAAATTGTACAGAGATTGATGACAGCAGATTCAGGTGTTCTTGTAGTGACGGTACAGTCCAGCTATCACGTCCCTGCCCCAACCCAAAGCAAGTCACACGGTATCTGCTTGTTATTATCGTAGGTTCAATAGTTGGAAGTCTCTTGTTGGTCCTTGTGATTGCTATAGTCAGTAAGTTGACACTTCTTTAGTTAATGTTTCTCAGGAATAAAATAAATGTGAAATGATTATATTATAATAGTATGACAAGTTTGATGATAGCTATTAATATGATGATTTCTTGTGCCTGTAAAGAGTTATTTCACCATGAAAATAGCACAAAATGCAGAAAAATTGTATCAGTAATCTATACAAGTACAAGAAATTAAGCCATGTATATCTAAACACATGAACTCCATAATATAAGTTTCCTTTAAAGTAGGTTTCTTCTCACTTGATTCAGTAAACCCTGATATTATATACAATTCTTATTATGCACATCTGTAAAATTAGTAATGGTTTTCTGGAAGAGGCGTGTCAACTACAAGTTTGATCTCAACGCTCCTCCCCCTTCGGAAACTGTCCTGGCAACAAGAGACTGTGTCATAATCTGCAATGAAGAGGGAGGGGGAGAACAAGATACCACAATGACCGATGATAAGTGGCAGAAGTTACCTCCTCCCTCAAACTCATCCAATGAGAGTTATGATAGCTCACTGTTGATTGCTAATCGGTCTCCTCAAGCACGAGCTTGTAGTCCAGTGATAAGTGCATTCATTGACAAACGTCTGGAAACACTAAGAGAAGAATATCGTGATCTGGATTCCATCAGAGATTTTGAAAATGAAGGAGACGGTTTCTCTAATGTCAGTCTGAATTCCTCCTGTTCATACATGTCTAAAGATGGTGAAGAGTATACAGTAGAGAACTTAAAAAAGGCTGGACCAGAATTCCAGAAATTTGTAGAGTTGCTTGAAGTGCTTGCGGTTGATGAGGATGATACGATGAACAGTGAATCGGAAAAAGTTCACACTGGGCAGACACAGACGCAAACCCAGACACAAACCCAAACTGAGACTGCAATTCAATCTCAGACTGGATTCTACTTCTAAATAAAGACCATCATCACTAATTTATTCATACTAATTGCAGCATAATTTATTATTAATATTGTTAATGAATATTACTACTCTGCAGACTAATGTTTTTGTAAACAAGTGGGTGGGACTCAACAGCATTACATCATTACATTTTTTTTTTTGAGTTTCTGACTGAAGAAATGACGATTCTCGTATTGCTGTCAGTTCTGTTACAAATTACATACAAAATACAGGTAAGTACAACCAGTGTACGGAGAAGCTACAGTAGAACTTCGATCCGTACCCTCTGAAAAAAGGACAACCTCTGTGGCTAGCTACGAACCTGAACATCGAAAAAATTTTTTACCATCTGGTTTATCTCAGTGTAAATAATTAACCTCCGAGATAAGAACAGCCTTCCTACAATGGACAGTAGACCTGATCCCAGTGTGTCCTTTATTCAGAGGTTCCACTAGATGGCTGTATTGTTTGATAGGCAGAATGATGTAGGTAACTACAGAGTTGATTGTGCTGTATGGAAGGCATAATAATAATAGTTTTACTGCAGTATACATGTGTAATAACTTGTATAGTGAGAATGGTTTGAGACTAGCTGTTCTTGTTCAATTGTGGGTAGGGCTGTTTTGCAAGACTATTATAATGTGGGTGGGGCTGTTTTGCAGGCTCAGGAGACAGAAACAGCTGATAGTCCTGTTCCTACTGATGTTGAGTTCAGCGGAAGATGTATGTATTAACTAAGTTACCAGTGTAACTTCTGTGAAGAATACCTTTGAGACAAAAATTATATTACCCTGATTATGGGGGCAGGGTGGGTGAGCTCATTTCAAAACAATTAGGGTGTGTCTGTTTTCTATTAATAATTGGGAGGGAAGTCATTTCAGATGTTATAGGACTCTACTAGCTCTACTTAGGCTCACACATCCATTAGCATTTAGTACAGTGAAACCTCTCTATTTTGGCCTTAATATAGTCCTTGATTAGAGGAGTGGCCTCATTTCAGGGTATAAAGGCCTTCAAACAGAAGCTGTTATTTGGTACATATCCAAGTGTCCTTAATATAGGGGTACCCTCATTTCAGGGGTTAGAATAGAGGGACTCCACTGTATACAGTAGAGTTCTCATTTCAGGGGATTGGAATAGAGGAGCTCCATTAATGTATTATGTTACTGTATTGCATGCATGAACATAACACACAATGTGTTTGTACAGTTTTTAGACTGCTGTGGTACCACTGGTTAGCCATCATCATCTTCTGTAGTCTAATTATTCTGGTGATAGCACCTTCAGTTCTCTGCATGATCTACTGTTGCAAAAGGTAATGATATACCACATTCAGTAAAGATGAACCCACATACAGAGATAAGACTTTATGGGTTTTGCTAGACTGTTCCAAGAAGCATGTTTACAATATTACGTTAGGTAGAAGCTACACTGATAATGTTTGTAGGTAGTTAGCTGTGTATGCCAAGTGACCAATGACCAAACCTACTCACTGTACATGTTACATTTTTACCAGGTAAGCGTGCATTCTTATAATTATATACAACTTTGGCATAGGCTGAGCGTAATACAAGGACCCCCCTTCATATTGACAACACTATTAAATAGTTTTGTGCATCATGAGAACCATTCAAATAGTAATATAATATTCTGGCATCATATTGATTGTAGACAAGGACATTATCATTTCATCATCTTTTCACAAGGATATTAAGTGTAAAGATCATTATTCTGTTACTGCATTATTTTTTTCCTACTTTGTTTATTGTTACAGCTTCCATGTTTATGTGTCCCTTATAATGACAGCTTATACTACAAGTTTGTCCTTAGTTATACAATGGAACCTCCCTATTTTGGACATCTTGGGACAAATTGAAGTGTCCTGATTATAGAGAGGTGGTTTCATTTCAGGGGGTGAAGTTCTATTACATAAATTGTTATTTTGGATATACCCAATAAATGCAGAGATGTCCTCATTTAAGGCAGTTGGAATACTCCCTAGTAGGCTATTGGAATACTCCCTAGTAGGCTGTTTCCTTCATCAGTTCGAGCCCTATTCCCACTGCATATCTCACTCCTTCATTCAACAGTATGGAGAAGTCCACAGTTAGCTACGACAGGTTGACTTTGGGATAGGAACTGATTTATGTTTTATTTGTTATAATTATAGGACTTACACCATCCGTCTTGCGGAACGAAATCTTGGCAGCACAATCCCTCCTGGGTATGTACTGGAGAGAGACTTGCATAAACGGTTGAGAGATGAAGTGGATGGAGTGCAGATGACTACCTTGTTCAATAACATAGGTGTGTGCATACTGTGCTACAAATCATGCTAATGCAGCAGAAGAGTACAGCTAACAAGCTATTTATACATCTTATTATATAAATATTAGGATAATAGCTAGCAGATATGGTAATCCATGATCATGAAAGTGCATAGCTATTGGAATTCTATTATTTGTTTCTGTATTGTAGAGAAATATTGATTGGAGGGGTGGCCTATTTCAGGGTAATAAAACTCTATGTAATTTGGAGAGGGATTCCACTGTATACAAAGGTGTTTTCATTTCAGGGGGTTGTAATACAGAGGTGTCCTCATTTCAGGAGGTTTGAATAGAGGCTATCCAATTAATCACAGGTTAGGGAGTTCTTGAGTATGTTAAATTCACTTCTTACTACTCTGTTTAAAAGGACATTATTATTACTCTCTTCTCCTCCATTCCCAACCCCTCCCCCAACCCCTCCCCATCCCTCTCCCCTTCCCCTCTCCTCCTTCTTTCTTCTTTCAGATGGAGACTACAAAGAGATTGATCGTGCTGACATCAATATCACCAATAGACTAGGCATAGGAGAATTTGGACCCATTTTTGATGCAGAAGTGAAGCTTGACATAAATGACATTCGTCGTGCAATGATAAAAGTTAGTACATTATTATAAGATCATACGGTACAAAGATATTCGGAATTTGGATCAAAAGGATATTATCTCAGTGATCTCTGAGAGGTAGCTACATAGTCTGCCTCTTGTTTTCTAATGCAGGCAGGTCCTAGCTTAATGCAGGCAGGCATGCAGGCAGGTCCTATATAGCAGGCAGGTTCAGTTTATGGACCATGCTTATTGACAAGGGGTGATCATAACATCAGCAGCTCCTTGCTAGCTTTAAGAGCTTTAAGAGAGATAAACATGCAGATTCCATGCACATGTCCCTTTGTTGTATTAAGTGAGAAGCATTGTTAGTCAATACCAAATCTAGTGGGTGATAAATGGATTACATGAGTTCCAATTGACAGAGACCATATTGGTGCCAAATATTATGCATGCTCATCATAGAGGACACAATAGGCGCCTACCTAGGGACGTATAAACTTTGGACAGGTTGAATTTCAAAGCAGGTATAATTGGCATTATTGGCATTCCCAAATTGAGACCACATGAGCAAACACATGGACAATTAGCACTGTGCTAGTATCAGCCAAAATGTTTAACTTTGTGGGTATGTTCATGACTAGAACCTCAATATTAGCTAGGACCTGAATTTAATTGGCTAATGGCAGAATGTGGGGTGCTTCTATCCTTACATTACATCATTACTATTACATCTGTAATAATAATATACCTGTAATATTCAATAATATAATAAATAAGATTACTGTAATATACCATAAGAATACTGTAAGGAAATTTACACATAGAAGCCCAGAATGTGGTGGTGTCTGGAATATGAAAATAGAATATGTAATCCAACAGAGTCAGTTTATCTCATACATTAAGTGCCAGTGATTAATCTGTATCTTGTCACCATTTCTATTAGGTATTTCAGCAAGGAACAAGCCAGGACTTGGTCAGATTCAGGGAAGAAGTGGAGAATTTGAAGCATTTAGAGCATCCTCAAGTGGCTCAGCTGTTTGGAGTAGTATCCAAGTCTCCATATTATATTGTTTCTGAGCTCACCATTAATGGGGATTTGAAGACATTTCTTGTGATGTCTGGAGATAAGGAAGATTTGGAGGGAAATGTAGTGTAAGTGAGGCATTAACTAGAGCATTATTAAGTACTGGAATATGTCCACTATTCCAATCCATACTGAAGTTTTACTACATAGCTAGTGAAATTCCCTATTTCAATCCCTGAAGTGAAGGCATCTCTGTTTACAGTGGCTTCCTACAATAGCAATAAAAGTAATAATAATAATAATAATAATAATAACAATAATAATAATAATAACAATAATAATAATAATAATAATAATAATAATAATAATAATAATAATAATAATAATAATAATAATAATAATAGTGTGTGTGTGTGTGTGTGTGTGTGTGTGTGTGTGTGTGTGTGTGTGTGTGTGTGCGCAGTCTTCCTGTTCCAAAGTTAGTAGCTATGGCCTCAGATGTAGCTTCAGGACTCTCCTATCTCGAATGCATGGATTATGTTCACACTGACGTAGCTGCTAGGAACTGTCTAGTCACTGAAAATCTCTGCGTCAAGATCACAGGTAAGTGGTGATACCTTTCCAGATAGTGAATAGTGACTATCCATTGTACAGAGTGCAGTGATTTCAAACCCCCTGAAGTGAAAACACCCTCTGTATTAAGGACACTATATTATTAACTCCCTGAAATGAGGCCACCCCTATAATCAGGACAGTTTAATTTGTCCCAAGGTGTCCAGAATAGAGAGGTTTCACTATTGAGAGGTTTCACTATAGAGTGACATCTGCCTATTAGTGTTGCTCATAATATGGTGCTGCTGCCAAGTCAGCAGAAATAAGGTTAATAAGTTTGTCCCCTCTACAAAGTGTAGTCTTCTTCTGTCAAGAGGCTTCACTGTAACATGAGATGTAATGGAAATATGGATACCTTCCTAATGTATTCATTCAACTTGAATTCAGCCCAGATAATAATTATTTATAATTTTGTAACTAATTCTCAATACAAAAATAATAATATTTAATTTGTCCACTTGTCACCAGCAATGGTGATATAGTTTAGTATGGGTATAGCTATAGACTAAATTGGACCTATTGTGCTGTCTCTTTTGTCAAAGGACCTCCAGATGATGAGCAGTTATTGAATTAGGAAACTGAATGGCTACTTAGAGAGTTATAGTAATTTTCCAAAGTGAAATGGACTTTAGAGAATATTTCCTGATAGTAATGTCTATACTGCTGCCTCTAGTAGAACAATGGTCCATTCTACTAGATTACAAGTTACCACTGTGGTATTCTATTAGATTACAAGTTACCACTGTGGTCCATTCTACTAGATTTTCTACTAGATTACAAGGTACCACTGTGGTATTCTACTAGATTACAAGTTACCACTGTGGTCCATTCTAGTTACCACTGTGGTCCATTCTACTAGATTACAAGTTACAACTGTGGTCCATTCTATTGTACCATATACTAGATTTTGCTTAAATTTTTCATATCAACTTCCTAGACTTCAAGGTTGGAAGGTACCTCTTTCGAAATGAGTATGCAGTGCAGGCTGATGGCTCTCTCATGCCTCTCAGATGGATGGCTCCTGAGACCATCTTGAATAATAACTTCACCATGGAATCTAGTGTGTGGTAAGTCTAAAATAATTACTCTATATAGCCAGATTCTTTTGGAAAGCACTTCCTCGGTAAAACTTAGCCAGCATTAATTAATTATTAAAGCCGTGTTCAACCACTCTCCATTTAGTATCTTTCCCAAATCAGCATGGAAAACAATGTTAATATCTTTTGTTAGGTCAACAAATGATTCCTTTCAATTGATGCTAAGGCTCTTAAATGTCCATTGGTTCACTGTATCTTTTATTTCTTCTGAGAGACTGATTATAATTAGTGGCTATATTATTTATGGTATAAATTAAACTGCCTGAATAAAGGTAAAAGGGTCATTAGAATGACATACCAGAAACCCTATGTATATACCAGGACATCATAATTATTATTATGACCTATAGATTGTCCTAAACCTGGTGAATGTCTTATAAACCTGGGGGAATGTCCTAAACCGGAATATCCATGTCCTAAACCTGGGAATATTAGGGACTATCATTAGTCAGGTATATTGTATTATCAAGGTCATTTGGGGTGCTTCTGTGGGAGGTGATGAGCCGAGGATCATTTCCTTATACGTCACTAAGTGATGAGGAGATGGCCAACACTGTGTGCCATCAACAGAAGACATTATCTCGACCCAATAAGGATTGCCCAGATAGAGTGTAAGTATTGCTTTATTCAGAGGTATTATACACATGTGACTGTCAAAGTAAACAGGTCAGTGATTAACTACAACACTCTTTAAAGTGGCTAGCTAGCTTCCAAAGCAAGACCAGACTCTAGTCTCTTGAGAAAGAGAGTCTGGTTAAGCTAGAGCTAGGGCTAGCTTTCAAAGTAGGATAAGACTCTAGTCTCTTAATAGAGAAGAGTCTGGTTAAGCTCATTTCTCTAATTTGCTTACATGATCTTTCAAAATAATAGTAACAGATTTGTTGAAAAAGTGCTTAGATAATAACTTATGCTCCCATAACAATTAACTAAGAAAGCCACACAGTTGTTGAAGAACTACCCACTTGGTGACCATAGCTCTTGTACCTGTCATCTGTCAAAAAGTACAGGAGCAGATCCAAAATGGGGGATTGTATGTATCATTGGTCAACGAGGATGTGTATTCCTTCTCCAGTACACAGTGTGAAAGCATTAGCATTGGTCAATTTAGAGTATTTGCAGGTATAATTCATGACTGTTTTACAACAAAGCAGAAGTAATAAGCATTAGCTGAGAAGGGATATAGCTATTCTCTAATTTGCTGTTTAGTTTAACTATAAGTAGCTGTAACTCATATCACAATGCTGCAGGTATAAGGTAATGAAGGAGTGCTGGTCTGGTGATCCCTATTCCCGACCTCACATGAGTTTAGTACACAAACTACTGGAATCAAGCATTTTAACGAACAAGTATGACAAGTCACATGTTCGACTGTACACCAGCTAAATGTTAGCAAGCTCAAAAGTGCTAGATGTTATGTCAGTACTGCTTAGCCTGAGTGAAAAATAGCTATTAAAACTGTTTATTATTGTTCTTATAATAATATAGGCATTTTAAAAATAATGTTAAATCTAATGCGAGTAATTTTGCTTGGTATAAACAGCTTAGGAGGTGGTGGGTTCCTAAATCTGCCAGCTCTATTGAAACTATAGGGGTATAATAAAGCCCCCCACTCTCACTCTTCATAGTAATGGCATGGGTGTGTAACATACTGATACTTGTTACTGTAGTTAATACTTAGACTCTGCTAACAAAACATTGGTGGTTAATTGGTTGGTTAATGGTAGACAGGACTATAACATTATGTAGACAATGTTGGAACACATTTATTAATCTCTGTGATATATCATCTGTAGTAAGAAATGGATACCTCCATGTATATTGTGGAACCACTCTATTTTAAATCCATGAAAAGACACAGTGAAGCTCATCTATTCCAACCTCTTAAAATGAGGAGACCTCTGTATACAATGAAAGTCCTCTATTCCAACTTCCTGAAATGGGACATCTCTGTATACAGTGAAATCCCTGAAATGAAGACACTCCTATACATATATTAAGGACACTTAAATATAAAAGTTTGTGTATATACTAGAACTTCACCTCCTAAAATGAGGCCACCTTTCTGATCAGGACAAGTTTTGTCCCAAGGCATCTTGAAAAGAGAGGTTCCACTGTAGTTAGTCATGATTTGAGCTATAACCTTTAATAGAAGATAGCTAGCTATTTCATAATTTTTCTGAAGTCACTGTTATGATCAGACTTCACTTTTCAAAGATCACTAGCTAGTTTGTTTTAGACTGGATTTTAAATAAAACCCATTTATAATGCTCACAGATATAGGACCATTCCATTAGAAGACAATTCACACAATAGTTTCACACACCATTAAGAAAGGAACATTGACTTAGATAGTTTAAAAAAATTGCACTATGTAGAGTCCAGATGGTTTCTTTGCAGAACAATAATGGAAGGTGGGGTGATTGATGGAGATGAATAAGTGGCTTATGAGTAGAATGGGCAGTAGTTTATGAATGGGATGGGCAGTGACTCATGAGTGGGATGGGCAGTGACTCATGAGTGGGATGATCCAGTGACGATTAGTGCTATGAAATATTATACTTCAATTTTTTATATTTTGCAATAGTTTTATCTGTCAGTCTGGGATTACTCCTCAAGATTTCCATCTCTTCCTCTATTAAATTCTTATTAACAGACACCCCCACACTCTGAGCTCTCCTTGTAAAGACTTCTAAAGCAAATTCATAGAGTTTCATGTCCATGTTATTAGCTTTAAGTATGGCATTGAAGATATCTGAGTTGTTCCACAAATTTAGAAGCAAGGGGCCCGAATGTAGCATACTTAAGTTTCGAGGAGGAGGTACCACAGCAAACTCTAAACCAAACATCTTTTCAAAGAGAGAACAACTTTCAATCATGTACTCTGTAATGCCAAAGAAGGAAAAACTCAAGAGATTCTGTTTAGCTGACTCCAACAACCTTCTTTCCCGAGTTTCCTTACTGAGTGCTGACTGGTTATAACAATCAACAGCTTCCAGGTCGGCTAGCATCATCGTCTGTCTATTGTTAGCCCAGTTTGATTCACATGCAACAAAACTAGACAGAGTGAGATTAACCCATGGTTTCTTCTGATAGTAGCCTGGGTAACAAGGAGGCATATCAACTTCACTGACTAGCTTTCGCCCACAGAAGTGTGGTCTGATCCATGTTGCATTCCTCTGAACATGCAGATATTCACTAATGTACCGCAGCACTGGATGCCTCAGGAAAATAGCATAATGTAACTTACTTTTCATACTGAACTTTGAATTCTGAAGAGTTGAGAGGCATTTTTTGTATTCCATAAAAGAGGCATGCAAACCACATACCCATCCCATTGTTCTCTCTGCAATCAACCACTGTTCTCCTTTAGGTTTTGAAGGGTTCCTCGGACAGAGTATGTGGGTACCTCGTCTGCTATCATCAGTAAGTCCCATTCCTTTTTTTCCTTTTGGGACCCTTTTTCTCTCTCGAATACTCCTTTTTACTTTCTCTGATAAGAGACAGAGATTTTCTCCTCCTTTGGTAATGGTTACCAGATACCTAGAGAATGTTGTACCACCTGTCTTCTGAGTGTGAATAAGCACCAAGGTGTCGTTACCATGGGGATCAAAGTTCACATAAGGGGTAGTAGGGGCTAAGCTGTGGTCTCCCATAGTTAGGACCCTCTTACCAGTTTTGAGCTCCTGCTGTCTCCGAAGATTCATCGCAGCCCGATTTTCAGAACTGGAATGGGTTTCAATGGATGTTAGTAACCCACTACTCATCTTTACTGCAGCGCGCTTGAAGCTGGCAGAGTAGTAACCGCCATTGTTAGCTACGAACCAAGCTACACATAGTAGGATTATCATTATAAGTACGATCCAACATCGCTTCAGCAGTAACTTGCAAGTAGTCATTCTTTGTCTAATCACATCATAAATTCCTTTGCCTCTACAACAGGTGGCAACTAGCATGTTTCTGTTATTTCATTAGAAACGCTTTTAAAGTGTATTTTTGTGGTTAACCTTAATGAATATTTTAGGTAAGAATCATTAGGTAAGAATCATCAATTTAATTAACAACATTATTTGCGAGCGTCTTCTTGAGAATTTTTTACATTAACAGAAACAAACAAACAAACAAACAACAACAATTGTTGTTATTGACTGATTATTGTGATTATGATAAGTTCCTTGATGTTTTAATTTCCTTCCAGGGATAAGGAAAGAGTTCCAAAGAGCCCTTCTTCCTCCATAGCTTCTTCTTCTCTTTAGTTCGAATATTCTCACACCAAACCTCACTAGCATAGTTTGATTTCCACTCACCAATAAACTATGATATTACAAAAATAAATAAATACTCTTTTATTACAAGAGTGGCTTATACTACGCCACATCACAAGGCCTTGGCAGATTGTTTTCTGAACATTTTCCTACTATTATGCCAATTGACAAACATGTGATCACAGGTCATCAACTAAAATTCACATCAGTGTATTTGTACATAAAATTAAATCTTTGTTCAGCAGTATTACAGTAACTTTCACCAAAATTACACTATTGTAATCCACCAAGGCTTATGTTACTGACCACTACAGTGTCCTGTCTATTCTAGCCTCCTGAAATGTGGGCATCTTGTATTAAGGACGATTGAATATGTCCCAAAATAACAGCTTGTGTATTAACATTAATAGAACTTCACCTCCTGAAATGAAGCCACCTCTCTAATCAGGACACTTAATAACTTGCCCCAAGGCGTCCAGAATAGAGAGGTTCCACTATACATATCTACACTGTGCAGTTCAGGTCAGCTATGGTAAACGACTGATGACAAAATTATTGATACAAGTGAAGCTGTATACATAAGACACCTGGAAGTAGGAAAGCTGCAATATGTTTTCCATAAACCTAATATACCAAACTGTGCTGATCTGCATAGGCTACAATGGCACCACTCTATTCTGGACACCTCTGTATAAATGTCCTGATTTAGAGGGTGTGTCTTCATTTCAGAGGATGAAGTTCTATTATGTTAATACACAAGCTGTCATATCCAAGTGTCTTTAATACAGAGATGTCCTCATTTCAGGAGGTCGGAACAGAGGGACTCCACTATATAGAGAGGTGTCCTCATTTCAAGAGTTTGGAATAGAGGAGTTCCACTGTATACAGAGGTGTCCTCATTTCAGGGAGTTGGAATAGAGGAGTTCCACTGTATACAGAGGTGTCCTCATTTCAGGGAGTTGTAATAGAGGAGTTCCACTATATAAAGATTATAATGTAGCTATAGACTAATTTCTAGATTGTGGATTTTAATAATTCTAGCCACCAGAAGTAACAATAAATAAACAGCACTTAGCAATGTCTCTCTAAGTCACTACCACATCCAAGGACTGGATGGTGAAAAAAACACTGAAATAGCTATTTCAGCAAAATCTAACAAGCACCATTTAGTCTGAGACAAGAGTATTTCCTTTCTTATCAAAAGTCCATTTAACTGTTTGATCTTTCTAAACGATTGGTCTTCCTCTCAAAGAAAATTTCAATAACCAACTCAGGGTTTCTTTCAGGGGGGGGCAGGGGGGAGCATTCGCCCCCCCTTGTACTTATATTGCCCCCCCTTGGAGGAAGCTAAGAACACATCACTCTCCCATTTTTTAAGGGCACTTCTTGCTAGAAGATTGTTGAGAGATCAAACCATGACACTGCTTTTTAGGAACAGTTGGCTCAATATCAGAGTCTTCAAATTCAGTGAGATTTTTGCTGGGCTCAATATCAGATGTCTTCCTCTTAGACTAATGCATGTTCATTCGAAGAACTAGTGTTATATTAAATACTACTTCCAAGTTTACAAGTTGTAAGTCTCTGCACTGGAGTTTAATTTCACCATGAGCAAGGACATTCGTAACTTTTGTTCCTCAAGCTCACCACTAGCTAAGCCTTCTACTAGAAGAGATATCTCTAGATCAGAAACATGTTACCTGACAACTCAGTGTGCTTTGTTACTTAGCAGTAGGCCTACGCACATTATGCATTAAATTTATGATTCTTGCTACTTGTCCTAGTATGCCCTAAAATTTTGCCCCATTATGCTTTGAAAATATCATTGAAAATAGACACTAATGGCCATCACGGCACAGCTATAAAAAACATTGTTCCGTCTGGTGCCACAGTATGATGATATTATATTGTCATTTATTTGGTACACTGATAGAACATGAGAGTGCATGATCACAGTTCCCCCAAAGGCACAAAATGTTCATGAAAACTAAAACTGGGGAGGATGCTTGCTCCACCCGACCCCCCCTACTTTACAGATGTCCTTAATTTGCCCCCCCTTTGGTAAAAACCTGAAAGAAACCCTGGTTTCTTTTAAAGATAATTAACTATATAACCCAGAAATGGTCAAAACTGGTTTAGCAAGGAAGTACTGAGATAGCCAAGGCTATTTTTCACTGAGGTTTCACTGTAAAATATATTATTACCGTAAAGCTTCTATTCCAGACACCTTAGGACAAATTAAAGGGTCTTGATTAGAGGGGTGGCCTTATTTCAGGGGGTGATGTTCTGTTAATGTTAATACACAAGCTCTTATTCATATCCAAGTATCCTTAACATGAGTGTCCTCGTTTCAGGGAGTTGGAATAGAGGGATTCCACTGTATACAGAGGTGTCCTCATTTCAGGAGGTGGGAATAGAGGGGTTCCACTGTATACAGAGGTGTCCTCATTTCAATTTCAGGGTGTTAGAATATAGGGGTTCCAGTCTATCATTTTAAGGAAGCCAGACCGATCATGAAGACATACCTGAGGGTCCCACAGTTCACTGGCAATACCCAGATCTTTACAGCATCGCATGAGAGCATTAGACTTGGCTGATTCCAAAGCTTTGCCATAACTCAGGTTGAATTTGGTGTAGGAAGTGTGCTCTCCAATGGATTGAGACACAAATCTCCCAAGACAGTAAAGTGCATACTCACGTGTGACTAACTGAGCACCTTCTGTTGTATTCTGTTACAAAGAAATAGTTTCAGGGATGTAATACACATATTATACCAAATATTAGAGGGATAGGATGTTACTATATAATTAATTGACAGCTCTAGGGATGTAGTACACACACACCCAATATTAGGGTATACACACTTTGAGTCATGACCACTAGCAATTATGGAGGTTGAACGCTATAAGATGTGGTCTGTTATCATATGAAACTCAATGCCATCACACTCCTTTCATCTTTTCCTAGGGAGAACACTTGTTATCATTGACATAATGTCCCGGAATACCTGAAAATGCTTGATTTCTCCTCTTGGCATAAGAGCCCACCCACCAGGCCCGAATGCACGATTTAAAATTCTTCTGTATTTTATCTCAGGAAGGTAAATGAGTCCTGTGGAAGATCAGACACAAAGATAACATTGATATGTACATAGAACAATTTTAGGTAAATGTGCTGTTTATACAAAGATGTTTATGTGGCTGAAAATACTTTAAGCAGTTGCCTAGAGACACCTGACTTTGATTATAAATCATGCTCCCAAAATGAACAGATTCTGGAGGAAGAAACTGGTAATTTTATTTCAAGATTCCTAAGGAATAGTGTTATAATTACCCCATTGTGGACTTCACCCCCTGAAATGACTCCACCCTTTTAATCAAGACAGTTAAATATATCCCAAGGTGTCTAGTATAGAGAGATTCACCATACATAACACACATTCTTAATAGCTATGGTGAGCAGGCTGTGAACAGAGGATGCATGATGAAGAGAGTGTCATTCTAGAAGCTGTATCAAAGGGTAAGATGGCTCCTCCCTCCATTGTTCTTAGGAATGCTTTGATGATAGATATATTATTAGGTAAAGGGTTCCATTACTAATTTACAGCACTTGCCTAGCCAGAAACATGCTACCAATATCAAAACAAACAAACAGACAAAAAGAAAACACAAATAAACAACCTGACAGCTATTATCCCACTCCCAATACAAAATTCTTTCCCAAGGTGACACATATCCAACAGTTTCATACCATCTGGCTTCATTTCTATGTCACTTGGATCAAGGGGGCTCATAAGTATCTTTGTGATATTCTCAGGAAATGTAGACGTGGATATCCCAAAATATGGATTTTCTTGTGACTGTGTCCTGCAATAAACAAGATTACAAAGGGTTACTTGTAGATCAAATGAGCTTATCACCCACCCAGAATCTGCTGACTGCTGATTTTCCTGATTTTGAGGGTCATCTTCATTGGTAGACCACTCACTAAAATATCTCCATGCAGGAGGTACCTTTGCTATCTGCAGAGTTCTCTCCAGAGGCGAACCCACCACTCCACATCTTCGGGACAGCACCCTCGAAATCGCAGACAAACTTCTAAGCGCCGCCATCAGTCCGTCACTACATTTATTCTAATTGAAGCACAGTACCTACACGTGGGGCGTAGGGAGAAGCCGTACCAGTGCAGCATTGTTTATAAGTATGAGTCAGAGTGAAATTGAGTGAATGTTGAACTAGAAGAGGAATCAGGATGCTGGGAAGAGCATTCTTAATATTTAGGAACTCTGCTCCTTTGTACACCAATGTTACTTCTTGTTCCAGTTTGCCACAGATTGCCAGAGGAAGATGGCTGACCCACTCAGGACCATCATCACCCAGGACCTTCATATTTAGACACTCGGTATCAACATTTAGAACCTCCACCTCTGAAAGAACTGGAGTCACTAGACTGCCCAGTTCAGGATCTGTATCAACATTCAGAACCTCCACCTCTGAAAGAACTGGAGTCACTAGACTGCCCAGTTCAGGATCTGTATCAACATTAAGAACCTCCACTTCTGAAGGAACTGGAGTCACTAGACTGCTTAGTTCAGGATCTATACCAACATTCAGAACCTCCATTCCTGAAGGAACTGGAGTCACTAGACTGCTCAGTTCAGTATCTGGAACAAGTGGTGATACAAAAGTGGTGTACGTGGCTCCTCTCAAGGGTGCTGTGAGAGCAATCAAAGTCTTTTCACTGGGAACAGCGGTGGCTTCGTTTTTTGGGGGGCCAGTTTTGGTATGGCTGGGTAACCCTTCTGTTCCTCTAGCTGGACGGCTCATTATGGCATCTCTAGTGATGTTAGTTGGACTGGGTACTACTGGACTATTACACTGGATTGTGAAAGGTTAGTTTGGTAGGGCAGCTCAATCCTCTTGAAAAAAAAAAAAAAGGAAGTGTCTAGTGTAACCAATCATGTCCTCTGATTCATTATCTCATCTTGTGTCCAGTCCTCACATACAGACTATAGTAAGACTATTTCAACCCCCTGAAATGAGGATATCTCTGTATACAGTGGAACTCCTCTATTCCAACACCCTGAAATGAGGACACCTCTGTATACAATGGAACTCCTCTATTCCAACTCCCTGAAATGAAGACACCTCTGTTTACAGTGGAACTCCTCTATTCCAACATCCTGAAATGAGGATACTTCATCATCTGGACATGTCCTAAATAACAACTTGTATAACACTAAATAATTTGGTAGTGGTTGTCAAGTTAACGAACCCTCTGCAAGTTACCTATATATTACTAAAAATTAAAAAGTGTGTCAGTGAAAAGGTATACAGTGGAAGGATACATACCAAATATTAGGGAAATAGGGTGTGCAAAGAATTGACAGCTCTGGGGACATAATACACACATAAGGTGTTGCAAGGAAATGTTAATATTGCAGAGGATAGGGTATACACACTTAAGAGTTATAATCAATGGCAGATATCTTGGGGACCCATTAGAAAGATCTTTGAAGAGCTACTTAAAGAGGGCTAAGTGTGGCCAGGTTAGTCTTCTGTGAAAGTAAAAAAAATTTAATTGGTTGATCATT
Source organism: Diacarnus erythraeanus (assembly GCA_964016965.1). NCBI lineage: Eukaryota > Metazoa > Porifera > Demospongiae > Poecilosclerida > Podospongiidae > Diacarnus > Diacarnus erythraeanus. The sequence goes on along the minus strand of OZ024684.1, from coordinate 1,404,681 downwards.
GACCATTTCAGGGGGTTGTAATAGAGGGGTTCCATTATATATGGAGGTGTCCTCATTTCAGAGGGTTGGTATAGAGAGGTTCCATTGAATGCTGGTTTTAGGCCGTCTCATATTTAAGCTCCACCCATGGAGGACGAACAGAGGAAATGGTGGCGAGGTGGAGTTTAGACCATAGCTTCCATCCTCAAGAGGCAGAAGACTGATATATTGTTGTATTATTTGTAGGTTATGTGATGAAGATGGAATACAACGATCATTCAGGTGACATGACCGTTTATACACTTTCTTTGTTCGCTAAGTTAAAGAAACACCACTTTAATGTCTCTGAAAGTGGCCCTCCATCAAAAGCCACAGCTTTCAGTTCTTTCCAAGCTAAAGGGAAGTCCTTTTTCATGCATTCTGAAGTATTTGAAGACAGAGAATTGTTGTCAAAAATTCTAGGTGCTTATGTGGTATTTGAGGACCCAAACACTTGGAAATGATCAATCATCCATCAGTTGAAGAGCACAGATTTAGAAATGAGCAATCATCTTTAATTATAAAAATTAATATTTTTTTGTCGATTTTATGATAATTATTATTTTAAAACTCTTATACATAATAACTATGGTGTCAAAAAAACAACAAAAACAAACAAACAACTCAAACAAACAAATGTAACAAACATTTTAATAGAGAGTTGACAGCTGAATTGATTTTTAAATAGTTATATGCCAGATATTTCACCATGTTCTCCTGAAGATAACACCTCTGTGTTTTCCCTAAGGAGGGTGGAGTTTTTGTATCAACATTGAGAATAATCTTACAATGGAACCCTTCTATTCCAACCTCCCTGAAATAAGAGCACTCCTGTATTAAGGACACTTGGATGTGTTCCAATTAACAGCCTAAATTGAGGATACCCAGGCCACTGTCTCAAATTGTCTAGAGGTTCCACTGTATAATCATACATTTTACCAGATTGCCATAGTCATTAAAAAATAAATAGTCCATATATTCAAGCTTAATCTATAACCAACAGAAGTTATACTGTCAAATCTTATAAAGGAAAGGCTGATTTCCCTTATAAAGGGATGTCTTCATTTGAGGGGTTGGAATAAAGGTGGTTTCATTCTTGTGGAAAGCCTTGCTTTATATCTAACACTATATACCGTATTTCCTCGAATTACGTGATTTCGTACACTTGCCTAGATCGAATATACGAGGGTGAAAACTAAATGAGGGCGTTTACTATTCCACTGGCTAGCTCAATCAGCTGAACAATAAACAATTGAATCATGTGAGGACTATTACAAAGCTCACTCCTTTTCTTAGCTCCTCCCTCAGCCATCACTTAATTTGGGTGATTCTATGTGTAAATCCTCGACATTAAGTCATTTGTAATATACTTGTAATATTCAATAATAAGATTACTGACTATAAAATAAGATTACTGTAATGTACTATAGGAATACTGTAAGGAAATTTACACATAGAAGGACCCCTTAATTTGTTTTTTGTTCGGTATAATACACTAATGATTTCAACACTAGTTACCGCCACGCTCAAAATGGTTCGTAAACAATTCGAGGGATCAGTTCAGACCACTCCACAGAGTGCAATTCGAGGGCGAACATAACTCGAGGGCGAAATCCATTGGAGGAAATACAGTATGTACCTTTACATTTTGTTCATAAGCTTTTCCCAAAAGAGGGGCAAACGAACATGCTCACTTGCATATTTAGGTACCACTCATAGGGAGAAAAAACAGACATTTTACTGAATGTTTTACTGAACATTGGCCGGTCAAACACAAATATAAGCACTAACAAAAGTGAGCCATGTGTTACAGTATTCTGCATATCTATTGGTATACTTACTGTTGTATGCGTGACGGCAATGTTGAGTGTCCATTGAAGTCACCTTTATACCGAAACAATCCTTTACTCATCTGCTTCACCGTATATTTCACAGCATCTCCATCTTCACTCTGTAATCTGTCTTCCTGCCAGTTACTCCTGAAAAACCGTGATGTTCTCCCATTCTGTGATATGTTCTCTGGCATTGAAATTAAAGCTTTCACATATTCATCTATCTGAGGCAGTCTAGATTCAGCAAGTTTTCTATCACTTTTCTGAAACAACTTTTTTCCTGGAAGGAAAGGTACAGTTCTCTCATAACCCTTCTGAGTACCTGCCTCCTTTGGAAATTCTGTGAGGAGATCACATTGGTAGTTGAAGAAGTCACTGTAGCTTCGATATGATGTAGAGGTGGAATCATCTGACCATTTTATGTTAATTTGGAAGACGAACCTATGTCACATGTTAAGGTCAAAGCAATATTGATAGAGAGTTTTGAGTATATCTCCCAGCTTCCCTATATTTTTGTGGTGAAATGAAATCTTAAGGATGCAACTTTCACTTTCTCTAGTATCATATTGACTAGCTAGCTATGAGCTACACAAGACAAGGTAATTCTGATAAGAGATAGCACACTCCAGATGTTTAGTGATATTTATAATTATTACTACTAGTGAGAAGAAAAACATTTCTTGGAAATGAAGGGAAAAACTGTGATCACAATGTAAAAAGTATACAAACTACAGAGATAGAAGAATGGATGCTAAATATGAATGGCCAGCTAAGGTTAATACCTAACATTATTTCACTACAGTGGCGGCGGGAACAGGTCCAGCAGACCCGGCGCTGCCGGACCAATCTACTACCCTCACCTGTGGGATTCTTTCCAAGTCTGAAGACGACTCTATGACACTACAGACTGTGGACTATCTAGCTAGCTTGCGCTTAGCTCTAATATAATAATAATAATTATTATATTTAATGTTCTAATTATTATTAATGCTTATCAATTTGCCCCGCCCTCTTCTCAATTATGGCAGTGCGTTCTACAGCACTTGGTCAGTTCAAGGGCTATGCGTTTCCTAAGTCCTGGAAAAGAGGAAAGGTAACCATAGGCTATTAGCTTGGCTTTGCCCTACCAATCAATTCAAGCTTCCTCCGCCCCTGCACTATAATGGTGGATTTCTTGTAATACACAACCCTACCCTCTCCTAACATATTCCAGACTCTCGGTACACAGATTAGCATTTGATGTAGTTCCCATAGTGGTAATGAATTTTGCATAGTTGGGCCCTGAAATAGCCTAATGAAAGGCATTGTGGGGTCTGTTCATTCCTATAATGGCTCATTCTCCCTGAATAATACAATGAATCCTATTGCCCTATTATAGTCAAGCCCAATTGCACACATTGACAACAATTTAACAAATATTTATACCAGTCATACTAAGATATATCATGTTACTATATAGTCACTTACATGTTATAAATAATAAATTTTTACATGACAAGAATCACCTCATCATACAGCAGTGGGTGAGGTGGGGTCAAGGTACCTCCCTTACCTTGAATGTCTGTGGACTAGATGCATGCTATCTAGTTGCATTTAATTGCTCACAACAAGTACTTCAGTAACCCATCAACAGCAACACAATTATAGGCCCCCTCCTTCCAAAAATATCTTAGATCTAGCTAAACATGAGCAGGTGGTATCATTATTTAATAACTCAGAAGGTATAAAACTACAGGTAAGATAGTTGGGAATAAGTTGTGATACACACACAAGAAATAACACTATTGGTATGATAGGGGATTTTAAACAAAACTAGTATAAACACTGTAGTTCTAAGATGCAACCAACTATAAATAGTAACACTTCTACACACTGACATAACCATTTTAAACAAAACTAGTGTAAACTGACCTCAGTTCTATAAATTCTTAATAATTATGATTTTGACACAACCATTAGCAGCATAGGAGAGAAGGGAGGGGGGAGGAGGCTCCAGGTGCTGCTCTTCCCTAATTTCAGATTATGTTGAATCTGAATATTGTTTCAGTTAACACACATGTGACTTTATTAAGAGTCTGTCCTGTCACACTTCATTGCTTTCCTGACATCCATAGTGGACTGGTGTCCCACAATGAAAAACACCTTCCTACAACACTGCAGTGTCACATCACTGCTATCTATGTGAGACAGCTAAGCTTACATCACATATTTATTATATGTATAGGCCTAGTCACACTAACTTGCATAATATATACACAGAGCACTAATCCATTCTCCTTAGCCACGGTCAACCCTGGCGAATTCACCTCAAATTAATAGCTTGCTAGCTAGATAGCTAGCTAAATAGCTTACCTCTTTGGGTTTTTCGCTCGCTCTTTCACTCCTACAGCGTTCGCCTCCACCACGTAGGGTGGGTGAAGCTGGGCCATGTCAGAGGACAAGAGATCAGCCAAAGAGGACGACTCTGATACTACACCGCAAGCATTAGACCTAGACCTGGACCTGAAGAATGCAAAACCGCTCATAGTAGTTTATTAACCGTGCAAAACACACTATACTAAAAAGCAATGATGTCCCACGCCCATTTTTATAATAATATAATACAGGTCAAAGGTGAGGGGGTGCAGCTGGTCAGTTGGCGGCACCACCACCACCTCCAGAGCTAGAGAATGCCAAGAGGAAGAAAGAGAAGAGAAGATGGGGGCAAGGAAATTGAACGTAAGTTAATTTAAGAGCGACACATGAACCCCCCCCACAAGTAACCAAGATGTCTCACGCTAGTTTTCTATATGAAACCTGGCAATATGTCACACAAAATAGAACATCTGCCAACATTGTTATCTGGTGGCCTGAACCAACCACCGTAATAGTGGCTGGTACAACGGAACCTCAATTGTACAGACCCTACAGGACCAAATAATTTTTGAAGCAATGTATTTTAAATAGAAGCAGTGTTCCTAATTCCATTTAATGCAGAACAAATTGGCAATGAATATACATCAATTTTGAGTCCATATAACCAGAGCAGCCAGATAATGGAAGTTCCACTGTACTAATAGTATTATGTAACAGTATTATATCCACCATTTCATTAGAACTTAAGAAACGGAGGCAGAAAGCACAGGAGAAAGGTGACATCATAGAAGAATCAAAGTTATGTAATGCAATGGGGGAATACTATTCCCAAAAAGGTCTGTTGTTGAGTTATTTCTTTTTTAATCAGCTGTTTTCTTTTTTCCAATATCTCTGTTTTCCTCAGGATAATTGGTATTTTAATGACTTCCATGGAGTAGTTACAGCATGCATACTAGGCCACTATACCTTCAATAGATTATCCTCTGGCTTATAAGACTGGGAGCTCTTCTTGCATATTAAACCTTTACCTTCTGAAGAGAGATTTTTTTTTGGGGGGGGGGGGGGGGGGCAAGTTTGGCCTAATGAACATAAGTGCAGGGTTCTATGAAAAGCCACTTTAAAGAAAAGTAATTAGATATGAAAAATCCCCCCCCCCCTCCCCCCCCAATTTTTCACTTGGAGGGATTATTAGGGATTTTCTTTCATTGATAGGTGAATACAGGGAAAGTCTGCAGTACCATCAGTGTGAGTTGGCCCTATCTGAAGCAGCTGGGGACCTGCTAGGCTGTGGAATAGCTAGCCGTAAGGTTGGGGAGTGTCTTTGTGAACTGGGTGACTATAGAGAAGCCATAGAGAGTCAAAAGAAACACCTGGAGATATCCAGGCAGATTGGTAAGAATTATCATCACTGAAAGAATGGATTCTTGGGATCTGAAATTAGATTTTGGAACATGACCACTAATACCACCTCTCTATTATACATTATGGTGAAACCTGTCTATTCTGACCACCCCTTAATAAGATTACATCTCTCTATAGATCACTATGATGAAACCTGTCTAATCAGACCACCTCTTAATATTATAGACCACTATGATGAAACCTGTCTAATCTGACCACCCCTTAATAAGATCACATATCTCTATAGACCACTATGATGAAACCTGTCTAATCAGACCACCTCTTAATAAGACATCTCTCTATAGATCACTGTGATGAAACCTGTCTAATCTGACCACCCCTTAATAAGATCACATATCTCTATAGACCACTATGATGAAACCTGTTAATCAGACCACCTCTTAATAAGACATCTCTATATAGACCACTATGATGAAACCTGTCTAATCTTAATAAGACATCTCTCTATAGATCACTATGATGAAACCTGTTTAATCAGACCACCTCTCTATATAGACCACTACAGTTGAACTGTCTAATCAGGTCATCTTGAACAGAAGCAATGCTCTTCTCTCTTTTTAATGCATTTGCAAGGACATTATGTCTCTGTCCCTATGGAATTAACATATCCTTATTTTTCTCAGAGAACCTTGCTGAAGAGCAGAGGGCACTGGCAACTCTTGGACGGACTTTCTTTATCCAATCACAGGGGGAAAAGGGAGGCAGTGATCGAGTCAATGAACTGCTCCTTGAGGCTGGAAGTCATTATCTTCAGAGCCTTGATGTTTGTGACAAACTAATTGGACATCTTTCAGACAGAGAGCTTCTAGAGATGAGGTCTCGACTCTATCTGAATCTTGGCCTTGTTTATGAGAATCAAGTTTGTCTAACGAGTGCCAAGAAGTTCATGGAAAAAGCTCTTGGAATTCTGAAGTAAGTGATGACTTGTAAGAATGCTGATAGGTTAATTATGGTAAAATAGTGACTTTTTAAAATTAATTTTTTGTTATATTTTTTGGTGATTTTAATTAATTTTTGTGATTTTTAATATATAATATTATATATTTTTATTTTGTGATTTTTAATATACGTAATTTTTTTAATTTGGTGATTTTTAATATAATTTTTTTGTTATATTTTTTGGTGATTTTTAATATTTTTTTTATTTGGTGATGTGATTTTTGATTTTTTTTCTAAGTAAACTCTGAACCCTGATATGGTTTCACCTAATGCCTAGAGAATAATTACACAGCACCAAATTAAATAGCCACCAAAATAAAAAGCACTAATTAGTAGTATTTAGTGTATTGCTAGTATCTAAAGCTTTAAAAAGTTTGTGTGGTATAATTTTGACACTTCCAAGCTTTAATCATTACTATATAGAATCATGGGGACAATTTCCTTTTGCAGGGAACTTGGGGAATCAGTCACTGCCTATCAGTGTCATTTGGACCTTGGTTTGCTTCATCTACAAGAACATCACACTTCTCTTGCTCTTGAGAGTTTCCAGGAAGCACTCAAGCTAGCTAGGGAAATGAAGAGTAGAGAAAAGGAGTCTGAAACACTGAGAGAAGTAGCTCATGTGAGTAAGATATAGCTTTTTTGTCAGTTGATAAAGGGAGAAGCCTTCTACTGACAGTGTAGTGAAATACCCCTTTCCCCCTTAATAGGACCACCCCTTGTGAAACCTGTGTAATCTAATAAGACCACCTCTAGTGAAACCTGTGTAATACTACCCCTTAATAAGACCACCTAGGTCACTTGATCATATCCTGACAGTGGGACATATCCAAGTGGATTGGAGTAGAGAGGTTTGCCTATTACTAGACGACCTAATATGACCAGCTGATGAAAATAGTGAAGGCTCAAGAATGCTAGCATAGCACTTGTCAATTTAAAGATTGGTTGGTGAAGCATGACTTAACCGAGTACTGTTTACCTTGAGTTTTGATTGGTCAGGCGTACCTAGAACTCTTTGAGTTTGAATGTGCAAAATCATGCTTCAAACGTGTGCTCAAGCTTTCAGGATCCACCAGTATGACTCGAGATGATATCCAGTCAGTGGAGAAACAGCTCAAAGCTGGTGAGGTTGATGTTAGTAATGGCAGACTAAGAACTTGCTAATCACTTAATCTTTGCTTCTAGTGAGAAGAGTTTTGTATTATACATCAGAAGTGGAGAAAAGGAGTGATCTGGAGAAAGTTGGTATCTATGAAAGGTTGGGTGATGTCTGCTGTGAGCTCAGAACCTTTACCTCAGCAATCAAGTTTTATGGACAGCAGGTATTATAGGTTTTGTGTTGTGGCATTTCCAAGGGTGTCCTGAATAAGGAGGTTAGGTGAAAATTGATATGTTTTGAGACTTAGTTACAAAACAACTTGTTTACACCCATTGATTGTGGGTATGTGGTTGTGTTCTCCTTGAGGAAAACATGAAAGGATTGTACAGACCTTGTCAAGTTCCTTTGAAGGCATAAACACTAATCTGCTCCCATAGTTTTAAAGGTTCTCAGAGCAATTCATTTTTCTTTCTGTATTACTGTTCCTTGTACAATAGTAAATCTAATAGTAATGTTTTTCTCTACTCTGTAGTTGAATACAGCTGAGGAGCTGGACTTTGAACCCAAGGAGCTCTGCCCCATATATGTGTCACTAGCCAGGACTCTGGTTGACAGTGGTCAGTACTCACAGGCTCTGTATTACTATAACAAGGAGCTCCAAGCTTGGAAAGGAAATCCAGTGGAGGTATGAGGTGGTTTATCTTCTTTATCTCCCCCTTCTCTATTTCCTTTCTCATTACTCGACTATTTTCCTCCCCACTTTGCTTCTTCCCTCCACCTCCCTCCTTCCCTTTCTCCCTCCACCTCCTTCCCTCCACCTCCTTCCCTTCTCTCCCCTTCCACCTTCCTATTTCCTTATCTCCTTTTCACCTCCCTTGTCCCTTCATCCTCCCCATCCCCCCTCCCTCTGATTAGAGGGGTGGCCTCATCACATCTCATTTCATTTGAAATTGTATTAATGTCAATACACAAGGGGACATATCCAAGTGTTCTTGATATCCTCATTTCAGGGAGAGAAGCTCCACTGTATATAGAGGTGTCCTCATTTTCAGGGGATTCCACTGTATACAGAGGTGTTCTCATTTAAGGGGGGTGGGTTCCACTATATATATAGAGGTGTCCTCATTTTCAGGGGATTCCACTGCATACAGAAGTGTCCTCGTTTCAGTGGGAGTGGGTTCCATTGTATATAGAGGTGTCCTCGTTTCAGTGGGAGTGGGTTCCACTGTATATAGAGGTGTCCTCATTTTCAGGGGATTCTACTATATACAAAGGTGTCCTCATTTCAGGGGATTCCACTATATACAAAGGTGTCCTCATTTCGGGGATTTGAATAGAAGGGGTTCCATTTCCCCTCCACTCTTTAGCCCTCCATCTTTCCCTCTTCTCACCTCTCCCTCTCTTCACAGGAGTGTGAATCATGGTTCAGTATAGCTCTTGCCAGGGATATTGCAGGAGAAGGTGTTAGTGATGTGATGGAGGCTTACAACAACGCTGCTGCCCTTGCAGAGGAGGTTGCCAATCCCAAGAAACTGGTGAATAATAATAATAATTATCAAATTTAGTTATATTAAAGCACAGTATGTAACTCATCAAAGGGTTCTTTCCTTTTCAGATGTCACTGTACAAGATTGTCATCAAATATATCAATGGACATGAGAATTCCAACAAATCCATCTCTTTCTCTTCTCTCTCGTGGCAACAGAAACTCTCTCGTCTCCTAGAAGCTCACCCTTCCCTGGCAAATGAAGGAAGCTCTGATGATGAGGAAGAGGACAGTCAGGGGATTGATACAAAGGATGATTTGTCAGAAGATTTGGAATTCTCGCTCTCTTCACTGGATGAAGAGGATGAAGAAGAAAGTGGAGTTGGTCTAGTCATTCCTGAAAATGCCAGTAGGAGGAATGCTGTCATTCGAAATAAATCAAAGGTACAGTGTTATTGTTATTACATGTAGTTTGAGTTGACCTCTACTTGTTGTTGTTATTGTTGCTGCTGCTGATGCTGTCCTTGTTGTTGTTGTTATTATTGTTGTTATTGCTGATGCTGTCCTTGTTGTTATTGTTGTTATTGCTGCTGCTGTCCTTGTTGTTGTTATTGTTGTTATTGCTGATGCTGTCCTTGTTGTTGTTGTTGTTATTGTTGTTATTGCTGCTGTCCTTGTTGTTGTTGTTATTGTTGTTATTGCTGCTGCTGTCCTTGTTGTTTCATGTTCTTGTAATAGCTTTGCAACTGATTTCCAATATTTTTTTGTATCACAATTAAATCACTAAACCAATTTTCCTGTTTAAAATGCAAAATTGAATACAGATAGATAATTAAGGGGGTGGAGCATAGGGGTGGAGCATAGGGGTACCCTTTCTTTAAAATACTATGACATGAGGACTGTATTGACTTCATGTTTTCTTTTTAATATTTTTATCTTTGAATAGTTTGAGAAGAAGAACGAGAGGGGAGAATCCCTGCTACAAGTGGCTGTAATTAGGGGAGACCTGGTCACTGTAAAAGGGCTCATCAAGAAGGTGTGGTCACATGGCAATGGTGCATTCTTTAGGTCAGGGGGGTGATCAGCTATGGTGCTAATAGGAATGGCTTACATTTTTGATGACCATTACCAGTTGGGTGTTATTCTGATCAATTTCACTGTCACTTAAATTTGTCTTGTCTGTAAAAATTAACTGACCTAACTAGGACCATAATACAGCTACAGTAGAACCCTTCTATTCCAACACCCTGAAATGAGGACACCTCTGTATACAGTAGAATCCTTCTATTCCAACACCCTGAAATGAGGACACCTCTGTATACAGTAGAATCCTTCTATTCCAACACCCTGAAATGAGGACACCTCTGTATACAGTAGAATCCTTCTATTCCAACACCCTGAAATGAGGACACCTCTGTATACAATGGAATCCCTTTATTCTAACTCTCTGAAATGAGGACACCTCTATATACAGTGGAATCCCTCTATTCCAACTCCCTGAGATGAGGACACCTCTGTATACAGTGGAATCCCTCTATTCCAACTCCCTGAAATGAGGACACCTCTGTATACAGTGGAACTCCTCTATTCCAACACCCTGAAATGAGGACACTACTGTATACAGTGGAATCCCTTTGTTCCAACCCCCTGAAATGAAGACACCTCTGTATGCAGTGGAACTCCTCTATTCCAACACCCTGAAATGAGGACACTACTGTATACAGTGGAATCCCTTTATTCCAACCCCCTGAAATGAAGACACCTCTGTATACAGTGGAACCTCTCTATTCCAACCCCCTGAAATGAGACCACCCCTCTAATCAGGTCACTTTAGTTAGTCACAAGGTGTCCTGGATAGAGGCTTCACTGTACTACTGAATGACTGAGTCTACAGTTCCAGTGTTCAGAGTTAGTTGTCATCAGATTTAACTATTCTCAGGGTGCAGAGGTCAATTCCAGAGACAACTGTGGATGGATTCCACTTCATGAAGCTTGCAACTACGGCTATCTAGAAATAGCTCAAGTGCTTGTTGACAATGGAGCTAACATCAATGACCCAGGTGGACCCAACTGTGAGGGGATAACCCCTTTAATTGATGCGGCAATGAATGGACACGAAGATATTGTCAGATTTCTGGTGGAGAGAGGTGCTGATTTGACCATCAAGGACATGCATGTGAGTTGGTTGGGTTTATACAAAGGGAGTTTTGATCCAACCTGTAATGGTTCAATCCAGATTCTAACTTGAACCCTGATAAAGTACATTTAATCATACAGCAATAAGTTACAGTGGAACCCCTCTATTCTAGCCACCTGAAATGAGGACGTCTCTGTATTCTAGCCCCTAAAATGAGGACACCTCTGTATACAGTCTATTCTAGCCCTCTAAAATAAGGACACCTCTTTATACAGTGGAACCCCTCTATTTTAGCCTACCCCTGAAATGAGGACACTTCTGTATACAGGGGAACCCCTCTATTTTAGCCCTCCTGAAATGAGGATACAGTCTATTCTAGCCCCCTGAAATGAGGAGACCTCTGTATTAGACACTTGTATACATATCTCAACTACAATAGAACCTCTCTTTTCCAGACACTTTGGGACAAGTCACTTGAATTTGTCCTATGGTGCTCCTAACAGATAGGTTCCTTCCCTGACTGATATATCTGTGGGTAACATCTCTCCTTTACCAGATCTGGTTATGTCAATGTCCTCCTTGGCCTGTTTGTGTTTATGTGTTGACAGGGATGTACAGCTCTAGCTATAGTCATGGAACGGCTGTCGTCAGATGCAAAGTCTGATAATTATGACCTTGAAGAAGAGCACCTGCAGATACGAGACTTTCTACAAGTGGAAATGAGAAGGCGTGGCCTGCACGTGGAGGAAGCCACTCTCCCCAATAATGGGGTGGTTGTGATTCCGGAGAAGAAGGGAAAGTGTCTTATTCAGGAAAGGACAGGACATCAGACTGATAAGGTATTTCTGTGTAATGAACTAATAGTAGGCTAGACTTATACCTTTGTTTTAATACATATCAAATGTTATACAGTGGAACCTCATTTATATGACTTCAGTTATTCAGCTACTCTGTGATTATATGGACAATAAATAATATTTATGATATTATTCATTGCCAATTTGCTATGCATTAAAACATGTTTCATATATTGCTTCACCTAATGGATGTTTCACTTATATGGACTAGTGCTGGTCTCTGTAGAGTTTGAGGTTCCACTGTACATAAAATGTCTGCTTAAAATAGTGATACACTACTTTACTGGGTGATTCTATCTGTAAATCCTCGACATTACGTCATTTGTAATATACTTGTAATATTCAATAATCTATAATAAGATTACTGACTATAAAATAAGATTACTGTAATATACTATAAGAATACTGTAAGGAAATTTACACATAGAAGCACCCACTTTACTGGTACTATTATTAAAAATTTAAAAAAAATTTATTATTATTTTTTTTTACAATACTATGAGAAGTCATTATAATAATGCCATCATCTGGTCAGTACAAAGATCACTTTTTGAGCATTGAAATTGCTCCATGAAGATAATCATCTTTAAAATTTAGTTCTGGTATGGTATAAAGGATCTAACAGCATATCTAATGGTGAATGGAAGACTGTGTTTACATATGGGGTACAGGGTAATCATTATACTGACTGTGTTTACATATGGGGTACAGGGTAATCATTATACTGACTGTGTTTACATATGGGGTACAGGGTAATCATTATACTGGGTTATAATTACAGGGGTACAGGGTAATCATTATACTGGGTTATAATTACAGGGGTAATGATTTATAGGGATAATAATGATTGGGGTAATAATTATAGGTAGATTTTCACTCTTGAACCGTCTTTTCACAGGAGGAGGCAGACACCAGAATCAGTAACAAAGGTAACCTCTCTGTTAAGAGGAAGGAAAGAAGCAGACCGCATGATCGCTGGGATACTAGAGCACTTTACGACAGTAGTGATGATGAGACAGATGACGAGACAAATGACAGCTATGATTCTTGTGGTGATGAAGGACACAATTCTTGCAAGCAAATGAAGATGATGTCCCAAAATGTTCCTTATGTGACTAAAAGAGTGAAACATGCTGTGACCCCACATGATGTCTGTTATAAAGGGGACAATTCTTTGAGGAATTCACCAGACCCCATTTCTCCCTCTGAGTCTATAAATAGAAATAGATCTATAAATAGAACACAGCGTGCTAATAGTACTCGAGACAGTGGTTCAATTGATTGTTTGACTAGTCAAGATGTATTCTATCCACCGAGACAAGTTAAGGTCCCTGGACATGCCCTTATTTGTGAAGGTGAAGAAATGGAGATTGATGAGGCTACCGGCTGTCCTATCATTAATAATTGGTTGGTAGATGATATTGGAGCCTCTCCAACAAGAAAGAAAAGACGACAGCGAGATTTATCGGTTGAACGTGAATCGAGAGCTCTGATTGGACTAACATCATCATCATCATCCTTGAGTGGTAACAGAGGCAGAGATGTCATCCTAGGGACACATAAAATGAGATGCCATCACAATGCAGCAGAGAAGAGATCAACTGGTTTATCAACATCTAAAGGAAAATCTTCAAAAACTCGTGTAACTATTGATGGGTATCGAAACCTGAGAGTTGTTAGAGAAGGTTTTACTGATGACATGCAAAAAGAAACATCAAAAAGAATTAACACAAATCTAAGCTCATCTTTGATCCAAATAGAGTCGTCTGATTCTGATATAGAAGAAGATTTTAAAAAGTGGAAAAGAGAACGTGCAGAAAGTAATTTAGAAGTTCGTAATTTATCAGTTAATCTCAAAACCTCCCTCCCACCACCTTCTTGTGTATCACCTCCTCTTCGGGTCAAGGTTCGCATAGAAAACTTCGTATATCTCATTCCCTGTCCTTGTCAGGTTGATGACGGGAAGGAGACTCCAATTAGTTGGTTGATAAATGAAGCCAGTGAGCGATATTCCTCTCAGAATGGAAGGAGACCTCTTTTGAGTTTGAAGACAGTTGATGGTGCTCTGTTGTGTTGTGCAGACCCAATTTCTCATGTCCTGGGACAAGATCAGGAAGTGGTCGGTGTGGTTGAGGAGTGGTTCTGCCCACCTCTGGCAGACCGGTATCAGATGGCATGCAGAACTTCTGGAGTGGGTGTGTTCTTATTTAATGATTGCAATGTTACCATAGAGAAGATATATTTTGACTATTAATACCATTACCATGACAACAAGTATTATTATAGTGTCTAGAACCCTTTGTAGGTATGCCTTCACTATCCAGGATAAAAGACACTGTTTATAGTGGAACCTGGACATCTTGGGGAAAATCAAAATGACCCGATTGGGGAATTGAAGGGGGTGAAGTTTTATTAATGTGTTCTTGGGACAACTAATACAGGGGTGTCCTCATCCTGGGATTGGACTGTATAGAGGCTTCCATAGTAAAGGATTACTTTATGAGAAAATTTCTTCTATGAATTTTTAGACAAACTGTTTTTACCTAGCCCTAGCTCCATGGAAACGACCAATGGTATTTAATTGGGTGAAGTACAATTTTTTTGTCACTTTCATGTCTTAGAATGCCATTCAAAAACTCTTGAACTCTTTGAGAAAATTAACTCAACTGCACACATCTCTTTGGACTTGTCAAACTTTAACCTCAAGCCCCAAGACTCCACCCCTATCTTCCAAGCTCTCCAATCTCAGTGTGATCTCACTAGTATCAGTTTCTCTGGTAATCGGCTGAGGGACGAGGCCATGCCACGCCTTCAATCAGCACTGGGAGAACTTCCCTTACTTCACTCACTTGATTTATCATCTACAGGAACTACTTACCAGGTATATATAACTTATGTGGACAGTATAATGGTAAAATATGACAACATCTTATTAGAGGCTACTGTTGGTGGGTATAGTCCTGAGGTACTGGTTTAGCCAAGACATCTTTATTAAAGTCAACCCATTATTCCTCCACCCCACCCCCAAATCCCTTCGTGGTTTTAGAAGCACCTATAGAAATCACCACACAACCACACCCATAAAGTAATTGAAAATAATTAATGGAAGTTTTTTTGTTTTGTTTTTTGTTTGTTTTTTGTTTGTTTTTTGCCGTTTTGCAGTTCCATGATCTGTATTTAATGATCTGTATTTTAGACTACATGAAGCTTACAATTATTTTTGTTCCCTAGGGTATAGACTCACTGGTAAGGAGTTCTCCTACTAGCTCCACTGGCAACTTGTGGAAAAACCTACATGTTCTCAATCTAAGTCACAACAAGCTAGGTGTGGCTAGTGGGCATGGCCTGTCCAAGCTGCTCAGATTGTGCAGAGGATTGCAGGAGTTATATATAGGTTCATGTGGATTGAGTAGTGAAGTACTAGAAGCTGAAACTGGGTTTAGTGAAGCTTTGAAGTGTAAGTTTATTATACATAATGGAACTCCTCTGTTCCAACCCCCTGAAATGAGGATACTTCTGTATACAGTGGTATCCCTCTATTGAAATGGGGACACTTCAGTATTACAGTAAAACTCCTCTATTACAAACCCCTGAAATGAGAATACCTTTGTATTAAGGACTGTCCTGTGTATTAGCATTATTAGCCTGGAAATGAGGCCACCCCTCTAATCAGGACACTTTTAAAGAGGTTTCACTAGGGTCTTTACCTAGTATAATTGCCAATTTCATTAACCAAAAATATCAATTTATTTGTATATGGTAATGGTGTACTTGGGCTGTATACACACTGTATACAGCTTGGGCTAGGGCTAATTAGCAGTCTATACACTCTGCTAATCAGCAAAGTGTCTGGTATACTCATAACCCAGACTGGCACTATTGGTGTGCAGACGTAGACCCTATGTGAAGGTAAAGGGTTGTTTTATATTACAGTATGTTTACATGTACACTGGATTACATAAAAGTGTTCTGATAAGGGGAGTGATCACAAGCTAACATTATGTGGTGTCCTTATGTGTATATACAGGGATATCACAGGGCTGGAATCCACTATTATAATAGGGTATAACTTAGCAGTGTGAGTCCAGGAATTAGCTAAAAAAAATTTTTTTGGTCCTCATTCAGTGGTAAAACATGTACAAGTGACAGGTGAGTACGTGCAATGTATCCCATGGGCTTTATTGACCTTTGACCCTTACACTAATACTTGACCACACCTCACTCCTGAACCTACATATGGTTATGGAATGGAAGTGTGGTGCTAATAAGGCATATTCTTTCCCTGAGCATCCTGGGACGTGACCAGCCAGGTTCCAATCATGCATTAACTGTTAATGAAGACTGGCCCTCCACAGTCATTTCAACAATTTCATGCCAAAAGTGTCAATTCATGCCTGGCCAAGTTTTACTAGTACAAAGTTGTAGGCATACCAATAATAATTGTTATGATATTCCTGTGTTCAGTATAGTCATGAGACAAATTGAACAAGTTTAACAATAATAATATTGTTATTGTGTTGCATATTGGTATAATAATTACATAATACATGTAATATAACAATAGTAGCCAAATGTAGAATATACTGAACTGGACTCTATAACTTAGAGATGGATACTTAATTATATTAACTCAACCCACTAAGTAGCTAAATTACCATTCAGTTTTGGCTGACTTGGTCAAAATAGTTGATTCAATTAGGTGTCCCCACTCTTGTGCCAATTGATTCCAGGACAAATTGAAGTGTCCTGGCTACAGAGGTGTCCTCATTTCAGGGGGTGAAGTTCCACTAATGCGTTGTTTAGTACATATCCAAGTGTCCTTAATGCAGAGGTGTCCTTGGATTAGAAGAGGGGTTCCACTGCATACAGAGGTGTCGAATAGAGGGGTTTTACTGTATACAGAGGTGTCCTCATTTTAGGGGTTGGAATAGAGTGGTTCCACTATACACAGAGGTGTCCTCATGTCAGGGGGTTGGGTTCCACTGTAATTCTTTGATACCTGAAGTCAGAGGTTACCAAATTTCATCCTTACACCTTTCTTAATCCCTCTCCTTCAGAATATAATACTGCATGTGTTCATTCATTACAGGTTTATCAGAGCTTAGAGTGTTATCACTTGAGAAGAACCCTCTTGGTAGCACTGGTCTTTGCCTTCTTTTTCAGACTTTGTCTAGTCTAAAAGTGACTTCTCTCAATATAAGCCGAGTGATCAGTGCTAAAATATCTGGAGACAAGCCATTAAGTAGAGTACTGAAAGAACAAACCACTCTGGACTATTTTAGAAAGGTAGGCTGTAATCAAAACTCACCTAATTCATCTCCCAGTTACTTCCCTCCTTTCCCATATATCCATTTTTGACTTCATTGATAATTTCTAGAGAGCCTGGTGTATGGAGGGATTGATATCCACTAACTAGTGCATGACATATGAGTAAGGATTCATTTTTATCTCCTGGGAATTGTGTCAATTATAACGCTGTATAAAAGTTATTGATCAATTTTAGAGATGTGGACAAGATTTGGAAGTTCTGAACGTGTCCTACTGTAGCCATGGTGATGGTGATGCAATGAAATCTCTTATGGACTGCTTGGAATCTTGCTCTAGATTGAAAGAACTGAGAGTTGCTGGTTGGGGACTAATCTCAGAACACATTGAGCCTCTATGCAGGTTAGTATGTAGAGTGATCACTCAGTAGAATAACTGATTGATGTCTGATCATGGTACTGGAGAATACTATATTTTTGATGCAGTATTATTGCTATTCCTGTCAGTCTTTTAAATAATTTTTAGCTGCACCCTTCTAACTGGGTCTGTGTGCTTAACCTGATTTTAATGACTTATAGTTAAATTGTTGTGCCAATAAACTATATGGGGTGTAAAATATTATGCCTTCCAGCCCCTAATATGATAGCAGTCTAGGATATAATTTTTATTATTTATTAAAATTTTTATTATTATTACTTGAATAAGATTTGGAAGTATGACATGACATGTAAGCCTGGTGTTTTTATAACTCAGCTAAGAAATGTTTAGTCTATAAAATCAAGACAGTCTATTTCCCTTTCAGTGTAATAATAAATGCAGCTGTGCTTCCTCCCAGACTTTCCCTGTTTTTTCATGTCTCAACCACTCTTTGCTTAAGATCTTGTGTTTATTTAGTTGGATGGTTTATCTTCTTACCACCTTGGACTGGCCAGTCTGTTTCTTATCTTAGAATTCCTGTCAGGGATAGGGTTTTGATATTTTTTATTGAAGAAAATTTATGTAATTAGAAATGTCTATACAAATTTATTAATAATTTTTTCCCTGTAGAATAACCATAGCTGAAAGTAAAAAGAAACTATTTCATATTTATCTATAGTTTCCTCTCCCTTGCTGATTGCCTTTGCATTTTGGATGTCAGTGGTAATGTACATCTGGGCAATGGTGGAGCCTTAAGTTTGCTGAAGGCATGTAATAGCCGACTCCACCTTGAAGGAGATGCTTGCTCTCAGATAAACCTGAATCTTGTGGCTTGTGGCATCGAATCACCCCTTCCTGATGAGTTTATCAAGGCTGTAAATGTACTGTGTGGTGGAAAGAAGGATGCAAAGAAGGCAGCGGTATTGAAGGTGGATCTATTTGGAAATCTTATTGACAAAAAAGACATGGCACTTCTCTCATAATTATGATGTTATACTTTGCCACATGCAGTATAGCTATTTTGAGTGCAGTAATCTTTTTAGTTCAATTGACTCATAACTTGTTTTTAGCATAAGAATTTACGGGGAATTACGGAGATGGGATGGGTTTATATCTATGGGATATATCCCGACAGCTAGCTAGCTAGCTATAGCTCATTAGAGGTCATTAAAGTGGCCATGAATATCATTAGTCGAACTAGGTGCGTGTGTGATCGCTTTATTTTGGGGGGAGGGATAGTCTGGGCGTGGTTTTACTGTTCTGTTAATTGTTAGAGAGCCCTGAGCAAACGTTCAGCACTACTAGCCTATTAAGTAAAGGTGACTGCACAATCCTGGATCACCGGTAGTTAGCTAGGCATGGCAAGCCATGAAGAATTAGTTGCAGAACTGCAGAAATTGGAGAAATTGAGCCATGCTGCTAGGCTCAAACACGCAAAGAAGAGAAGGCTGAAACAGCTGAAAAAATACCAGGAATGGGTGCGCTACGACAGACAGACAAGTGGCTCTATAGCGAAGAAGAAGAACCCTTCTGTTGTCAACTTTGAGAATAATGCAGTCTTAAATGATTTGGTATCGAGAAATGATCTAATTGGCGGTATGTTTAGTTGTAACTAAGCTAGTAAGTCACCCCTGCTAGCTAAGTAGCTGCTGCAACACCTTTTAAGGGCAGCTGGAATAACATAACTAGCCAATTGGATCACAGGCTAATGTAGGTATGTCCTTACTGTGGTGTCCACCAATGCATTACTGTGAAGTACTGAATTATAACACCTTATAGTCTAGAGGAGGTGAATTTTCTTACTCCTTCCCACCCCCTTTTTTGACCTTATCTAGCCTTAGACCCTGCTACTGTTAATTATTTTTTAAGTGCAGATGGGAAAGAGGATGTGTTTATCTTTCAGAATGATCTTTCCAAAACCCTTACCTGAGAGCAGATAGCAATGTTTTACATAAACCTCTGGGGGTCCAGCTTTATCCTTATGAAGAGAGCTATGACTTATTCATGCACAGGTGGCTAGTTATACAAAGTGGGTAGTGGTATAGCTTTGATCTGCATTCCAATGATATGATGTCACAGGAAAGCACAAGTCACTGTTAGAAATGAGAAAATTGTCATGGAACTGTCCTTGGCCTTTCCATGTTGTTGTAAGGCAGTTGTTTTGTCATGGAACTGTCCTTGGCCTTTCCATGTTGCTGTAAGGCAGTTATTTTGTGTTGTAAATGTCCGTTGGCTGGTTATAGCTTCTACTGGCACTATGTTAATGTGTTACTTAATGGTTTGTGTGATTGTACTACATACAGAACTAAATTTTGATATTGGCCAGACCCTGTCTGCTGTACTCGTTGTGTTATATAACAGCATATCTCAAACTTTGGGACTCTCTCTCTCTCTCTTTATAGTTATATAGGACATCTTTCTTATACACATGTCCATTACAGCCCCATATTCAGGACATTTATTACAGTCCCATATTAAGGACACAATCTTACTATATAGTGCTGGTATCAGGACAAACATCTGTATCAGGACATTATTACACTCCCTAGTGTTTTAACCAGTCAACCTTCTTTCCCCCCTTTCAGGTTCTATGCCATTTCAGGTCCTAACCATTTAGAACAGGTCCTTAGTAAGACCACAGCTCACTATGGTGGAATCTATTTAATCTTAAGTGAAGCCTATCTAATCAGATCACTCCTTAATAAGACCATCTCTTTACACAGGTCACTACAGTGAAACCCGTCTAATCAGACCACCTCTTGATAAGACCATCTCTTTACAGTCACTACAGTGAAACCTGTCTAATCAGACCACCCCCTAATAAGACCACCTCTTTACATAAGTCACTACAGTGAAACCTGTCTAATCAGATCACCCCCTAATAAGACCATCTCTTTACATAGGTCACTACAGTGAAACCTGTCTAATCAGACCACCCCATAATACCACTTCTCTATAGGTGAAACCTGTCTAATCAAAAACCACCCACTTCTCTATGTATGTCTGATATCATGCAATTGACTTGTACTCCATGTAGAAATCACCTGCCTATTAATTTACAACCCACTGTTAATACACGCTACAGATAGGTTTCAAGGTACGTATATGTATAATAAGCAAGGTATAATAGCCTTCCTTTATCTCCACTTCAATATGGTTCTTCTGATGTTAAAAGTGCACTATCTATATCTGTAATAGGTAGATATAAAGATGCCATTGACCATACATATCAAGACTATTACTCTTGCTGATGACAAGTGAATATAGTGGACATCAACATTACTAATGTACTAAGAAACTGAAAGAGTGCAAGTTGTCAGATAAACTAATTTATACTCCTGGTATGATGAAAGTGTCCTTTGTAATATAGAAACCCACTCTCCTGATAACAAGATGACCCCCTTAACAAGTTTGGGATTTTGGGTGGGTTTGTTTACGGGTAGGAGGTG
The DNA here is from genome assembly GCA_964016965.1 of Diacarnus erythraeanus. Classification (NCBI taxonomy): domain Eukaryota; kingdom Metazoa; phylum Porifera; class Demospongiae; order Poecilosclerida; family Podospongiidae; genus Diacarnus; species Diacarnus erythraeanus. The sequence goes on along the minus strand of OZ024684.1, from coordinate 1,383,405 downwards.
AAAAGCTCTTGCTCTAACTGCTACCCTGGAATATCATATTCCTAGGGTGGGTGGAGTTATCCTGGAGTAGGTGGAGTCATAAATTGGTATTACGGTATAGAGAGTGCTTTATTTTGGAGGAGCTCAACTTTCTCAGTTCTTCAAAGATCCGCCAAACTTTTGCTCTTGAAACTAATCTTCAATTTTCCTCTCCATTTCTCTGGCTATATGAAAGTTGTTTTGTGAAAAACAGGATGACATATTCTCGAAAAGTTGAGCTCTTCCAAAATATATTGCTATACAGTATGCCAAGGTTAGTTTTTGACTACATCTCCATGGGATGTGCTGTTAGGGTTCTAATTAGGGGTAAGATCTGGGGGTTTTAGCTAGGATAAGGGCTGGAGTTCTATCAGGAGGAGGGGGATAAGGGAATGGTATTGAACTGGTTCTAGTGTACAGCCCATCTGTGTTGGTACAAGTGTATGAATATTTTTGGTGTTATTTCCTGACTTGATTAGATAGCCTCTCCTTAGTAAACCAGCCCCTATTAATTAGTCTGCTCAGTATATTGTTAGTATATTGCTAGTAAACCAGCCCTATATATTGTCAGTATATTGTTAGTAAATTACTGTTATTAGTGAATGCCCCCCCTGTACGTAGTGTGAGAGTGAAACTCCATATATGGGAAGCAGTTACATAACAGTTTTGAGTTTGCTAATAAGGAGCAACTGGATAACTGAGGTCTGTATTAGTGAATACTTCAGTGCTAGCAATGGGGGATTGTAAACAGTTCCTGAGCTCAATTGATGGGAAGTTGGGACAGGCGTGTTATGCTAATTTTCTGGCCTATTATGCTATTCTCGAAGTGCTATTTTTTAAAAACCCTATTATGCTTTTGCACCTGCTCCTATTGCTTACATTCTGCTCAAAAAAATTCATTTTGGCTACATACAAAAAAAGCCATGACAGAATTGCAACATGAGTGATGCCTCTACATAATCTTCAAGAGAATTCATCTGTTGTTCATTGATAGTGACATCAGAATCAGGATCAGCACTAGAGCTAGCACTGGAGCTAGAACTACTCTCAGAATCAGCCATAATAGGCTATAGACTACTAGCATACACAAAGTTCCACTAACAACCTCAACCTCATGTGATACAGACTACAGTGCTGCCAGTTATTATTACTATAAGGGTCACTAGGTTCACCTATTATGCCAGCATTCTGCCCAATGCTTTGATATGCCTATTATGCTCAAAGCAATGGTAGCATAATGTGCTTGTCCCTAATGAGAAGTGTGTGCAATCTTTTGGTCATTTCTTTTGGAAACTAACCTAGTTATGTAATTCCTAATCCCTCTACAATAGTGTTAATTGAATTAGTAAGAGTTGTGCTGGCATTGAAAACACTTATCATAGTATCCTCTCCTCTGCCTCACTCCTGGAAGGAGGAAAGCGATCATCTGATATGAGGAACTGAAGAGTGAAGGAATGAGAAGCCTCTTGTGAATAACATAGTTAGTAAGAGTTGTACTAGGAAAACTGGCATTGAAAACACTTGTCAAAGTATCCTCTCCTCTGCCTCACTTCTGGAAGGAGGAAAGTGATCATCTGATATGAGGAACTGAAGAATGAAGGAATGCTAATGAGAAGCCTCTCATGAATAACATTGTTAGTAAGAGTTGTATTAGGGAAACTGGCATTGAAACACTTGTCAAAGCATCCCCTCCTCTCCTCTGCCTTACTCCTGGAAGGAGGAAACCAATCATCTGATATGAGGAACTGAAGAATGAAGGAATACTAAAGAGAAGCCTCTCATGAATAGTATTATTATGTAATAAGCAAGTTCTAGCCCTAAGGTTCATCCCTATTCATACCAAACTCCTTCCTTCCATGAAGAAAGTGACCTTACCGGGAATTGTTGAAAGGAATGATAAGAGAAGCCTTTCTATACTCTAATGTGATAAAACTGGGCTGGCTTATGTGTTGGCATGCTATATTGCTGAATATGTGAGGCTTGTACAGAGAAGAGATGTTTATGGAGTTTGTTTTCCAACTGTTACATGCTACATGGATGCCTTATATGTATTAGTGGTGAAGTATGTGTGAGCCAAGAGGTATGTAAGTCTTGGATCCTAGTACTCACTGCTAGCCAGCCTTAGTAAGAGTCTGTTACTGTTAATGATGTCTTGCTGCTTGCATGTGGCTTATACATGTTAAAGAGGAGGTTTGTTACCTAGAACTGGACCCCTTGTGATATATAGCTATCTTACTGCTCTTTCATACTTTCTTAGGATGAACTCTGATATTATACCATACTAAAAAAAGGCATGGCTTTGATTGAGGTAATAGTTCAGGTATCCTTCTAAGGGTGATATCAGTTTTTATCCTGGCCACAGGTTGAGTGTGAAATAGATAGAGTTCTTGTGGGTTATAAACAGAATTCATGTTGATTGTCAAGTAGCTATTTTGTGGCTGATCTCTGGCTAAAGTGTTAAGAGTTTGGTTCCTGCTGTAAATGACCTCTATGAGTTAATATCCTGTTTCTTGGCTCTGGGTTAATGATGCTGGGTGTGGTATATGGGTGTGGTATATGGGTGTGGTATGTTGGTGGGTGGTGCCTATATCAGCTACTGTATTAAGTTGTCCAGGAGTTAGTTATAACGGCACCTGTTAATTAGGTTGCTTGAGGGTTACTGCTAAGTTATCAGACATATGCTGTTGAGAAGAGAAGCCTATGGGAGATGATGATCTAAAGAGAGGGTACCAGTCTACCCTAGCCTCCAGCAGGTCTCAGTGTGATTGCATACCATTCAGGTTGATATTCTCCTATCTGTCTTCACCTACCCTTTGCTCTGCCCAACCTGCTAAATTTAGTTCCAATTTGGGTATAAAATGGAACCTCCAACCCCTCTATTCCAACCCCTGACCTCTCTATTCCAACCCCCGACCCCTCTATTCCGACCCCCACCCCCTCTATTCTGACCCCCAACCTCTATCCCTCAAAATTTCAACCCATAATTAATTTCTCTGGAATAAGTTTCTAATTTGTTTCTGGCGTCTGGAGTTGAGTGATTCTGGCACTGATTAAACAATTTTATTGTTAGAAGACATTAATTTTAGCAACCAAACAGGCATTAAGTGGATCCTGTGGTATAGAAACTAAGCACTGAGCATGGGTCATGTGGTGTGGAGACTGGCTGAACACTGTGAGCAGTGGGTCATGCATGTGGTATAGAGACTAAGCACTGAGCATGGGTCATGTGGTGTGGAGACTGACTGAACACTGTGAGCAGTGGGTCATGCATGTGGTATAGAGACTAAGCACTGAGCATGGGTCATGTGGTGTGGAGACTGACTGAACACTATGAGCAGTGGGTCATGCATGTGGTATAGAGACTGAGCACTGAGCATGGGTCATGTGGTGTGGAGACTGACTGAACACTGTGAGCAGTGGGTCATGCATGTGGTATAGAGACTGAGCACTGAGCATGGGTCATGTGGTGTGGAGACTGACTGAACACTGTGAGCAGTGGGTCATGCATGTGGTATAGAGACTGAGCACTGAGCATAAGTCATGTGGTGTGGAGACTGACTGAGCAGTGGGTCATGTGGTATTGAGCAGTGGGTCATAAGGTGTCCAGTGGTGTAGAGACTGATCAGTGGGTCCTGTGGTGTAGCGAATGTGTAGTGGTCCTGCTCATGCACTCTGTCTCTGTTTCTGTCTGTACCTTCTTCCCCTATAGCCCAGAGTCTCCAGGTAAGTAGTATAGACTCTTGTGTGGAATCTCTTCATCCTAGGTCTCGTTGACCAATCAGATGGCTCTATTGTACATATTGTAGAACTATTTAAAGGTTATGATCTAATCTGGTAATGGAGTCTGTCACAAACAGCAAGTCATTCCTTCTCGATGCTTTAATTTTATTGTTGAAATACCATTATTATTGTTGTTTATTATTGTTTATTGATTGTTGTGGCTATGCAGTGTCAAAGCTTTTGGAGAAAGGAGCAGACCCAAATGTTAGTAATGCTGATGGTCTAACTCTACTGCACAAGGTAATATATCTTATATATTATACAGTATGGATACACCGTCCACTGTGGATCCCTATAGTCCGTATCTGTCCACTGTGGATCCCTATAGTCCGTATCTGTCCACTGTGGATCCCTATAGTCCGTATCTGTCCACTGTGGATCCCTATAGTCTGTATCTGTCCACACAGTGGAACTTCACCTACTCCATCCAAGAGATACCTGTACTTCAGATAGTCTAGAGCTCTTAAGGACATAGCCCTAGTCCTAGCCTAGAGATACCTGTACTTCAGATAGTCTAGAGCTCTTAAGGACATAGCCCTAGCCCTAGTCCTAGCCCTAGAGATACCTGTACTTCAGATAGTCTAGAGCTCTTAAGGACATAGCCCTAGTCCTAGCCTAGCCTAGCCTAGCCCCAGGGCTACTGTAGCCTTCTAAGGACACAGGGCTTTACTGTAGTTGATGTTTGTAAATATTCCACCCCTTACTGAATTGTTCAATTCTCTTACAGTGCTGTATCGATAATTCACTGGAAATGGCTGAAATCATTGTGGAACATGAAGTTGACCTGAATGCTCGAGATATTGAAGGATGGACGCCACTTCACGCAGCAGCAGCTACAGGCAATATTCAGATGATTAATCTGTTGATTGAAGAAGGGGCAAGTTTGGTTGCCATCAACAATGATGATAAGATGCCTATTGATGTGGCCTGTGATGGTGACATCAGATATATCTTGCAACAGAAGATGATAGAAGCAGGTAAGCCATTGAGTTTGATGGGAAAAATAAATTTAGAGCACATTGGGACCTTGGTATTGTCCTATATATACAGTGGGACCTCTCTATAGAGGACACACTGGGACCTTGGTATTGTCCTATATATACAGTGGGACCTCTCTATAGAGGACACACTGGGACCTTGGTAATGTCCTATATATACAGTGGGACCTCTCTATAGAGGACACACTGGGACCTTGGTAATGTCCTATATATACAGTGGGACCTCTCTATAGAGGACACACTGGGACCTTGGTATTGTCCTCTATCTATAGAGGACTGAGGAATAATGATAGTAGTCGAGAGTTTTTGTGGTAATGGTACATTGCTGTGGTATGTGGTGAAGACATAATGTGCAGGACATTGTGCATAGAGCATGTGCCATTATGTGTACACTGTAAGTGTAGAGGTATGTAATGGCACTGTGTAGTGATGTGAAGTACTATGGTATACAGTATGTAATTAGATGACCCACTAGTGGAGGATAAACCTGATAAGCACATAGAGTATTTCTCTAGCTCTCATTTATCATATGACTTCTATGGTACTCTAATGTTTACACAAGTATGTAAGTTACACACCTACCGATCATCTATCACTGTATACACTACTACTCAAACCACACCCATGTATTCCCAGACCACACCCACATTACTTAGACCACACCTACACTGAATCACTACCTAGATCATCTAGCACTCAGTATACACTACTACTCAAACCACACCCATGTATTCCCAGACCACACCCATGTATTCCCAGACCACACCCACATCGATACTACTCAGACCATGTCTTTTAAACCATACCTGCAGGCTATACTGATGATGTATTGGAGTACATCAGAGTGTCGGTGGCGACGAATATGCTGGCAGACTTGAAGGATAGTGTCAGAAATAACCGATCGCTGAACATACAAGACAAATACGGCTCATCTGCTGTGAGTTTATGCATTTGAATGACAGGCTGGCACTGTTGTACTGTGTTGCACTGTACTGTGTTGCACTATATTACTTTTCCATGATTTCCAGTTGCACATAGCGGCATCTAATGGATACATTGAAGTGATGGACTTCTTATTGGATCAGGATGATGTGGATTTGGACATTGCAGACAACGAGGGATGGACTCCATTTCATGCTGCTGTCTGCTGGAGTCAGCCAGAGATGATGAAGAAACTGGCAGCAAAAAATGCTAACATGGACTTGAAGAATATTCGGGGAGAGACGCCATATGGTATGTTGATGGGGGGTGGGGGGGTGGAGAGGGGAGTGGAGTGATGTAGGGGGTGGAGAGGGGATTTGTATCATAATTGTTGAATATAAATATTCAAAAAAAGACGTTATATGGAATGTAAAGAGAAATTGGAAAAAGTAGGAGGGGATAAATATTAGAGGGGGGCACCAACCCCAAATACTATATCACACCTCCAGCTATCACCCCCCACATACTAAAGCCCCTCCACCTCCCCAACATCTCTTTTCACTCCCACATACTACAGCTCCTCCCCTCCCTTCCTCCATCCCTATCACTCCCACATACTACAGCCCCTCCCTCAATCCCTATCACTCCCACATACTACAGCCCCTCCCCCTCCCTATCACTCCCACATACTACAGCCCCTCCTCCTCCATCCCTAACATCTCCTAACACATTGTGTCATCCCTTCCCCTACATCACTCCACTCCCCTCTCCACCTCCCTACATCACTCCACTCCCCTCTCCACCTCCCTACATCACTCCACTCCCCTCTCCACCTCCCTACATCACTCCACTCCCCTCTCCACCTCCCTACATCACTCCACTCCCTTCTCCACTCCCCTGCATCACTCCACTCCCATCTCCACTCCCCTGCATCACTCCACTCCCATCTCCACTCCCCTGCATCACTCCACTCCCATCTCCACTCCCCTGCATCACTCCACTCCCATCTCCACTCCCCTGCATCACTCCACTCCCTTCTCCACTTCCCTGCATCACTCCACTAACCCTCTCCACTCACCTGCATCACTCTATTCCCCTCTCCACCCCCCTGTATCACTCTACTCTCCCGGCCCTGCATCACTCCAGTATAATAATAATGTATTATTATTATTGTAAATAATGACATAAAACTGTATATCTTCTGCACCAATTCCCAAGAGTGGTGCTAGCGCTTCACTTGCCCCCCTCCTTCTAATAATTGCTTAGTGTGAAGAGTTATACATTCCATCAACTACTGTACTCAAACCACTCCCTTTATCATTTAACCCTTTAGCCATAGCAGAGGACCCCGAGATTCGACAGCTGATACTGGAACTGAAAGGCCAATATGGGGGACAGACACAGGACGTTTCGCCAGATGAGGAAATAGAAGAGTATATCCCACGGGCTAGGAGAATGTCAGTGAAAAGGATAAGCCAGCAGGCCAAGGAAGAACTTGCCAAACAGTCATTGCAGGAGGAGGTGTCACTCAGGAAGGAATCCATGGTCCAGCTGGTGGGTCTATCTGTTGCATGGAGTCTTTATTGTATTCATTAATGGAGCCTCTCTGCATTTGGAGCTTTAAAGGGGGTTGTTCTGTGGTGTCTGGGATGGGATTAGGTGATCTAGTTTAGTGGAGGACAAGTACTTATATCAGAATATCCTGTTCTTTTAGTATCCACTATTACTTTCCATGTCACCTGTCCTCCTTCTCTTCCTCTCGCTCCTTCTCCCTCTCCCTTCTCCCTCCCTAACACCTCTTCCTCCTTCTCCTCCTTCCCCCTCTCCCTTCTCCCTCCCTAATACCCTCTTCCTCCTTCTCTTCCCCCCCCACCCAATATTTCTTCCTTCCTCCCTCCCCCCTCTCTCTCATCTAATTCCTTCCTTTACTTTCACTCACTCCAGGACATGGAGCGAAGTCTAGCCGGTAAACTAGATGATAAAGTTATCAGTGACCAGATAGCAACCAGAGATGAAGATGATGAAGCAGCCATCACTTTGCTCCGCATAAAATCCTTCTCTGTCTCAAATGAAGAAGCTACAACTTTGACTGTGAAAGAACATGAAACCTCCTTACAAGATGAAGAAAAAGATGAAGAAAAAGATGAAGAAAGAGATGTTCACACTCCTCTCGGTAATCATTCAGATAATCGACATGCTAGGAAGTATTCGGCACCAGTTGTATCCAGCGGTGATAATACAGAAGAGCCCGTCAGACCATCCAGAGTTTCTCTCCAAGAAGAACCGTTCCATAAAAGTAGAGTGCCTCGTAAGAGTGTTCTGAAGAGAACACAGGTCACTGGGACTTCTTCCACATATGACTCTACAACATACCCACCACAGTCACCAAACCCTAGTTCAAGCAGCAATGGGAGTGGATACAGATCTCCCATACAACAAGACCAAAAGTGCTGTGTTGTTATGTGACAAGAGCATCTCTTTCCCCCTTTACATCTTCCTGTATTAGTAAAATTGGCATGTTTTTTTTTTGTTATTGCACGACCTATTTGCACTTCATAAATCTCCGTGTTCTATCCTTGAAAAGAGAAGTTGAAAAAAGTTTTCAGAGTACACACCTATAGAGTCATAACCAGGTGTGTGTGTGTGTGTGTGTGTGTGGTGTGTGTGTGTGTGTGTGTGTGTGTGTGTGTGTGTGTGTGTGTGTGTGTGCAGCCATTGTTGATTGACTGCAATGGAACCCAAGGACACATTGGGATCAAGTCCAAGTGTGCAGTCCCTTCCTTATAGACTGTCGTCTCAGGTTGTTTTGTTTTGAGGGTCAGGATCCTTAATGGAAGGTCCTACTGTCTCCCTGTTTGTATGTTTTCTCTAGAGTAGATCACAGGAATAAACTGTACACAGAAACTCTATAGATTGAACAGTGTCTTGTTCTTGTGGGCCAATACTCTGTAATTTGAACCACTGTGCATGTAACACGGGGTTTGTGTACTGACATTACAGTGGAACCTCTGGTAAAGGACACACTGAAATAAGGACAATGACTTTGGTCCTGTCCCTAAAGGATACTTTAATGTATTATAAATTTAATTATTACCTCTGAATTAAGGACAGTTTCCAAGGTCCCACTACAGTATGTCCTTTATAGAGAGACTTCACCGTACTATCATTGTGTTAAAGTAGCTAGTGTGCCCATCTCTCTAACCTCATAAGGTGCCACCCAAAGAAGAATTTGTTATAATTCTACTTTTCAAGCTGGTTAATGATAAATAATGTACACACTGAGCATTTTTTTTAAGTATAGGGTAAAGTTTGTTCATAAAAATTATACCTGAGATCTATCCTAGGACAGCATTTCTGAGTGTGTAGCTAACTACATGTTTATTCCACTTGAAGACTGCAAAGAGAAGAGACCACGCCCCTAAAGTGCCCAGTACCAGTGCCGTTAATATACCGAGAATCTACAATATAAAAATTAATTTTAATAATTATGCACACCTAGGCTAGCTTATGGTAGTGGTGACCCCTTACCAGATGAACAGCACTTACAACTTTATAAGTGGCAAGTATACTAAGTTACCTCTATAAAGAAATTACTGAAGTATACTAACTTACAGCAGCAGCAGTCAGTGAATTCTTCACTTGAGTATCTCTTCGCCACTCATGAGCTGCATAAGCAGAGAGAGCACAACCGACAAGAAACAGTATAGCAAGAACATCAGCTATAATGGCATCCTGTAGGAATATCAGTGTATGTGTGTGTGTGTGAAGGGTGTGGTGTGTGTGAGGGGTGTGGGATGTGAAAAACCAATAATTACATAATGCGAAATAATTTTATTTTAGAGAGTTCAGGACCTCTGACAGTATAACAATTCCATTTAAATAGAATAACCTTCTTGCCCATTCACAAACACAAAATTATGATTACCTTCTAGGAGTCTCTGATATAAAGTACTTCTAATCACACTTGAAGGTCTGTTTAAGAGGATAATGGCCAACATGAATGGGTGAAACTTTGAGCTATTGAGCTTTTCAGTGCAGTTTGTTCACAGGATAATTATGGTAAAGAAGTGGTGGTCAGAGTTGTATTCATATATTTGTATAAACTATTATGCCACTATTACTTTAGATATAATGTTCACAGGATGTGTGTGGTGGCAGTTAGAGTACTTTGTTAAAAACAACGACAATGTACCTGCCTAACATGCTTCGCCATATCAACATGACAGGACTGGAACTTCACAGAATCACAGATTAGATTTATTTTCATGAATTACATGAGTGAACTGAACTAACACAAAATAATGTCAATAATCCTTAAGGACAGTTATAGTAATCGTGTGGAAGAAGAATTGATTTTCCAATTTTGAAATTTGGTGCCTTTAAAATAGCTTTTCTTGATTAAATATAATATGCATTGAAAAAAACAATATCCACTCTATTGCCAGGTTGAAATAATATTACCCAACAAATCAATATCTCTTGCACCACATAAAAGAACCACAAGTCAAATTCCATGTAAAAATAGATGAAATTCAAAAATTAAACTTTATAGTGGTATGGTATTATACCGTAGATCCAGTTATTTTCAAGACACTTTATTTTCACTGATCTCATAAAATCTTGTATTATGAAGCAATTCACGTTTTTTATTTTCGCTGGGCGGAGAGAGATTTCCGTTTTTGAATTTGTACATAAAATTATTGAAGTTTTTTATTTTCGCTTTCCTTTACCTACCGTGAAAATAGCGAAATTAAAGTGACAGTGAAATTAACTGGATCTAGTGGTATGGTAAATTTTTGTGGTGTCTCTATAACCCAAAAAAAAATTCACACGAAAATAAATTACACGAAAATTTCTGTAGCCCTATAAAGCAGAGGACTCTAACATTCATGAAATAAAGTGATCGCCTTAAGAGCTTAGGAGTTTGGAATAGGAGTATGGAACAGTAGGAGTTTGGAATAGGAGTATGGAATAGTAGGAGTTTGGAATAGGAGTATGGAACAGTAGGAGTTTGGAATAGGAGTATGGAATAGTAGGAGTTTGGAATAGGAGTATGGAACAGTAGGAGTTTGGAATAGGAGTATGGAACAGTAGGAGTTTGGAATAGGAGTATGGAACAGTAGGAGTTTGGAATAGGAGTATGGAACAGTAGGAGTTTGGAATAGGAGTATGGAACAGTAGGAGTTTGGAATAGGAGTATGGAATAGTAGGAGTTTGGAATAGGAGTATGGAATAGTAGGAGTTTGGAATAGGAGTATGGAATAGTAGGAGTTTGGAATAGGAGTATGGAATAGTAGGAGTTTGGAATAGGAGTATGGAACAGTAGGAGTTTGGAATAGGAGTATGGAATAGTAGGAGTTTGGAATAGGAGTATGGAATAGTAGGAGTTTGGAATAGGAGTATGGAATAGTAGGAGTTTGGAATAGGAGTATGGAATAGTAGGAGTTTGGAATAGGAGTATGGAACAGTAGGAGGTTGGAATAGGAGTATGGAACAGTAGGAGGTTGGAATAGGAGTATGGAACAGTAGGAGGTTGGAATAGGAGTATGGAACAGTAGGAGGTTGGAATAGGAGTATGGAACAGTAGGAGGTTGGAATAGGAGTATGGAACAGTAGGAGGTTGGAATAGGAGTATGGAACAGTAGGAGTTTGGAATAGGAGTTTGGAATGGAGGGTTTCACCGTGTCCACTAACTTACAATTATCAGGAACCATTTGATTTTGTAGTTGAGAATGCCAACATTTGCAAATCTCAGAGCAATGAATACAGCTTCCACGATCATAGTGACCACACCCACAAACACCACCAGTCCGCCACTCAATGTCCTCTTATTATCCAGATCATCTGACGCACTAGCATGATTAGACAAGGCTACACCAGCAGCTATTATGCAGGACAGACTCAGCACCTACGTTCACATTAAAGTGGCAGTAATTGAAAAAATACATTAAAAAAAATAATTTCATTAACTAGGCAGTTAAAGGACTTCTGAGAAGGCACATCTAAAATATCATGGCTGCTGTAACACGCTGAGTTCCAAAGTGAATAAGAGCATCTTTCAGACAGCTATAAGAAGCTGAATGAGTGCAAGAAGATGGATATTAACATATCTAGTTATTTTTAGCTGCAATATTTTCTTGCTCAGAATGAAAAGTTGAACACAATATTTAATTTCTAAATCTACACATTCACTCTATTGAGTAGCAGTAGTTAGTAGTAAATTTTTTTTCTTAAGATAGCTGTATAGTTAGTCATGTAACATATCCACAGCCTAAAGCATTAGTAGCATAAGCATACCACCACTTTAGTATTTAAAATAACTTTTAATAATGATCAGTAAACGCACAAAATGGATAAGCACACAAAATAGTTGCAAAAAGTATTGCTTTCAGTTCAGTCATGGAAACCAGAAGTTTTGTAGGAAAAATGACTCTCTAGTGATTATCAGGCAAAAAAAAAAAAAAAAAAATGCAGCTTTAGTTATGCATACACATGGTCAGATCAGCATTCTACATTCAGCCAAGCTGCTGATACATACCAATTACACATTGCATACTAAGCTTACATGGACATGCAGATAAATTTGTAGTGAGATGGTATAGAGTCCCATAGAGAACTGTTTCTTGATCAGGAGTCTGCTAGTACTTATAGTTTTAGCTAGTATTTTTTGCCAGGGATCAAGTGATGGAGTTAAGCTACTGAAACTAGCTATCCGACTTACAATGGAAATCACTCTTAGAATAATCTCTACGATTCCCTGCCAGAAGGTTACAATAGCTTTCCCAGGCCTAGGACCCAGGATTCTTCCACCAACGGCTCTGGCAATAAGCGGGACTCCCTCACCCATCTCGAGCTTAATAAAATTATGTGCGAGCTCAGCATCAAAACAATGTCGCCCATGACGTGCGAGTCACATGTGAGCGAGTCCTTAATTCGCTCGCGAGCTCGCAAGCATTGTTGCCATTATTATTGTGAACAAAGTTTACAGTTCTGTGAACAATAGATGTACCTTTTATGAACTTCATTAATTCTAGAACTATTTTATGAACTTCAGAAAATTTTCATGAATTTTTTGCATATTTTTTTGCATACTTTTTATGCAAGTGCTTGCCTCATGCTAGCTATTGTAGATGTTGAGAGGATATTTTCTTCAGTGAACTCAATCAAAACCAAGAGGATGAACAAGCTTCATACTATTTCTTGCGCATTATTGACAGTTAGTCTAGTCACTCCAAGGTCAAGAGTTCACTGCTGAATGAAATTGACCCATATCTCTACGAAAATCCCAGCCCACATCTTCATTTCTTGCACAATTTCAGACAATGCCACAAGCTTCAGACCACACACCCTTATGTGACATCACAATGCACCTTATACCCTTATGTGACATCACAACACACCCTTATGTGAGACCATCAACAACAGGTCATTTTTGATCTCATGTTGCTTTAGTCAACTAAAACTATAATTTAGTACCAGCTATTAGTCACAAAACTGATCTCAATTAGTCAAAAACTAACTAAAAGTTGTCATACTAAAGCTTACATTGACCATAACATTAATCACTAAGGTTGACCAAATCTTTGTAATACTCTTTGTGACAAGACTTGCTGCTGGTTTCACTAACAGTTACAAAATAATATCATCTAGATGTTTTGGAGCATGGGGGCACACCCTGAATGGGAATGAGGTTAGGGGTGGGCAAGGACTCCGTGCTATAGAATACCATTGGGTAGGAGACTATCTAGCATGATTTGTTTCAAGAAAACACTGCAGGCTTTCCAAAATAGCTTAGCTTACCTAAATTAACAATTTTAGCAATACAGATGTACCTAGTTCACCAGTGTGTGTATGAAGAAGCTCGTGATGACATTCTTGATTCTGATCATAGGTATGACTCTATGTGATGAAGAGCTGAAAAGGCTATGCTCTGCAGTCTCTGTAATTGTAAAGAAGCTATACCAAAGAAGAATGTAAAGTTAAGAATATTCAATGGAATAACACATTTCAGAAATTGCTTGCAATGAAGTTACTTTAGATGCTGAAAGGTTATATAACTAAATTTGGCATATAGGCTAGCATGTTCCTTATTGATCTGCATGTTTAACCATGGGTGGGTGGAGGGGGCATTTCTCCCATGCTTCCTATGCCTATGTGAATTCATGCAGTCTTCTTAAAAGTATTATAACATAATAATGTTTATTAATATAGCTAATCTTCACTAGCTACTGAAGTTAGTTTTGATCTGAATTTTTGAGTCTAGAAACTGGGGGGTAGGTGCAAATTCCTTTATCTCCTCATGTAATCCATACCTACATAATGATAATTGAGAGAGCTTATAAAATAAAAGAGGAAAGGAAGGAAGGTGGGGAGGAGGTGCCCCCACACTCTACCTATAGAGTCTACAGGCCAGCTAGATATACATCTGGTTCCACGCCCCTCTAAACACAGCCAGGGTCTTCACACACCCCTTCTACCGGGCCACAAGGGGGTTCCCCCTCCTCCTTCTGCAAGGTCTACAGGATCTAGACACACCTCCAAATCTCTCTCACACACACCCATTAACTCTCTAGGTCAAGTGGGGGTTCAGCTGGACACACCTCCACTCCCACACCTCTCTGGACACATTCAGGGTCTCCACACACACACACCCTTCTAGGGGGCCACAAGGGGGTTCCCCCTCCTCCTTCTGAGAAGTCTACAGGATCTAGACACACCTCCAAATCTCTCTCACACACCCCTTAACTCTCTAGGTCAAGTGGGGGTTCAGCTGGACACACCTCCACTCCCACACCCCTCTGGACACACCCCAAGTCTCCACACACCAATGTCGAGGTCGAGGGAGTCTCAGGAGGCCACAACACTCTTTCCTGCTTCTACAGGCAAGATAGTGATTCTGTGGGCTGGACACACACCCTAGGCTCACACTTCTCAGCTCAGATATTAGCTACGGAACTTACAGCTGCTATCAATGTCACTGTCCACTCCTTCGCTTAAAAGCCTGGAGCCCCAGAATTCCAATCCATATTGCTAGGTCCTTGATACTAACCCTTTCGCAACACTAATTTTGGATTTTTTTCTTATTTGGCATTGGTCGTCACTAGGCGCCGGCGCCGCCCCCCCCCCCAGCTAGGCAGCAAAAGGTCGCGCAGGTCAGCGTGACGTCATGCTGGCGGCTAGCAGATCAAAGGCAGAAAGAATGAGCTCCTTGGAGACTCTTGCTGGCCTGCTTATGGCCTCTCTCACACCGACGATCCTCTATGGCACTGCCCCATGCACTATGCCACTCTCCTTTTCTTTTCATTTTTTTTAAAGTCCATATAAAGCCAACATCAAAGGAAGATCAAAGGCAGCTCCTCCCCGTGGTCAAACATCTGAGAACTGACGGACCACAACCCATTGTTCTGACTTCCGATGCCGACAGTCAAAGTTGGCGGCAGGAGGACGTCCTGGTGCCGATGGGGTCCGAGTAACGGACGGTTGAAAAGTGTGTAAAATTACACTCTTTTGGGAGCGAAAGGGTTAAAGAAAATGTGAAAGCTTCAGGCAACTGTGTCATCTTTTTTCCTCCATCTGGTGTCAAAAGGCGAATGTCATCAGACATACTTTATGCAGGAGAGGCATCAGATATATACTGATTGAGTAGTGTATTACGATTATTTTGGACAGGAACTTTTAAATTTTTTTTTTATGAATAATTGGAAAAAATTAATCTGGCCGGCAACACCGCATGCTCGCGAGACAAAAATGGAGCTAAGTGTCTTGTGGTTTACAGTCTCGTTCATTGTGCTGGCAATAATAGTCTATATATACAAGTGAGTCTTAATAAAGTAGCGATTCTCGGATCACATGATTTATCATCCGTGCACTTTATGCTATAACCTGTAACCATGCTGCTCGGAGGAAATAGTTTGGTGTGTACACATCATTGTGCCTCTGCCCAAAGTTGGATACTTTGACTAACCACTAACTTTGATTAGTGTTTTGATATGTGTAGGGTGTACCATGATGCTGCTCAAGGAGATAGTTTGGTGTGTACACATGTCCCTCTACCCAAAGTAGGGTATTTCTGGGTACTTTGATTAACCACAAGAAGTAATTTGACATGTGTAGGGTGTAAATACATACAAGCTTTAGATCACATGGCACTTTGATAAGCCTTGCTGCTAGCATGCAAGGTCTGGTCAATCTCTTGATTATGTTTTGCACATACACAGTCAGTATCTGTATGGTCTGGAGAAACAGGTACAATAAAAACAATGACCTGTGACAGCTCCCAGTGGTGACCTGTGACAGCTGCCATTGCCATTGGTGACCAATTAACACATTTTATTTGTATTAATGTGACTGACACCATAGGCTCCTCCATGTAGCTAGTAAATTATGATATACTGACTTAGTTTACTACTGACAGGTATGGATATTCATCTCACAAAGTCCTTGAACGTTGTGGAGTTAAGTCACCACCTTCAGTTCCCTTTTTTGGCCACTTCTTTCAGATCATTAAAGTGAGTATAGGGAAGAAATTGATTTCAGGAAGAGAAAGAATTCCCTACCCAGTTCAAGTGTTTTCCACTTCAGAGTAACTGTTGTAACAGAGAGGTTTGTATCCTAATTTGTTAGTTTAAGTCCTAGAAGGAACACATCCTCCTGTGGCTCCCTTACACTTGCAGCTAGGAGGGATACACCCCATACACTGCAGCTAGGAGGGACATATCCCCCTCCTGTGGTTATCCCTCCTGTGGTTATCATACACTGCAGCTTGTATGTCTTTGTTTCCAAAGTTCTTTCATTCAGAAGCATCTCACTGTATATTGTGGATTAACACTTTAGCTTTGGTTGATAGACACTGTTCTCCACTTTCTCTATTTGGTATAGGGTTTTAGTAAATTTCAAAAGGAATTGTTTGACAAGTATGGACCAATAACTGGGTAAGTCTATATGAACCCTCTCCCATATACACCCTTTACCCTCCCTCCTATAATAATAATAATAATAATAATAATAATAATAATAATAATAATAATAATAATAATAATAGTAATATTGTATGGCAATGCACTTTTTTTAAAACAGAGTCCCACTGTATGCAGAGCTGTGTCCTTATTACTGTATGCAGAGCTGTGTCCTTATTTCAGGGGGTTGGAATAGAGGAGTTCTACTGTATACGGAGGTGTCCTCATTTCAGGGGGTTGGAATAGAGGAGTTACACTGTATACAGAGGTGTCCTCATTTCAGGGTGTTGGAATAGAGGAGTTACACTGTATACAGAGGTGTCCTCATTTCAGGGGGTTAGAATAGAGTGATATACAGAGGTGTCTTCATTTCAAAGAGTTGGAATAGAGGATTTCCATTGTATTTATCTACTGACAACGTATTTTCCCTTCCCTTATAAATCTGATAGGTTCTTTATTTCCTTCCTCTCATTGCACTACATAATAGATACTATGTTGGTCAACTCCCAGTCATTATGGTGGTTGATGCTGAAATTCTCAAGCAGGTCACTGTGAAACAATTTGACACCTTTGTCAACAGAAATATGGTATGTATGGTTTTTTTTTTTTTTTTTTTTAATTTTAATTTAAAAATTTTTTTTTTCTGAATATATTTTTTCAAGGATATAAGCTGATTTCCTAAGAAATATTTCTTATACCAACAAGAGTATGTAAGTCTTCTTTCTGAGGACACCCAATTGGATTGGTTAGAGCTAGAAGAGAGGAATTTTCAGCCCTAACTTGCTTCAGTATTATACAAAAGTGTTCTTTTTTTGCAGCCTATGCCTAAAATGTTTAATGGTAGAGCACCTTTTGGAATTCTGTCAGATCAGGGACAGGTCTGGAAAGATAAACGTAACCTGCTCAGCCCAACCTTCTCATCTACAAAGTTGAGACTAGTGAGTTTAAGTCCTTGTATACAGTGGAACCCCTCTATTCCAACCCTCTGAAATGAGGATACCTCTGTATACAGTGGAACTCCTCTATTCCAACCCCCTGAAATGAGGACACCTCTGTATAGAGTGGAATCCAACCCCCTGAAATGAGGACACCTCTGTATAGAATGGAATCCAACCCCCTGAAATGAGGACACTACAAGGATATATTGATTTGTCCCAAGATGTCCTGAATAGAGAGGTTTTAATGTATTCTGTACCAATACAAATATCATGTCTTCCTAAAACTTAGTCTTGTTGTTGTTGTTGTTGTTGTTGTTGTTGTTGTTATTATTATTATTATTATAGATGGTTCCACATATAGAGAGAAGTACAAAGACTTTGATAGAGATAGTAGGGAGGAATGCGAATACTGGAGAGAGTCTTAACTTCTTCAAGTGTGTAATACACAGGACACTAAATGCACATAGTTCAATATCTTTTATTTTTGGTAAAGGTTGTATGGTTCATTCACCATGGAAACTATCCTGGCTACAGCATTTGGTCGAGAGATTGACGTGCAGAGAGGAGAGGCTAGTTCTATTGCTGATGCTGCAAGAGCAATACTTTCTACAAATAGATATGTTTTTCCGCTCGTGGATCTTATCATGAGTACAGAATACAGTAGAACCTCTGATAAAGGACCCTTTGAAATACAGACAACCTCTATACAAAAGAAATAACTTCATCTGGTTTAAATTAACCTCTGAGACAAAGGAGAGAGTAAAAACCTGATCCCAATGTGTCCTTTATTCAGAGGGTCTACTGTATCTTGTGTAAATTAACCTCTGAAATAAGGACATCCTCCCTAGGAGACGATATAGACCTGATCCCAACGTGTCCTTTATTTAGAGGGTTCACTGTAGCTGCAATAGAGTATTATTAGACCACAATCTGTTTAGTGATCATAAATATACATGAAACGAAGAGGTTACATTGAACAATGTGACTATGAGCTAACCTGCAATGGAGTCTTTAATCTCTCCATTTTTGTAGGTAATTTCCCCTGGATTGATCACCTGCTTGCATTCTTTATGAAACCTGATCCAGCGTTTACTACTCTCTACTCTACTTGTCTGACTCTTGTTAAGACTCGAAGGAAGGAAGGCAGAGTAAAGGTAATGCACTCAAAACCTTCCAATATCGTGACCATTTTGTTACTTCATGTTCTGATTGTTGTGAATTCACTCTTGAAATAGCATTTTTGTACTTGTAATCAGTATTCTAGTGATATCCTAATTCTGTAACCAGTATTCTAGTGATATCCTAATACCGTAACCAGTATTTTAGTGATATCCATATACCGTAACCAGTATTCTAGTGATGTTCATATAATCAGTATTCTATATAACCAGTATTCTAGTGATATCCATTAAAATAAACATTCTCATCTCTACTCAGTGGAAAAGTAGCCTCTTCAAGGCAGTAGAGAGTGATCTATACTAAGTGCATGCACACATTTTATAAACTCACTCTTGTCGTCACTGGCTAGTGCTCATTTTAGTGGATTTTGAATATAATTGATAGCAATTTTTCTATGAAAATCATTATAACAATACCAGCATTAATGGTGATGTGTGTTTTATGCAGCACAAGGACCTCCTCCAACTAATGATGGATGCCACTGGAGATGACGAGGAGAAAGAAGAGGGAGAAACTTCAGATTGCCCAATAAATCCCACTTCAAAAAGACAGAAGAAATTCACTGATGAAGAAGTGGTGCATATGGCCATCACTATGTTGATAGCTGGTTATGAAACCACAGCTAACACTCTCACATTCATTTCCTACTTGTTGGCCTTGCATCCAGATACCCAGGAGAAGCTACAAACTGAGATCGACAGCTATTACGAAGAACACCCGGTACACTGATTAGTCTAAGTTAATAGGAATATCTCTATCTAATCCCCTGAAATAAAGACAGTTTTGGGTAGAATGTTGATGCTACTGTAGGATGTGACTCTAATCCAGTTGCCGAGGGTGCAGGAGAAGGAAAAAAGCTGAACGATTGATTGTTTTAGAAACATCTATTTAGTATCTTGTTCCAAATTCTCTATAGCTGAATAACATAAGACTATGATACCTCACTTTTGACCCAGTTACCTCAATTATTACTCTTCAGGATGAATCTCTGTACGTTGCTTCCTCCAACATTAAGTTCTTGGATATGGTGATTCAGGAGTCCCTCAGGCTTTATCCTGTGGCAAACAGGACTAGCCGTGTTTGCAGCAAGACTACTACCATTAATGGTGTCCTATTCCCTAAAGAATGTAAAATAGCCATTCCCATACACTTGTTACATCGTGACACAAGGTACTGGGATGACCCTGACAAGTTTGACCCTATGAGGTAAAATATAGACAGGAATAACTTGAACAAGGCTTTTGTGAACCTCATGGTGTTTATTTTACTTCCTTAACTCATATGAAAGTCCTGTTTGTACTAACAGTAAATAACAAAGTGGGTGTGGTCCCATATGAATGGGAGGGGTCTTGTATAAGCAAAAACTTTCTCGTTGGAAGTCCCCCCCCAATTTCCAACAAGAAAGTGGTAAGCTCTCTGAAGAGGGTCAGGGAATTACTAGCATTTTGTATTATGTTAGTTCGATAATATCAGAATCCAATATACATGGATTCTCCAGGTTCACTCCAGAAGAGAAGGCCAAGCGTCACCAACTTTGTCACATTCCATTTGGTTTTGGGCCACGTAACTGCATTGGGATGAGGCTAGCACTCCTGGAGACAAAGATTGTTTTTATTGAACTGCTGAAGAGATATACCTTCGTAAAAGCACCAGATACCGAGGTAAGGAATCGATGGAGTTTACCAGACCCATTCATAGATGCTGTATGGCTTCAAAGGGATGTTAACGAAAAAGTTGTAACTCTTTTTAAGTTTTTCCCCATCAGCTATGGGATTAGGGTGATGTGGGAGTGGTTTATTAGGTCATATCTTCCTGTATGAATGTCTACGAGTGAAGATAAATTTATTTGAAGAATGGGAGGAATAAGTGATCAAGCCTCACATCATGAGATATGTAATAACGACGAGAGATTTTTACATACATGCCTTCTCTTCTAAGGATTTTCGTTGGTGATCACCCTTTTAATATATACTTATATATAATTATATGTCCCCCCCCCCCCCCCCCCCTACAATGCTGTAATAATATTAACTGATGGTAATATCTTTGTTCAGGTTCCACTTCAAGTAACTGATGGGATCACAATAGTTCCAACCAATGGAATGTATTTGAATGTTGCTAGTAGAAGTTAATAGCTATTCACAGATGCTATTACAACAGCTATTATAGACTAATATTACAGTAGCTATCATAACAATGTATTCAATTATATCATGTCATTGTTAATAATAATTACACAGTGAACTTCTCTATTCCCCCTGAGACATAGATATTAAGGGGTGACTTCATTTAAGGTTTCTATACAAGCTATCATTTGAGAGATATACAAGTGTCATTAAAACAGAGGGGTCCTCAGTTTCAGGGGGAGGGGGGTGGTTGGAATAGAGAGAATTGATATTATGTAATGTACTGATTAATGTTTAATTGTCTGCTGTTGTAAGGTGAATCTTTGGTAATCCCAATTCTGTAATAGACTCCTTACACTATTATTACAACAGTGGAACCCACTTACTGAAATGAGGCCACCTCTGTATTAAGGACACTTGGATATGTTCAAATAACAGTTTATGTATGACTTCAGTTACTCACTTAACCCCCTGAAATGAAACCGCCCCTCTAATTAAATTGTTTCTAGAGATAGAGAAACTCCATGGTATTTAACAAGGATCAACTTTCATAGCTCTAATAATGTAATATTCTTGAACTTGAGCTAAAGGATAACATCTCTATATAGTCACCATTGTATGTGTGTAAGTCTAATTCAACCTTTTTGGAATCTAGTTGTGAAAATATGAAATTAGAGATCCTTATAATGCAAAAATTATACAGGTTTAAAAACTAGGGAAAAAATGACTCAACACAAGATGAAGATGGCAAATTGTCTATGGGGGTACATAAAACACATTATGACAATCAACCTGTCATAAACTAGACAGGCTTGCTGCTAGAATCTCCTGAAGCAGCGTAGTTGCCTCTTGTTGCACCCCACTTGAGCACCATGCCTCCTAGTACTATCACAATGATCAAACCAATATAAACACCAATCAGGAAGAAACTAAATGCCTGGAATATAATTATATTAGAAGTAAGACATGGTACTGTGATTAAAGAGGTTTCAAAAATTTTAGTGTTAATAATAATCTTTGTGGTAGTAGTTATAGAGATGCCACTAAAAATATTTTTTCTATTGTGTGAAAATTTTTGTGACACCCCATGAAAATTCCTTAGCAATGACCAAAATAATATGCTAGCACTGGATAATAATTAACACTGCAGCTAAAGTCAATTCACATCACTTGAACCCCTAAGCTGGAGGTCTTATTCGGTCCATTATTTTTTCCAGAGTCATTTAGCCACTGTATTCTGTGTGGTCAATGACACACTGTGTGTATCTGCTTATGGGACAACAGCTAATTCATAGTAGGTTGATGTACATGAGGCCTGTAGATCTGAGAAAGACCTTGACAGGATTCTCCTAGTGATGTAGTTTAGAAACATTGTTCTTCAGCTAGTTATTGATACGGGCTCAAGCGAAACCAATGGATTTTAGTTGGCTCTTTAAATCTCCATGTAACTGATTCATATTACTATATACATTGTATTGTATTGTAAAATTAATATGTAATAATAGAGTACAATAGACAATGATGTAATCTGAATCTGTTACATTGGAAAAGAGTTGGTTCATCAGACCATCCAACTTACAGTGTACTACATATGTAGTTTGTTTTTATAGCAATGACACTACATTAACTAAAAAACCCATGTTTGTGTAAAAGATTCATTAAGATTTGGTAATCTTTGCTAATATTCTGCTGGTAGCAAGCAAAGTTATTCCTACAATTCTAGCTAATACAAAATAAAGAAACAATGTTCTCCTTATTTGGCAAGAACTCTCATTATTGTCAGTATTAAAATTAAATTTCAAATGCTCTATATAGAGCATACCAATTGAATCTAGCTAGCTAGCTAGCTAGCTGAGTAGGACTCTGACTCTCCCTGTTATATAGCAGCTAGTATTATTATTTAATTACTGGGAGAATATAAGAATAGAAATGGAACAGAACAGGAATAAGAGAGGGTTAGGATGGAACTGTAGGAGAGGGCCACAGGAAAACAAGAGCGGGAACAGAGAACTGGAATAGGAGAGGGCCATAGGAAAACAGAGTGGGAACTGGAATAGGAGAGGGCCATAGGAAAACAGAGTGGGAACTGGAATAGGAGAGGGCCACAGGAAAACAGAGTGGGAACTGGAATAGGAGAGGGTCACAGGAAAACAGAGTGGGAACTGGAATAGGAGAGGGTCACAGGAAAACAAGAATGGGAACAGGTGGGAATGATGAGGTAATGAAAACAGGAATAGAAAATAAAACAGGAATATGAGAGAGACTTACAGCTGTAGCTTCAATTGAGGTAATGATTTTGCCCACAGCACTAGAAAAAACTGAACTGTCCTCAAAATCATCCCACTCAGAAATATATGAAAGAAGTGCAACAGAACCTATGAAGACTGAAACTGCCATAACTGCATGGACTATAGCATCCTGAAAAAGAAAAGAAATTCATATAATGTAACCTGGTGGAGAAGTATCTTCACCCTTTTGGCCAGAGAGGTTTCTTTCGGGCATAGGAGTATCCAGAGGCATAGCCAGGAATTTTTTTACATACTGAAGCAGGAACTAGGGTTGGGATTTGTGACCACATGGCCTTCAAAGCATGCCATTTAGGGGGAGGGGGTGCTCCCCACCTCCCCCCCCCAGAAAATTTTTGTATGGATTCAATCTGGTGGTTGTTTAATAGGCACTCACATGCATGAGGTAGCACCAAAGTTTAATGCATTTAGTTTTACAACAGCAAAAATATACTGAGGCAAGTGCCTCAGTTGCCTCTATGGTAGCTAGCTACTCTTATGGAAGTATCCTAACCCCCCACAGGTAGCTGAACCTCAAGGAGTATTTGAATCCTTGTTATTGCTGTTTTTTTCTTTTTATTCTGGTATTTCTGGTATTATTATTTAAGATTTTTCCAGCTACTATTTATATATAGCACTAGAAACACAAGCTAGTTATAATATTATAGGCTGTTATTGAAATAGGATGTTATCAAATTAAACGATCAGAATTCTGTCATTTCTGAACCTGGACAGATAATTAAGGCCCAGATGATGGATGTTTCACTGTAATAGAGGGTCTAACTACTGTACCATTTAAATAATCCTTTATGTATTTCCTTACCACAATGAGGACTACTGTGATAAAGCTGGTTATTATCTGGATGTTCAGAAATCGAAGCACAATAACCAACAATTCATAAATGATGGTTATTATTGCTACAAAGATAAGCCATCCTGCTGCAGCAGTGGTCTTGCCCACAGGGAAAAAGTCACTCTCTCTTATAAGTGTAGTAATATTTCCCTGAACACTGGAAGCTGCTATAATAACAACCAGAGCCAATACCTGTATTAATTTTTATACATATTATTATGTATAACATAGTGTAAACCTTATAGACCTCTGAGTTCTGGGCCTGGGCCTCTCTCTCAAGATATGCCACTGTCTCTACTGGGCACTGGGCAGTGGTGTGGCCTTCTACAAGGTGGTATTTATTACCAAACCATTAATATAGTTAATTTTAACCACAAAAATTGACAGCTAATTAAGCAAAAAAGGGTGTGGTTAAGTAAAAATGGGCAATTTCTTTTGGTATGCACATCCTTTACAAAGCTATAAAGCAGTCATTAAAATCTGTACATTATTGTCTTGATCACTGTGTTTAAAGGAGGCATAGCTACATCTTCTGATTTGATAAGTTCAAAACTAAAGCAAAATGTATACACACCAGGCTTTCAACAAGTACAAGGGAGCAAAATGTACACACTAGGCTTTGAACAAGTACAAGGGAGAGGTTGTATCTTTGGAGATGTACATTCCTCTTCAGACACACAGTACAGTCTGTGAGAGCATTAACAGTGACTGATATAGGGTAATTATCATTACTGCAGAAGTAATAATTGGGGAGAGTAAGGGGTTAGAAGCAAAGGAGGAGTTGCAACCACCCCTTCACCCATTCAATTGATTAGTGGAAATGAAGAGAGACAAACAGTTTAACTGTTTGGTTTTTGGGAGGAAAAGAATGTACACTAAGATAATTTTGTTGAGTCTGTTGACAAGACTAAACCTAATCATTATTAATAACCATTTGGGATTAACCTGATCAGGTGATCTCTCAACTCTTAAACTTCTGGAATCAGGTGATCTCTCAACTCTAAACCTTATAAACTACTGGAATAAGGTGATTTCTCTAACTCTAAACCTTATAAACTACTGGAATCAGGTGATTTCTCTAACTCTAAACCTTATAAACTACTGGAATCAGGTAATTTCTCTAACTCTTCAAGACTAAACCTAATTAATTTATCTAGGATCAGGCTAATTCTTCAATGTAGAGGCATCACTTCCAATCACATGCAGTTATGCTATTTAGCAGACATGCTCAATAATTAGCTACACATTCTTTTAATAAGTAGTGTATCCTATGGGGAGGGGAGAGGAGGGGAGGTGAGGGATTCTGGTAAGTTTATATTATGGAGAAGGAATATGCATTATGTACTGAGATATTGGGGGGGGGGGGGGGGGGGGAGGGTGAAACCTTCATTTTTATGAAATGGGAGCTAATTTTTCTCATCTACTTAGCAATAGCAAGAATATAGCTACAGTTTCCAATTTTATCATTTTCCCTGCCCTAGCTATCTACTATCCATTGAGTGCTTGAAAACCTTTGATGACAGACAATCACTAGTAAGATATTACCATAAAGGGTCTGCATGTACAGCTACATACCCAACCATGCTGTAGTGTGCATGCCTTATAGCTAGTGGATAAATCTTCATATAGCTAGTAACTAAAGAGTAATTATTCCTTTATTACTGTCACTAGAGAAGGGTTTCTATTCTTTCAATAAGGCATTCGTGGTATCTAGAAGTGTCTGGTTATGTGTATAGTTGTACATACTATTATTTAACTACATTTCCCGTGTCCTTCAACAGGCACGTGTTCTTTCAGGGAGGTACACAATAGGGGAAGCTTCTCAGGTCTGGCCTCTGGGAAAATAACAGTTGCATTGACCTCCTACACTCAACAAAATGTGCATCATACCCACTATTTTGGAGTGGTGACCCTGTATCTGATACAATAGCCAATAGCCTTTATTTGCCTGAGTATATCTACTTTTGCTAGAAAACAATAAAGCCACTAAATCCTTTCTTTATCCCTCAAACCATCATGGATAATGTACACTCCAGCCCTTAGCTACCTAAAATGTCACTCCTTAATGTCAACTAGCTATAATTTATATGCAGCAACTCACCAGAGCGGCAACTCTGAGACAAATTTCAAGGATTCCTTGCCAGGTTTTGACGACACCCAGCCCAGGTTTAACTAAGGCTTCACCCATTACAACGAGATGTGAATTAAAAATACTTGTTTGTGCGGCAGCTACGTAGTGTGTGGGATTATTATTAGGTTCGTGATGCTATGTTGGTTCAGGCCAGGGTGTGTGGGCGGGTGATTCTATGTGTAAATCCTCGACATTACGTCATTTGTAATATTATACTTGTAATATTCAATAATATAATATAATAAGATTACTCTAATATACTATAAGAATACTGTAAGGAAATTTACACATAGAAGGACCCTTCAGGGTACGTGGGTGCGTGTGTGAATGTACGTACATATATATGTACGTCGCAAGAACAACTACGTCATTATTAGAAGACTGCGCCAAAATTTATATTAGTGTTGTGCTTTTTATAAAGTGTTAGAGAGTTGCTCAATGCTCACTGCACTGCCAAGCTACAAAGCTTGTTTTCCATCGTTCTTCTGCTCTCTTCAAATTTTCTCAGACTTGTCCTTCTGCTAACTGTTGTTTTACATTCCTAAGCCTCAATTTGAAGTCTGGCAAACAACTCTGTAAGGACTATTCTAATCAGCACATTAATTTTTGTTCCTATCTTATCAGAGATCTTAGACTTTTAGTAAAAACTTGATTGAGTCAGTTGTAATTTCTGTGTCCACCTCAACCACCTAGCCCATTTCTCTCTTTTGTATACCTATTTTTGGGATGTTGATAATAATAATAATAATAATAATAATAATAATAATAATAATAATAATAATAATAATAATAATAATAATAATAATAATAATAATAATAATAATAATAATAATAATAATAATAATAATAATAATAATAATAATAATAATAATAATAATAATAATAATAATAATAATAATAATAATAATAATAATAATAATAATAATAATAATAATAATAATAATAATAATAATAATAA
Source organism: Diacarnus erythraeanus (assembly GCA_964016965.1). Lineage (NCBI taxonomy): Eukaryota > Metazoa > Porifera > Demospongiae > Poecilosclerida > Podospongiidae > Diacarnus > Diacarnus erythraeanus. Next base: position 1,356,263 of record OZ024684.1, on the reverse strand, counting down.
TAATACTAATACTAATACTAATAATAATAATAATAATAATAATAATAATAATAATAATAATAATATGTGTTAGTTAGGCTTTGTGACTACACTCTATGTGACTATGCTCTGTAGCTATGTTCAATGACTGACTACAATCAGAGGACAGAGATATCTCTGCTAAAATATTAATGCTCTATGACTAATGTCTCCTCCATGACTATGTCCATGACTACAGGCACTGTGACTACACTAGACTCATTCCTACACAAACTTACCATTCATCTTTTAAACCTCAAAAAAAAATCCAAGAGAGCTAGCTAGCTAGTTGGGGAGAGGGTGCACGATTTTCTGATAATGATGTAATTGTCCTTGCGACATTCACCCTGAACGAACCTACGTAGCAGCACACACACGATATAAGATATTCATGCAATACACTGGTGCGCATGCCCTCTAAATTCTATATCCCTTTCGCTCCCAAAAGAGTGTAATTTTACACACTTTTCAACCGTCCGTTACTCGGACCCCGTCGGCACCAGGACGTCCTCCTGCCGCCAACCTTTGACTGTCGGCATCGGAAGTCAGAACAATGGGTTGTGGTCCGTCAGTTCTCAGATGTTTGACCACAGGGAGGAGCTGCCTTTGATCTTCCTTTGATGTTCGCTTTATATGGACTTTAAAAAAAAAAAAATGAAAAGAAAAGGAGAGTGGCATAGTGCATGGGGCAGTGCCGTAGAGGATCGTCGGTGTGAGAGAGGCCATAAGCAGGCCAGCAAGAGTCTCCAAGGAGCTCATTCTTTCTGCCTTGATCTGCTAGCCGCCAGCATGACGTCATGCTAACCTGCGCGACCTTTTGCTGCCTGGGGCGCCGGCACCTAGTGACGACCAATGCCAAATCCAAAAAAATCGAAAATTAGTGTAGCGAAAGGGATATAGCCGGAATGCACTTGAGCTTGTGTTCTGACATGTGTGACCCATACCCAGTGCTGCCAAAGTCTTGGATTTTATCCAAAGTGCTTGGATTTTGGACCCTTCAATGTTTGCTTTGGATTTAATTTGGATTTTCACCTAACCCTAGCCCTATATAGCACAAAAGCAGTCTTGGAATATTTAAACTTAGCTAATGCATTTTTTTTTAAGTGTTCAATTTAATGTACCAAAGTGCTATGAATTTAAACCAAACCAAACACTGATCTTAGCTATAAAGGTGTGTCATTCATGTTCATAAGCCATTCATTCTATTCTATTCATTTTTTGATAAAAATTGTGCTTGGATTTCTTTGGATTTTTTGGTACAGAAAAATTTGGATAACTTTGTTGACTACTTAGGATATTACAAAAATTATTTTGGCAGCACTGCATACCCAACTGAAAGTTTTACTTCTTGTGAGTGTCCTTAAATGTGTGTGTAGTTAGATTATGTCCCTTCAGGGACGCACACAATAAGAAAAGGATTAAAAGCTTCTCTTGTCTGGCCTCTGGGTAGGTTGCATCGACACACAATAACCTCCTCGTGCATTCTCTATGATTTATGATGCACACCTAATCTACTTCATGGTGATGATGCCATGGATACTTCTACTGATAATTATTGACTTTATTCTCTTATTCCATCTTCATCCAATCAATAGCTCTAGCCAAGGTTGTTTTGTTTGTTTGTTTATTTTGTTTTGTTTTGTTTTTAATTATTTTTTTAGTCAAGCAAAACTGCTTCAATTCAAGCAAGAATTTCAAGCAAATCAAAATGAATGGGTTGGTAGGTATGCATTAGGGTTTGGTTAGTCTTAGTTGAAAATGAACAGAGTAAAATGTAGAATGTAGAACATTTATCATTGTATTTTATTTAAACAAAATCATTCTTTGCCTCTCAGTTTGGTAGGTTGTCCAGAGATCTTTACTAGTTTAACTTGAGAATAATAGCATTTGAGAATAATGCTAGCATTTTAGGTGGGGAATTTTTCTTGTGATTTGAACACATTAATCCCAAATTCAATTTTTAACTCGTTAATTAACATTAATGGCTTAAAAATTGAACTTCCTAAGTACAACTGAAGACATTTCACCTCAAATGGACAAGTTAGGATGGTGGAAGAAACATGAGCATGATCTCCCTCACTGGTCCCAGGTATGTAGGAATGTTTTGTTTATGCAGCCATCCTCTACTACCACAGAAAGAATATTGTCTGTTTTACTGACAGACAAACATATACTCATTGCAGGACTACATTAAAACTTCAGCCATGTTGCAATACAATTTTAATATTAGCTAGCTTGCAAATAATTGGTGATTTGGCAAGAATATAGGAACTTGTCGTTACTGGCATAATTTAGACAGGCCAAGTTGAAAACTTTTATTGGCACTAGTAACATTACCTTCATTTCTCCACCTCTTCAAATTTGGATTTGGTGAGAAATGCAGGGTTTGAAGTGAGAATAGTCCTGAAAGCTTATCTAGGCTATCTTGATGTATACTATACAGCACGACATAGAGACCAGATATATCATATACAGTGGAACCTCCCAATAAGGGACAACTTGGGACAAGGCACTTTGTCCCTTGTTCGGAGGTTGTCCTCTCTTAGAGGTTAACCCGTTTTTCACTTTTATTGCGTTTAATAGACCATGGTGAAGTGTAAAATGATTATTAAATTTTTTGATAGATGATGTCTGGTGAAACTGCATGAGTGGTGGAAATTCATTCCTATGTGAGGGGCTACCACATTTATATTGGACATTTGGGATGCACAAGTAGGACAAGAGTTACTGTTGAAGCATGAATCTAGAAATTCACAGTTTTATGGACCAAAAATATACTGTAAGAAACTAGAAGAACTTCTCAAACATAAGGCTTGAGATAGAACCTGAAACAGCTAGCTCTAGCTGTGCTGCATGATTTATAATTAATTTTGTGGGTGTGGTGCTGGTTGGTGTGGTTTCTTGTCCGCTCATAGAGGTCTTATTAAAATACAAGTGAGTCAGCAAACTGGCCGCTGTTCGGAGTTAAGCTTCTATTAGCAGTGTATGGAAGTCATTCTGGGGCATCTAGATTGTCCGCTGTCTGGAGGTTGTCCGCTTTTTGGAGGGTCCGTTATGGGAGGTTCCACTGTAATTATATTAGAAACCTAACAAGGTTTGGTCTAGACATGCTTCTTGAGCATCTCATTAAAGTATAGCTTCTTGTTCTTAGCTATCTGCATAATGTGCATTTCTTACTCAGATTCATGCTGTGAAATATCATTATAATACAGCTACTCTAACTGTGTGAGTCACAGAGAAACTACTAATATTAGAGAAACTAGCTATTAACATTCAAAAACGCTAACTATCTGTCTACTCCGACTCAGCACTGGGTTCAGCCCCTAAAGTGGCATACTTGGCCAAGGTTGCATCCCACTTAAAGAACATGCCACCTAGCAACATCACTATTATCAAGGCAACATCAACAGCCAAAAGAATGAAGCCGAATGCCTGCAAATGGAGTAGAATGGAGTAGAATATGTATAAAGAATGAGACTTCAAGGGGGAGGGAGACTTACTGCAGTAGCTTGACTAGATCTAATAATATCTTCTAAGGCAGAGACAGCAGGTTTACTATTTTCAAATTTTTTCTTAATGTCCTGCCAGTCATTGACATAGGCCAAAAGTGCCACAGCTCCTGCAAATAGTCCAAGTACTAGAACTCCATGCACACAGCAATCCTGAATAAAAGAGCGGGATGGAGTGATTATTATTAGCTTTTGATTATACAAGTCTTGGGGTTGGGCATCTGTGTTACAATGTGCATACTATATTAACATAGGTGTAGGAACTGGGGGGGCACTGGGGGCATGAGCCCCCCCCCCCCCCCCCCCAATATTTTAGGTCACTAATACAAATAATTATTCCAGTGCCCCCCCAATCTGACAAAATAGATTGCAGGTTGTTTGAAGGAATCAAGGTCCTATTCAAGCAACCACTTAAAGTTAGCTGATGAATAGGCAGTCCTTATTGACTCCCTATACCTAGTATCAACATTTGTGGCCTATGGTGTCTCTCTTGATGCATGTAGCAGCTGCTCAGTATTAGCTAGAGCTAGGTAGTATTGCTGAGAAGTTTATAGGTGAAAATAAGCAATTTTGGTTGTTATTAAATTGTATTAAAAATGTGTGGCTAGTGGGTGTGGTCACTCAAAATTTTCGCCGACACACACACTTAGCCATTCCTTTCCATACGAGTGCCCCCCCCAATCAAAATTTCATTCCTACACCTATGTTAATTATAGTGTACATTCATCTTATAATATTGTTGCCAGTTGTCTAAAATTGGCTTTGACTAACTAGCATTCTAACCAAAGATATAACATGGGTACTAATACTCAAGGTAGATGATGACACACCTAGTGAAGAGTCACCACCTCCAGGTGACCTTCAAACATATCCCAGTGATACCACCAACACAATTACCATAATTCATTTTCTAAATGGAAGTACTACAGAGCAGGATTCTTATAACTATACCTCATACACTTACCACAATAATGACAATTAAAATATTGCTGTTGATTATCATGACATTGATGAATCGCTGAAGGATTACAATTACTTCGTAAAGCATGACAATAAGTGCTAGAAAAATGAGCCAGCCAGCAGCTGCAGAGGTCCCACCTGAAGGATCATTTAACTTTTCTTCTTTTAAACGATCCTTATCTACAGAATCATCGCCAACATTATTATCAGTGGCTGCTGCAGCTATCAGGAGAATCAGACCTAACACCTATTAAAGGATAGAGTATAAAGCATTGAACTTCACAACTAAGTAGCTAGCTATGCAGGGTAGTAATTATTGAAAAAGAGCTAGAGCTATTATAAGAAAATGCTCAAGTTATTATAATAATAAAGTGATACCATAGTAACATGTACTGAGCATGCTTACTCACACAAAAATAACATAACTTACATGTATGATGTACATGATGCTACATGATACATAATAATAATAATAATAGTGATAAATGCCTGATGAAAAGTGTTTTTTCAATAGTAATTTACCAGGAGTCTCCTGTTTTATCTCCATTTTTTTAATTTTCTTAATTTTAGCATTATAGATAGCTATAGTGGAACCTCCGATGTTTAATTATCCATTATCCACTTCAGAAATTGCTGAATTCAAATAGATAGCAGCAAGTATAGCTAGCCTATTATGTGTTTCTTGTTCAGTAAAGGAAGTTGTACTGTATTACAAGACCTTATGCAAATAGTTATGATGTAGTAGTACAACATTCACTTTAGTTCCTGAAAAAACTCTGTGGTTAAAGAGATCTGGATAAGTTATTTCTATATTCACTTAAGAAAATAATTTGGCAACTTATAAACATCACCAATACCCACAGAATCTGAAGAAAATAATTTGGCAACTTACAAACATCACCAATACCCACAGAATCTGAAGCTATAACCAACTGTAACTCTTGTCAACACACTTGCTTGTTATATTAGTGTATGGAACAAGATTGCCTGTATCTGATATATACAGTACTTCAAGTTCACAGTACTCATAGACCAACAAGCTATAAGATATCTCCACAAGATTATGTATTGCCTAATAAGATGGACATCTGCAGTTCAACCATTCATTTTGATATCCTCCACAAATCAGGATCACAAGACAGGAGTAGGAAAAGAATGGAGAAGATATTACTACTATTCCTAAGTTGTAGACTACTAGCTACTTCATAAGACTAGCCAATAGCCTTTATTTATACCTGGATATATCTACTTCTGCTAGAAAAACATAAGACTTTAACAGGTCATTAAATCCTGCCTCAAACCAATTCACTACCTAAAATGTCACTCCATTAATGTCAACTAGCCATATATGCAGCAACTCACCACAGCAGCAACTCTGAGACAAATTTCAAGGATCCCTTGCCAGATTTTGACGATACCTAGCCCCGGTTTTATGAATGCTTCACTCATTGTGCTTGATTACTTGTTTGCAATATTATAATGCTTGAAACGTGAAATGCTATGCTATTAATTTTATTACATCTGCGCAATTACACATCACACTGGTGCGCATGCCCTCTGGGCCTCTAGGCCAGGATGACTAATAGCCGGGTGGCGTGGGTTAGAAATCAGTAGTCTCCACATCATAATGACAATGATAAGACATTATTTTAAGATGCTATTGTCCTATAATGTTCATTACTGGAGATTTGATGAGGCTGAGCTTACTGATGGAAGATCCAGCCTTAAGATCATGCTCATTAAGGCACTGCAAAATTTAAGAGTCTGTTGTGTGTTTTTAAAATAATAATGATCCTTTGCTAGTGTGGTATCATATTATTATTGTGACTAGTGGTCCATAATTTAGGGTGATTCTATGTGTAAATCCTTGACATTACGTCATTTGTAATATACATTCAATAATATATAATAAGATTACTGACTATAAAATAAGATTACTGTAATATACTATAAGAATACTGTAAGGAAAGAAGGACCCATAATTTAAGTATTACGTCATCTTATCATTTGTGTATATATAAGGTCATTTTTATTACTGATCAGTAGAGAGAGAATTAGAAAGTTATCATGAGTTATTGTCTGATAAGATATTGTAGTCGTTCACTAAGAAGAAAGTAGCTAAACGAAGGTAGCGGAGAACCCACAAGATACGACAGCTAGCTAGTTAGGATTCACATTTATAATGCTGTTAAATTCAAAAAGAAAATCATTATCCCATTCGAGTAGACAATGTTATTCTTATTAGCTACTGGTGTTCCTAATAGTATTCCATGAATATTTGGTTGATGTTCCACACAGTGTAGCTAGCTAATGCTGATGCTGTATCTTATTATAGGACAGCATACCCCTATTGTCACTTTTATGCTATACTTAGGCCTTCTCTGTATACTACTCCACTCTGTCTTACCATGACCTGCACAGTAATCTGCTTGCACATAGCTAGCCTGAAAGAGATATGACAAGAAAATTATGGGCAAGATCCCTAATGCATTCACAACACTACTCTTATAGCTTACAGTTCATTGCAAGCCATCAGACTAAAAGCTCATTTTTAAAACTCAATGTCATGAGTCTGATATCCAGTGCCTGGTGCAGTAGACACGATGATTAGCTATTCATAGTTCCATTACCTAGTCTCTGAAAGAAAAACTTTCTTCCTGAAAAATATTTCTGGCCATAGGCCTGAAAGCTTGAGCCATGTTATCTTATACAGCATGACACAGAGACCAGACATAATTAATTAGAAACCTTATGTGCACTAGGTTTGATCTAGACATGCTTTGAGGAATGTCTCATTAAAGTGTTCTTATCTGCATAATGTGCATTTCTTACTCTGATTCATGCTGTGAAATATCATACTCTAACTGTGTGAGTCATAGAGAAACTACTAACATTAGAGAAACTACTAACATTCAAAAATGCTAACTATCTGTCTACTCCGACTCAGCACTGGGTTCAGCCTCTAAAGTGGCATACTTGGCCAAGGTTGCATCCCACTTAAAGAACATGCCACCTAGAAACATCAATATTATCAAGGCAACATCAACAGCCAAAAGAATGAAGCCGAATGCCTGCAAATGAAGTAGAATGGAGTAGAATATGTATAAAGAATGAGACTTCAAGGGGGAGGGAGACTTACTGCAGTAGCTTGACTAGATCTAATAATATCTTCTAAGGCAGAGACAGCAGGTTTATTATTTTCAAATTTTTTCTTAAGGTCCTGCCAGTCATTGACATAGGCAGCAAGTGCCACAGCTCCTGCAAATAGTCCAAGTACTAGAACTCCATGCACACAACAATCCTGAAAAAGAGAGTGGGAGAGGAGTGATTATACCTTAAGGTAACGTTTGTTTATAAATGAGTACTCATTTTAGTGATTTTCAATTTTTTGTTACTATTAAACTCTATCAAATTAAAGGTTAATGGGGTCAAAGGTCACCAGAGGATAGTATGATTATTATTGTAGCTAGCCTGCCTATTGTAATGGCTGGTTGAAGATATTGATGTTGGTGTCAGATTGACCAAACCATTACATGCACAATGATTGGTCAATGTCTGCAATATTTTTTTCAACTGAAGGAGGTCACTATACAGGGGAGTAGGAATAGGGGGGGGGTAGGGGGGGGGGCATATGCCCCCCCAATATATTCTGAAACAGAGTACATGCATTATATTGCAATTTGTAGGTTGGTTGTCAGAAGGGACAGAGCATCAAACCCACAGCATAGATCATACCCACCAACCCATAAATTTTGATTTGCTTGATTAAAAACTCATTTTTGCTTGAATTGAAGCAGTTTTGCTTGATCACAAAAATATATACATAGCTATTGAAGAGAATATTAAAGAAAAAAGTTAATTGTCAGTAGTATCAGTGAAAGAAGAGGCCAAGGACAAATGTGATCCTCCAGTCCTTCCTAGGCAGCGGCAGCCACCAAAAAGATTGAACAATGGTGCAGCCAATTATGCATTTCAATCCGTGGAAGATCTTTACAGGAGAGAGTATTTTGAAGCAATCGACAAGGTTTGATCTTGAAAAAAGGTTTACACAGCAAAATTTCTTTGTGAGAAGTGTTGAGGTACTATTGATTGACAGTACCAATGGTAAACCAGTATCACTACCTGAAAAGATGGTTAAAATGTATGAGAGAGAAGTTGACATGCAAAAGTTGAAGCTCCAGTTACAACTTCTTCAAGATGCATGTGTTCTTAGATAGAATTTGAATCAGAGAGGTTACCACAGATTCAATCTATCCGTGATGTCTTTAACAAGGAATCTAGTCTTAAGAAGTTTTTTTTAAAGAGATCCATAAACTCATGAAGTTAGATTTGACGATTCCGGTTACTAGCTACAACCTCTTCAGAACGGAGCTTTTTAGCCTTCAAGCATATGCCTCAGAAGTTCAATGACTCAAAATTGTCTAAACCATTGCATGCTACTGCATGTACATAAGGATAAGACTCAAAAACTCAACCTAACTATGTCAATTAGCAGAGGAGTTAATGATACTAGGATTGGATTTTTTGGAGTGTTTTAATTGTACATTTTTTAAATTAAAAGATGAGATGGCATAGCTATGGTACATAACACTTTTGTCACAGCTAAATGTTCAGTAGGTTATATGTTCCACCCCAAATTTTTTTCCTTCCTACTCCACTGCTATATTATAAACATTAAAGAGGTGGAGAAATGCTGCTTGGTTTGATGGTAGTTACTCTCCCCCCTAATTGTTTTGAAGACATCTACGTTTAAAATATTAACATCGTGAACTGATGGTGTATAATTATCTATATACTATAGTAAAAATAGCTAATATTTAAATGCCTCAAAGCACAGAACCACTAAATTTTGTACCTGTTAATAAAGGTTACCTTAAGGTACATTGGGCATCTGTGTTACACATGCATACTATATCTAGACAATATTAATTACAGTCTACATTACTTATTCATCTTATATTGTTGCCAGTTGTCTAAAATTGGCTTTGACTAACTAGCATTCTAACCAAAGATATAACATTGGGTATTGATGCTCAAGGCTTCAGGTGACCTTTAACACGTACAAACATTACCAGTGATACCACCAACACAATTACCATAATTCATTTTCTAAATGGAAGTACTACAGAGATGGATTCTTATAAATATACCTCATACACTTACCACAATAATGACAATTAAAATATTGCTGTTGATTATCATGACATTGATGAATCGCTGAAGGATTACAATTACTTCATAAAGCATGACAATAAGTGCTAGAATAATGAGCCAGCCAGCAGCTGCAGAGGTCCCACCTGTAGGGACATTTAGCCCTCTTCGTTCATCATTATCCTTGTATCTTTGTATATCATCATCATCAACACTATTCTCAGTATCTGCTGCAGCTATCAGGAGAATCAGACCTAATACCTATTAAAGGATAGAATATAAAGCATTGTAGCACCTACCAACTGGACTAAGTTAAAGTAGCTAGCTACAGTGTGGCTACAGGGTAACTAGGCCTGAGGCTATTATGCTTTTTTTTTTAACCTATTATGCTTTTCAGCAATTCCCAAAAATATTACCTATTATGCTCATTTAGGTACCTATTATGCTCAAAATTATGCTTGAATATTTTTTTGATGAATGAGTACATGTGAAAGTGTGTGCATGTGCAATTCAATTGTACTTATTGTACTGCAGCATAAGGGATGATCTTGTAGTGTACTGTCTTGTTGCTCATTAAATGACGCTTTTAATGAAGAAATAAATACACATTCAGAGGCAGCTAAACCAGTAGGACTTTTTGAGCAGCCTCAATCCATGCTTCTACCATTTTAACACAGAGAAGTCTTCATCTGTGTCAGCACACTAATATGTTGGCAGTTTACTCTTCAATTTCAGTATGAAGTCACCATCAAAGAAGGGAAATGCTGATAAGCAGTCAATATCTAAGGTACTTGGTTGCATGCTGTTAACCTTCTATGTTTAAAAGCAGTCAAAGCTTCATTTACTAGACATGTTGTCTCAAAATTTTACCTATTATGCCAGCATTATGCCAGCATAATGGAAATACCTATTATGCCCAAAATTATGCTGGCATAATAGCCTCAGGCCTAAGGGTAACTAACTCTACTAATTTACCAGGAGTCTTCTCCATTTTTTCATTATAGAATTCCTGTTCTTAACTTTAGGATTATAGATAGCTATAGTGGAACCTCCAATGTTATCCAGTTCAGAAATAGCTGGATTCAAATAGATAGCAGCTAGCATCCTATTAATTAATTATGTGTTTCTTGTTCAGTAAATAATACTGAAAGTTGTTAGATAATATACAAGACCTCAAACATTATGCAAATATATAGTTATGATGTATATAGTAATACAACTTTCACTTTAGTTCCTGAAAAAAACTCTGTGGCTAAAGGGATCTGGGTAGTTATCTCTATAATCTGGCAACTTACAAACATCACCAATGTCCACAGAATCGAAAATAACTAACTGTAACTCTTGCCAACACACTTGCTTGTTATATTGGTGTATGTAGCAGTTTGATGTTGGTGACCCTGTATCTGATACAGTACCCAATAGCCTTTATTTGCCTGAGTATATCTACTTTTGCTAGAAAAACAAGACTTTAATAATAGGTCACTAAATCCTTACCCCTCTGCCTCAAACCATCATGGATAATGTAAATTCACTACCTAAAATGTCACTCCATTAATGTTAACTAGCTATAATATATACAGCAACTCACCACAGCAGCAACTCTGAGACAAATTTCAAGGATCCCTTGCCAAGTTTTGACGATACCTAGCCCCGGTTTTATGAATGCTTCACTCATTGTGCTTAAAATGATTACTTGTTTGTGAAACGTGAAATGCTATGCTATTTATTATAAATTTTTGCGCAATTTCACATCACACTGGTGCGCATGCCCTCTAGGGCGGATACCGGGTGGCAACTAATTCCTCTGAAGTAGTCTCCACATCATAAATAATGACAATGATAAGACATTATTTTAAGATGCTATTGTTCATTAATGGAGATTTGATGAGGCTGGGCTTACTGATGGGAGATCCAGCCTTGCTAATGTAAGATCATGGCACCAAAATTTAAGAGTCTGTTGTGTGTTTTTTAATGAAAAATTTTACTGATCCTTTGCTAGCTAGCTAGTTAGGATTCACATTTATAATGCTGTTAAATTCAGGTTGTGTTCAAAAAGAGTTGCAACATAATCATTATCCCATTTGAGTAGATAATGTTATTCTTAATAATAATATTAGTATTCATTGGTTGATGTTTCACACAGTGTAGCTAGCTAATGCTGATGCTGTATGATATCTTATTATAGGACAGCATATCCCTATTGTCACTTTTATGTCATACTCAGGCCTTAATTCTCTGTATCACTCCGCTCTGTCTTTACCACCACCTGCACAGTAATCTGCTTGCACATAGCTAGCCTGAATATAACAGAAAATTTGGTGATTGTGGTATCATATTATTATTGTGACTAGTCCATAATTTAAGTATGACGTCATCTTATCATTTGTGTATATATAAGGTCATTTTTATTATTGTTCAGTGTAATTGGAAAGTTATTGTCTGATAAGATATTGCAGTCGTTCACTAAGTAGCTAAAGGAAGGTAACGGAGAACCCGCACACGATACGACAGTGGTTTAATGCCATGGGCAAGATCCCTAATGCATTCACCACGCTGGTACTACTCTTATAGCTTGCAGTTCATTGTAAGTCATCAGACAAAAAGCTCATTTTTAAAACTAAGATCTAGGAACAGTGTCATGAGTCTGATACCAGTGCCTGGTGCAGTATATAGACATGGTGATTCTGGTCTCTGAAAGCAAAATTTTCTTAATTCAAATTTCTAGCCTATACACACAGTATTATTATAATAGTGGATAGTGAGTATAAATTTTGTAACGCTATACCACAAAATGAAAATTTTGACACACTTGATGCATGCTAGAATACCGTACCTCTGTTGTAATTATCCCTATAATGGTGAATCTTTTTTGTACAAGTCTGAACACTCTCTAATTAGTTTAACAAAGCCTTGGAATATCCATACAGGAAGTATACACTTCCTGCAAGGAACAAATTCCATAGAAAAATAATGGGAACATGAGGAGACCCATTTCCTGTCTCCTTGAGCACAAGTACACTATTAGTGCTAAAAGAGTTCCCTACTGTCCAGATATGAAAGCTACAAGTTTTTGGCTCACACCACTTAACTTTTTTGCTTGAGGCAACTGGTCATCTTCTTCATTACTGGCATAATCTTGACAGGCCAAGTTAGCTGGAGTGAAAACTTCTATTGGCATTACTCAACTCCTAGTTCATTTCTCCATTTCTCCACCTCTTTAAGTTTCAAATTTGGTGGAGCCAGTAAGAAATGAAGGGTTTGGAGTGAGAATAGTCTTGAAAGCTTGATCTATGTTATCTTATACAGCATGACATAGAGACCAGACATAATTAGAAACTTTATGTGCAATAACAAAGTTTGATCTAGACATGCTTCTTTGAGGAGCATCTCATTAAAGTATAGTTTCTTGTTCTTAACTTCTTATCTGCATAATGTGCATTTCTTACTCATATTCATGCTGTGAAATATCATATTATACACACTCTAACTGTCTGAGTCATAGAGAAACTACAAACTACTAACATTCAAAAATGCTATATAACTATCTGTCTACTCAGCCCCAGCACTGGATTTAGCCTCTGAAGTGGCATACTTGGCCAAGGTTGCATCCCACTTAAGGAACACACCACCTAGCAACATCACTATTATCAAGGCAACATCAACAGCCAAAAGAATGAAGCCGAATGCCTGCAAATGGAGTAGAATTGAGTAGAATATTTTCCCAGAATGAGACTTCAAGGGAGGGAGACTTACTGCAGTAGCTTGACTAGAGTTAATAATATCTTCTAAGGCTGAGACAGCAACTTTATCATTTCCCAAATATTTCTTAAGGTCCTGCCAGTCATTGACATAGGCAGCAAGTGCCACAGCTCCTGCAAATAGTCCAAGTACTAGAACTCCATGCACACAACAATCCTGAATAAAAGAGTGGGAGAGGAGTAATTATTACTAGCTTCTTGAATCTTGATTATATACAAGTCTTGGGGTTGGGCATCTGTGTTACACATTGCATGCTACCTAGACAACAATGTACATTATTTGTTCATTTTAATTATTGTTGCCAGTTGTCTAAAATTGGCTTTACTAAGCAAAGATATAACATTGGGTACTGACACTCAAGATATATTACAACACCTAGTGAAGAGTCACCACCTCCAGGTGACCTTTAACATGTACAAACATATCCCAGTGATACCACCAACACAATTACCATAATTCATTTTCTAAATGGAAGTACTGCAGAGCAGGATTCTTATAAGTAGCTATACCTCATACACTTACCACAATAATGACAATTAAAATATTGCTGTTGATTATCATGACATTGATGAATCGCTGAAGGATTACAATTACTTCGTAAAGCATGACAATAAGTGCTAGAATAATGAGCCAGCCAGCAGCTGCAGAGGTCCCACCTGTAGGGACATTTAGCCCTCTTCGTTCATCATTATCCTTGTATCTTTGTATATCATCATCATCAACACTATTCTCAGTATCTGCTGCAGCTATCAGGAGAATCAGACCTAATACCTATTAAAGGATAGAATATAAAGCATTGTAGCACCTACCAACTGGACTAAGTTAAAGTAGCTAGCTACAGTGTGGCTACAGGGTAACTAGGCCTGAGGCTATTATGCTATTTTTTTAAACCTATTATGCTTTTTAGCAATTCCCAAAAATATTCATTTAGGTACCTATTATGCTCAAAATTATGCTTGAATATTTTTTTTGATGAATGAGTACATGTGAAAGTGTGTGCATGTGCAATTCAATTGTACTTATTGTACTGCAGCATAAGGGATGATCTTGTAGTGTACTGTCTTGTTGCTCATTAAATGACGCTTTTAATGAAGAAATAAATACACATTCAGAGGCAGCTGAACCAGTAGGACTTTTTGAGCAGCCTCAATCCATGCTTCTACCATTTTAACACAGAGAAGTCTTCATCTGTGTCAGCACACTAATATGTTGGCAGTTTACTCTTCAATTTCAGTATGAAGTCACCATCAAAGAAGGGAAATGCTGATAAGCAGTCAATATCTAAGGTACTTGGTTGCATGCTGTCAACCTTCTATGTTTAAAAGCAGTCAAAGCTTCATTTACTAGACATGTTGTCTCAAAATTTTACCTATTATGCCAGCATTATGCCAGCATAATGGAAATACCTATTATGCCCAAAATTATGCTGGCATAATAGCCTCAGGCCTAAGGGTAACTAACTCTACTAATTTACCAGGAGTCTTCTCCATTTTTTCATTATAGAATTCCTGTTCTTAACTTTAGGATTATAGATAGCTATAGTGGAACCTCCAATGTTATCCAGTTCAGAAATAGCTGGATTCAAATAGATAGCAGCTAGCATCCTATTAATTAATTATGTGTTTCTCGTTCAGTAAATAATACTGGAAGTTGTTAGATAATATACAAGACCTCAAACATTATAGTTATGATGTATATAGTAATACAACTTTCACTTTAGTTCCTGAAAAAAACTCTGTGGCTAAAGGGATCTGGATAGTTATCGCTATAATCTGGCAACTTACAAACATCACCAATGTCCACAGAATCGAAAATAACTACTGTAACTCTTGCCAACACACTTGCTTGTTATATTGGTGTATGTAGCAGTTTGAAGTATTGTTGTTTAGTTAGTAGTTTTGGACTATTAGTTAGTTTTCAGTTAGTTATTGGAATCTTACAACATTTTAGTATAGTTTTAGTTAGTTACAAGAGCCTGGTATTTCTTTTAGTATAGTTTTAGTTAGTTACAAGAGCCTGGTATTTCTTTTAGTATAGTTTTAGTTAGTTACAAGAGCCTGGTATTTCTTTTAGTTTAGTTTTAGTTAGTTACAAGAGCCTAGCATTAGTTTAGTTCTAGTTAATTACAAGACCATGGTAGCTATTTTGGGGCAATCAACTTATACAATCATAGTTTAAGTTAGTTGGAAATGTAATTTTTTGCTTCCATGGGATGAACGCTGCTTGTTAACTACAAACATTAATACAATAATTATCAGCTGGAGGTGTTCTCAACTAATATTAGATTCAACCTCTGCTCTCATTAGTTTTAGTTTAGTTTTTGGTGCAATATGATGTAAATAATTTAGTTATAGTTTTGGCGAGTAAGTGAACTATAGTTTAGTTTAGTTATAGTAGTGAAGAAATTAGTCAACTATTATCCATTTTAGTTTTAGTTTTAGTTAACTAATACAACAGTGGTTTGAAGTTGGTGACCCTGTATCTGATACAGTACCCAATAGCCTTTATTTGCCTGAGTATATCTACTTTTGCTAGAAAAATAAGACTTTAATAATAGATCCTTACCCCTCTACCTCAAACCATCATGGATAATGTAAATTCACTACCTAAAATGTCACTCCATTAATGTTAACTAGCTATATATACAGCAACTCACCACAGCAGCAACTCTGAGACAAATTTCAAGGATCCCTTGCCAAGTTTTGACGATACCTAGCCCCGGTTTTATGAATGCTTCACTCATTGTGCTTAAAATGATTACTTGTTTGTGAAACGTGAAATGCTATGCTATTTATTATAAATTTTTGCGCAATTTCACATCACACTGGTGCGCATGCCCTCTAGGGCGGATACCGGGTGGCAACTAATTCCTCTGAAGTAGTCTCCACATAATGACAATGATAAGACATTATTAGATGCTATTGTTCATTAATGGAGATTTGATGAGGCTGGGCTTACTGATGGGAGATCCAGCCTTGCTAATGTAAGATCATGGCACCAAAATTTAAGAGTCTGTTGTGCGTTTTTTAATGAAAAATTTTACTTAAATAATGATCCTTTGTTAGCTAGCTAGTTAGGATTCACATTTATAATGCTGTTAAATTCAGGTTGTGTTCAAAAAGAGTTGCAACATAATCATTATCCCATTTGAGTAGATAATGTTATTCTTAATAATAATATTAGTATTCATTGGTTGATGTTTCACACAGTGTAGCTAGCTAATGCTGATGCTGTATGATATCTTATTATAGGACAGCATATCCCTATTGTCACTTTTATGTCATACTCAGGCCTTAATTCTCTGTATCACTCCGCTCTGTCTTTACCACCACCTGCACAGTAATCTGCTTGCACATAGCTAGCCTGAATATAACAGAAAATTTGGTGATTGTGGTATCATATTATTATTGTGACTAGTCCATAATTTAAGTATGACGTCATCTTATCATTTGTGTATATATAAGGTCATTTTTATTATTGTTCAGTGTAATTGGAAAGTTATTGTCTGATAAGATATTGCAGTCGTTCACTAAGTAGCTAAAGGAAGGTAACGGAGAACCCGCACACGATACGACAGTGGTTTAATGCCATGGGCAAGATCCCTAATGCATTCACCACGCTGGTACTACTACTCTTATAGCTTGCAGTTCATTGTAAGTCATCAGACAAAAAGCTCATTTTTAAAACTAAGATCTAGGAACAGTGTCATGAGTCTGATACCAGTGCCTGGTGCAGTATATAGACGTGATTCTGGTCTCTGAAAGCAAAATTTTCTTAATTCAAATTTCTAGCCCTATACACACAGTATTATTATAATAGTGGATAGTGAGTATAAATTTTGTAACACTATACCACAAAATGAAAATTTTGTGACACACTTGATGCATGCTAGAATACCGTATCTCTGTTGTAATTATCCCTATAATGGTGAATCTTTTTTGTACACAAGTCTGAACACTCTCTAATTAGTTTAACAAAGCCTTGGAATATCCACACAGAAAGTATACACTTCCTGCAAGGAACAAATTCCATAGAAAAATAATGGGAACATGAGGAGACCCATTTCCTGTCTCCTTGAGCACAAGTACACTATTAGTGCTAAAAGAGTTCCCTACTGTCCAGATATGAAAGCTACAAGTTTTTGGCTCACACCACTTAACTTTTTTGCTTGAGGCAACTGGTCATCTTCTTCATTACTGGCATAATCTTGACAGGCCAAGTTAGCTGGAGTGAAAACTTCTATTGGCATTACTCAACTCCTAGTTCATTTCTCCATTTCTCCACCTCTTTAAGTTTCAAATTTGGTGGAGCCAGTAAGAAATGAAGGGTTTGGAGTGAGAATAGTCTTGAAAGCTTGATCTATGTTATCTTATACAGCATGACATAGAGACCAGACATAATTAGAAACCTTATGTGCAATAACAAAGTTTGATCTAGACATGCTTCTTTGAGGAGCATCTCATTAAAGTATAGTTTCTTGTTCTTAACTTCTTATCTGCATAATGTGCATTTCTTACTCATATTCATGCTGTGAAATATCATATTATACACACTCTAACTGTCTGAGTCATAGAGAAACTACAAACTACTAACATTCAAAAATGCTATATAACTATCTGTCTACTCAGCCCCAGCACTGGATTTAGCCTCTGAAGTGGCATACTTGGCCAAGGTTGCATCCCACTTAAGGAACACACCACCTAGCAACATCACTATTATCAAGGCAACATCAACAGCCAAAAGAATGAAGCCGAATGCCTGCAAATGGAGTAGAATTGAGTAGAATATTTTCCCAGAATGAGACTTCAAGGGAGGGAGACTTACTGCAGTAGCTTGACTAGAGTTAATAATATCTTCTAAGGCTGAGACAGCAACTTTATCATTTCCCAAATATTTCTTAAGGTCCTGCCAGTCATTGACATAGGCAGCAAGTGCCACAGCTCCTGCAAATAGTCCAAGTACTAGAACTCCATGCACACAACAATCCTGAATAAAAGAGTGGGAGAGGAGTAATTATTACTAGCTTCTTGAATCTTGATTATATACAAGTCTTGGGGTTGGGCATCTGTGTTACACATTGCATGCTACCTAGACAACAATGTACATTATTTGTTCATTTTAATTATTGTTGCCAGTTGTCTAAAATTGGCTTTACTAAGCAAAGATATAACATTGGGTACTGACACTCAAGATATATTACAACACCTAGTGAAGAGTCACCACCTCCAGGTGACCTTTAACATGTACAAACATATCCCAGTGATACCACCAACACAATTACCATAATTCATTTTCTAAATGGAAGTACTGCAGAGCAGGATTCTTATAAGTAGCTATACCTCATATACTTACCACAATAATGACAATTAAAATATTGCTGTTGATTATCATGACATTGATGAATCGCTGAAGGATTACAATTACTTCATAAAGCATGACAATAAGTGCTAGAAAAATGAGCCAGCCAGCAGCTGCAGAGGTCCCACCTGAAGGGACATTTAGCCCACGTCGTTCTAAATTATCTTTGTAGTATCTTTGTATGTATTCATTATCAACATTATTCTCAGTAGTTGCTGCAGCTATCAGGAGAATCAGACCTAACACCTATTAAAGGATAGAATGTAAAGCATTGTAGCACCTCCTACCAACTGGATCTTCACAACTATATAAGTAGCTACTACAGTGTGGGTGGGGGGTGGGGGTGGGGGGAGGGGGCTACAATCAAGTGATTGCATTCTTCTAATTTCTTACTTGCTCGTTTTTCTCAGTAATCACAATGGCAGGTGCACTAGCTAGTGATATAGAGCTGCTTCAGCAGCTTCCCGCAGGATGCATTTTCTACATAATAGAGCTTCTTAGCACCAAAAATGGTTTTTTTTTGTGCACTTTTTGATAAAAGTATGAAACTTGGTACACATCATAAGGGTCATTTTCAGATAGGGAGCTATCTCAGATTTGACCTTTGGTGACCTCTAGAGGTCAATTGAGTGCAGAAAACCTTATGAGTTACCATCATTTTTACAGTGAATAAACATAATATCAGAGGAAGCTGACACTTCAAGAAGTAAAATGAGACTGGAATCATGTCTGTAATACATTCTATTCCAATTTTATATGTTAATTACCCTATGTACATTGTATATGAATGGGCAATAAAATTTTAGTGATATATACTTTGAATGAAATATTGTATATCAAAAGCGGCAAGCACATGAAACCTATTGGCATTCTCCCTGACAGAAACATAGAGCAGTGCACTTAAGAGCAGCCTTAACACACTTGCATTGCCTAGCTAGTACATCCTTTCTTGCATCCACATTGAATTAGCTCATAGCATGCTTGGGACGCTTCTGAAATGGTGGTCCATAGTGGTTCCCAACCTGTAGTGTCCTTTTTTCACCTGGGGTCAGGAAGTTCCTGCATAGCAATTAGAACCTTATTCCAGCAGTTAAACTGGTAACTAGCTCATTTAATGTGCTGCTTGAACACTTCTTGAGTTGGTGGTAGGTTCTCGAGGCTCCTTGGACTTCTGTGTAAACAAATACTTTCAGTTATCATTTACATTCATGATGTCACTTGTATGATCATAAAGCAGCACCACAAACTGTTCTAGTTTACTTTATTTGTCCACTTTTATCAAAAAGTGCACAAATAAAGTGCTTAGGAGCTCTACTAGTTATATAATAAGATTACTGTAATATACAATAAGAATACTGTCAGGAATTTACACATAGAAGGACCCATTTTAATTTCAATGTTTATTCCTAGATAGGAAATGAAATACTGATTAAGTCATAATGTAACTAATGGCCAGCTATTTCCTGTCTAACAATAGCATCACATGCTCTTGAATGATATAGCTAAATTTGTAATATGCTCCTGATCATGTGAATGACAGTATTCCACTATTTGTAATTACATGATATTTAGTAGGAAGTTACTTACTACATGCTGAAATTAACTGTGAGAATGGGTATAATTGAAGTTCAATGTGTCTTTTTAGGCATTCCAACATCATTATGGGTAATGCCATATACTTAATGGTGACCATTATAAAGGTGCCAAACATAATCCATCATGCTAATAATGACAAGCACCTCACATAAGCTAAGACTACAAGAAATGGTATGTAAGTAATTGTACACAGTGAAGTCCCAAGTTACCTAAATTCCCACTATCTAGCCAGTCAGTCAAATAGCAAGTATTCTAGACAGAAAAAGTAGATCACTTGTTATGTTAAGCATCTTCACGGGACTCTTTGAATCATTCAATGAAGTTGGTTCTCAGTCAACTTTGAAGTATTAACTATTGTGATACAAATAAAATTGTGCTTGCATATTTATGCATGTGTTTATAGATTCATAATGCTTAATTGCATTCAAAATACTTGGCAAACAAAACAATATTACAGCCTTGTAAGTTGAAATATAATACTCGAATGGAATGTGTTACAGACATAAATTCCAGTCTCATTTTATTCCTTGAAGTGTCAGCTTTCCTCTGATATCAAACACTTCATTTTTATTCCTTGTAAAAACAAGGGAACCTGCAAAGTCATGATTTTCGGCACTTAATTTACTTCTAGAGGTCATCAAAAGTCTGAAAATGACCTTTATAGTGTGTACAAGCTATGTACCAAGTTTCATGCTTTTATCAAAAAGTGCACAAATAAAGTGCTTAGGAGCTCTATACTAATCAAAATTCATCTCAATTTCAGGTATTAACTTATTCTTGGACCTGAACACTTGTAGTTGTATGAAGGATCCTGCTTCACTCCAAAATTGAGCATCATCCATGTCTTACCATCAGAGTACAGCATCAAAAATAATATAAAGTTCTAACACTTCATGGATACTGTTGTCTTTTCTCTTTTGGAAACAGCTTCCTTCTTTGCATCACAGTGTCACCCCTAGTGTGGTGATTCCAGTAAAGGTAGTACTACTACACTAATCTGCGTTCTACTTAAATATTCTATATCAACTTTAGACCTTCCACATTTGGGAGTTTCAGGTGAATCACCAATATCCTCATCCATTTGAGTTACCATTTTTTCTACGGAAGGTTAGATGAGGTTCAACGAGGTTTGGGTAAGCAGATGCTGCCATATACCCCAAACACCAGATTTAATATCTAAGAAACCTCTAAACAACCTTAAGAGCACTCGAAGAAGACTAAGAATTCTATGTAAAACCCAATAGCAAAACAGATGCTGACTCAGCATGATCTTGTCCAACCCTCCCCCCTGACTGGAAGGTAGCCAACTCTACTAATTTACCAAAAGTCTATTATTTTATCCTCATTATAGAAACCCTGTTCTTAACTTTAGGATTATAGATAGCTATAGTGGAACCTCCAATGTTATCCAGTTCAGAAATTGCTGAATTCAAATAGCTACATAGCAGCATATATAGCTAGCCTATTAATTAATCATGTCTTTCTAGTTCAGTAAATAATACTGGAAGTTGTTACAATACAAGGCCACAATAGTTATGATGTAGTAATTAGTTCATTAAAAATCTCTGTTGCTAAAGGGGTCTGGATAAGTGAGGTTCATTTATTTCTATATTTGGTAACTTGCTTTAGACAATAATCTGGCAACTTACAATACAAACATTACCAATATCCACAGAATCTGAAACTATAACCAACTGTAACTCTTGTCAACACAGTTGCTTGTTATATTAGTGTATGTAGCAGTTAATATAAGATTGGTGTTGGTGACCCTGTATCTGATACAGTACCCAATAGCCTTTATTTGTCTGGGTATATCTACTTTTACTAGAAGACTTTAACAGGTTATTAAATCCTTACCCCCTCTGCCTCAATGAAACCATCATGGATAATGTACCTAAAATGTCACTCCATTAATGTCAACTAGCTATATGCAGCAACTCACCACAGCAGCAACTCTGAGACAAATTTCAAGGATTCCTTGCCAGGTTTTGACGATACCTAGCCCTGGTTTTATGAATGCTTCACTCATTATTACAACGAATGTTTGCGGTATAGTGAAATGCTATGGCTGCTTATTACGTGCACGTGAATGCGCAATTTTACATCACACCGGCCTACGCATGCTCTCTATATATGGCCGGATGACAAACAAACCACTTCCTCTGGAGTTTAAGATGATGTTCATTAATGGAGGCTGAGCTTACTGATAAAAGATTTAGCCTTGCTAATGTAGGATCATGCCCATTAAGGTACCAAAATTTGAGATTTAGCTGCTAAGAGTCTGTTGTGTTTATTTTTTTTTAAATAATGGTCTTTTGCTAGCTAGCTAGCTAGCTAGTTAAGATTCACGTTTGTAATGCTAGGTGGTGGTGTTCAAAAAGAGTTGCAACAAAATCATTATCCCATTTGAGTAGACAGTGTTATTCTTAATAACTATTGTCTTCTTTTACTGGTGGTCCCAATAGTATTCCATGACACAGACAGAATAAGAGAGTGAAGTGGCTAGTTCTGCAGCATTTAGAGGATATACTGGAAGTTTGTGGCTAAAGGTTGCTTCACTATGATGCCCAGGGTATTTATGTTCCACACAGTGTAGCTAGCTAATGCTGGAAAAAAATAATGTTGCATCTTATTCTTATTATAGGACAGCATACCCCTATTGTCACTTTTATGCCATACTTAGGCCTTCTCTATACCACTCTGCTTTGTCTTACCATGACCTGCACAGTAATTTGCTTGCACATAGCTAGCCTAAAAGAGATATGACAAGAAAGTTTGATGGACAAGATCCCTAATGCATTCACAACACTGATAGCTACTACTCTTATAGCTTACAGTTCATTGCAAGCTGTCAGACAAAAAGCTCATTTTTAAAACTATAAGATCTAGGAACAATGTTATGAGTTTGATACCAGTGCCTGGTGCAGTAGACACGGTGATTAGCTATTCACAGTTCCATTATCTAGTCTCTGAAAGCAAAATTTTCTTCCTGACAAATATTTCTGGCCATATACACACAATATTATTATAATAGTATAAATTTTGTAACACTACACCACAAAATGAAAATTTTGTGGCACACTTGATGCATACTAGAATACTGTATCTCTGTTGTATAAGGGTGAATCTTTTTTGTACACAAGTCTGAACATTTTTTAATCTAGTTTAATAAAGCCTTGGAATATCCACACAGGAAGTACACTTCCTGCAAGGCACAAATTCCATAGAAAAATAATGGGAACATGAGAAGACCCATTTCCTATCTCCTGGCTTGAGAGTACACCATTAGTGCTAAAAGAGTTCAAAAATCTCATCTTTTAGCTACCTACTGTCCAGATATTATGGAAGCTACAAGTTTTTGGCTCACACCAATTAACTTCTTTGCTTGAGGCAACTGGTCATCTTTTAAAGCACTGAAACAATTGGCCCTTCTTCAGTTAATAAAATCTCAACATGTACTATATAAAACTTTACTAATGGGTGTCTTGTTGATAAGGCAGCAACAATTCAAAGTCAAATAAATGATGGTGAAATATATGCTATTATAATTAAGTTAGGATTGAGTTCATGATTTAAGATGGAAATTCCTTGGGCTTTTGACTAACATGCTTCAGTCTAGCTATAGCTATGACAACCAAACCACTGATCACGTTATAACAAGTGATTATGGTACAAATGAATGTACAATTAATGCGCTTCTTGTGACCTATGCCTTTCTTGCATTATACCATTCAACTATGTATGTTTTTTTATGTTTGTTTCCTAATCTTGACCTTCCTTTTGAACTACCATAACTCTGGAACAGAACAAGTTAACAGTTAAGCTAAGAGATGTACCTTTGACCTGATAATCTAATTCTTCACCAGTGCTGGGTTTTGTTCTGTCACAATGTGTAGGGCTAGGGCTAGGACTAGGGGGATGAATGTACAAAATATGCTTCTTGTGACCTAGATCTACTCTGTGTGGTTTTTTTTAAAGAACCTACAACTGTGACTTTATTAGCTTACCTACCAACTTACTATCCCGGCCACACAGGGAATATCCCACAAAAACCAATGCTTTCCCGGTACAACTGTGCAATTCCCGGCTTCTCTTTCATCTCCAAGTAGCTCAATAGCTAGGTCCATGGTACATGCGTTCTCTATTTATGATGCACACGTATCTACTTCATTTTTATATAATTTTATGGTTAATATTATTGTTGACTTTATTCTCTTAGTCCCAGTGTTGCCAGGTCGTTATCTAAAAAAATCCACAGAGTAAACAAGATTTTGATGATTATATGGCCAAAGGTCACTGCAAGAGGAAGGATTCGGGAGGGGAATATGCTCCCTAACTGTACGAAGCTGTGGAAACCACCATTTTCTAATCGACACTGACCATTATTATGAATTAGTGTTTGATTGAGCGTGATGTGCATGAGATAGAGGGCCTCTGAAATAAAGGATGGACAAAACCAGCCATAAGCAGAAAAATCCACAGAACTCTACTTTTGGCCTAGATCCATCCACAGACAATTTTCTCCCCCAAAATCCACAGATTGTGGATTAATCCATGAACTTGGCAACACAGTAACCCATCATCAATAACTTTATCTAGAAAAGTTTTTTTTTAATCAAGCAAAACTATTTCCATTCAAGCAAGAATATAAAGCAAATCAAAATGGATGGGTTGATAGGTATGCATTAGGGAGCTGCACTTTTGGTTAGTTTGAGTTGAAAATGAACTGCTGAAGAGTAAAATGTGCAATAATGGAATATAACATTTGTCCACTTTTATCATTGGATTTCATTTAAACAAAATCACTCTTTGCCTCTCAGTTTGGTAGGTTGTCCAGAGATCTTTTAGTTTAATTAGTAGTGTGAGGTTACCCTTAGCCCTTGTCTAGATTATGCTGGCTTTTTATTTAATTATTATTTTTTTTGAGCCTGAACTAGCATTCTAGGTGGAATTTTGGGGTGACTTGAACACTACAAATTCCATTAATTCCATTCCATTCAATTCTTAACTTATTAATAGGAACTTCCCCAGTAGCTACTTAGCAACAGCTGCAGAGGACATTTCATCTCAAGTTAGAAGAAACATGATGAGCATGATCTCCCTCACTGGTCCCAGGCATGCAGGAATGTTTTGCTTATGCAGCTATCCTCTGCTACCACAGAAAGGGTATTTTTAATATTGTCTATTTTATTGACAGACCAACATACTCATTGGAGGACTACATTGAAACTTCAGTCATGTTGCAATACAATTCTAATTAGCTGGCTTGTAAAAATATTAATTGTCACGTGATTGAAAAGAATAATAGGTGATTTGGCAAGAATTATAGGAACTTCTCATTACTGGTATAATCTAGACAGGCCAAGTTAGCTGGAGTGAAAACTTCTATTACCTCACTTCCTAATTCATTTCTCCATTTCTACACCTCTTCAAGTATATTTCAAATTAAATGGTGAAGCCAGTAAGAAATGCAGGGTTTGAAGTGAGAATAGTCCTGAAAGCTTGAGTCATGTTATCTTATACAGCATGACATAGAGACCAGACATAATTAATTAGAAATCTTATGTGCAATAACAAAGTCTGATCTAGACATGCTTCTTGAAATTTGAGGAGCATCTCATTAAAGTATAGTTTCTTGTTCAATGTGCATTTCTTACTCAGATTCATGCTGTGAAATATCATATTATACACACTCTGTGTGAGTCATAGAGAAACTACTAACATTCAAAAATGCAGACTATCTGTCTACTCAGCCTCAGCACTGGGTTTAGCCTCTGAAATGGCATACTTGGCCAAGGTTGTATCCCACTTAAAGAACATACCACCTAGCAACATCACCATTATTAAGGCAACATCCATAGCCAAAAGAATGAAGCCGAATGCCTGCAAATGAAGTAGAATATGTATAAAGTTTTCCCAGAATGAGCTCGAGGGGGAAGGAGACTTACTGCAGTAACTTGACTAGAGCTAATAATATCTTCTAAGGCAGAGATAGTATCTTTCCGTGAAGTATATCTCTTAAGGTCCTGCCAGTCATTGACATAGGCAGCAAGTGCCACAGCTCCTATAAATAGTCCAAGTATTAGAACCCCATGCACACAACAATCCTGAATAAAAGAGTGGGATGGAGTGATTATTACTAGCTTCTTGAATCTTGATGATATTATTATTATTATTATTATTATTATTATTATTATTATTATTATTATTATTATTATTATTATTATTATTATTACAAGTCTTGGGGTTGGGCATCTGTGTTACACATTGCATACTACCTAGACAACAATGTACATTATTTGTTCATCTTATTGTTGCCAGTTGTCTAAAATTGGCTTTGACTAACTAGCATGCTACTAACTTGGGTACTAACTCAAGATAGATGACAACACCTAGTGAAGAGTCACCACCTCCAGGTGACCTTTAACATGTACAAACATATCCCAGTGATACCACCAACACAATTACCATAATTCATTTTCTAAATGGAAGTACTACAGAGCAGAATTCTTATAACTATACCTCATACACTTACCACAATAATGACAATTAAAATATTGCTGTTGATTATCACGACATTGATGAATCGCTGAAGGATTACAATTACTTCGTAAAGCATGACAATAAGTGCTAGAAAAATGAGCCAGCCAGCAGCTGCAGAGGTCCCACCTGCAGGTACATTTAGCCCTCTTCGTTCTAATCTTAGTAAAGAATCATCTTCAACACTATTCTCAGTAGTTGCTGCAGCTATCAGGAGGATCAGACCTAACACCTATTAAAGGATAGAGTATAAAGCATTGTAGCACCTACCATATAAGTAGCTATCGGCTGCAAGGCAGGGGGGGTTGGACAAGCCTACAAGCCCGTGCTAATTTATGCATTCTTCAAATTTCTTACTCTACTCATTTCTCTTGGCAATCACAATGGCAGGTGTACTAGCTAGTGTTAGAGCTGCTCCAGCAGCTTCCCGAAGAATCTGCATGCAATTTCTACATAGTACATAATCAAAATTCGTCTTAATTTCAAGTATTAAAATTATATTTATTCATTTGTACTGAAAAATTCTGCTTCACTCCAAAATTGAACATTATTCAATCAGAGTATAGCATCAAAAATTCAACACTCCATGAATACTGTTGTCTTTTCTCTTTTGGAAACAGCTTCCTTCTTTGCATCACAGTGTCACCCCTAGTGTGGTGATTCCAGTAGAGGTAGTACTACTACACTAATCTTCGTTCTATTTAAGCAACTTTAGACCTTACACATTCAGGAGTTTCAGGTGAATCACCAATATCCTCATCCATTTGAGTTACCGTCCCTTCCATGAAGGTTAGATGAGGTTCGATGAGGTTTGGGCCAGCAGATGCTACCATATACTCCAAACACCAGACTCAATACCTAAGAAACCTCTAAACAACCTTAAGAGCACTCGAAGAAGACTCAGAATTTCCATGTAAAACCTAAACCTAACAGATGCTGACTCAGCATGACCTTGTCCAACCCCCCTGGCTGCAGGGTAGCCAACTTAACCATTTTTCATTATAGAATTCCTGTTCTTAATTTTAACATTATAGTTAGCTATAGTGGAACCGCCAATGTTCAATTATCCAGTTCAAAAATTGAATAGAGCAGCATCCGGCAGAGGTGCTCATCTGATGCTATGGGGCTAATTCTAGCTCCAGAAGATTTTCTTTAGCTCCAGAATGTCTGAAACTAGCACCAAGTACAGCTGGACTACCTAAGCTAGCGAGTGCAATTAATTAGTGTTGATGACCCTTACCTATTTAACTAGATAGCAGCTGTTTCTATTCTAATCATTAGTGGATACTGTAGAGTGGGAAATTTTTGAGGGGAAATATCTTCGTGGTTTTTGTGGTTAGAATAAAACCAGGAATGTTTTACCCATGAACTTTCAATTTTATGGTTTAATTGAGACGGCACCGAGCTGTAAACCACGAATATTATTGAAAACCATGAAGATGTTTCCCCTCAAAAATTTCCCACTATACGGTACTGAGGACAGTAGTCTTAATACTAGTTCTGTTTCTAGTTCCAGTTGTAGTAAAATGGATACTGAGGACAGCAGTCTTAATGCTAGTTCTAGTCCTAGTTCCAGTTGTAGTAACACTAATACCTTTGAAAAGAAGAGGAAGATTTACAAATTGCTTACAAACCTGAATGGAAAAGGAAGTTTCTGATGTGGCCTTCTTGTGAATACCAGGATGGAGAAGACGATGAAATGACTTGCATATTGTGCCAAGAAAAAATGAAGGCAAAAGCCAGTACTGCTTCTTGACCTTTGGAACGTAAGCATCCAAATAGCAAATCTTTCACGAAAGACAAAATTGATAGGCTCTTAAAACAATTTGAGCATACAAGAATGAGGCAGCAAACCACAATGAAGTGAGCTTTGGTGCTCAACAAACTTGTACAGTTGGCTCCTTTCAAACTAGCCTTTGTTATTAATAAGTTTAAGATGCCCTTTAGTAGCTGTAGTGCTTTTCTGGAGTTTGCTGCAAGTGCTGACCCAAAGTCAATAGTGTTTCGTAGGATGTCACCAAGCAAAGATACTGTCACTAGGTGTACTGAAGACATATACAGTAAGGTGCTACACCCAGATGCCATAAAGTCTGTCAAAAGTACTCTTTATTGGGGTATTGTAGCAGATGAGATTACTAATAGTGCAACACAAGAACAGTTGGCTTTGTACGTTTATTTTGTAAACCTTCAAAAACAAACAATCATTGAGCAATTGTTACAGATGAAAAGAATAGTTGGCCATCTGACTGCAGATACAATTAGTTCAATGATGGAAGTGCTTGATCCTAGCTGCAAATTGTCAATTGATGGGTTAGTGAGCATGACATGTGATGGTGCAGCAGTTATGGTTTCACAAAAAGGTGGTGTAGCTGGGAAAATGAAATCTATTAATCCCAAGATTTTTTTTACTCATTGTCCACCCCATAGATTGGTTCTTGCATCAAAAGCAGGTTAAAAGCAAATACCTGATGAGGTGGAAAATCTTGTTATTTTTCTTTTTTAAAGATAGCCTGGTAAGATGTGAAGAGTTTTTCAAGCTTCAAGAACTTGGTGAGCCTGGAAGTACCCACATAGCTTTGGTTCAACATCACAGAATTCGCTGGTTATCTTTGGCTGATTGTGTTGAGAGGATAATGCAGTTGCTTCCTATGTTAGTGAGGCTTTTTGAAGAGCAAGCATTAGACACTGCTAATTGTGTAGCAGTTCAAACCAAATG
Organism: Diacarnus erythraeanus; assembly: GCA_964016965.1. Taxonomy (NCBI): domain Eukaryota; kingdom Metazoa; phylum Porifera; class Demospongiae; order Poecilosclerida; family Podospongiidae; genus Diacarnus; species Diacarnus erythraeanus. The sequence continues at coordinate 1,326,656 of OZ024684.1, read as the reverse complement.
TCAGTAGGTATTTACATTCTAAATTGAATTGCTCTCTCTTTCACCTCTACCTATTCTTTCTTGGCCCCCAGCTCAGCTAAATCAAACATGTGGTTGCAGCATTCACAAATGCCAATACATATTGTATACAGCAAAATAAGAGCCATTTTGAGGCTCTTTGTTGAACCACTTACAAATACTAATGGTGACAGTTTGGATGATGAAAACATTAGGCTTTTGGATGAATTTGTATTGAAATTGTCTGGCAGTGATCTACAAAAACATCTCCATGATTGTGCAGAGCACTCACTGCTAACTGAACAGCAAATAAAAGAAGCCAAGACAGTCATGTTTAACTATATCTATGAAGTTAGCAAGTCCCTTTATGAACGGTTTCCAGAAATGACTAATTGCACTTCTTTTCTTGATCCAACTATCAGGCAGTTACAGGAAGTAAACATATCTGCTTTAGTGGAAAGATTTCATACTGGTAAAGATCCCTTCAATTTTGATGCAAGTGTTGTCAGAAGCCAGTACATTATGTACCAGAATGACTCCTGCATTGACATCATGTTCCAAGTTGCTGGCAAAGATTATGCCAAATTCTGGTATACACTTTATGAAGGGGAAGACTATAAAGACTTGGCTAAATTGGCACTACTATTGTTATCAATTTCACCAAATTCAGTTATTTGTGAGAGGGGATTTAGCACGATGAACTATATCAAGAATGAGTTTAGAAGTGTACTGACTCAAGAGCATCTCAATGCATGCATGTCTATAGCACTTTGTGACTACACTATTGAGACTTTCCCATTTGAAAGGTGTTTATAAAGATTAAAAACTTGTTATGGGATGACTTACATTAAAGCTTAGCCCCAGAGTAAAATTTGGGGCTTCATTTATGGCTCCAGTGTCAAAAATTTTGAGCACCCCTGGTGCCACTGCCAGCATATAAATAGCTAGCCTATTATTTAATCATAATAATATATGTTTCTTGTTCAGTAAATAATACTGGAAGTTGTTACAATACAAGACCTCAATAGTTATGATGTAGTAATACTTTAGTTCCTGAAAAAACTCTGTGGCTAAAGGGGTCTGGATAAGTGAGGTTCACTTATTTCTATATCTGGTTACTCGCTTTAGACAATAATCTGGCAACTTACAAACATCACCAATATCCACAGAATCTGAAACTATAACCAACTGTAACTCTTGCCAAAACACTTGCTTGTTATAATTGTATGTAGCAGTTTGATGTTGGTGACCCTGTATCTGATATAGTACACAATAGCCTTTATTTGCCTACTTTTGTTTGACTTTAACAGGTCACTAAACCCTTACCCCAAACTATCATGAATAATGTAAATTCACTACCTAAAATGTCACTCCATTAATGTCAACAATAGCTATTATTATATGCAGCAACTCACCAGAGAAGCAACTCTGAGACAAATTTCAAGGATTCCTTGCCAGGTTTTGACGATATCTAGCCCTGGCTTTATAAATGCTTCACTCATTACAACGAAATGTGCTTAAAATGATTACTTAATTTGTCTGCGGTGCATGTAATAATGCATGTATGTATATTACGAGCACGTGAATGTGCAATTTCACACATCAACACATACACACACACGTACACACTGCACCATGCACTGCGCTGGCCATGGGGTCGCCGGCCTGTGGTGGGGTGTGCGCATGCTCTCTATTGGCCGGATGACAAAATAGCCGGTTAGAAACCACTTCCTCTGGAGCGTAGTCTCACATTATAAGATGTCCTATAATGTTCATTAATGGAGATTTGATGAGGCTGAACTTACTGATGGAAGATTCAGCCTTGTTAATGTTCATTAAAGCACCTTAGCTAAGAGTCTGTTGTGTATTTTTTATGAAAAATTTTAACAATTTTTCAAATAATGGTCCTTTGCTAGCTAGCTAGCTAGCTAATTAGGATTCGCATTTGTAATGCTGGTGGAGATGTTCAGAAAGAGTCATTATCCCATTTGAGTAGATAACGTTATTCTTAATTGTCTTCTTTTACTGGTATTCCATGACACAAACAGTGGCTAGGTCTGCAGCAGTTAGAGGATATACCGGAAGTTTGTGGCTAAAGGTTGATGCCCAGGGTATTTATATTCCACACAGTGTAGCTAGCTAATGCTGGAAAAAAATAATGTTGCATCTTATTCTTATTATACCCCTATTATCACTTTTATGCCATACTTAGGCCTTCTCTGTACCACTCCGATCTGTCTTACCACAACCTGCACAGTAATTTGTTTGCACATAGCCTGAAAGAGATATGACAAGTGGTTTAATGGACAAGATCCCTAATGCATTCACCACACTGGTACTACTCTTATAGCTTGCAGTTCATTGCAAGCCTTCAGACAAAATGCTTTTTAAAAACTAAGATCTAGGAACAATGTCGTGAGTGCCTGGTGCAGTAGACATGGTGATTATTCATTATCTGGTCTCTGAAAGCAAAATTTCTTCCTGACAAAATTAATATTTCTATCCCTATACACACAGTATTATGTGGATAGTGAGCATAAATTTTGTAATGCTACACCACTAAATGAAGGCACACTTGATGCTTGCTAGAACTGATATTGTCGTGTGATGATGGCTAATAATTAGCCAAAGTGGACAAAACCAATAAAAAATTAACTCTTTCATGACTGATTTGAATTTCCATTTTATATTTTGGTACGTATTACTGTATCTCTTTTGTAATTATCCCTATAATGGTGAATCTTTTTTGTATACAAGTCTGAACACTTTAGTCCATCTCATAGTTTAAAAAAACCTTGGAAAATATGCTTCTTGTGACCTATGCCTTTCTTGCATTATACCATTTAATTGTTTCCTGACCTTGACCTTCCTTTTGAACCACCATAACCGGAATTTTAAAGCTAAGAGAATGCACTTTGACCTGATAATCTAACTCCTTCACTGAAGGCTGGGTTTTGTTCTTGTAGTAGACTAGTCTGGGCCAAGTTGTATACACACAACAGTGGAGTAGGAACTTGTTAAGTTGTGAGTGCCAATAACTATGTAGTTTCTCTTAAGGTACGTGACTTGATGTCTGGCCCAATTAGGTTAGAGCCACTAATCAAAGATCTATTACTAATCAAGGGCCTACCACCAATCAACTCAGTGAATGCATTTGAGCTTCCCTTGCTGTGTTCATGTTTCATGGTATCTAGTAGTAATGATGTTCTAATAATTATAAAAGTGCTCTTTAATCTTTGTCCTCTTCTCTGTCTGGCACAGGGTCGAATGGTGGGATGGAGCCCAACACATCCCATACCAAACTATTAATTTCTTGTGTCCTCTTCCATTTTGTAGATGTGTGTGCTAGCTGAGGCATACAATATGGGAAGGATTAAAAGCTTCTCTGGTCTGGCCTCTGCAATAACCTCTAACACTCAACAAATGTGCATCATATTTGCCAACTGTCACTATTTTGTACTGACGGTTTGCAATTACTAGAGTGTGTGTTCTGAAAATTTTTTAAGAACCCACAGTTGTTACTTCATTAGGGAGCTGCACTTGAGTTGAATTGAAATACTAAATAAACTGCTGAAAAGAGTAAAATGTACAAAAATGGAATATAGTACTTGTCCATATCTATTATCAAAATCACTCTTTCATAATAAACTTTTGTCTAACTTTATTAGTTAGAGATCTTCCACCAGGCATGTTATAGTGTGAGGATAATCCCATGCTGGAGTGAAAATGTTGATTAACATTACTAAAATTTGAATTTCACTTCTAGACCAAATAACTCACCAGAGGGGAAGTATAACATTAATCATGTGCATACACATCCTTTAGAATTTCCAAGACCTTCAGGATGTGGTACACGAGGCTTCACCTCAATAAAGCATAGTTTCTTGTTCATCCAAAAACTACCAGACGAACTTCCCCTCAACTATATAGCTACACAATAGCCAGTTATGCTAATAAAATTCATAGATGGGTATACTGTATGCTATATAGATACATTGAGATGACAAATTAAGGTATTCTTATTAACTATACAGTTGTGTTGTACATTTCCAAATAATTATTGTCTATCTTGGTAATCCCAATGCACACTTCTCAAGAACAAATAAATAACTGATTAAAATGAAAATTATAATGCTATAATTATAGCTAATTACCACAAACAAAACCACTAGTATGATGATTATGCATGTATAGAGTAGTGAGCTACCACAGTTTTTGCACGTCTACTTAGGCTCAGCTTTGGATTCAGTATCTGAAGTGGCATACTTGGCCAAGGTTGTATTCCACTTGAAGACCACACCACCTAGCAACATTACTACTATTAAGACTACATTAACAGCCAAAAGAAGGAAGGCCAATATCTGCAAATGGAATAAAAATGTGTATAGTGTGAATGAGACAAGCTAGACTCTTAGGGGAAGACTTACTGCAGTAGCCAGGCTAAAGTTAATAACATCATCTAAGGCTGAGGAAATCTCTTCTTTCCGTATATTTATAAACTCTGATAAAGAATCATTAAATTCCTTAAGTTCCTGCCAGTCATTGATATAGGCAGCAAGTGCCACAGCTCCTGCAAATAGTCCAAGTACTAGAACTCCATGCACAAAACAATCCTGTGGGATAGAATGATTTCTTGGTTACCAAATGAAGTCTTTGAGTTGAGGACTTCTCACCATTTGAATATTTATAAGTGGCACTAATTGGTGATACTAACTACAGTAAGAATAGTGTATTTGAAATAGTGGTGTTCAGGATCAACAGAACTTTTTCTTCCTTTTAGCACCCTTCAGGAGAGTTCTTATTGTTGTATCCTAAGGGCCTTGCAGTGTGCATGCTAACTCAACAAGGAAGCTCTATTTCAGATTACTCTCAATTTTCAATTAATCCTGATCTAGAGAAGATTTTTTAACTACATCTATTCATACTCGTGTGTAAAATGATATTGAAACTGCTATACCACACCCACAGAATACTCATGGGGCTATGAACTTTTGTTCTGTTGGGTACTCCTATTGTAGATTAGACAGTAATGGTCTCAGTGGATGGGTTGGGTGTGAGAATCTATAATATATTATTCATTTTGTGTTGTCTTTTCACTTGTGTTACACATGTATACTACCTAGATAATATATACCAATTACAGTGTACACCTTAAATTAATTTTTGTCAGTTATCTAAAGAGTCCTAAGACTACATTAATACTTAAGATAGTTGTTGAAAAGTCACCACCTCCAGGTGACCTTTAACATGTACAAACATATCCCCAGTGATGCCACTAACACAATTACCATGTTTGTGGAAGTACTGATTATTATCATACACTTACCACAATGATGACAGTTGAAATATTGCTGTTGATTATCTTGACATTGATGAATCGAAGAAAGATTACAAGTAGTTCGTAAAGCATGACCACAACTCCTAAAATTATGAGCCAGACAGCACCTGCAGAGGTCCCACTATCAGGAACATACAACCCAGGTTGTTCTTTTAGTATTTCCTCATCTTTATGATCTTGTATAGCAGCAGCATTGACATTTTTCTCAGTAACTATTGCAGTTATTAGGACAGTCAGACCTAACACCTAGAGTATAAAGCATTCCAAGGTCAGTCACCAGTATCCCTAAAGGATTTAATGTTGGCATTTGAACTTCACAACAGTTTTGTAGCTAGCTATTTGTAAAGTTGCCAACTCTACTAATTAGCCAGCCTGGTTTCTATTACTTTTTTAGAAAAGTTACAATAAATGTAACCAGTAGCTAAACACATTAGGATCAGGTCTACTATTCCTTATAATGGCATGTATTTTTTTTATCTTAAAGCACTAAGATTCGACATTATCCAGTTCAAAAGTTGCTGAATTCCAATTGTGTAACTAACTAGATAGCAGCATGTATGTATAGCTAGCCTGTTAATTAAGCATGTTCAATTAAAATAATACTGGAAGCAGTTAGAGAAGCCCTTCAATCTAAACATAGCAATTCATATCTTTACTAACACTCAAATTACTCTAAACGTACACAAATAGTATAAGGTGGATTAATTTGCTTATCCAGCTTCCTGAACAAAATAGCCCTGTGGCTATATAAAGTGGTCTGGATAAGCAAGGATCCAATAAAACTTATTATAGCCAGTTAATGAACTGGCCACTAATAATCTTACAAACATCATCAATACCCACAGAATCTGAAGCTAGCTATAACCAACTCTAGATTTTGCCAACATGCTTGTTATATTGTATGCTTAGCAGTAGATAGACCCTGTATCTATCTGATACAGTACCCAATAGCCTTTATTTGGCTGGGTATATCTACTTTTGCTAGAAAAACAATAAGACTTTAACAGGTCACTAAATCCTTACCTAACTCCTCAACCCTCAAACTCACAGCTCTTAGCTACCTAAATTGTCACTTATCTAGCTAACTATCTCTATAATATGCAGCAACTCACCACAGCAGTAACTCGGAGAATAATTTCAAGAACTCCTTGCCAGCTTTTCACGATGCCTAGCCCCGAATTTTCACCCATTACAACGAGATTTGTAGGAATTTTGCTGGTACTTATTTATTAACCTCACGTTTACGTTATGTGCTGCTTGCACGCTTTTATGCAAGTACTGCCAGCATATCGCAGGCTTCGCTACAATAATGATAATTATTATTCTTGGAATCAGGATTTTGGATGGCTGCCAAAAATGTACGTTCCAGTCTACTATCAAATCATTGGTCATGTTATAATAAGTGTTAGGTTTGTACAGAAGAATAATTGACCTTTGCCCTTCTTGCACTCTTTTTGATGTTTGTTTCCTGAACTGGAACAGAATGTTAACCATTTACAGCCTATAAAATTATTTAAGTTCCATTCTAAAGGCACTTTGACCTGATAATCTAACTCACTGAGTGTTGGATTTTATTATGTCACAATTATTATGCAAGCAAAATGCATTCTTGTATATACTAGCTAAACTTGGTTCTGGGGAGCTACCACAGAGAGTCAGTCTGGATCACATTGATTATGTACCTACAACAGTGGAGTATGATGAACCTGTCATGTTTTGTGTGGTGTTTGTTCACTGAACTTAATATTAATGCTAGAATGATGTATGAATCAATCAATGTGATATATAATAATAATAATACATGCAGGTGAATCACATAGCTACATGCAGGTGTCATTGACCATAGATAGTACATAATAATATGTCTGAAGGCCAATCACAGAGTATATGTCAAAAGCCATGCCCATTTTTTTTAGCTCATTATCATGCACCTTAGGCAAAAATTTTCATGAGCACAACAAAACCCTCCAAATAGCTCTTTCATCAAATTCTTTACTTTTTATTTTTTCATAATAGACTTGTAGAAGCACACTACATTATTAATCACAAGAACTTCCTGAGTCAGAGTTAATTAATCCTTCTGAGTCAGATTCCTCATCTTTTAATTCATGATATCTGGAAGCAAGTGGCAGTGTGTGAAGGTTATACCATACCCAACTAAAAACTTTACAAATAATCCCGTGTCCTCTAAATGTTTGTATGTCCTTTCAGGGAGGCACAAAATATGGGAAAGCTTCTCTGGTCTGGCTTCTGGGTAGATAACAGAGTTGCATTGACTACACTCAACAAATGTACATCATATCTGTTAACTGCCACTATTTAAGAGTGGCAGTCTTATTACATGATACTATGGTAGCCTGCAATTGTTAGACCCTGACATTTTTTTAAGAACCCACAAATGTGACTTCATTAGGGAGCTGCACTTTTGGTTTAATTGAAAGCACTAAATAAACTGAAAGTGTGCAATGATGAAATATAATTTAGAACACCTGTCCACTTCTATCATTAAACAAAATCACTCTTATAACTTTTGTCTCTCCTTATTAGTTGGATAGGTTGTCTAGAGTTTTTCCACAGGGCATGTTAATTTAAGTTATAGTGTGAGGCTACTCCCATGCTGGAGTGAAAATGTTGATTATAGCTATAGCATTACTAAAATTGAATTTCTACTTCTTAGACCAAATGACCCATCAGAGGGGAAGTAGCTATAACATTAATTATTGTGCAATACACATCCTTTTAGATTTCCAGTAATTTATTGAACTTTAGGATGTGGTACAAGAGGCTTCCTCTCATTAAAGCAAGCATGTTCCCCTCAACTATAATAGCCAGTATGTCTACTTCTTAGACCAAATGACCCATCAGAGGGGAAGTAGCTATAACATTAATTATTGTGCAATACACATCCTTTTAGATTTCCAGTAATTTATTGAACTTTAGGATGTGGTACAAGAGGCTTCCTCTCATTAAAGCAAGCATCCACTCAACAACTACCAGGTCTACTGTAAACTTCCCCTCAACTATAATAGCCAGGGTATTAATCAACTTCTATAGATTCAAACATTATAGCTTCAGCTCTTTTGATGTTGTATAGCTACATTGAGATGACAAATTAATGTATTCTTATCTATTTATTAACCGAACAGTCATAATGTGTAATCTTATATATTCCCCCCCCCCCCCCAATTGTCCAGATTAGGTAAAATAATATCTAGCTTGTAAGAAAATGCTAGCATTTTAATTATAGGAAAATGCTATACACTCTGTCTTTGCTCATCTAATTAGGCCCAGCACTGGATTTAGCTTCTGAAGTGGCATACTTGGCCAAGGTTGCATCCCACTTAAAGACCACACCACCTAGCAACATCACTATTATTAAGGCAACATCCACAGCCAAAAGAATGAAGGCGAATGCCTGCAAATGGAGTAGAATGTGCATAAAGTCTGCCCAGAAAGAGCTCAGTTAGAAATTTCAAGGGGAAGACTTACTGCAGCAACTTGACTAGCGTTAATAACGTCTTCTAAGGCAGAGACAGCCTCATCCCGTGAAAAAGTTAAAGTTTCGGCAAAATCCTTAAGGTCCTTCCAGTCATTAACATAGACAGCAAGTGCTATAGCTCCTGCAAATAGTCCAAGTACTAGAACTCCATGCACACAACAATCCTGAATAAAAGATCGGGTAGAAGTATTACATGTAGCTACAACATATTCCAGTGATACTTAATGTGATTCATTTTCTAAATGAAAGTAATGTAGAGAAGATTCTTATAACTATATCTCACTTACCACAATGATGACAATTAAAATATTGCTGTTGATTATCTTGATATTGATGAATCGCTGAAGGATTACAATTATCTCATAAGGCATGAGAACAATTGCTAAAAAAATGAGCCAGCCAGCAGCTGCAGAGGTCCCACCCGCAGGAATGTCTACCCCAAGATTTTTTACTCTTTCATTATCCTTATTTTCTTGTATAAACTCAGCATCAACACTATTCTCAGTAGCTACTGCAGCTATCAGGAGAATCAGACCTAACACCTATTAAAGGATAGAGTATAAAGACTTGTCAAGGTCATCCACCAGTATGTTGTATTATAGTAACTAAGCCTATAGGTAGACAATGCATGATTACCATAGCTCCCTCCCTCCCCTCCCTCTCTCATTGTTGTAGAAGTCCTGTTTATATTAATTAGGTCATAAAATTAATAGCTACACTCATTTCTGGTTCCACAACCAATTAGCTACTTATTATAGCCAATTTAGAAACCCCACCAATATGATAATTTTTCATCTCTCTAGCTATATACACCACTCAAATTAACAGTCCTCAGTGGGAAAGTTAGTAGCTAACTTGAAGCTTTCATATACTATGCAGAGCAAACTAGCATAACAATAAATAATTTTGAGATAACAGAATTATAGTCAGCTAGTCTAACATCTTGCTTTCAGTTTAACAATTTAATATTTCCTCATGTCAACAGATAACTTCTCTTATTATACACAAATACTGTGGTAACCCGGCCAATGTATACTTCTCAAGAACAATAACTGACAGGGTTTCATCTTGCTTGGAGGGGAAGTTGACAAGAGGGGGATGGAGGGGGATGGAGGGGGAGGGAGGGGGAGGAATCATGCAGTGTTACACTTTTAGCTTCCATAAGCTACAGTACAGAGGAGTATCTTGTATGAGTTAGATTTGAGATTTGTGACCATATAGCACGCAAAGAGTGCCGGGTCTGGGGGCATGTCCCCCCCCCCATTTTAGACTTCTTTTATGTTAAGAACTTAAGACCTTGAAGATATTAATAACCTTAGCTTTCTTGCTAGGTGGTAGTCTATCAGACTGATCTGCCTGACATATAGTTTAGGGTCTGTGGCATCATGTCATGTCATGTGTTCTCACAAGGCACTCTACCACACTACAAACAGAAACTATCAGTTAACTTTTACACCAAAATTAATGCATCATTTGTGGTTTTAAAATATACTGAGGCCTACTAGCTACTCCTGTGTGCAAACTTCCAAAAGCTGCAGTGAAATGAAACTAGCAAAGACAAGACTGATTTGCTAAAACATTAGATGAAGCCATGAGGGTGAGTATTGAGGGACTAAAGACTTTAAATGGATAAAGATTTATTTTGACTTTTTAACTTTTTAAGGCACAAAAAGCTCAGAGAATATAATATGTCTAGCTTTCTAACTTGAATAACAATTTAATGCATGTTGTTGTTTTTTTTTTTTTTTTGGGGGGGGGGGGAGGGGGAAGCTTTCCCTGTGCACCCCTCAGAAGAAACCCTGACTAAATGAACTGACTAAACTGGCAAAAATTATATATATCCTATATAAATGCTAGCTAATTAGCTACCACAAATTATACCACTAAGTGTGATGCATATAGATTTACATGCCCAAACCATGACCACCCTTGTCCATGCTCCTAATGTAACACACACTGCCTGTTATGTATTTCCTTTTCTTGTAATTTTGGACCTGTGTCTGTTGTATTACACTAGCTATAATATAGACTACATAATAGTTAGCTACTATCATATTTTACTGGAAAACCAATACGACTTTTGGGTCAATAAATCCTTGCCCCTCACTCTAAACTCACAGCCCACCACCACCCTTAATTGCTACACTTTCCTGTTAGCTATGTATCAAACTCACCACAGCAGCAGCCCTGAGAGAAATTTCTAGGATTCCTTGCCAGGTTTTGACGATACCTATCCCGGGTTTTATCATTTTAACCAGATGTGTGATTTAGTTCTGTTTGCTGCCAGAAAAAACAACAACGTTCGACTGGTCAAATCCTGAGTCCTAAAGGAAGTATAATACTTAATTACATCCGTGTGCGCATGAGCAATGTCTATTTGCGGCTGCGGATTATTATTAAATTGTATGTAATCCTCTCAGGTATAATATTATTATTATGAATGAACTGGTGTTGTTCAAAGTTAACTTGTTCAGTGTTGTGTTCAATGCTGTCACTCTCTGATTTCCACAGTCTATTACAATAAATTAGCAACTGGCTATCTAGATATAGCTAGCAAGTTTATCATATAAGCACTGCAAGTATATATATCTTCAGTTCAGAGTTAATAATAGCTAATTCATTAAAGCCCACAAGAGAGCTAACTAGATGTTTTGTAACCAGCTGAAGTAAACCAGCATTTTTAACACAGTGTTGGCAAGCTGTTTTATCATAATAGCTAAGTAAAGGAATCACTTCTGGATTTAAGGCTGCAGCAGATAAATTTCCTGCTTGTTCTCATCCATCTCCATGATAAACAAATTTATTTTATTTCAAGCAGAGACTTTTCAAAAACATAACCTCAGTGGGCGCGGCAATGAATGTCACATGCAGTGACACACCCTAAACTCGCGCATGTAGGGCAAAAGATTTTAGACTGTTAGCAAAGATTTCCTATCGATGGACTTAGCGATATTTACAGAAAGTTGAAAATAGACTAGTAGGAATTAGCTATATACTGACCCATAATATAGCAGAAAACCAGTACTTAGCTGATGACCTAACTTAGACTTTGGTGATCTTTACACTTAACTGATAGACTCTATGGAACAGTTTTTACAAGAGAAAAACTGAATCATTGGAAGCCTATAACTTTTATGTCAGGACAGTATTGTAAATTATAAAAATTAATTATAATAATTATTATTATTATTGTAAATATTATAATTACAGTATAATGAAGTAATAATTATTATAGTTAACAGTATTATAAATAATATAAAGTTGTGAATGACAAGGCAGCAAAAGCTTTATAGGATAGAAGTCCTGTGTAAAACCAGGTCTTGTCACACTGACAGCTACCACCCAGCATGGCTGCAGGGCTCTTATGTTTAAAATTTTTCTTCAGCCAAACATTTCTTATCAAGTTTAAGCTGCACAACCACTTCCTTAGATTCATCAAGAGACTAAAGAGTTTCTTAAAGGGTCTGAAATGTTTCTCTAAGCATCTCTACCAAAGTAAGTACATCATTTGGGTAGTCAACTACTAGTTACTGCTTTGTCCTCACATTCCACTGAGCAATAGAATTAGCAACTGGATATTCAGTGTGATCAATGCTTGCTTCAGCTTGATTATTATGTTCTTGTCTTCTCATTAACCTTTCATATCTTCCCAGTCTTTGATCACTACTAGCTTGTGTACTTGAATGCAAATAAAAATAGAAGGTACATACATGATCTAACATGAAGGCTTCCCTGCATAGCTATAAATTATATAGCTAAAACACTAATAATCAGCTACAATGTACCACCTAGCTAGATACAAACCAACAGCTAGTTAGATACAAGCCAACAGCTAGTTAGATAGACAGCTACATTATAATGAAATGAGCACTACAAACTCTGTAGTGAAGCTATCCCACTCATTTAATAGCATCGACCCAGGCCTTTCTTCTGTCAGGATCAATAAAAAATCTGTACATCTTCACTCCCTTCGCTTTGATGTAACGCTCAGTGTAGCCAATAGCATAGCAACTTGAAGCATTGTAGTAGGTACAGTGCATGCATGCACAGTCAGCATCTTTGACAGGCTTGCTATCATCAAATGTAGACTCAGAGAGGGACTATTGATTTTTTTATGCTTAATGGGTGTGGTTTTTGATGGTGTGGTTTGGTTGGGGTTAGCTATGATTTGGGCGTGATTGGTGGGTGTGACCAGTGTCCTGGAACTGGTTTTCAAAAAGTTGGAGCCTATGGATCTCCATAAAGGACAAGCTTCTTTTTGCCCTACACGAAATAAATCACGTGATCATTAGTTAGCCACACCCTCTAGAGAGGCAAGGGGTCTATTGGTTGGAATTGAGCTAAATAACGCGCACCACATTCTGCGCGGTTAATGGAATGTTCTGTACTTTGCTTATGGGACATACAGCTAACTTTTGACTGAAAAGATATCAGAAAAATTCTACGATAATTAGCTAACTGTTAATTTTGAAATCGGATGAAAATTTAGCAAGTTATTGCAAATATTCGTGGTGCCAGGTCAACCGAAATAGACTTTAGTACCACAGTAGCTACCACAATTATGACACAAAATGGTTTATTGTATCACAGATGCTCCAGTAGCAGTTCGAAACCACTGGTTATAACTATTTCCTGAATGAAATTTATTTGCTGTGAGGTAGCTAGCTATAAATCATCACATGCAAATTGTCAGGGAGTCACCAACAAGCATACCTCCCTGACAGACAAGTTAAGCCTGGAAACAAGCAGGCTATCAGAACAACTGAAGTAACTAATTATTTTGTGTCATGTGAGGCAGGCGACCTGTGCATGCTCGTGTGTGAACTTTGATTTATTTTTTGAGTATAGTGATAGAGTCTGTGTGCAGATTAAAGACTTTGATTCTATATACTTCGGCCAAGTATTAATAAAACAGTGATTTATCACACAAATATTGATCCAATGTTCATATAGCTATAGTCTTTTTCCATGTATGAACAGATTTCATAAGTATCTGAACTCTAGCTAGACACCAGCAAGTTATTAACCCAGCTGAGTTATATTTTAATACAGACAGTGTATAGTTAAAAATGTTATCTGATGCCTATAGAACTGTAACAAATCCTTTTTTCCCTGCCAAATTGTCAACACTCTTACTGTAGTAACTCTAGAACTAACATAATTTTTGTGGTTGTCTGTGATGTCATCATAATCAGTGCACTTTAATAGTATATACAGGTTTAGTTCATGTTTTTAGAATTATAATCATTTGAGTAGTACTAAAAGTTGTTGCTGTGCAAAGCTATAGTTAGAAATAACTATACAACACTTACTGTGTACTTTAATTGAGTATAATAATTATATAATATAATCTCTAGTTACAATTTTATTCAATTTACTTAATATTCTATGCATTTGGTTCAGCCTCTGAAGTGGCATACTTGGCCAAGGTTGCATCCCACTTAAAGAACACACCACCTAGCAACATCACTATTATTAAGATAATATTGACAGCCGAAAGAAAGAAGCTGAGTGTCTGCAAATGGAATAAATGTATATAAAGTCTATCCAGAACAAACTCAGCTAGACTTCAAGGGGAGACTTACTGCGGCAGCTTGGCTAGAGCTAATAAGATCTTCTAAGGCATAGGCATAAACATAAGGAAAATCATAAGAATCATTAAGATCCTTCCAGTCTTTGATAGAGGTAACAAGTGCCACAGCTCCAGTACATAGTCCAATAACTATAGCTCCGTGCACACAACAATCCTGAAGAAGAAAAGAAGAGAGGAGAGGGTGATAGATAATTATTGCCATCATTTAGTTTTTGGTGCCATATGATGTAAATAGTTATAGTTTTGGCAAGTAAGTGAACTACAGTTTAGTTTAGTTATAGTAGTGAAGAAATTACTGAACTATTATCCATTTTAGTTTTAGTTTTAGTTAACTAATACAACAGTGAATAGATGTTTCTACATAGTCTTCTAATGAGCTTTGTTGGGATTTATCAAATGATGTACTAAGGAGAGAGAAAACTCCTTCGGCAGCAGCAGAAGATTGTTGGAGTAACAGCTCATTATCAGACTATCATCTACCTGTTAATATTGTGAATTGCATTCTTTGCCACAATGTGCCACTTCTAGTTTTAACTTCTGAGACAAAGTGACATTTCCACTTTCAAAAATATGCTGGCATTATGCTGGATGCTTTGGCACACCTATTATGCTCAAAATTATGCCAGCATAATTGGCCCAGGCCTACATGTAGCATTGCAGCTACCCATTAGGCTATATAGAGTGCATTATCACATACAGATTGTATACACATGCATCTCTATTATTACACATGTTGTGGTATGTTCATCATTATTATTTCTACAGAGCATGCTCTATGTTACTCATGTTATTCCATGCACAATAATAAAAGTCTTGTTTTGTGTCATTTGTCAGAGTTAGAGATGTGTGTGAGAATAAGATTTTTCAGAAATATATTAACAGTGCAGTGTAGTCACTTGATTGATAGCTAGCCAGCAGAGTTCCAACAATGTATATACATAGCCAACCTTCATTATTTCACTACAAGATAGTGCCAGAATTAACCTTAAAGGGTAACCGACATGGAAATTTTTTTTTTTTTTTTGCATTTTTCAGTAGCCCTATATCCATAGACATGTGTGGCAAAAGATTAAAACTTCTGGTCAAGTATGCTCTGAGTTATGGCTAGCCAAAATATGAGTTTTTACAATACATCCTCTTTTGGGCGGGGCTTATTGATGACGTTACAACGTGAACGATGCGCTTGTGGCTTCCATGCATTGCAATGGGACTCACTACTATATTATTATGTTTCACCTACCTAGCTAGATCGAGCTAGCTCGATCCAAGCGGATGACGTAATAAAGGTCAAAGGTCATTATGTCTGCTCTTTTGGCGGGAATTTTGACATCATGGAGTGGACTGATCAGCTTAAGCCTGGTGAAGAACGCTATGACTACAGACAACAACATGGCCATACAATAGGCAGTGCTAACTTAGACCTGGTCCACTCTTGGATTTAATTAACAAGCCAGCTGTGTTGTACATTCTTATTATCTGATAATCATTCAAGCTTGAAACACTAAATTAGTGCTGCTCTATTTTGATCACTGCCGCCAGTGAACACCTGTTTTCAGTTTTATGACAAGTTGAAACATATCCTTGTTCAACTATGTCCAAAACAATAATCATGTTATTACATACACAAATTAAAAACAAACTCCCAGACACCTTTAACTATATCATCAAACTCTAGACAAAATTTTCTATTTTTATGTCATCTTTGAAACATGGTGGTAGGAGTGTGATTATCAGAGAGTCAGGCCTGTCAACTCTCAAGGTTTCACCTTGAGACTCAAGATTTTGAGCCCATACTCAAGGTCTCAAGGGACATATCAACATTCCTCAAGGGAAAGTGGCAATGACCACTGCTTTTTCAGATTGACTGCTTTTTTTTGTGAGCTAGCTATCTCATCTTGCTTTGTAATTTACATGTTGCATGCATTAGCTAATAGGTTAGTGCATGACACCTAAATTTGTGCCAGCTACCTATTAGCTAGCTTCTCTGTCTAGCTGAGGAGTTGCAGTCTTGCAGCTATGGCTGAGAGATCTGATGTTGGTGAACTGTCTGGTGGTGATGATCTGGGTAAACCTTCACCAAAGAGAGCAAAGTATAAGTACAGTATTCAAAGGATTGGGAATCAAAGTGACCATCTATTCCCCATTACATTCCACATTATTTCAACAGCACACCTCCAGGTTTTCACTATGAAATCAAGGTTTTTTTTCACTGACCTCAATATTTTTTACCAAGTTAGGCTGGCAGGCCTGGAGAGTGTGACACTCTTGACCACAGATCTAGTTGACCTGCACCCCATACTCAAAATCATCTTCCTCCGCCCATGAACTAACAGGCCAGGAATTGAAGTAGCTAGCTCTATCTATTAATAATATAGTTTGTGTGTCACGTGAGGCAGGAGACCTGCGCATGCTTGTTGTGTATGTGAACTTTTGAGTATCCTGTGTGCAGATTAGACTTTGTATATACCACAAATATTGATCTAATGTTCATATAGCTATAGTCTTTTCCCATGATTTCATAACTGAACTCTAGACGCCAGCAAGTTATTAACCCAGCCGAGTTATATTAATAGACAGTGTATAGTTATATTGTTATATACAGTAGAGAGATTCAGAATTATAATCATTTTGAGTAGTATTAAAAGTTGTTGCATGCAAAGCTATAGTTAGAAATAACTATACAACACTTACTGTGTACTTTAATTGAGTATAATAATATTATATAATATAATCTCTAGTTACAATTTTATTCAATTTACTTAATATTCTATGCATTTGGTTCAGCCTTTGAAGTGGCATACTTGGCCAAGGTTGCATCCCACTTAAAGAACACACCACCTAGCAACATCACTATTATTAAGATAACATTGACAGCCGAAAGAATGAAACTGAATGCCTGCAAATGGAATAAAATGTGTATAAAGTCTATCGAGAATGAGCTCAGATAGACTTCAAGGGGAGACTTACTGCAGCAGCTTGGCTAGACCTAATAAGATCTTCTAAGGCAGAGGCATAAAAATCATAAGAATCAAAATCATAAGAATCATAAAAATCATGACGATGCTTCCAGTCATTGAGAGGGGCAACAAGTGCCACAGCTCCAGTACATAGTACAATAACTATAGCTCCATGCACACAACAATCCTGGAAGAGAGGAGAGGGTGGTAGATAATTATTGCCATCACAAGCATATCTACATTATTATAATTCTGGGTCGGTCCTGCTATTATAACTTCAATAATGGTGTTTGATCCAGACTTGCTCCTTTTTATATTATGCAAAGCAAAGATCTTGGGCAATTTTTAAAAAGCCCCCCCCCCCCCCCCCCATAGTTTTGTTTGAAGCAATAAGCAGGTATCATTGGTTTAAGCAACTCTAAATTAAACCTTTAATATGGTTAAATGGTTAGGTAAAAATTTGCAAGCAGTTTTAAATATCTCAAATTTAGTCTACAAACACTTAGCTAGCTATGGCTCCCCTACTCTACAGCCAGGGGTATATATGGACACTGCTTTATAAAGATTTTGAAGTGGTAAGGCCATGGTCTGACTTCTTCCTCCGGTCTGCTCTAGATATAGCATTTCTCCCACAAGGAAATAAGTACCCTAATAATAACATGCTTAAGGTAATAACCATAATCAGGACTATACTTTTGAAAAGAAGGCAATTGCATACTATGTATTAGAGTCTAAGGTAAAACACCAACAGACACCTCATTCATGTTACACAGTGTGATGAGATAATATAACTTCATAATATTAAAATGTGACATGAATAACAGCATCCCTTTCAAGTTGACCACACATTCCTTACCAAAATGATGACTACAAAGATATGTCTGTTTATTATCTTGACATTAATGAATTGTTGAAGGATTACGATTATCTCATAAAGTATGGTGACAATCCCTAAGAAAATGAGCAAGCCTGCAGCTTTAGAGGTCTTATCTTTAGAAACATTGTCATCAAGCTGTTGTATGTAATAATTATTGACATTCTTCTCAGTAATTGCTGCAGTTATCAAGACAACCAGACCTATTACCTATTGAAGATAGAGTATGAAGTACAGTAAGGACAGCCATCAGCATGAATGTAATGTCATCAGGGATTCAATAGCTGAGGGTAGACCTTTACAAGTACAGGTGTAGCTAAAGTTTTATAATAACATACCTAACTCTAGGTGACTGTATAATTATAGTGCTAGGGATGCACTTTCTTTAACCCAACATTTAGATAGGTTTTTGAAAATGTATCCGACTATTCCAGTTACCACCTCATCTGTAGAACGCCATTTCTCTGCCCTCAAGTAAATCAAGGATTACTTACAAAACTCAATGACACAGGAGAGGTTGAATCATTGCATGCTTCTTTAGCTATATGCATTATACAACAACAAAAACAAACCAAAAACAAAAACAAAAAAAAAAAACAGACTCCATTGACATTGTCAAGGAGTTTGTGTCCAGGTGTGAAAGAACAAAGAACATTTTTGAACCTAGATAGTTTTCTAGATCAAGATGACCTTGCTAAACTACATAGTATATTCCAGTAAAATTGCATACTGCCACGACAGATATATAGCTAGTTATCTGTTCATGAAATTGATTTAATGAATAATAATCACAATGGCTAGATTGTGAGGGGAAATCCTGACCAGAAACAAGAATATTATTAATATTGGCCTAATGCTAATTCTGGTATAAGTATGTGACTCTGGGGTGTAATGTCCCAACCCCCTTCCCCCCCAAAGTTTTTAAGGTTCTTACTCCACTGAAGCCTGTAGCTAAAATTACACTCAAAGGGTTAGAATTACACATAGCAAACCTAAATTGTCACTCTTAACTTACAACAGCAGCAGCTCTGGAACAAATTTCCAGGATTCCTTGCCGTGTACTGACTATACCTATCCCAGGGCTTATAGCACTAACAGTAGGGGAAACTCTACTATATAATACCGTCGTATGATCACCTTCTCTCATTTTTAAGATGACCCACGAGGCCGGGTTGGCCAGGCTCAATCGAGCGGATCTGGGATCACGAGAGACTGCAGTGGTCTGGTACAAGTTACCGCAATATTAGATACCTGAAGAGCTCTTACGTGACCAATCTCTTGATAATTTCTTTGATCACATTAGGCTAGAGTGCATTATCACATACAGATTGTATACACATGCATGCATCTCTATTATTACACATGTATGTGGTATGTTCATCATTATTATTTCTACTGAGCATGCTCTATGTTACTCATGTTATTTGTTAGTCTATCCCAGTATGCACAATTATAAATCGTGTCATTTGTCAGAGTTAGAGATGTGTGTGAGAATAAGATTTTTCAGAAAAATATTAACAGTGCAGTGTAGTCACTAGATTGATAGCTAGCCAGCAGAGTCCCAACAATGTATATAGATAGCCAACCTTCATTTAGGCCAGAATTAACCTTAAGGTCTTGGATATTTTACCTCCATACATAAGAGCCAAAGGTAATTGGTGATACAGAAATAGAGTTGGCCACTAGGCAGTCAGAAAGGTATAATTTATCAACTAGCTGTTGAGGGGAGGGGGATATGAGCTATCAAAGTATTGGAAGTGGTAGAAATGTACACTATCTTCTGTGTTCTTTTTCGTGCACTTGAGTTCCACCGAAAATGTCACGAATGAGAGGAATGTGAAATGTGATTGATTAATTGAGTGTTTGTGTATTGTATTGGCCTACCAAAATTCTGGTATATAGATGTACACAAAAACTGCACGGAAGTCTCCAGGTCCTTCCCTTTCTAGTAGAGGGGTTGGCCCACAGACTAAGTGCATGCCCGTATTTGCAAACCCATCATGGTTATAGATATATTAAGTATATCTATAACTTTATTGTCATATATGACAATGATGTAAACAGTGTAATGGATACCATGTAGAGGACTGTAGGACATGCAAAATGTGTTTGGATAAACCAAAAATTAGTGCTGTGTAAAACCAAAGTGCATTCAAATGACAAAACCATGTAGTAGCAGTATCACTCAACAAGAAGTATGTTAACTAGCTACATGTAGCTAATAGCTAGCTATATGCCTAGCTTATGGATAATGATCAGTCTAACCATGATTGTATAAAGGCTATAATTACTTTGTTGTTGTTGTTGTTGTTGTTGTTGTTGTTGTTACTACTATTACTATTATGTGTGTAATCATGGGTACTTCTATGCGTAAATTTCCTTACAGTATTCTTATTGTATAATTATTATTGTTACAGATTTATATTATCTAGGTGTTAATATACTGATGGTGTTATTGCTATGTAATTTTTCTGCGTTGTATGTCCAGCTGGGCGCAGGGCTCCTCAGAACTAGACTTATATACTGTGTGTAGCTAGCTATATTATTCAGTTATATATATAGTTACAAATACTTTCTGATCAGTTTTATGATAGTGATTATAATATCTTAATGTGTGAGAATTTATCACAATTATGGTATAGAAAATCTTATATTAGGTATTATTACAGATGTAATACAAGGAATTTACACATAGAAGCAGCCATAAGCATGCTAATCATGTGCAATTTGTAACATTGTCACAAGCAGGGCGGCAAACAACATTTGAGAGGGGGAGTGGGGTGGAGAGGGTGGGGGCAACCCCCTCCCCACAGATTTTGCTTGCCTGGTTTGTGACAATGCATGTAATTATGCATGTAAACTATACTGATTATACTGATTCTGTAGAATTCTCCCTCAGTGGGAGCTGATGGTAACTGCTTATTTGAAGTCAACTGTATGGATCAGCTGATGATATTTTAGTGAGATTTGAAAACTTGAACATTTCCATGTTTTCACAAACCTTGACTGAAATTAACTCACCCGACTTGATTCTTGAAGTCTCACATTCACAGTATGTTATAACCAGGAGTATGGGTACTCGTGTGTAGTAATTATTGCAGCATAGCTACGTATTTTCAAGTTCCCTGTAAACGTCATCACCATCATCTATGTATGTTTTAAATAAACCCCTAGGACCATTATGTGAATTTTCTTATCTCAAGAATATCTGGAAGTTGATACTGCTACTGAAGATATGACTTTTGTTTAATGATGACTGTTACATCAACTTAAAATCTGGTGAAGTTTCATTGGTTAGACCAGTGCTAAAGTACTCTTACTGACTACAGAAATTTTCATTTGTACTTAATGTTGTTTGTGTGATATTACATTTTGCACAATTTTATCTGAAGCAGGCTATACAGCTTAGTTTTGCCAGGCTAGCTCTCTATAAATGTTGATGAACTGCACTGTATGCAGATGCTAGCTAGCTGAACTGGATCTGCACTACTTCCATTCTCTTGGATGGGGTAAAAAAAATTGAATCCCTATCTAATTTAGAAGAAATGCCTTAAGAATGTCAGTGCCATCCACTACCTTACATGGAGAAGTCTTTGGTGTCCCCCTCTCCTCCATTGATGAGCATAATTATTGATTATCAAAAGAACTTATAATTAATGGATATCTTATCATTTGTAATGTGGAGAAAGTGGCTGAACATGAAAACATGATGACACCATGCCAATTAATATAGGTACAGTGCCTGTGGACCTCAAATGTTGAGCTACTGCTTGCTCTCTCTTCATCATTATTCTTCATCAACAACTTTTAATTTAATCACAGCATAAATTTTCTCTGCCATCTAAGTTGCATGCTACTTTCTAATCCACACCTTTCCCCTTTAAGTGCTTCTGTTATGTTTTGCCTCCTCCCAAAATACATCAACTATCATAGGTTACTTCTTTTCATGCTGAAGTTAGTGTTGTGTGACTCTGCCCATATAGTCATCTGGACTAGCCTTGTCGATTCCCACATGCAATTATCAGTTGGGGTAAGTTTATACTATAGCTATATCACAGCCATCACTCTTGCATAGGCAGAGGAAGATGATCTTGAGTATGGGGGCAGGTCAACTAGATTTGTGGTCAAGAGTGTTGCACTCTGATAATCATATAGTATACTCAGTGCCATGTTATAATGTGAATTTCCCAAAAAAAAACAACAAACAAACATTTTGTCTATATACAAAGTTTGATGATAGTACGTAGCTAAAGGTGTCTGCTAGTTTATTAATATCCAATTTGTATGTAATAACACGATATTGTTTCAGATAAAATTGTTATGCAATTGATTCATTGATTTTAGAATGGGAGCACTGCCCACAACAAGTGCCCCCACTACCCCTATAGTTCCTCCACCTATGTCATGAGAAGTATTTCACATAGATAGCTTAGCTACTGCTCATAATGTTGCATAGCTGTTTATATAAAATACCTATCAAAGTATTTATATAAATACTTTGCTAAATCTAGTCATTGACCCAATACTCTCTGGTTTACATGTTAGTGACAGAACAAGAGTGTGCTCCAGTCATTTCAGTATAGAATGCTCTGTAGATCCACCCCTAAAAGGAAGTTTGCTCCTGTCATGAATAACCTTCCAGATAGCATTATTAACCTCAATATTTTGTAGTTGCTGCATATCTAAATTTATTCTTCACACATTACCAAAATTAATCTCAAGGAACCAAATTGTCAACACTCCTACTGTGAAATAATTCATACTCTAACAGATATATAGCTATAATATTGGGAAAAAATTAAATTTACAGAAAAAATAGTACTGATCTATGGACATTTACTCAGCTGGAGCACTGGATTCAGCCTCTGAAGTGGCATATTTGGCCAAGGTTGTATCCCACTTAAAGACCACACCACCTAACAACATCACTATTATCAAGGCAACATCAACAGCCAAAAGAATGAAGCTGAATGCCTGCAAATGAAATAGATAAAGTCAGAGCTGAGCTCAGCTTGACTTCAAGGGGAGACTTACTGAAGCGGCTTGGCTAGACCTAATAACATCTTGTATGGGAGAGGTAAAAACATCATTAGATCCAAAAATATCCTTAAGGTCATTCCAGTCATTAACATAAGCAGCAAGTGCAACGGCTCCTGCAAACAGTCCAAGTACTAGAACTCCATGCACACAGCAATCCTGAAAAAGAGAATCAAAAATTTTTTTTTTGTTGGGGGAGAGGGGGTTTGTTTGTTAGCAATCTTCCACCCCACAAGTTTTATATCTATTTAAGAAACTCAGCAATTCTGCTCCATACATATACATATAATTATGTATATCACTAGAGGAGTTGCATGTTCTGCATGCCAGCAGCATCTTTTAAATATACCTTACCACAATGACGAAGATAGAAATCTGCCTGTTGATTATCTTGACATTGATAAATCGCTGAAGGATTATAACTGCCTCATAAAGCATGACAATAAGTGCTAAGAAAATAAGCCAACCAGCAGCTGCAGAGGTCCCACTCCTAGGAACATTTTGTGAAATTTGATCTTCAGCTCTGTCAAGATCTTTTATAATTCTATCATTGACACTACTCTCAGTAGCTGCTCCAGCTATCAGGAGTATCAGCCCTAATACCTGAGAGAGAGAGAGAGAGAGAGAGAGAGAGAGAGAGAGAGAGAGAGAGAGAGAGAGAGAGAGAGAGAGAGAGAGAGAGAGAGAGAGAGAGAGAGAGAGAGAGAGAGAGAGAGAGAGAGATCATCAGGAATTTGTTGTTATAGCTGAAGCCTCAAGCAAAAATTTATACTCAACTCTAGATGGATAATTTTAACTTCACTAATATGTGGCTATCTATAGTGCAGAATAGTTTACCAGTAGCTAGCTATTTACTACAGTAGTTATATAGCTAGTGGGTTACTGGCTTTTATTGAGCAGTAGCTAGCAAGACTTTTAACCTAACACTAAATCAGGACCTTAAAATCCTTATCCCTCACACCATAACTACTTCACCACTAGCTATCACTCTTAGCTAATTATGAAAATGCAGTCACCCTTCTTGCAACTTACAACAGCAGCAACTCTGAGAGAAATTTCCAGGATTCCTTGCCAGGTTTTAGCTACTCCTATCCCTGGACTAATAAATGTGTCGACAGAAGAAACTTTATTGCCTTCACCTTCACTCATTTTAACCAACAGACACTAGTAGCTGAAGTAATTAAATCGTAGAAGAATGTTTAGTGGCCAGATATTATCTCTATTAACGTATAAGGGTGTGGTGAGTGTGGGTGGGTACGTGTGCATGCTCATTGCTCAGATATTATCAGTCAGATCATGCTATTTAATTAAGCGAATGCCAAGGAGAAAAATTTTTAAATGTACCTAGAAAAGTCTGAAGCCATTGGCCGCTGAGATTAGAAGGTGAATTATAGATTTACTTATTATGCTTCGATGACTTTTTTTTTTCTGAATGTTTCTAGATAATGCCACTCAAATCCAACAATCCCAGTCGTGTTGTGGTCCACCCAATTGTACTACTGAGTGTGGTGGACCATTTTAACAGACTGAGTAGGATAGGAAATCAACGTAGGGTCGTTGGTGTACTGCTGGGGTCCTGGAGGAAGGGGAATGTTGTTGACATAGCAACAAGTTTTGCATGTGGGTCAATGAATATTGTTAATATGAGGTGTTGTGACAGTGTATCTCTGATACTGTAGTTGCTATGCATGCCTTTCAAGATCAGATACCTATGAACTGGTTCATAATGTTAGAGCACCACTTGTTTTAGCAGTATGATCTGTAAAAATTATAGTCATAACTCTGTTGATAGAGCACCTGTTTTTCTCCATAATCCCCTCTCAGTAGTGTTGATACCTCATTAGGTGTAGGGACTGGTCTGGTAGGTTTTCATTAGTCGCTGGTTAGGCCTACACTTGTAGGGCTTAATCAATTTGGTAGGATCAACTATTGCTCATATTCCATCCTTCTTCCTGTACATGAGGACATGACAAAACAAACTAATGTAAACATGGACAGAGTGTAAATGATACATTTTGTGAGTTGGACATATAGCGAGCTTGGTAAAAGTACTCACATTTTGCCTTTGAAGAGTATTAGTTTCCAAGGGGAGGGGAAAAGAGGAGAGGAGAGGAGAGGGGAGGGAGGGGAGGGGAAAAGAGGAGAACATTCAGGACTGATTACAGAGCAAACAAATTGACTAAAATGACACTCAGGGTTTCAGTCAGATTTTAGTTTATGCATATAGTATGGCCCCCCTTACAGTATTAATGGAACCCTGAACTTCCCACCCCACCACCACCCACCTTGTACACCTTACCATGTAGTTGACTTACCCAGTGTTTTTCTCTATTTCCAGTACCTTTTGATGAAGATGAGAGAGATAGGACAGTTTGGTTTCTTGATCATGACTACCTTGAAAACATGTCAGCTATGTTCAAGAAAGTCAATTGTAAGTGGACTTAGTTTAATGGCCTCTACCGGTGTGTGTCCTCTGGGCCTCCTATGGCTGCCCCCCTCATTGAAAATGGGCACCCAATATCTGAGCATGGATTTGCAACATCAACTATTGTTTATAGAATCCTAAGTGAATTGCCATGGGTAATTAATTCTGTAATGCAATGTGTACTATCTCCTCTAGTATCCTGAGTGTGCTATGTGTTATATTCTGAGTGTGCTGTGTGCTAGTATCCTAAGTGTACTGTGACTATCTCTTCTAGTATCCTGAGTGTGCTGTGTACTATCTCCTCTAGTATCCTGAGTTATTTTTGGATTGTTGTTTGTATTAGAAGCTGGGAAGGAGCTAGTCTCTAGGGACATGTAATTATTATCAAGGTTTATTCCCAGTCCACTTTAAGATGGGTGGAACAGTATGATGAGATCAATTTCTTGTCAGGGCTGCTGGCCAGTGCCCTCAGAAAAAACTATAATCATTAAAATATTATACTGGTCACTAATACATTGTCACTAATACATTGTCACTAATACATTGTCACTAATACATTGTCACTAATACATTGTCACTAATACATTGTCACTAATACATTGTCGCTAATACATTGTCACTAATACATTGTCACTAATACATTGGTAGCTTCACATGTACTTAGTCACCTCATTGTTTATTATATGGACACTGACATGTATTACCAGAATATAGCTCTGATCCATGAGACTATATAGTAACCTTACAGGCAACATTGTGTAGTTTATTTTCCAAACCAATAATTAATGTCTATTATCTTAATATCCAAAGAATCTAAATCTAGATAATCAAGAAATTCCAAATGCTTAATTAGATGTGAGCTGATATAGATAGCATGTTTAGTGTGTGTTTCTAATGATACAAGAAGACCTGAATATTGGAATTCATGTCTATACTAACACTCAATTATACATTACCTGACTGCAAACATTATAGAAATTATTATGACTTCAGTTTAACCTCTTCCTGAAAAATACCCTGTAGCCTTTGATATTCAAATTGACACTTGATTAAATTCCTGGCATAAAACTCTGTCAGTGGCTCATATTGCATCAGTATAATATTAGTCATTTTGCTGATACTGGTTAGCTATAAGTTTACTCAGTTTACTCAAAGGCCAACAAAATCCTGAAATAAAAGAAAGATTTGGACAAAATCTTTAACTATTGTATCCTTGTGGAGAGAGTGAGGGATGGGGTGGGTGAGGGGTGAGGTGGGTGAGGGATGGGGTGGATGAGGGATGGGGTGGGTGAGGGGTGAGGTGGGTGAGGGATGGGATGGGTGAGAGGGTGGAGGTTCATTAAGGAGGTCTCCAGGAATATTTTTTTTGATGTGTATTTATTTTCTCTATTTAAGCTCGTGAACATATAGTTGGCTGGTATCACACTGGCCCCAAATTGAACCCTAATGACATAGCAGTACATCAACTGATAGGGAAATTCTGCACCAATCCAGTGAGTTGATGAGTAAGTTAAATAATGACTGGAATTAGGTGTTTCTGGGGTTTCCTGTTTTAGCCCTTAGAATGTTACCCTAAGGCTTGCTATTTAGTTTAGGGGTACTAGGCAGGCACACTACCTCATGTATAAGGTTTGTGAGATGTATTAATAGTTGCATGTGCTGGGTTGTAGCTTAGTTAGAGCATGACTTCATGGAATACACAGATGATCCTGTCACAGCAACTGCAGTTTATAGCCAGCTGATTGAGCTGACAATTCAGGAACTATAGCAGCTCGGCTAGTACATAGGCATTTTAGTTAATGATGCTAGTTTTGAAATTTTCTGATTCAGTGTGTATGTCAGCTGCATTTCAGCTATGTTCTTTGACAGAGGGAAGACTTCATAGGCATGCTGTATAATTTTATGACCTTGTTCTCAGACTTCTCTCCCTTGAATTAAACTGAGCTTCTGGAGGAGCCTAACTCACGTGATCATTATTGTAGCATAGAGTAGTGATGATCATGGGAAAGGGGTTTTTGCACTTTGCCATTGGGGGAGTAAATCACTGTAGTTGTAGTACTACAACAAATTATGTTAGTGGCTAGTCATGAATAGTAGTTTTACTCCAAGTGGATCCAACTGTGAGGGGGAGGATCCCTCTCTGTTTACTTTTTATCTGACCCTGTGGTCCTATGTGTGTACTCAAGTTTCCTAATATCAGAAGCCATCACAGACTATACCCTTGATGCATGATAACCATATACAACACAGCAAGTTTTATACATAGAATTATGCTTGATTCATAAATATAGTGAAAAAGAACATTAGGAACTTACTTTGGCACTGTATATAAGCAGCCCTTTCCTCCCATAGTTGGGAACACATGGAGTAAGCTACACTTTGGTGTAGTGGTACCATTGAACAGGATGCTATAAGAGCTACTAAAATTCAAATTGGTGGCAATCTATACCACAGTCTCTGAGTTAAAAAAAGTGCATTTGCTAGCTCAGGCTCACCACATTGATGTTCTGCTATGCCAGACATGCAAAATGGAGCCAAGATACAAGGCCAGAAACCTTACTTTTGCTGAGTATTGGCTGTGCAGTTTTGTGTAATGATGCTCTTTGGTCTAATACTTACACCAGAAATACTGAATATTGTGTATTTTTGTCTTGTAAGTCCTGGAAGCCCACTGATTGTTCATTCTCTATGGTATTTTAGATTCTGGTAATAGTAGATGCAAAACCAAAGGCTCTTGGATTACCAACTGATGCTTATTATGCAGTGGAAGAAGTTCATGATGTAAGAAGTTAAAGTGTATGTGGGGAGGTGGGGGTGTGTGTGGGGAGGTGTGTGGGGGTGGGTGGTTGTGTTTAGGGTTTACTGTACATTTCCACAGGATGGGACTCCAACAACAAGGACATTTGAGCATGTTGCAAGTGAAATAGGAGCAGAGGAGGCAGAGGAAGTGGGTGTGGAGCACCTGTTACGGTGAGTGGAGGTTGGGAATTCTAACAGATCATTCTTCCCTCCACATCCTTAATGTAATCAGTCTTTTTCCTAGGAAAGATATTTGTATTGTGGCGTTTCTGACAGATATTTTAATGATTCTTGGAGAACTGTTATAGCAGGAATGTATTTGGGGTTGGTCCCCCCAGTGGCGGGGGACTTTGGGGGCTGAAGCCCCCCCTCCCCTCCAAGTTAGTTAATGATATTCATAAATATCATTTGTACATTCCTTAGTGTCTGTGTATTATACTGTACTGATGATACTGTGAGAGCTAGTCATAAAAATGATGTAACATACTTTTAGCAATTAACGTGTTCATTGACACTGTACCACTGTACCATGAATGTTTAGCAGGGGTGTAGGCAAGGGGGGTTGGGGAGCTTAAGCCCCTCCAGATTTTAAAAATATCTTAATTCTTATTTTTTAACTGTATATGATGTGCATTGTAGTGGTTTGGTAAACAGTATTTAACCATGACAGTAGTGGTTAACAGGTAAGCATGGTAACATTGTAATAGCTGCTTAGAATTGACTTGTGGCCTAATTGCTAGTAGCTAGTACCATGTTTGTGAATCTCTAAGTTAGTGATTTAGCACTCCTTTAAAGTGAGATGAATCATCCAATGAATTTAAGGCCAGCTATCAGCCTGAATTGGCCAGCAGTCAGCCTGAGGTTTTTCGATCAAAAATATAATTTTACTAGCTTGAAAGTGATGTTGAAGATGTTTCAGTATAGAAGCTACTATCTTCAAATGAAATAGAGCCTAGCCTATTCTTGTGTACATATAAAAATATTAAATATTACTCTAATTTGCTTTCTTACACATCTTGGATTTTAAAGGAAATTTTTGCTCTTCGTGCAGGAGGGGGCATATCCCCCTCCCGCACCCTCCCCCTTGAGCCGAATTACAGCTCTTTTGTCTTTATCTTATTAGTCCTCCCAGTCCTAAAAAGTTGTCTACATCCCTGCTTAGTGCCAAGCTTCATCAATAGGACTTGTGTTCCTTAACTAGCATGCTGCTGCAGTTGTAGCATATCTAGCCATACCATATAAACCTTAACTGTTTTTAACTGTTTTTTTTTTATGTGCAATAATTATTATTCTCTTTATAATCACAATATCATCAGATTGTAGCTACTCATTTTTAGTATCCTGGCTGGGGGGGGAGTGCAGTTAGCCCCCCCCCTTCCAAAATTCTGGATCCGCCCCCCCCCCCCCCCCCCCCCCCACACACACACACTCACACCAGTTGCCCATACCCATAGCAGGGCTAGTTTTGGTTCTCTCCTATGTAAACAAAATGCCTGTAGAGTTTAATTTGTTTATTTTTCATCAAGATAGAAACTTGTAATGTTAAATTGTGACAGTAAACACAGTTGCCTTGACTACACTGAATATAATAGTATTTAAGGTGGGATATAATATTCAGTTTGTGGTGATAAGTAGAGACTGTTATGTGAATATAATGTGTGAATAATTGGCAAGCTATCAGGGTTTAGAGTTATGGTAAAATATTCTATGGGTACATTACATGGTTACTGTGGTGACAAACTATGAGAAGTGGCACTTTGAAATACCTTATAGTTACCATTAAAAGGTTTCTTGAATTCTTAGTTGCAAATTATGTAAATATATTATTATTATTATGGAGAGGAGCAAAATAGCATATTTCTGGAAAGCTTAGAGCATGAGGAATCTGAAAATCAATTTTCACAGATGCCTGCATGGCCATCAATTTTCAATTTCAAAATGGATTATTTTCAATGTTACAGTCTTCCTCATTTGTGCATTCACCATCTGTATTGCAACAAAGTTCTATTTTACAAGACATGAAAGCCTTGCTCTTGATTCACCACTACTCATGATGTGATAGGAACCGAATAAGGAGCAACATTAGGTTAAGCACATGCACTAGAGCTTAAAAGAACAAAAAACAAGCTTACAGAGGAGAGTAGTCTGAACTGTCAATAGAGAGATGTCAGTTAAACTGTGGTCGATCATTAGGTTTAAACATGCGGTGCACATTCAAGCATGAATGTATGTGGGTATATATACAGGCAAGACTTTGAAGATTTAATACTACTAATGAACAAAGGAAAATACCATCACTTCTGAATCATAAATAGAGATAAAAAGAAGAATGTCAGTTTGGTCTAAGGCAGAGGTGGGCAATTAATTTTTACAAGGTGCCACATGAGAAACCTGAGTTTAATTTTCCCTGTTATAAAAAGCATTATGTATATTTTTGATTAGTTGCTACTAGGCGGTGCATCACTATGTAAATAAAAAACCGAAATCTTTTCAAGATAAAAGCAACACAGCTGTATTGTGTGCACACCATAAATGGAGGCCTATGTTTCAATTTATGTTCTAATTTACCTGACCTCAGGTGGGCCAGGCAGGTACAGCCTACCAGCTGGATAATGTCCAGGTCTGGTCTAGCAAAGAACAAAGAAATTTTAAATGGACTTTCTATGTCAGACAAAAAATTGAGATATATCTTTTTATTTTTTATCGGCTGCCTTTTTGAAATTGACAGCTGTGCAGGCATCTGTGAAAATTTAAACATTGATTTTCATATTCCTGGTGCTCTAAGCTTTTCAAAAACATGCTGGTTTGCTAATCTTCATAAATTTTGAAGACAAGTACACAGTGAACCTGACTATATCTGACAGAGCTTCACTTGTTAACATTAATAGAAGTTCACCCTCTCAAATGAGGCCATCCCTCTAATCAGGACACTGTAGCAAGTTCTCTTACTAGCTATATAACTTTTTATATCAGACAACAACAGCTACTACAAAAACATGGCAGAGAGTCTTATATCTAGTGTGTATGCATCACTTACACCTAGCTTAACTATTCACACATAAGAGTTCAATGAGTCCTGAAATGTTTAGGTTCCAATGTGTTAATGGCCTGCATGCTTGATGTTTTGATCATGGTGGTGTGTACCACCACAACACTTTAATTTATCCCAAGGTGACTGGAATAAAGAGACTTTCCATATAGAATACTAGGAAGAGAGTACTCTTCTCTAATGTAGAAGGCATCTGGTAAAAACACCACACCTTATCAATTTGGATTATTAATTAGGGGGTTGAAATAGAGGGATTCCACTGTATATATACAGAAGTTTTTCTTCAGGTTGGAATAGATAGGTTCCACTGTATACAGATGTTTGTCCTCATTTCAGGGGGTTGGAATAGAGCATATACAAGGTGTTAGGGGGGTTGGAATAGAATGTTTCATTATACTAACTCAATGATACAGGGACATACAAGATAAAACAGTTGGTACTCTATCTCAACGTATTGGGAGCCAGCTTCAATCTTTACATGGACTCCAAACCCACTTGGTGGGAATTCGAGATTATCTCCAGAAAGTCACAAAAGAAAAACTCCCCATTAATCACCAAATCCTCTATCAACTTCAAGACGTCTTTAATCTGTTACCCAACCTCAGTATTGAAGAATTCACACGATCATTTGCAGTCAAGACCAACGACCAGTTATTGGTGGTGTATGTAGCATCTTTGGTTAGATCTGTTATTGCTCTTGATAATTTAATTGGGAACAAACTAACCATCAGTGAAGCAGAAAAGAAAGAAGTTGAGAAGAAGAAGGAGGAGCAGAAGGTAAAGAAAGCTGAAGGGGAGGACCCCAAGGGTACAAAGGGGAAAGAATCGGACACCAATAAGGAAGGAGAGGGAGAAAAAGACAAAGAGAAATGATTATGTTAACATAATAATAATAATAATAATAATAATAATAATAATAATAATAATAACAACAACAACAACGACGACGACAACAACAACTTTTATTTTTGCGCGCGACTGAAAATGATGCACATGCTCACTCAGGCATCCACGTGTCCTAATCAATAGCATCATCATGGAAGACTTTCTCGACACTTATTTGGGAAGTGCTGAGAGCTACTTGAACCCTACAGAAGAGCTAAAAGCTAGGAGTCTAGCTGGACTGAAAACATTCTTCGGTTTCTACAAGAAAGTCGCAAAAGATTTGGAAGAGTTTGAGACTAGACCAGGATGCAGGCATATCAGCACAGGCCCCCTCCCAGAGCTCTACACAGAAGGACTGGACAATGATCAAATATGGGAGCAGATACAGCTTGTTAATCAACCTGTTATTAAGGGACTTAAGAGTGTTGTTGCAAACATTGCTGCAAAGGTAGACAGAGGAGAATTTACTTTGCAAACAAATTCAGACTCTTCTGGTGGAAATATCAAAGTTTCTAATAATGAAGAACTTGATGATCAAAGGCAGAATTCTCTGAATGAGGAAGTAGATGATGAAATAAGTTGTGATTTTGGGGTTTCGGATGAGGAGTGTTTGGAGAGAAGACCTGATTTGGTAAAGATTAGTGCTGGAAGAAAATCTGTAGTGGATGACAAGTTTTTCAGATTATCAGAAATGGAAAAGTTCCTTGAAATGGTGGAAAAAGAAGAAGCAGGTTTGTTTATAGTATATTCAGAACAATCATCACTATTAAATGGACTGGTCAGGTTACTTTCCTTTGAGATTGGTATTAAAATATAGAGATGTATGGATTATAATGCTGGAATGAAGGGAGAGGTAGAGAGTTGATGGCCCCAGAATATACCACACCCTTTGGTACGGTATGAGTTACCTTATACCTATAAAGTGGCCTTGAAATTAGTACAATCATCTTTGTAACACTATCATTGAGTACCGTATTTGCTGAAATTTTCGTCATTGTTTTAATTTCGGATGTCACTTATTACGAAATTTAAAAAGTTGAATAATTGGAGATGCACAGTGTAGCATGCTGGGCTTGCTAGGCTCTTTCGAAATTAAAACAACATGAAAATTTGAAAAATGAATTATTAAATAAATGAAAATTTCAGGATATACGGTAACAGTGTGTATTGTTGAGTAATACTATTTAAAAAATATTATAGAACCAGATAGATCTGAATCTGACGAAGATGTTAACTACTTTGAAGATGCTCCTTCTCTTTCTGATGGAGAGGAACAGTCTAGAGACAGAGATTTGCAGTACGAAGATTTCTTTGATCCCCCTGAGGATGAGGTGGCAGTGAGGACACGTAAAAGTAGAAACAAGAGTCACACCAAAACTGTGAGGTTTGAGGATGTGCAGAGAACCCGTGGTGATGGTGAGGATAGTGGTGAAGATAATGTCAATGAAGCAGCAAGCAATAGAGAGGAAGGAAAGGAAGATGAAGAGGAGAAAGAGGAGGAGGAAGAAGAAGAAGAAGAGGGGGAGGAAGATGAATTTAGTATGGAAGAAGACGAGATGGGGAAAGAGATGCAGAAAAGTTTGGATAGTGATGGAAATGAAAATGTGGACAATCTTTCAACTCACCAGAAGAAGCAACTCTTGGTAAGCTATGACTATGACAGGGCCTGGTTTGAGTGAGCATGTATTATGATGATGTTTTCAGAAATCCCTATGTTAAATTCTGTAGCTAAAGCAGAAAATAATGAGACTAGAGGAGCTCAACATAAGAGACAAAGGTTGGCAGATGAGTGGAGAGGTACTTGCTAAAAAGAGACCTATTAACAGGTAAAACATGTGTCCAGTTTAAAGTTTTATCTAAGGGAGAATGAGTTTGAGATATTTAAAGGAACAATCAGCCCTCGGGTGTCCCTATTTTAGTGAAATTGGACTAGCAGAGGTGTCCTGATTTTTAGGTGGGACATATTTTCTGTCCATATAATTATATATATAGGAGAGGGGGTGTGGTGGGCGGTGGGACTTAGTCATAAGGATTTAGCTAATATTTTTTATTTATTTCTTATTATTTGTAGTTTACTGGAAGAGGATCTATCCTTTGATCACATGAGCCGGCCGCCTCCAGTGGTCACTGAGGACACCACAAAGTCACTAGAAGACATCATTAAGCAAAGAATTACAGATGAGGTTAGTATAGGAAATAGCTAAAATCAAGAATCCAAGTTTATTAGCATTGACTTGCAGTTACTATATTTGATACTAATTATACAGAGATGTTCTTTTTTTCACCCCTCTCCCCCCTCCCCCTTCTGCAGGCGTGGGATGATGTTGTGAGGCGGTTCAAGCCGGTGGAGAAGCCGTATGATTACTCACGATCACGTCCTTTGGACCAGGAGAAAAGCAAGCTGAGTTTAGCTGAAATCTACGAACAAGAATACATCAAGCAAACACAAGTAAGAGTGAAGCTATCACGGATCAGAAGGTATCCTGACCCCTTTAATTGGAAGGAGGCTGAAGCAGATAGAGGCTGGCAACATTCTGTTATGCATGCTCACTTGCTGCAATTTACAAAGTGCTACCAAGTTTGCATTATTACAAAGGATGTCTATAATAAGACCATAATATCTATGTTGCTTGGCCCAAAGGGTCAAAATTTCCTACTATTATATGTCAACTCATGTGATAACCATGTGACTATTGTGCAATCGTTGTGGTAGCAAGTCCATGGTTAGCTGTGAAGGAGATTTTACAGTGCTTTATACATAACCCAAATTGGAAAGAGAAAGCAGCATTCTATAGTCACCCACTGTACTATTATTATGCCGTAAATCCAGTTATTTTCAAGACACTTTATTTTCACTGATCTCATAAAATCTTGTATTATGAAGCAATTCATGTTTTTTTTATTTTCGCTGGGCGGGGAGAGATTTCCGTTTTTGAATTTGTACATAAAGTTTTTTTTTATTTTCGCTTTCCTTTACCTACCAATATAGCGAAATTAAAGTGACAGTGACATTAACTGGATCTACGGTGGTTAAAATTTAAGTCTGTGATAATATTAATTTGTTTGTTCACCACCCAAATTTGTTTCATACCAAGCTGAATAATAGTTCTTGTGCATGGTGAGGACTGAGGTGTGTAGCATAATTAATTCGCACATTCTTCCTGACCTTCATATTACGTGTTTTAGGATGATGGTGAGCAGAAGGAGGACGAGAGGCATATTGAGATCAGAGAGATGATGGATAAGCTGTTTGTGAAACTGGATGCCTTGTCTAACTTCCATTTTACTCCTAAACCTGTAAGATTAGCTCATATTAAGACAATTCCTTCCTCCACCACTTCTGGTAAGGTGGGAGAAGCAAAATTCTACTGTTTTCTACATTAAATTCCATTGTAAACAAACTTTCCTGTTGTATTAATACTTTGCAGCCAAAACCTGAGGTTAAAATTGTGACAAACATCCCAGTTATACAGATGGAAGAAGTAGCTCCAGTGACCACAAGTGATGCCACTCTTCTGGCTCCAGAGGAGATACAAGCCAAGTCGAAAAGGCCCCAAGTGGGTCCAACCGAAAAAACATCAACTGATAGAAAAAGAGAAAGAAGACTCAAAAAGAAACAAAAAAGACTGAAAATGGCTGAGAAGAAGAAGAGAGATAGGATCGTTGCTAAATTGAATCCAGGCCTGGGGAACAAATACACCAGACAATCGTTGGAGAAGAGATTAAAGGCTAGAGAGGAGAGTGAGTTGGTGGACAAGAGCATTCGTAGCTCCTCGAGGTTTTTTGCCAGGCTTCAGGAAGAGGTCAAGGAACAAGTTAGGAGTAGCAAAGCTGCAGCAGAGAGAACTGCTTCAAAAAGGGGCAGGACATCAGTTCAGCAGTATAAATTATAGAAGAAACATTGTTATCTCACTCACTGTGGTCAGGCCAGTTGTCAGTTTTTGATAAATAGGTGATGACTCAGAACACTTAGTACATTTGTCATAGTTTACGCAAGTATGTATATGAAGGCTAATTTTATTGTAGTTGTCAACAGTCCTGATTCTGATGGGACAGTACTGATTTTTAGTTCATTTCCCACTTTTGAGTATGTTCACCACTACTTGAAGCTAGCTGACAATGATTTCTGTACAAACATAACAGAGAGTGCAAGAAAGCCACTGAAAAGACACATGCCAAAGATTACAGCCGTTCTCTTGTTGATAGGTGAAAATGGGCAAGTCATGGGTGTGGTCTTGGTGGGTGCGGTTTTCCTAGTGAACAAACATGCACATTATTCAATTAAGTTTTTGGTTTTGATGACCTGTACCAGATGGTATAATAGGGCGCGTATGTTTGAATCCTAAATGGAGCTGGTAGATAATCGTGTGGACGATGAGGAAAGCAGAAGTAATCCAGAATTTTCTAAACTTATAGACGTTATTTCTAGAACCTTCCACGAAGATGGAATACCAAAGTCTACCAGATTACAGCTTAAACAGGTAAGGCTCGTGACTAGCTACTAGTAAGACTGCCATACTCAACTGACATGGACCCAACCAGACCATATACTAATTATCACATTCAATTTGGACCCTACTACAGTGTAGCTAAATTGCCCCAAGACCATTCACGCAAGTATAGAAGTGGATTTATAATGATGTAATATGTATGTGGTTAGGGCTAGGGCTATGATAGTACTGTGCACTTCTACTTGTGCTCAGAGCCTATAAATTAAACAGCATTCCATCCCTTCTTTATTCAAGAGTGAATGAAGCTAGTTAATGAAACTAAGAGTTGTACTTTTGACTCAGACCATCAAGCCTACCTGAAATTTTCATTTCAAAGTTCATAAAATTTATTGAGCTGCTAACTAGCTAATGTTCTGGCATATCTTCCTCTGCATTTCTACTCCACTCAACTCTCATTGCTTCATTAACACTTGATTGTGTTAAAACTACACAAAGGACCACTGAAAATTTAAAAATAATGATAACATAATAGCAGTAACAGCTGCAAATATGGTTGAACCTTGACCTTTATTTATACTAGTGCAGTCTCAGGTTAGTGAACCCAAAGTTCATTTTCAAAGTTGGAGAACTTCAAACATTTCTAGCATACTACTATAATTTGATGTCTAAAATTTTTGTTTTCTGTGTCTAAAATTTTCATAGTAATGGAGACCCCATGAAAATTTTATTAACGGAAAAAATAACATCAACCATACACAAACCACACCCAGATAAAAACACTGCTGATCTCAACCCAATTAAGATCTTGTGGATGTTGTTAATTTATATATATCATGTCATTGATATTATAAAATAACTTATTTAACTCCTTCCCCCCCATAGGCTGAATTGAGGCTCCGTGATGCCAAACAGAGTTATTTGGAGCAACAACTCTTCATAGAGGAATTGGCAAAATCTCTTTCTTCTCAATCTCACAGAAAAACTGACTCAGCTAGATCACAAGATCTCTCCTATTATGACATAGTGGCAGCTGAACTTCAGCACTGTTTAAATATAGCCCCTGAGGTCACTCTGCTTGGGGTTCAATCAGATCATCTAAAGTCAGCAGGAGCAGGAACAGCGGAGAAAAGGGTTAATTCATTTGAATAATTAAAGGTTTAATGTCTAAGTGCATACTGTACTTTGAGAAATCCATAAAATACAGTGGAACCTCTCTATTCAGGACATCTTGTGAAACCTCTCTATTCAGGACGTCTTTGGACAAATTAAATGTCCTGATTATTAGATGGTGACCTCATTGGGGTGTGTGTGTGAATTTCTATTGTTGGAATAGTGGGCTTCCACTGTAAGGTGTCCTCACTCTATGGTGTTGGAATAGATGGGTTCCACTGTATACAGAGGTGTCCTCATTTCAAGTGGTTGGAATAGAGGGGTTCCACTGTATACAGAGGAGTCCTCATTTCAGGTGATTGAATAGAGGGGTTCCACTGTATACAGAGGTGTCCTCATTTCAGGTGATTGGAATAGAGGGGTTCCACTGTATACACATTTCAGGGGGTTGGAATAGAGGGGTTCCACTGCATACAGAGGTGTTCTCATTTCAGGGGGTTGGAATAGAGGAGTTCACTGTATACAGAGGTGTCCTCATTTCAGGGGGTTGGAATAGAGGAGTTCACTGTATACAGAGGTGTCCTCATTTCAGGGGGTTGGAATAGAGGAGTTCACTGTATACAGAGGTGTCCTCATTTCAGGTGGTTGGAATAGAGGGCTTCCATAGTAGTGTACACTTTGTTTATTCAATAACACTACATAAGGACACTATTAGTTAGTCTGCATTATTGAGCATAATTTTTATTTTCACTAGTATTTGAGCTGCTTCTATGTGTAAATTTCCTTACAGTATTCTTATTGTATATTATGGTATATTACAGTAATCTTATAATATACTGTAATGTTAACGAATTTAACGAAGAGTAGTAGATCGTTATCATTAAATTAGATTAGTACTAGTAATTCTGGCATCATTCACGTGTAGTACTGTACTAAACCATTAACTTTATTTACCGTTAACATGCCTATACTACCATTTTTTGGAAAATCGTTAAACATTATACCTGTTAACATTACCAGTTATACAGTATTACAGGTATAATTATTACAGATGTATATAGTAATAATATAATAGAAGCACCCAGTATTTGTGTTATGACCATAATTCAAGTTTTATATTTAGCCGCTATGTGGGATCATAATGCTTTATTTTCGAGTTCAAGGTTTGTTTCATTTTAACCACAAATTATACACATATACTTGAGTAAACTATGACAAATGCACTAAGTGTTCTGAGTCATCACCTATTTATCAAAAGCTGACCACAGTGAGTGAGATAACAATGTTTTTTTCTATAATTTATACTGCTGAACTGCCACTTCAGAGGCTGAATAAAATTAAGAGCCCATATCCACTCATTTCATACTATGGTAGGCGGGATTTATTAAATCTTGAACCTTGAAAAAATATTTCATGAAAATTTTATGCCTCGAAAATAAAATGCTGTATGGTAATACACTTAGTCAATGGTCAGCAATAATGAAAATAAATTGACAGCGAAATTATAACATTCATGGAAATTGTATACACTTTCTGATCCTGACCTAATGAGATAATGGTGTCCTGGAATTAACTGTGGGTAGTTCTAGATATTCCCATAACTTGAAATTGGATTTGCTACCCTTTAATCTGATGCAGGTACCTAAACAAGCAGTTCTAGATTCCTTGGAACATCGCTTGAAGGAGAAATGCTTCCGTGTAGCTCACTGGCACGCCCCTTATCAGGACACGCCTTCAAACTCTACCCTGCAGTTAGCAAAGATAGGACAACTCCCTCATCTTCTGAGTCAACAGAAAGAAGAGGCAGAGAGACTTGATTTGGAACTGAAGGAGAAAAAGAGAGTATATAGGCAGATGATGGTCAAAAAACTAAAGGTTACACGTGATCTCTTTACTAAACTTAAGACAGTTTCTGATTTAGATAGCATATGCCCAATTTATGGAAGAGTGTTTTATATCAGATCAGAAGAGTGTTTTATATCAATGGAACCCTTCTGTTTCAACCCCTGAAATGAGGATATCCTTGTATCATTAGTCTTGGGAATGATACCTCCCCTGCCTTTCTCAGAATACTACAAATAGGCACCCATATGGCAGAAGTTTTCATTTTTTATATCTGCTAATAATTCTCTTTGATCTTGGTCTTAAAAAGCTGCTCATTTAAAGAGCTTTCTGATGGTTCATACTTTCCAAGAAGTTAGCCCACCCACCTTCATTTACTACTTTGGACTATTACTCAACAGCAACACCACAATGTCTCAGCCACTTACAAATTTAACACCACTTAGACAAACCACAGGTACTTTATTTGAATAGAGGATTTGACATTTAGAGTCATAATATCTCCCCTCCAATGTTTTGTAAGCAAATTCTGACTATTCAGCAGGAAAAGAGCTTTCAGAAAATTCCAATTTTTTTCCAATGTGGTGTTGAGTAATAGGTGGGTGGGCTAACTTCGGCTAGGTTGTTAGAAAGTACTTAATATACCACCAGAAAACTCTTTAAATAAACAACATTTTGAGAAGAAAATAAGGACAAAGTATAGGATAATTATAAGCAGATATATAAAAAAGGAAAAAAACAGGAATAAACGGTTTATAGGCACCTTGTCTCATGGCGTTCCACAATTATGAGATACCACTCATGTACATAATAAAAGCTCTTACTGTTGTGTATATCTAGGTCCTCAGTGAGATCTGTGTGGATCTAAGGCATTCTCTGGAGCATTATAAATTAGTGCTGTCTGCCAAAGCCAACCAAACATCATTAGACTACCTCCATATCCAATGTGAAGCAATGATTGGAAAGCTAGAGTATGTTGTTAGTTTACCTTTAATACAGAAACTCCTTATAGTTGCACTCCATGAGAATTGTAAAATACACTTGGTCATTATGTCATTCCCCTTCCTTCCTATGATTAATGGAAGACTATGTAATACATTTCAGCTAAAGCTTTGTTGGAATTGCCTCTCTTTTGTGCTGTGATAGAAGTGTGATCCTAAAAAGAGAGGCCCATTGGCATTTATCTAGGTCAACTTGTCACTCTGATCCCATGAAGGAAGCACATGCAGGGGGGGGGCTTCATAGAGGAATTTGAGGGGAAAGGTGAAGATTCAGCGTACAAACTTGCATAAAAATTTTGCCGGGCTGTGCCCACAGTTATGTGACCACACCCACTTTGTTGTGGTGTTGAGACAGAAGGTTACATCATCACTTCCCTAAAAACGGAGCACTGTCACAAGAGCTATAGGGACATGTATTGGAACTCCAGAGACATGATTGATTGATAACTCTTAGCTACTCTGAAAGACATAAAAGAATCTTCTCTCAACCACTAGCTAGCACATGAACAGCTAATTTTTGAAGGCAGCTAGGCCCCTCCCACCCCCTCTATAAAGCCCTGCCCATGTACAATTAATTATGTGATCTCCTTTATAATTACACAGTGTCATGCACCATCAGCTCCTGAAGGGAATATGTGCAGATGGTAGATTGCAAGCACTGGGAGAGATAAGGTAGGTAGCCAGCCAGATCAAGTAATTACTCATAATTTTTGTATTTTTCCCAAGGTCAAATTTGCTAGCTACCCAGAAGCAGCTGACAGAGGATCTCTCCCAGACAAGGCATGTGTTATCTAGCTATGAGTCACTGGGAGAGGAGTTTGCAACATTGAATCAGCAATATAGGGAGGTCAAGGAAGAGATAGAGAATAAGCAATGGGCACTGACAGAACTTACCAAAACAAGTACATAGAAAGAGGAACAGCTTTCAATCCTAGTCAGCTAGCAAGAGACGTAATTATACAATAGATATACATTATAGTAATAACCTTTGTTCTTTTTTGTTTTGTTTTTGCTTGTTTGTGTTTTTTTTTTTTTTTTTTTTTTTTAATTTGATAATATGACTAGTTAGCTACAGTATGACCTCACTGTAACAGACACTAAGAAACTGGATAACATTTTAACTAACTACATTGCTAATGTTACTGAAATACAGCACTAAAGATAAAGGTATTTTAGAAGATAAAGGTATTTTTTTTAATTTTCATGTTATGGTGACTGCAGATAATTTTACCTAGTCACTAACATGCAATTCCAATGTGATTGAATGACCTTGGCTATAGAAACAGGTGTTTGGTGGGAACTGAAAATGTTGCAGTCGTTGCAAAGTTCTAAGGAAACACTATAAGAGTACCTTGATAGAGAAAGCTACATTATTGAGTGCTGGTGTGTGTGAATGTTAAAATTGGTAGGTAGCTAGGTTACCCTGTCACAGATACAATTCAATCTTCCCTCAAATTATTCAAAATGAACTATGAGACTCAACAATAAGACTCTTAGCTACAAGAAATGTTAGTTCTTAAAATTGATAGATTTGTATCATCTTCAGGTAGTTGATCTGAGAAAGAAGCTGTATTCAAAGAAAGAATAAGAATAATACTTGTGCTGTTATTATGTGGCTATAGGGTGTTATAGCTAGCTATCTATATATGTCAATAACTGACTAGCTACCAAAATCCTAGCTTTCTTCAGTGAATAAAGGTGTGACATCACTTTTAGTGGCTTGACTGATAAATAACCTTCTATGACAATAATTGCCAGGAAAAATTAACATAGACAGACTTTCTGCTGTTACTAAATGACTGATCTACATGTAGGGCTCCTCCATATACATGTAAACAGATTCAGATGACATCATTCAGATTACATCATTATCAATTGTACTAGCTAGATAATACCATTATTGCTGCTATGCATGGGCTGGCTATAGATACAGTAATCTGAATGATGTCATCTGAATCTGTTATAAGAAAAAAGTCACATATGGCTAGCTTTAGTGAAAGTACTCTATACTTTGGCTGGTTAGAGATTTAATACCTGTTCTGGTGGCAACCGGGTGACTGGGGGTCCGAAGCATGTTGTCAGAATGGGTGCCACAAGGGCATGCTGGTTTGTAAGAGGTAATCTTTGTCCATCGTAGATTAGGACTCGACCCAGCTGAGATGGAGTGAGGCCTGGCCAGGGTGGGTTCCCTGACCATATCTCCCATAGCAGAACACCAAGACTAAACACATCACTTTCCTATATGAACATGGTATAGACATAAAACATTCACTAATATGTGCATGTGTTCCTTACATTAGTAGCTAAAGTACATGCATTCACTCAGTCTGAGTTGTCCATAACTTCTCATAGTCCAGGTATGTAACTAAAGTACATGGAACCTCTATATATTCCAGACACCTTGGGAGAAATTAAACCATCCTGATTAAAGGGATGGCCTCATTTCAGGGTGTTAACATTAATACATAAACTGTTGGTTGGGACATATCTAGGTATTCTAGGTTGGAATTAAGGGATTTCACTGTATACATATTACAGAGGTGTCCTTATTTCAGGGAGTTAGAATAGAGGGGTTCCACTAATGTAGTCAGGTACATTTTTTGCCAGTCTGACTAATAATGAAGTTGTACTTTTAGTTCTAAATACAAAAGAAGTCTTGGAGATAATGCCTCACCCATTTTTACTGAATAGAACTTACAAATGATGTGATTCTGGTTAGCATAAGTTCTGGAGACATCCAGGAAATAAACAGCTTAAGTGCAGCACTACACACTCCTGGAAGCTGGGTGGATGGTGGCTGACAGCAAAATACATTGCACAGCTGTCAAATGAAAAGTATATCATTTAATGGAGAGACTAAGTGCCACCATTAGCTCTGCTCACACCAACACACGTTTAATTTTTGCAACAAAAATTATAATTATTCAGATTATATAATAATAAAAATATAATAAATTATATTAAATTATAATTATTCAGATAATATATAATAATAATGTTGTAACACAAGAAAAAGCAGCAATATTATGATGAAAGTTTGACACAAAAACAAATACACACAAAATCAAGAAGTTAAATGTTATGTTCACAAGTTAGTCAACTTCTTCAACAGTGGGACCAGTTCCAGGTCCTCCCTGTCCTTGACCATGAAGTTTAGCCATAATAGGGGAGCAGACTTTCTGTACCTCCTCCATCATGTGTTCGTATTCCTCTTTTTCTGCAAGCTGATTGCTCTCCAGCCATTTCAGGACTCTCTCGACCTCTTTCCCCACTGTATCCTTGTCACTGCTGTTCAATTTACTCTCAGCTTCCAGAGCAGCATTCTTTAAACTGAAGATGTAGTTTTCTAGTTTGTTTCTTGCTTCAATTCGAACTCTCTGGGCTTCATCTTCAGCTTTGAATTGTTCAGCTTCTGCCACCATTCTCTCAATATCGGCACGAGATAGCCTGCCACTATCGTTAGTTATCGTGATTTTGTTACTCTTTCCAGTGCTCTTGTCCATGGCAGTGACATTTAGAATCCCATTGGCATCCAGATCAAAAGTGACCTCAATTTGAGGGACACCTCTTGGAGCAGGCGGGATCCCACTCAACTGAAAATTACCCAAAAGATTATTGTCTTTAGTCATAACTCTCTCTCCCTCATAAACCTCTATGCTCACTCCAGGCTGGTTGTCCGAGTAAGTAGTGAAAGTTTTGGATGTACGATATGGGATCCTGGTGTTTCTCTCAATGAGCTTGGTCATCACACCTCCAGCTGTCTCAATTCCCAGGGAGAGTGGGGTTACATCAATCAGAAGCACGTCTTGCACAGCTTCATTCTTGTCTCCAGACAGAATGGCAGCTTGGACAGCCGCCCCATATGCCACGGCCTCGTCTGGGTTGATAGACTTGTTTAGGTCTTTC
Source organism: Diacarnus erythraeanus (assembly GCA_964016965.1). NCBI lineage: Eukaryota > Metazoa > Porifera > Demospongiae > Poecilosclerida > Podospongiidae > Diacarnus > Diacarnus erythraeanus. The sequence goes on along the minus strand of OZ024684.1, from coordinate 1,281,893 downwards.
CCATTAAAGAAATCTTGAAGGAGCTTTTGGACACGAGGAATCCGTGTGGAACCTCCAACCAGCACTACCTCATGGATCTGTCCCTTGTCCATCTTGGCATCCCTCAGGGCTTTTTCAACTGGTTCCAAGCAAGACCTGAAGAGGTCTATGCATAGCTCCTCAAAGCGGGCACGAGTGAGTTTGGAGTAGAAGTCAATTCCTTCATGCAGAGCATCAATCTCCACCGTAGCCTCTGTGCTGGAAGAGAGGATTCGCTTAGCCTTCTCACACGCCGTCCTCAGACGACGAAGAGCTCTGTGATTCTTACTGATGTCCTTGCGGTGTTTCCTCTTGAACTCGGCAATGAAAAAATCAACCATTCTGTTATCAAAATCTTCTCCTCCAAGATGGGTATCTCCAGCAGTTGACTTGACTTCAAACACTGAGCCTTCGGCGATGGTCAGAATTGAGACATCAAAAGTTCCTCCGCCAAGATCAAAAATGAGCACATTCTTATCTTCACTTGAAATATTCTTGTCTAGTCCATATGCAAGAGCAGCTGCTGTAGGTTCGTTGATGATCCTAAGCACATTAAGACCTGCAATACGTCCAGCATCTTTAGTTGCCTTTCTCTGAGAATCATTAAAGTAAGCAGGGACAGTAATCACAGCATCAGTTATACTCTCCCCCAAGTAGGCCTCTGCTGTCTCCTTCATCTTTGTCAATACCATGGAACTGATCTCTTCAGGAGTAAAGAGCTTGTCTTCACCTTTCACTGGGACTTTGATGTGTGGCTTGCCTCCCTTGTTTGTGACAGCAAAAGCCCAATGCTTCATGTCAGACTGCACAACTGTGTCATCATATCGACGTCCGATGAGTCGCTTGGCATCAAAGATACTTCCCTGTGGGTTACGAGCAACTTGCTGCTTAGCAGCGTCGCCGATAAGTCTCTCTGTGTCGGTGAATGCTACATGGCTAGGAGTGGTTCTGTTCCCCTGATCATTGGCAATGATCTCGACTTTTCCATGCTGAAATACTCCCACACAGGAATAAGTGGTCCCCAAATCAATTCCAATGGCTGGAGCTTTTCCTTTTCCCATTTTCTATGACGACAGCTTAGATATTCAGTGGTAGAAAATATAATAGTGTCTTCTTTTGGTGGTTTCTTTTTCCTTTGCTTCTCTCTCAGACTCTGTGTTCTCAAGAGTTTTCTTGCGGTGAGCTTGCGGACTGGAGATTTTATATCTTCCATGTCTTCTAGTTCTTTCCAGACAAATACTTAGCAAAATGCAGTCTAGAAGCTTCTACTCGCTTCACGAAAGTTCTAGCTATTACTCGCTTCGCGAAAGTTCTGGAAGAGTCTGTCAACTTGACCTTTGAACCTCGCTTTGAACTTTGTTATTATAGCTTTTGAAAGGCATGAGTACATAGAACCATTACATGCAGTTAATGCCAGATTATGAAAAAAGACTTATGAACATTCCTACTGCATTGTGGTTGAACTATGTCTTTTGTAAACTATTCATAAACTTTCTTGAGGTAAAGGATCATCACAACAGCTGACTACAATATCTGCAGCATGCATGTAATGCATAGACGACTGGTTATATTGAGCCACAAAAGTTAATTAGTGACTAGCATGTCCCATTAAACAAGGGCTCACTCACAATGCAGATAACTTACCTTGGCACTCCCTTTAGGAGAGAGGTAAACTGCATGTGATGATAGGATGCTATGTGCTACTCCTTGTACATGATGCAGATAAACAACAGCTAAAGGGAAATGTTAGAGTGTGTGCATTCATTTAAGAATTATATATTATAAAGTAGTGCAAACAGAGTACAAAGTTCATTCAAGGGTGTAGGAAATCCTCTGTTGGGGGGTAATCACCCCCTAATTCTGAGCTATAGCACCCCACACCTGTTAGATAACTCCTAGCTATAAGTATAACAAGCCAAAGGAGTTATTCAAGGTGTCAGTGGGTGAATTATAAAATGGGGTAGCAGTGGCTTATCCAGAAAATTCTTAATTTTTGCTTGCGAAAATGCTTGAATTTGTTGCCATGTGAGAATTTGTGGTTGCCATGCGAAAATGCTTGAATTTGTGGTTGCCATGCCCACTTATTTCCAATTATTAAGAAGTTTGTGACAGACTTAAATAACTTTACCATAGAAAATGAGTTTTCTTGTTGCTGATACCAATGTCTATCAAATTATGAATATCATTAAAATTAAGTGAGGGGGGGAATGTCACCTTATTTACCCCCCTGGATCAGCTCCTGGCTAGCTAAAAAGTTGGCATGGATGTTTTTCTGATCAGTTAATTAAACATCCCTAAATTCAAAATTTTGTCTCTAACCCTGTTTTAGGTTAAAACCTCTATTCCAACATAAGAGTTGAATTATCCAGAATGTCCTAAGTTAGATTAATAGATCTTATTACAAATGCATGACCTTTGCTTTCTCTCAGATTCAATATAATTTATACTTACCACTGGTAATATCACTGGCAATATTGATTGATTCAAGAGGAGAGAATTTCCTGCCATCCTCGTGCAGCATGGTGTAGAGGGAACCTGTTTGTAAAGGTTCTAGTGCAAGGAGCATGTCCTTTTGAAGTGGGCCTGAACACACTGCCATAAGCAGAACAATGTGAGAATGTCTCATTTCCCTGTACATGGTAAGATAACAAAGATTGGTATAGAATATGAGGGTACAAGCTTAGGTTCTAACTGCTGTGTGTGTGTAGACATAGCATCAATCAAGTTTTACTGACTTGAGATTGTCAATTTCCCTGAGATAATGTTCTACACACATCACGTGAGTTTTATCCCTCTTTTCATCTCTATAGTTCGTTTTATCGGGAATCTGTCTTAAGGTAATCATCACTCCATCTCTCCAGATTCCTCTGCTCCATAAACTCCCATCAATGCTTCTCCTCTGGCTATACTTGGGCACCTACAAAGTGTACAGTGGAACCCCTTTATTCCAATCCCCTGAAAAGAGGACACCTCTGTATACAGTGGAATTCTCTATTCAAATGAGGACACCTCTGCATACACTCTATTCAAATGAGGATACCTCTGCATACACTCTATTCCAATGAACACACCTATACACTAAAGACACTTGGATATGTCCCAAATAACAGCTTGTGTTAATGGAGCTCCTGAAATAAGGCCACTTCTCTAACCAGGACACTTTAATTTGTCCCTTATATAGGTGTCTGGAATAGAGAGGTTCCACAGTATAACTGTAGTAGACATTAGTAAGTTGATACAGTGTATATCATTAATCTTGTCACCTATGCAGGTTGGTAAGGATTGAACTTGGTGACCTCTTTATGTTCATAATGACATTAATAATGGCAATTTTTGATACCAAGCCAATTCAGCCAAATTGATATAAACCACTATATTGTATGACTTCCTGCATGGCTATAGCTACCATAATGAGTGTATAAGTGTATAGTGATGTAATATCCAGAATGTCATAGATAACAAGCCTTGCACTGTTATAATAGGTAGTTATTTCCACAAAATTACTCTAGCTATGCTGTTATCACATCATACCATCTTAAATTCATTTGGTAATACTTCAAGAGTGTGGTTAGTGCTTATAATGCTCTCCTTTGAGTCCTTTGATAGGTTGTTTCCTTGTTTGGGAAGATGGAGCTCTTTAAAGAGGGATGTTCTGAATGATAGCTATAGAGATAAAGTTCATTTTGTTGGTGTATAAACTATTATGGCTAGCTGTAATTTACCTTGTGATCTGCTTGAAGCCGGACTGAACAAGAGGATGAAAATAATCATAGTAATTATAGCTACTATTATAAATATTATTATATATAGAAACATTTGAATATCTCTAACCTAATAATATTAATAATACTAGTATTAGTTACGATAATAGCTAGTTTTATATCATCCATACAATCTTACAATATTCATTTATCATGTACACAAGTGATTCTTTCCTCCTTTTCTTTGCAATATCTTTTGTAGTCTCATCGTGGGATGTAGGCTCGTTTATATTCCCACCATACTGCACCAGATATTCTAGACAACGCCTCCGACAATGAGAATCATAGAAATGATAAGAAATAATATTCCATAGCCCTTTTATGCACAGGTAAGCTCCAGTGAAAGGATTATGAATTCCCTTTAAGTTGGAAAAACCAGGTACAGCACCACCTAAAGCAATTGCATGGCATGGTGTCACACGATCTTCAGTAGCCCTGGAAGATAGACGTATTCTAGTCTGGATTAACCATGACCAATTTTCTTACTGGTTAGGGTCAGCTCCTCTTCGCAGCAGTTCTTTTAGACACTTTTTGTGGCCATTCAGAGCAGCATGAAACAGGGCACTTCTGTTGTAGCAATCAGTGCTGTTGACTGATTCTCCCAGATCTTCAAGAGCAGCCAACATCTTCTCATACTGACCTTTATTGGCATACTTCACTACCATCGGAGTTGAAGGATCCTTCACTGACCATTCCTTTGAAAAATACTCGTCCATCACCAGAGATCAGAATAGCCAAGCTACTCTAAGCAACTCTCCAGTCTTGAGGTCTGAATAATTTGATTTTCCCGCTAGCTTTCAGGTACCAATCTGCTGATTGGTCAACGTTAGCAAAGTGTCTTGGAAACGTCGTGCATGCGTGCGCACACTTCAAACAAGGACTAGTTACGTAGAACTTAGAGATGTCCGTTATGAACAGTGATACTTTGGAAGAACTTCCACCATTGGAAGAACCAGAAAATGCAACATTTTTCAGTGCTCACCTACCATCTGTCACTGCATCAACTTTACAAGTGGCACCAGCCGTGATAATTCTACTGGTTTTCACTAGTCTGCTAATAACTCTTATTTCAAGCTTTAAAATATGTGCTTACTTAAGGAGAAAGAAATTAACTACGCAGGTACTAACTACTAATGCTCAACAAACAGCTCAAACAGTTGTTCATAGTAGTATGCCAAAAATGTGCAAAAAGAAAATTTATCTTACCTCTTATGAGAGAAACAGAGAGCAATTGACAAGCGTACACAATCCTTTCATAGATGAAGATTGTAAAGACCAAGAAAAATGGAGTGAAACTCCAATAGTAAATATGAAAGGAGAAAATAAAGTGGTTGATAGTAATGGTGAAAGTTCTTTGTCAATTAGTTCAAGTTCTATCAACTCTGGCAATTACACAGTACACTTGGCTAATTCAGATGACTTTATTATTGTCAACCCACGGCTAAAGCGTAAAATGGAAATTGAGGTGGAAGTACACCCTCCTGCAACAACAGCACTACAAATAGGAGAAGCACCATCTATCAAAGTTGAAGATATAAGTGCCAAATATTATGCTGAAGATGAACATTTGTACAATAGTGACATTCACACGCCTCTCTATGCATAAAACCTTCTACCTATGAAGAGTTTGTATATGTAGCCTCATTGTAAAGCAGTAACCATGTATTAATCATCATGTCACTTCACAGCATTGAAATTAATTCATTGCGCATGTGTAATACGTGTGGGTACAAAGTTCATAGATACAAAGCATGGCGAAAATCCCTGAAGTACGATTCACAAAAATCTTCATCAACAATGCTTGGCACAATTCAGTGAGCGGTAAGACCTTTCCCACCATCAACCCTGCAACTGGGAAGAAGATCTGTGACGTACAGGAGGGGGACAAGGCTGATGTAGATAAGGCAGTCAAAGCTGCCCGTGATGCCTTCAAGTTGGGCAGTCCATGGCGCACCATGAATGCCTCTGAACGTGGTCGACTCCTCTACAAATTATCAGACCTAATTGAAAGAGATCAAGAATATCTTGCATTATTGGAAACACTTGACAATGGAAAACCACTAGCAGAATCCAGTGATGAGGACTTACCAGAAGTGATTGCAACTTATCGTTATTTTGCAGGATGGGCAGACAAGATTCATGGGAAAACCATACCAATCGATGGTTCCTATGCTTGCTTCACACGTCATGAGCCAGTTGGTGTCTGTGGACAGATTATTCCATGGAATTATCCACTTTCAATGCAGGCTTGGAAACTTGCACCTGCTCTATGTGCTGGAAACACTATTGTCATGAAATTAGCAGAACAGACTCCCCTTACTGGCCTCTATATTGGTTCTCTCATCATTGAAGCAGGTTTCCCTCCTGGTGTAGTAAACATCATTCCTGGGTATGGTCCAACTGCAGGTGCTGCTATAACTTCTCATCCAGATGTCGATAAAGTAGCCTTCACCGGTTCCACTGAAGTTGGTCGTTTAATTCTCAAAGCTTCAGGTGCATCCAATATTAAGCGTGTGACACTTGAACTAGGAGGGAAAAGTCCAGTCATTGTGTTTGGGGATGCAGATTTGGAGTTGGCTGTGGAAGAATGTCATTTTGGACTCTTTGGGAATCAGGGTCAGTGCTGTTCTGCTTGTTCAAGGTGTTATGTAGAAGAATCTGTCTACGATGAGTTTGTAAAGAAGAGCGTGGAACGACTGCATGGTCGAAAACTTTGTGATCCATTTAACCCTGAATGTGACCAGGGACCACAAGTGGACCAGGAACAGTTTGATCGAATTCTGTCTTACATTGATAGTGGAATAAAGCAAGGTGCTAAGCTGGAATGCGGTGGGAAGCAACATGGAGATGAGGGATTTTACATAGAGCCCACTATTTTTAGTCATGTTGAAGACAGCATGAAGATAGCTAGAGAAGAGATTTTTGGACCTGTGATGCAAATATTTAAATTCAAAACCATGGAAGAAGTGATAGAAAGAGCCAATGATACAGAATATGGCCTGGCAGCTGCTGTATTTACAAATAATATGAATACAGCTTTGATGGTTTCTCAAGCTCTCTGTGCTGGAAATGTATGGGTTAATTGCTACAATGTCACCAGGCCACAATCTGTCTTTGGAGGCTTCAAGAATTCCGGATTTGGACGGGAATTAGGGGAATATGGTTTACAGCAGTACACAGAAGTGAAAACTGTTACTATCAAATTGCCACAAAAGAACTCCTAAGTAGATGCGTAAACTATGTAAACTATGAATGTAAACTATGAATCGTTATGAACTGTAACGTGAACTACTAACTAATAATGTACCATTAATATAATATTATAGTGACCTACTTGAAAGCACTTGCCCCTGGTTCTTACACTCCACTGAATAATGTAAGATATTGACCAAGGGTCCTGTGTTCAGTGGCCCAAATAACTTGAATCACATTCTAACCTGATTCAAATTATGACAGTTGAACAACAATTAGCTAGGCCTGCATCCTGAGTGCAACATATTAACTGGTCAAAAACTGCATTGTACTGCCCTGGACTGCCTTCTCGCCCAGAAATGATTGAGATTGAAAGGCTAGCACTTGAGGTCCAAGAACTTACACGCTGAAGAAGCTAATAGCTACATGTTGTATGTAATTCAGCTGTAGAATTTTATCTCTGAAAACTCAACGCTTATTATAGGCTTACAATGGAAGACTGATGAGGTTATCTGTCTTCTGGACTTTTATCACAGTTAGTGAGTTATAGAGTGGATGGAAGATTCTCTAATCACACATCCTTAATTCACAGCATGATTAAACTGTCTCATAGTAATAGCTAGCTACACAAGTTTTATGGCTTGCTGTAATAAGTAGCTGGAGAAGAGGCTGAGAATAGTATACTGAGGTGTTGATATGCTTTCTGCTCTTGAACATGCATGTTGGCTATGCAGTATATTATATTGGCATTGAAAACACTGAAGGCCTGATACAGTATTTGAACAATGCCATGCGTGTGTAACAGTCTGACACAGAGGGGTAGGAAGATGATTTTAGGTGGGGGGCACCATTTAATCTAGAGCCCCCCAGGAAATTTTAGGGGTCCTAATTATAGGTTAGGGATAGCTACTTTTCATACTAATTAGAAGCTTTAAGATTTCCCTTTTTATGCTCTTACTCTGATGTGCACCTTGAAATGGAGCACATCCAAGTAACACAAGAGGAAATATCAGCTAATGGTTCGAAATCTCCTTTCTTAAATCCACACCATGATCATCTTCTAAAGATGATTGAAGTTTCTGATCTGATGACTCAGAGGGTTCAGAGATAGAAGCCTGCTTCTCTTGTAGCTAGGAGTTTAGTTTTCTTTGAACCATGTGAACATACTTGAAGCTAGCTGATCATGCATTTTGTAGTTAGTACATAAATCACTGCACAAGTGAAGTGTAAAATAGTGGGGTACTTATATACTATCACCACACACATGCACACATAGTAACACACATAGCTACAACATTATACAAAAGGTCTGTGAAAAGTGGGGGGGGGCACCAGCACCGGTGCCCCCCTTCTTCCTACCCCCCTGTGACAGAGTATGTTGGCTAGCTAGATATGCCCACAATTAACTCTAGTGTACTTTGAACTTCAGCTAATGTGTGCACATAAAACTCACTGCAGCTTAGTAATGAATACATGCAGTTTGTAACTTGTAGTGTGAATTCAACTGAGAATAGTAATAAATTGATCAAAACAGCACACATCTAATACTATCAAAATCTACATAATAGCCAATTGTCACGTAAAATGCTACTCTGTAATAATAATAAAAAATAGCTGATTAATTTCACTATGTTCATTGGTTTGAATTAAAACTACTAACTTGGTGAGCTAGTCTAGTGGTAAATGTGTTCACTCATATAATATCTATGTCAACATAAGTTTAAAAAGTAAGTCTTACTGAGATGGACAATATTATACCAATAATAGTAGTACTCATAAGCTTATCCACTGTAGCCCTAGACTCAGCCTCTAATTTCAATGTGTATCGACAGAGGACATAATTATCCAAATCTAGATCAGGTCTCCAGATAAATTTAGAATCTCCCCAATTTATATTGGCCTGGCACGTGTAATTAGCCCCATTCTGGTCCACTTTACTGCTGATGTAAGCATTTGGGTTATCACAACCTGGTGGAGGGCGACCATATCCAACAGAACTTTCCTGATATTCTAAGGCATATTCCCAGCGTGAATCATCAAAACCAGGCATCATCCAACCTTCAGGGCGTGTTGAGTTCCTTAGAACACATCCTTCTAGAGGAGGTACAGTGTCATTTGTACAGGCTGGGATGAGTTGAAGGGATTGATTACGAACCATCTGAGCTCCAAAGCACTCTTTCCAATTAACAGGACCATAGCTGTAAGTAGAACATACCCAACTACTGTTGGTTACGACTCCATTGCTAAAAAATGCTCTGATCCAACCGCTACCAATGCAGCGCCCATCGAATTCAAGACCTCCTTCATTTATCCAATCTCTAGAATCAATCGCAAAAGTTATATTTTTCCCCCTCTTCACACGGAAGGATACGTTGACGGCGTGATGATCTATGGAAGGATCTGCTGCCACTTGCTCGCCGTTGATGTACAGGTTGAAGAGATTGTTGACATAAACGGTACCGCTTATGTCTTTCATGTCTTCGTCTTCTCCCCGGACTAACGCAAGTGAAGTCCCAAGGCACAACGAAAGGAGACTGATATAAAAATTCATCATGTAGCTACACTGCTAGTTCTTGAATGGTAGCTAATGTTGGCATATTATTTATATGCAGCACAGACAACTTTTGAGCATGCTCAGTAGTCTAGGTTTGTACTCTAATACAATTACCAGTCACAACCATAAGTAAGTTTTCTAGTACCCAGTCAGTACATAATAACCAATCACTGATGTTTTCTACTATAGCTTTAATGTGCAAGTAGAGTTTTCTAATATTGTATCAAAATATTCCCTTAGTCAAAACTGTAGACATGGAATTCTGGATTATCCTACATGCATTTTTATACTAAATTTATAATTATAATAAACAGGCTGAAGAATACAGATTGTGTATTATTTATTACACATGTAGTTCCTGATAATAATAGTAATGGCTAATTTTTTAGTACAACAGTATAACTTAAAAGTTTATATGAAAGTTGTTGTGTTAGAGTCATATTCATCAGCCTCATCAAGAGCTTGTTCCAGGAGATCATCCACATCTTGATTGAGAGGCGATGCCACGTCCCTTTCTGGAGCTTTTATGAGATTTGCATGACTGTCACCTTCTGATGTGTTGTCAGAGAACATTTCTAGAAGTATTTCCTGTTATGTGTGTGTGGAATTAATATTATTATTTTTATTACCAAGAAGTTTTAGCTAAAGTATATATAACATAGCTAGCTACATGCTTTTTTATTAAACAAACTAATGCTTTACCTAGACAGAGGAATCCCTCTATTCCAATTTCCTGAGATACCTCTGTATTAAGGACACTTGGATATGTCCCAATAACAACTTGGGTACTAACATTAATCCCCTGAAATGAAGCCATCCCTCCAATCAAGACACCTAAATTTGTCCCAAGGTGTCCCTGAATAGAGAACTTCCACTTGGAGAGAAATTCCATTAATGTACTTTATGTGATAAATTGAAATATTTATTCTATAAACAAGCTGACCTGAGATTCATAGACTTGGTCTGCTGGTTCGTGATCAGATTCTTCTGAAGTGTCTGCTGGTTCTTGAAACATTTCAATTGTCAACTCCTATTATTGTAAATATGAGGAAGTAAGAAGGTAAAATAAAGAAGACTAGGCAAAGTAGATCCGTTGTTTCTCATTACCACACCCCCAGCTCATCCTTGAATAGTGTGAGTATTTGGAAGTATGTCCACATAAGTGGTCAGTGGTGGACTCCCACTTGAGGGACAAAGTGAAATGTATGGATAGGGAATCTTATACACTCTACAAATACATACTATATAACCTCATGTTCTCTATTTAATTATTATTGTTGTACACCCTCTCCCCAGCTTCTAGTCTTGTTATATAGAAGTACATTCATTCTGCATTTAATGATGACCTCACTCCTTCATGAGAAATTTGAAGAAGTGGGTGATGAGCACCATGAACTCTCATTATTATTATGTAATTATAGTAATGATAATTGAATGAGAATATATAATATGGTTGGAACAGAAGCAATCTCAGAGCACAAAGATTTCCAAAAATTTCTGGCATGCCCCCAGACTCCCCAGCACTTCCTCCAATCTTAGGCCAGACAAAGTTGATTCCATGTTTCTAATTTTCGAAAAAAAAAAATATCCCCCACATCCCCCCAAGTAGACAGAACCCAGCCACTTAGCCAAGGTATATATCTGTATAGACAAACCATTTCCTCCCACATTTATAAGTTATGCCTGGTTAGCTATGTTGCTATGTACAGAGAGCAGTACCTTTCAACCAGAGCAAGTTGATTGGATTAAAATCTAATGTATCATGATAAATCCATGGACCACTGTAGGTAAAGATACTGGATGTCACTTAAGACATCAAAGATTCTATGTGTGCACTATAATCACAAGCACAAAGTTGACAAAAACAGTCCATGATTAATACAGACTGTGTGTAGATATAAGACTCTATGACTGAAAATAACATTGCCCATCAGGTCCACACTGATAAGCTACCACACCGCAAGGCCTAGGGTCTGACTTTTCTATTCCCTCTACATCAGTATAATATTCATTCATCATTTGGGTGTGATGGGGGGTTTGCTATTAGTAAATTTTACCTGGGATTCATAGAGTGGGTTGTTTCTGTCTGTTGAAGTGTGGCTTGTGAGTTCAGTCCTATATTGCACATGCATATTAAATACAATGCATAATTATAGTTATTATAGGTACCAGAGAGCAATAGCACTCTCTCTCTGTAGGGATAATCAGACTCCACCCATAGTACTGTCATAATGCAAAATTATGCCTCAATTTTTCTCTCCCATAGTTTATTTACAACTACTATAGCTATATTCTTGTTTGGTCATTTCAAGCAGACCACTATGGCTAACTCGGTGGTATAATAACTTGGGGAAGCTTCCCCCCTGCTCCTACACTAGATGAAACCCTGGATAAAAATCACTAACAATAAGCTTTCTAAATCTACAATGAACAGACATAAGCTTCATTTTTGCTACTAAATCTACAATGAACAGTAAACATTTACTTTAGCTAAGTTTAATGCTTTCTTTACAATTAAAAGTGCAATAACTTTATTGCTCAATTAACAGTAATAGTAAATATCTCTTTGAAGTATAAACTTAGGACTATAGCTATCACATATCAGTGCCAATAGGTCTGTGTAAGACATTTTTTCAAAGGAAAACTACTTGTGAAGAAAACCAAAAGGTTGCTTTATAAGCAATTAGGTAAAGGTCACCAATGTATATATGCACCTAAGGAGGATGTGGCTTTACTGTTACAGCTAGGGATGAGTAAATTAAGCTGCATATTCTTTTAGCATAATAGGCTACATTGGAGCATAATAGGCTATACATTGGAGCATAATCCCTTTCAGGGCATAATTGAGCATAATAGGCTATTTTTTTTTAATTGGCGAATGGTGTGTAGTCTATAATACTGTTTAGTGTTTACCAAGGTATCTTTTTCGGCCAGTCAATGACTCCCACACATTATAGTCTGCATGTGTCTATGGGTCAGGGACTCAGGGTGCTGTGGTGCTACTACTAGCAGTCTAGCGCCACAGATAGGATGGGTTTTAATAATTAACAGGCTGGAAAATGGATGTGGTCAGCAAAATACTTTGTTGAAGTCTCTATTACAACTCCCGCTGATTTATATTATATATAATCATTGTTTATTGCAGCATAATTGAGAAATAATGGGCACATTTTAAAAAGCATAATAGGTAAAAGTTCAGGAATCAGAGCATAGCATAATAGGTAAAAAAAGAGCATAATTTACTCATCCCTAGTTACAGCTAGCTGGCCAACTCACAACCACAGGTTGTGTTTATTTGAGTGGTCAAACTCTGGTAAACCCTTCCCTTTCCCTGTTGAATGGGATAGTAGATATACACCCCTTGTTGAGTGGGATAGGTAGCTGGATGGGCTAGGGCTCTCTCTAAAACTCTTCTCCCTATACCATCATGTAAAGACATTTGAGGTGCTACAATATACCACTAATATCATGATGATTATTAGTAGGGAGGAAGAACTTCACTTTTAGTTTGTACTTGCCAGAAGTTCATCAAACTGCCCATCCACTCGAAAGGATATGCATGGAAAAGAAATTTGTCACTATTACTAGAAGTATATCTTAATCAACTGTTCACTCATATTACAAGTGTTCATCCCTCTCTAGTTTGTATAATTTTTTTGCATTTATAGTAACGTGAATGTTGCTAATGCCTGTTATGTGTACCAGGTACCATGTAGTTAGCTAATAGCTACCTTTTCCAGCCAAACAGTTTGTCAGAATAGATTAGCTATGTTAATGACTAGTCATTGTCACCAAATCCATGATAAAATTTCCAGCTACAAATTATCACTCACGTAGAATCACTGTATTTGTAAGGGTAGGGATCAGTCCAATATGGATTCTCTTGACCAAACATACTCATATCAGTCATTTGATGCTGTGAAAACTGATCCAGTTGGGACAAATCAGCTGAAACCAAAGAGAATTTTGATTAACATATGTAATGATTATATAGCTACCTTTGAGAGCTTTGTGCTGCCATTTACGCCTCCTGCAGTGCGTGGAAACAATAGTGAATCATTATAGTATTATAGAGATGTCCTCCATTTTTTGACATGGGGTATATTTTTTCTTTTAATTTTTGTTTTTCTTTCTTCTTGATAATATATAGCTAATGACTTACTTTCTCCTCTCTCCAATGCAGATCAGTAGACAGCAACAACACAAGCAGCAGAAGGCAAGGATAATAATAGCTATCACCACCCACAACCATGTGGGGAAATCAGACAAGGTTTGTACTGAACTAGTCTCAGTATTTGCACAGTTCGCAATCTGGAAAGTACATGAATCCTGTAAACTTAAATCTGCTGTTTATATTGATAATTGACTGGTCTATATTTCTTAGCAACTTCTTTGCATATCTAATTGTCATTCAAAACTTTTTATCTTCTAAAAGCAAACAGAGCAAAATTGACTATCATTAATCTACTGTCTGTATGTATGTAATAGGAGAGAATGCATCAATACTTACTTCGATATGTACTATATCATATTCTTCAAACACCAATTGTACAATGCCATAGTTCTCATCAATAACCCTGTGCATGTGGAGGAAGTAGACATAATATATTATAACAAGGTTCTATAATAACTTGGGAAAAGTTCATGATCGAGAGAACATTTCATTAGTAAAATCTACTAGCTATTATTTTCCTGTTAAAAAATTAATATGATAATTTAACAGTGTATACTTTCATGAACCACTATAAGTAGAAAATTAATATTCTCAATCATGGTATCTATAGGATAGGCAGAATAGCTAGAGCTTCCACCCAAAACCTTTCAGCTTCCACCCTGCATGTTTTAATAGCCTGCATTAATATATGATAAATCCTAAGCTTAACCTTCCTATCCCACCACAGCGCTGTGTTATGGTCATTTCCTATAGCATCATTGAACTCCAAATATAACCCTGTAGCTACATATGACTAGTATAAATATGTGAGGCAACATGGTCCAGACCTTATGATGACTCCAGGATCAAGAACTGTTTCATCATTCTCATTCAGTGCAAAGAAGTTCACATCAGTCCTGTAACAAGGTATCATTTCATGGATTTGAAGTGAAATAAGTCATCTGAAGGGGGAAGGGAGGGAGGGAGGGTGGGAGTGGGGGTGAGGGGTGAAGATGGGAATTGGGTGGTAGGATGGGAGTGGGTGGAGGAGGGAAGTATGGGGGGAGGATGGGAGTGTTGGGAAGGATTGGAGGGGTGGGATGAGAGTGGAGTGGAAGATAAAGGGGGGGGGGGTGGGGGTGAGGATAAGCTGTTGTCGAGAAAATGTAATTGAAGGCCAATGCCTAAACTGTGATATATATGCAGATGAGAAAGGTGAGGATGCTATGTCTTTCTAATCCAGTGTCATTATCATCCACACACTCTATACCTTTAGGGCTCAATTAATTATGCTTACACTTTGCACACCACCCACAATGCACACCACCCACAATGCACACCACTCATAATGCTTCTGACATCAATAAAATTATGTGCACAAAAAATTTATTGCTTCAGTGTAAACATTGCATACCCTGTGAGGTCCACTGTTCCTCTATTTGTCTGCCTCACCCTGATACTGGATATTATGACACGACTCTGTGTCACTTCCATCAAAACACTAGAAATTAAAGACAAAAAAATGCTTGAATAATTTTCTATTCTGTGAAGAGAGTGACTTAGCTACTTGTAATAATAATTTTCTACTATTCCATTTAATGAGCATCCTACACTTTATGGCTAACTTCAAACTAAGTTATACCTATTTACGTAGCTACCAATCATCATCATATTAATTCTGGGAGCTAACTGACCTTATTATTCTGTCAATGTTTGCTTCAATAACTTCTTTTTGCACTTGAAATGAGAGTTCTACTTGTTCTCTACATTTGAAAATCAATACCTACAGAATTGTTAATCATAATTCATGCAGCATTCATCAAATTGTGCACTCACAGTCAATATACTTGAATTCGACTGGGTGGGAGGCATCCCAAAGTTGTCGTAAGCCCTAATCTGCACTGCCAAGCTGGTTCCACTTTGTCCCCTGAATACTCCAGCTGTTGTCACTTCGCCAGTATCTTTCTCCACTACGAAGGGAGCATCAGGTGATTCAATGCTAAACCACACCACACTTCCATTTCCTGTATCTGCATCAGTAGCCTTTGAACAAAGATGATAGCAACCATTATGTACATTTCTAATCAATAATGCTCCCTAGGAAAATATGGAGTCTTTACTCCATCCTACATCTATATACAAACCAGTATCTGCCACTAAAATAGAAGATCCTGAAGAGTTAGAGAAATCCCAGAGAATTGGGACTGATTTTACTCTAGAAAAGAAAATAGGTAGTCATGGATAAACATACTCTGAGACGTGTTACAGAGGAACCGAATTCAGCTTCTTCTGTGACTGCTGCAAAGGGACTAGATGGTACAAAAACTGGAGCTTCATCATTGGCATCCAAGACTTCGACTCTTACCAAGGTATCAGTAGCAGCTGAAGAATAAAGTTAGTGCAATGCAATATGTTCTCTAGCCCTTAAAGCTATAGCTAGTAAGTGAAACTTATTCATAGAGGTCACTGTATACAGAGCAATCTAGTTTCTCATCATAGTGAAACTTATGCACTAAAAGCCAGTCACTGTATATAAGAACCTGCTTGTACAGTGGCTGTACTGTAGTTCATGTCCCAATGAGAATTCTATTATAAAAATTTTAGGTCAATATCTCTATAGCTAACAGGATTATCCCAATGGTGAATTCTCTGCACTGTATACAACTCTATCCATCAGGCTATCCATCCTACAAGATGTATGTACATGTCTTATAGATAAAATAATGAACTATAATTACCTATCAAGTCTCTTGTTGTAGCCTGTTAAATAGAGGGAAAATATTGTCATAAGTGTCATTAAAGATGTTACTATTTTTAGCTACTGTGTGTCTCAATGAATTGCTTCTACAGTGTTAGGGAATATCACACTCAGTGCTAAATATAGCAACATGCTGTAACAGAAAGTAACACTGTATCACAAACACTTACATTGTACTGGAGTTCCCTTTCGTTGCTAACAGCAACAGTCACCAGGTATACAATTTGTTTTTCATAATCCTATATTTGGGGAAGGAGAAGATAAGTCATTCATGGTTATTTTTATCTATCATAAAATACTTACCACTCTCTTGTTAAGGTATAGGTCCCCAGAAACATGGTTAACACAGAAGAATTCAGAGCATGTAGTATTTATGAGATCTACAAGATTACATTTTGACATGATATTATTATTATTATTATTATTATTATTATTATTATTATTATTATTATTATTATTATTATTATTATTATTATTATTATTATTATTATTATTATTATACAGTTGTAGCTAGTGATAAGATTACACATAGCTAGCTACTTATCAGCTGACTATATTTTTCATAGCTGTAAACATTGATGGAGAGTTTAGATGACACTTTTAGTCTCTTACCACTGTCAATAATATGATAAAACAGTATTGCATTAGTTCCAATGTCTCTGTCTGTACCAGATACACGACCGAATACAGTACCTGGTAAGGAGTCTTCACTTACTTGAAACTCAATGAGCTATGAAAACATGATAATTAGTACACACCTCTTTGATTAAATGCTGTTAGTTAAAACACCAATGGTGCAAAGGACTCCTTTTACTAAAATGGAACCAGAGTGATTTATTTTTAGGACTATATATAGATCAGTACTCATAAACATCACAAGTATAACTACTTACATCATCTTCAAATGTTGGAACATTGTCATTCACATCAAGAATAACAACATAAAAAGTAGCAGGTGTAGATCTGACCTCCCTTCCTAACCCTCCCTGATCTGATGCCACCACAGTTACCTTTACGCAACAGAGAAAAAAGAAAGAATCAGTTGGAACTGTATCATGATAAATTGATTTCAGTTCTACTTACTTCATATCTGTCTTGTGTTTCTCTATCTAGATTTCCAGCCGAATCAGAGCGAAGAGAAACCACCCCGGTATTTCTATCCACTTGAAATGGACCACTCGTTGCTGCAAAGTTCTCGAAAGTATACACAACATCTGCATTCCCACCAGCATCTTCATCAATAGCTTGTAGTGTTGTCAAAGTCCAGGGATGTTGAACATTCTGGGGATAGTGTGCAAAGAGACAAGAAATTGTTGTTCGGTGCTTTTACAAAAGTTACACTACCTAGCTAATTGCTGGATTTCCCAGCTTAAACAATAGGCTACAGTGGGTTTTGTCTTCATAATGGACTGGCGTTTATCAGTAAAAACAGTGACAGTTTCACTTTGCATACTGGTTTTGTGATGGCTTGTATGTTGTGAATGGGACATGCTTCTGGTACTAAGGCAACTTCCATAGAAATATTTGTCACTAAAATGGAAGAATATTCTAGCAAACTGTGGAGAAAATGTAAAGATTCACTGAGCAAAGAAAATTGACTAGAATCTACTTATAATTAGTGATAACAATTTGTTCCAATGCTACTTTGGGGCAATTCTCACCTCTGCTACCATAACTGGTTCACTGTCCAGGACAGCACCTTGAATAAACCTAGGGCTGTTATCATTCACGTCACCAATGGTAACTATCACTGAAGTATTAGAAGAAAGTGCTGGACTGCCACTATCTTGAACAGTTACTGTGAGATTATACTGGTCAATTTCTTCTCTATCTAGATCCAGTAAAGTACGAAGCTCCCCAGACAATGGATCGAGGGCAAACGCTGGTATAATAATAAATCAATATCATGCCACAACAAACAAAACAATTCAAGCTAAAATAGCATTCATACAGATTTTTGGTGCCCTTTCCCTGTGGGTGGAGTTTCAGACCACATCTAGAACCACCTACAGGGTAAATATAGGAATCCACCCACTGGCCACTATACAGTAACTTGGGAAAATACATGACTCCATGTACATGATTGATTCTCCTCAACAAGCAATAATGCTTTATGCCAACTTTTAAGTATGCATTGTCATTCGCTTAGTATTAATGGTTTGGCCTCAGACTATGAAAGGTAATATATTATGTACCTGATGTGTTTCCTTTAGCAATGGTATAGGTCAAGATAGCATTTGGTCCAATGTCAGCATCAGAAACAAGAATAGTAAGAATGACTGTATTGGGCAGAGTGGTCTCCGACATAGTCACAGGATGAGATCCAAATCGGTAAACTGGTGCATTGTCGTTATCATCCAATATTCTAACATTTACCTGAATCAATAATTAGCTACAATTATTGCCAGAGAAACATCTGGGAACAGTATATACTATATTTAAATAGATCTTGTGTGTGCTAGCTATATGTATTGTGCATTTTTTCAGTAGCTAGGTATCCTGGTCTGTGCAGGATGAAGTCAGAGTTTAGAGAATACTATCTATCAATTATTAAGTTTTCAGGTAATTTATGTCCATGTGAAAATTTTTCATGGTTAAAGGTATCCCACAGAAATTTAAAAGTATGACATGTGCGTAGTTAAGACAGACAGTTTTGTTACATGAATGTAGGAACTAGGCTTACAGTAGCAAATCCAAAGCGAGGTTCAAGAGCATTATCCATGGCAGAAATGGAAAACTGATAGAGATCCCTTTCCTCCCGGTCAAAGGAAACCACGTTAGTCACAGAACCACTCTGAAAAAGAATAATTAATAGCCTATAGCTAGCTTCTACTTAAAGATTCTAGAGGGGGTAGGTAAAATGTTCATGGTTATAGCAACAACTACATAGTCACTTGTATATAGAGGTGCAATGACCTCTATAGAGAGGTCTCACTGTAATAGAGAGATGGCCTGCTTATACAGTGACTTCTATAGAGAGGTCTCACTGTAATAGACCTGCTTATACAGTGACCTCTATAGAGAGGTCTTACTGTAATAGAGAGATGGCCTGCTTATACAGTGACCTCATAGAGAGGTCTCACTTTAATAGAGAGGTGGCCTGCTTATACAGTGACCTTTATAGACAGGGTCTCACTGTATTAGAGAGGTGACCTACTTATACAGTGGCCTCTATAAACTATAATGCAGTGTAGTGGTTTCTATGGATAGATTTCTAAGAGGTGGCCAGCTTATGCAGTAGCCTCTATAATGCAAAAGATCACAAAAATGACTTTTCCTACTTACCATCTCATCAACTTCAAAGCTCAAGAAGTCGTCACTCCCTGTCCCAACAATACTATAAGTAATGAGAGTTCCGACATCACCTAATGGCTCAGAAGCCATAACAACCCCTATTATAGATCCATTCTCATTCTCCGTAACATTGAAAGTGTAATGTGGAGGGTTGAATTGTGGTGCATTAATATTTTGAGGAGCAATGTTGATCTCCACTGTTTTATTAGCAGTTGGAACTGGTAAATTTAGAGGAAGTGATGAACGAAGATTTGATGCTGTGATAGTCAAAGAGATGACTTGAGGATCTTTTTCATTCAAAATGACCTCGCTGTTAGCAAATATTGCACCTCTAACTTCACTAATGTTGAACATGTTTGATGCCAATGGGGGGTTTACAGAGGTTATTGAGTAAATTATCTCGGAATTCGTCCCAATGTCTTCATCCATTGCTTCTACAAATAAGAACACAAAATTCGCAGGCGTATGCTCAGGAACAGTGATATTTGTGAAGTCTCTGACAAACATAGGTGGTCTGTCATTAAAATCAAGAATAATAATCTCTACTAGAGAAGTAGATCTTCTTAAACCATCATGTGCTTGAACCATAAAGGTATATTCACTGATTGCCTCCCTGTCTAAGGTGGCATTGGTAAATATAGATCCAGTTACTGAATTAATGGCAAATGGGAGATCTGGGCCTTGCTGAGAAAGAATTGAGTATGTTATCACAGGATCTCTATCTATATCATCTGCTTCGACTTCTAAGCTGACACCGGTTGTGGTAAAATTTACATCAACATTAGTCCCTGGGTCAGCATTTTCAATAACACTGCCTAAGTATGGATTCTGTAGAAATCTTGGGTCATTGTCGTTTATCTC
Organism: Diacarnus erythraeanus; assembly: GCA_964016965.1. NCBI lineage: Eukaryota > Metazoa > Porifera > Demospongiae > Poecilosclerida > Podospongiidae > Diacarnus > Diacarnus erythraeanus. Next base: position 1,261,302 of record OZ024684.1, on the reverse strand, counting down.
CATTACTGTTATATTTATTACAACACCACAAGTCAAATCACCATCTGTAGTGGTGATGTTAAGGAGGTAGCCTTGAATCTCTTCCCTGTTCAACGGACTAATAACATAGATATCACCTGTTTGAGAATCAATGTCAAAGTCCCCCATATCACCACTAGATATGAAATATGTAATCATGGGGTTTGTTGGTACATCCAAGTCCACTGCTTGTATTGTGCCAACTAAAGATATAGGATCAGGAAAAATTGCACGATTTTCTTCCACAGAATAAGTTGTGACAGTAGAGGGTGGGAAACAAGGTGGATTGTCGTTAACATCTGCCACAGTTATAGTGAGTATTGCAGTGTTGGTATTGCCACCAGTATCTCTAACTTGAATTGTTACAACATATCTGTACGACTGACTGACCAATAGTTCTCTGTCTAGCCTGGAAGTGGTTCTGACTATATGTCCATCACTGGAGATGTTGAAGGGTGGTCCGGTTACAACAGAGAAAGTCAGCTGGTCCATACTATTGTTATCGGCATCTAGACCACGAATACTGGGAGTCTGTATAATATATGAAAAAACAAATGCTAGAATATTAATATACAATAGATCTATGGTACTTACTTTCACTTGTCTCAAAAATATTTGTATTACAGACTAAATAAGGTCCATTGGTAATTTAACAATGTCTAAAGTTTTACTTCCATGCCCTTTACCTACCTCAAACATAGCAATAAAGTGATGGTGAAATTAACCATATCTATAGTATAATTAACTACATCACAATTTTCCCTTCTTTCATGAGAAAATTCCTTATTCCTTGCCTAAGTATAGGTTACTGCCCAGAGTGGAGGCTTTTCATAAGGTTGTAGTCAGCTATAGGTTTTTATGGTAGTGAAAAACAGACACTGAGGCCAGTAACTGACTTGACTTTAGTAACCATCAAAGGAACAGTTTGTTTTAAAACCAAAAACAACTATAGTATGATAGATTACTGACCACAGTAACAACTGCTCCAGCATCCAGGTTCTCTTCAATAGTTCCAGTATATTCTGCATCCGCAAACATTGGCACAACATCATTGACATCAATTACATTCACAGTTAATAGAATAGTATCCTATAAACATGATACCAGTAAATTAAGCCAGTAAATTATAATAATAACCAACAAACATTTTTATGCTCCATAAGTCATAATAAAATATTTGACTAACAAAATAGATAACTACCTGTCGTTGTTCACTAGTCGGTGTCACTAAGTCGTGAGCTTCTATAGAGACATCAAACCTTTGCTGACCTTCATAATCCAATAGATCTGGTCGCAATATGATAACTTCTCCTACCTAATTAAAAAAGAAATGGTGATGTAATGTTAGGGGAGGGGGGGGGGGATCAAAACAAAAATACTGATTTACATTGGGATCTGGAATACGGAACATCTCGACACCAAGCTGCATAGCACCACTCAAAATTCTGTATTGCAACCTTCCAGCCAAAGTTGTCATACTGTCCATATCAGTAGCATGGACAGTAGCAATTCTTTCACCTGGTGAAACACCTGAGTTCATCCTAGTGAGGGAATTGAATTCCAGGAGATTGGCTGTGTAGTTGTCAGAATCGAATTCAGGACTGTTATCATTCCCATTAATAACTGTAATGATGACATCAACCTTGAGAAGAAACAATTACAGGTATATAACATAATTCCCCTAAAATAGAAGGTCATGTACTAAAAGCCCAGAGACTACCAGAAACCATCTAACATTTTTTTGTGGAAACTTACTTTTCTATAAACCTACCAGTGCTAAGTATACTATAAATTTTGTAAGCAATTTTGGACACCATATATATACTGGTGATCTTTGTTATGGTAATTGTTAGAGGACTTACTGTGTCTGGAGTGCTGAGAGGTATGCCAATGTCTTCTCTTGCTTGTACTCGAATTTGGTACTGGCTTCTGTTTTCATGATCAAGGTTTCCTGCTACTGTTAGGACTCCAGTGTTACGATTTATGGCAAACTTAGCTGTTATTAATTGTAACAATATCTCTAATTTCTCTCCTAACCTCCTTCACACTCCTCTCACATCTCTCCTTCCCTCCCTTTCTCTCTATTGCCACATTCTCTATCCTCTATTCTCCTTTCCTTTCTCCCTCATCCTCTCTCATACATCCCTCCTATTTCTTCCTTCTCCTCCTTCATCCTTCCCTTTTTCCATCACTCCCTCCCATTCTCTCCATTCTTTTCTTACCATCCTCATTTCCAGACAGGATTTCGTACACAATGTGAGCATTGTCTCCATAGTCCATCACGTCAACAGCAGATATCACATGCAGAAAAGTCCCAATTAAGGAATTCTCTATCACAGTCACAGATATTGGACTGGTCTGTTCTATTACTGGATTATGATCATTAATATCATTTATGGTCACTGTAACCTAGAGAGGAAATATGTATTTTAAAACAGTAGCTATGTAGCTATAGTACTGTATGTTATTAGTGGAGAAAGCTTAAGAAAATTGGGAGGGGGAAGAGGCTTCTTGCATAAAATTTTGCTTTGCCACGCACACTTTATAGCCACGCCCACTTAAACAGTTATCATGTAAATCAAAATTTCTTATGCTTATCTGTTGTGGTACATGATTAGTGATTGGACTCAGGATTTTATAGTATCTTAGACCAAAATGTGTCCGTTAACTCACTGTGGCAGTGGAGCTGAAGGACCCCGTGCTAGCGTCATTCACGACAAGAACATTGAAGGACATGACACCTCTACCCATGGAGTCCAGTGCAAGGAAAGGATTCTCCCTGTCAACAATAGCTCCACTCAAGATATGTATGTTTCCCTAGAGTAATAAACGCACATGTCAATTGTTTACATGATGGTGAACGATTGATTATCAACCCATCCCTTGATAGATGTTTACATTACTATAAAATGAAGTCAAAGCTCTCTGTTTGTTTTAATTTTCAATAATCGTATTGTTTTAAGTAAACACATGTTATAATGTCATAGCTATACTTATAGTTAACTTACAGTGCTTGAGTCAATGCCAAACCAGTTATTAGTGGAGGTTGGTGCGTTTATGATGCTGAAGACTTTGTTTCTGTTTTCACTGGATGCATCACCATCAGTGACCACAATCCCTGTGTAAATATCCTCATTTGTGACTGGACCAATGGTCCTCTCATCCATCACAAATGAGTGAGAAGTCAGGGTAAAGACAGGAGGGAAATCATTGCAGTCTGTTAGGGTGAAGGTAAGAACTGAGTCCACTGGAGTCTGTAAAAGAAACAGGTATTTGTAAGAGATCAGCTATACAATTAGCTAAATGGCTGAAAGGCAAGTCTAGCTGTAACTGTTATAGCTACTTAAACTCTTAGCAACATTTTGACAAGAAACAAAATGCAGTGAAATAATATTAGGTTATGCAAGTATCATATTTCCTTGATTAGATGCTGTGGTTACTCCTGTGGTTACTATTCAAGGGTGGTTACTATTCAAGGGTAGTTACTATTCAAGGGTGGTTACTATTCAAGAGTGGTTACTATTCAAAGGAGGTTACTATTCAAGGGTGGTTACTATTCAAGGGTGGTTACTATTCAAGTCGGGTATCTGATTGATGAAATACTGTATGACAAAACTTTTAATAGTTGCAAAACTCTGATCATAGAATTGTTTCATAGGTATGCTCATTTTGCTGACTCACTGTCTGTTGTGGTCTCCCTCCAGGGAAGTCAGTTCCTCTTACAGTGAAGGAGTAAATGTTAGGTCCGGCTTCATAGTCCCATGTAATACCAGGAGGATCCTGAAGTCGAATAACACCTGTTTCCATACCAACTGAAAACCTGCTAGTATCACCTGCTCATATGGGTCATAGGGGGAGGGGAAGAGGGAGGGGGAGGGAGAGGGAGAGGAGGAGAGGGAGAGAAAGGGAGAAAGATTTAAAAATAATATGAAAGAAGAATGAGGTAATAGTTGATGAATCTAATGTTTTGACACAACCATTTTTACAGTTATTGTTCATGTTATATAATATATTGAATACATAGTTCTTTCAAAGACACTTAGCTATGATAGCGTGTTTTACTAGTTAATATTCTTTGTATTATCATGCTCTATATGACTGGAGTCTAATTCAACATACCACTGACTGCTGAGTATGTTACTTCTCTGTGAGGTCCCAGGTCAATCACATCTGTAGCTTGGACTGTTGCCAGAATCATCTCATCCATTATGTCACACTGTTAAATTTAAGGTCAGGATTTCATAAACTAGTGTTCTTCCTAATTATCAAGGACCTTTTGCCTTTTCTCTTTGATATGTAAGTATGGACTGGAAACTAAATCATAACCCAGTAATATATTAGATGTCATCGCATACCTCTCTTACAGACACTGTGGGAGTGAGTGAACTGGTGCCAAAATTAGGTTGATGGTCATTATAATCAGTGACAGTTACTAAAATGGTGACAGAACTGTAGCAGGGCAAAAACAAACAAACAAACAAACAAAACAAAACAATAGTTTTAATTGTCTCTGAACAAGTTCTCTAAGTACCCAATTGTGTCGATAGACAGAAAATCTGTATTTTATGTTTAATGTCAATTTTGCAATAAGAAAGCTGTCCCTTTCCCAATTGGTGCCTTGAATTGGTTTATACATAGCTTTGACATTCTTGTCAATACTCACTCGCATCTCCTTCCTGGATCACAGGCCTGGACAACAATTGTGTGTGAAGGTTGTGATTCTCTGTCTAATGTTGATATCAGAGTAATGTCACCAGTTGTGGAACCAATTGAAAAGAACCTCTAAATGAAAAGAAAGACATTGATTTAAACATGCAGAAATTAGTTATTATAGCACAACAAACATTATTGGTAATGAAGCTATAAGTGAGAACATCTCCATCAACATCAGAAGCATCCACTGAGAGCAGTGAAGATGGTATTGGTGTGCCCATGTCTTCAACAATATTGTAGCTCAGTGGATCTCGAGCTGTGAAGACAATATGATAGTAGTCTTATGAATATGCAGCAACAGCTGTTTTACTTTTGGTGATGAAGGCCAAATGCTATTATTACCTAATACCTGACAAATAGGGCAGCCAAAAATTACAAGACTGCCCATGCAGAATCTTTTAATTTTTCACTGCTTTGGTTATGAAATGCGTTCAGCAGGAGGCTTACTAGAGGTTATAGTATACACTCTTGTATCCTCTATTCCAATACCATAATGACACCTCCTATACAGTGGAGTCCCTCTATTCCAACCCCCTGAAATGAGGACACCACTATATTCGATGGAATTCCACAATTCTATGGAATTTCTCTATTCCAACCCCCTGAAATGAGGACACCACTATATTCGATGGAATTCCACAATTCTATGGAATTTCTCTATTCCAATCCCCTGAAATGAGGACACCACTATATTCGATGGAATTCCACAATTCTATGGAATTTCTCTATTCCAACCCCCTGAAATGAGGACACCACTATATTCGAAGGAATTCCACAATTCTATGGAATTTCTCTATTCCAACCCCCTAACAACAACAACAACTAACAATAACAACTTGTGTTGATAATTAACATTAATAGCACTTCACCCCCTGAAATGAAGTCACCCCTCTAATCAGGACCCCTTAAATTTATCCTAAGGTGACCAGAATAGAAAGGTTCCATTGTACACCTCAGAGTTCTTAGGCTCCTAGTAAGTTTAATTGGGACTATCTTAAGAAATATTGCCTCCCCTTTCTCTGCTTCTACTCCACTATACAGTGGGTAGTTCAGTGAGAAAGAATGATATACAAAACTATCTGTTCCAATGAATACCTCTACACAAATGGATCCCTCTATTCCAAACCCCCTGAAACAAAGTTACCCCTTATATTCTTTGTGAGTATGTATTACCAGGAGGGTTACTGATGACTGGTGCATTATCATTTTCAGGAGTTATGGTAATAATAATGGTAGTTGTGCCAGTAAGAGGAGGCGAGGCATCATCGATTGCCAATACCTAATATGAAAGTCACAATAAAAAAGAAGTTTTCAGCAAATTTGAGCATGACAATATATTATATAAATACATAAATAATCTAGCTAGCTATGCATGTCTTGAAAATTTTGTTGGTTGCTGGAGAAAAGTCCAGCATGGCTTCCACTAGGTAAGTAAAGAATGAAACAGAGTGTGACTGTGGAAATAAACTCACAACCCTCTAACTTAGCTAAGGTCGCTTGGACACTGTACCTGGCACAAAGTTATAACACTTGCATTAAATATCATATTACTTTACCCACTAAACTGTGGATTATCCACAAGTACAGCTAATTGGCTGAATTGGGCCCTATTTAGAACATTACAGCATGAAAAAAATGAATATACACTTTACTTACTCTAAAGGTGAACTGGCTATTGTTCTGTGGAGGGTCATAATCGACACTTTGACCAAGTGTGATGATGCCGCTTGTCCTGCCCACCAAGAAATAGGATGAATCAGGATCTGCAGTCTCTGGAAAATACTCAACACTGTGTTCTGTCTCTGGGTCAGTGGCCATGACAGTTATCCCCACAACTGTTCCCACTCTATGGGTCTCCATGATACTAATATTATACACACTCTGGCTAAATCTAGGTGCAGCATCATTAAAGTCCTAGGGAAAAGAAAAATCCATATTAATTTATGCAGCTATTTCTTCTGATAATTGTTGGAACAAGAACAGCACCTAAAGAAGGATGCCATGAACTAGGTATTTCCCAGACACATAGAATATTAAAGATGTCCACAAACTCCTCCAGAAGTTGGAGACATTCTCTTGATAAGAACTACTTAGTAATATTAGTCAGTTATGTTCACAAACTCGATCCTCCAGAATTTAATGGACACACTCTTGATAAGGACTAGCTACATGTATTTTCCTAGTCAGTCAGGCCTGACATGATAACTCCAATAGCCCTGAGACAATAAAGTGTTCTAACAAACCATTACTGAACAAGATAAGGTGCTTGTTTTGAGAAATTATAGTCAGTCAGGTGTATTTTAGTGCTAATTCCTATGGATACATTTTTTCCAAAAAAAAATAAGTTCAATGGGAATGTACATTAGTGCAGTTTGGCTGACTTACTCTAACATTGACGGTCACTGAACAGGTTGCAGTCATAATAACTGGAGAGCCTGCATCGCTGACAGTAACTATCAGATTGTACATGTGACTGGGGACTGCTTCATAGTTCAGAGAATCAGCCGATATCTCTCCACTGTCAGAATTGATAGTAAATAAGGAAGAAGGCACTGTTCCATCAGCGAAAGTGATATTGTAGCTGAGTCTTGAGTTATTTGTGTTTGGAGGATCTCCATCTGAACCCTAAAAAATGTAACAAGAAAGAATAAATGAGAAAAGTTCTTCTGGTATTTTCTATAAGAATGTTATAAAAATGTCTTGGTATTCTGAATAGAGAGTATTTTCTTCCCAAGTATCCAGTTGCATGATAATAGATTATCGAGTCTAGATATGCTTTCCCTCGATATGTCTACAGAAGATCATGATGACTGTACTTAAAAGACTATTTTTGTTCTGAAAACTATCTGGAAACTATATGGAAACTATCTGGAAACTATCTGGAAACTATCTGGAAACTATCTGGAAACTATATGGAAACTATTTGGTATAGATTTATACTATATATGTTTGTATTCTTAGCAGTAATTCTGAACATACTGAGATGGTAAGAAAATTGGAATAGACTCTGTTTTCTTCCAAAATTACACTCGTTGATGCTGGAAAACACACAGGTGCATGATCATTAATATCCAAGACTTCAACAATGATCTGAGTGGTGGCACGGTTGGGATTTGAGAGTGTTCCACCTCCATCTTGTGCTATCAGAGTGAGGTGATAGATTGCTCTCTCTTCATAGTTGAGTGATGACGTTGTGGATATAACACCACTAGATTGTGATACCATAAACCTTTCAAAACAAAAAAAAAACAATCATAATTAGCTAGTACTATTAGTATGACTGCTTTTTTTTGCCGATGAATATTGATACCTTTCAGGAACTCCAAATCCAACCAACGAATATGTTATATCACCAAATGTTCCTTGATCAACATCACTAGCCTACAAATTGAATAAAAAAAGAGAGTCCTTTTAAGACTTTTCACAAATCTGTGGTATGCTAAAGACTTTAAATAATACAACAGCTAGTAGGAATTATTATGATAAACTATAATAATAATAATATAGGAAAATATTAAGAGTGAGACCTAATTGTAGTAAAATCATGCACAAACACATACTCTTCAGAATAATTCTTTACAGAATGCTTACAGTGATTGCGCTGAGCCCAGCAGGAGTAGAGGATGTAAGAGATTGTGGGATATTGTTTTCTGGTACTTGAAATCGGTATTCAGGTAGAGAGAAGATAGGCGTGTTCTCATTTTCATTTACTATAACAATATCTACATCTGCCATGCTGGAAAATCTCTCAGCTGTTCTGGTCTCCTGTGCTGTGATCTGCAAAACAAGATGTATAAAATCATAGATGTGACTAGTGGAGTTATACAATCTAGCATACAGCATGGCACTTGGGATGGAAAATTAGGTTGTTACATAATTTGGAAAAAGCATTTAGACTTTGCTAGCAATTTTGTTAGAAATGAGACTAATTCACTTTCAGTACTAACCTCTATGGATTACATTCCTTTGCCTCATGTATGTGCTCAGGTACATTTGTGAGCCCACTACAGAGTTTATTTACATCTTACCATAAACTGGTAGTTGCTTCTTGTTTCATAATCAAGTGGTCCATTCACTGTAATAAAACCTGTCACAGGATCCACGGCAAAAGGTAGAGAGTTTGGTATCGAGTAACTAAAGACCTTGTTGGTACCCTACAAAGAATGATTTTACCTATGCTTATCAGTACACACAGTCATGGATCTGGGGGTGGGGGGGGTGGAATTTCAACCCCCCTTGTGAGTTCTAATTCAGAAATTCTTTCTTTCTATGTAGTTACTTATCTCATTCTTTATTCTATGTTTTCTGGTGTGTAGTATTTTAGATGTCCATTTTATAGAGTTCACATTATGACATATCTGGGAAGGTATCGTATAGTGGGAAATTTTCAAGGGGAAATATCTTTGTGGTTTTCAATAATCAAATTTATTCATGGAAAAAAATTCGTTGGTTTACATCTTGGTGCCGTCTCAATTAAACCATAAAATTAAAAGTTTGTGGGTAAAACATTCGTGGTTTTATTCTAACCACGAAAACCACAAAGATATTTCCCCTCGAAAATTTCCCACTATACAGTATGTAATGTTGCTTTATTTCAGGGGGAAACTTTAAGTGCATCTATCAATGAAGAAACTGTACCAACCTCATCAGCATCAAATGCTCTAACTCCAGCTGCTGCTAAATCACCAATTCTGGCCAACTCTGAAACTGATCCAAAGATGTGGTCAGTAATGAAGGTAGGTGGATTATCGTTGACATCTGTCACAGTCAAAATAACAGTAGAGTGTGCAGTGACAACCGGAATACTAGTCACAGGGTCCATTTCTGTAGCCTAACCGATAGAAAGAACACACTGTTATAATACACACTGGCAAGCTGTATGCTGGAAAGGAGGACTAAAATGAATTGTCTAAACTCATGATAATCAGATAGTCAGTATTACTATAGAAATTTAAGCTGTTTACAAGGTTCCTATAAATCTTTTTACGTTAATATTTTAGGCAAAAAATTTTTTTGCGTCATTTTCATAGGATCTCTAGCTACAACCATAAAAAATTACACGAAAAAAATTTTAGTCACTAGAATTTCCTAATTAAGGTATTCGCTAGTGTTATTTTATTATACAAACTCAGTAATGCATGATACCATAATCACGACAGTCCATGTTCGCTTGGTTTCCCTATCCAAGACACCCATAAAGTCAACTGAACCACTGGAAGGAGCGATGACAAAGGGACTGTGGCTTCCATCAGCTGAGAAAATCATAATATTATACTGAGTATTCTCTCAGGTTTATACATATTGAAGTATTATTTAATAATTATTTATGCAGGTTTTAATGGAAAACAATCCTCTCCTCTCCTCAAGCTCCATATTGGAGACCAGCAATGGGTGTTCTAAGATCTGTAGGAGAGCACTATCAGTTGTACTTACCTCGAAGTTGTATGGAATAAGAGATGGTGTTACCCACTGTTCCTGGAATAGCCGTTACGTCAGTCACATGCAAGGGCTAGAAATTACAATAACATGAATTCCTAGTATTTTCCAGCTAACAGGTATAACACTATGCAGCATATAGTTACTATTTTCAGTAGAATGGCATACATTTTGTGTGTAATCAGCTTCAGGGGCACTGATAGAATAGACAAGAGCATTGAATGAGGGAGGAGGATCACTGGCTTCTATCACTAGTATGGTGAACTGGAAGATGCTAGACAATGAAGGAGTCCCTTGGTCCTACAGTTACACAGTAAGACAATAATTATTTCTCTCTTTCTGTGTAGTAATGTTATGTTGTTGTGTTATGTTATGTTATGTTATGTTATGTTATGTTATGTTATGTTATGTTATGTTATGTTATGTTATGTTATGCTATGCTATGCTATGCTATGCTATGTTATGTTATGTTATGCTATGCTATGTTATGTTATGTTATGTTATGCTATGCTATGCTATGGAATATAGCAATCCAAGGACAATAGCTATAGTAAAGGAATGACTAGGATAAATATTATAATTGGTCCTCTGTAGCCTAGGGCTAATAATTATTGTTTGTGCTCTGCTTGAACTTACAGTGGCTGTGATGACAACAGTATATGAAGGAGTAACATCAAAATCCAGTTGCCGCCGATTCAGTGTAACAACACCCATCTGATCCACAGCAAACAGTCCATTAGTCTGGAATGGATAGAAAATAGACTTACCACCAGTGGCCACCAGTGGCCATTAACCAAAGAACCTTCATCTGTATTAAAAGTGTAATCTGTCTACTTTCACACTGACCCCAGAAGTATTATTAACCAGTGGGAAACTTTTTGGATAATGTTATTTTTGTGGGATCTTTGTGGGATCCCTATAATCATTTCTCACAAATTAATATTATTTAATTATAGGCAAGAATTATGCTTTTGGTTATTATCAATTTTCATGGAGTCTCTTTAAAATTTTCACACGAAAATTAATTTCCTGAAGTACAGTATATCTCTTGTTATGTATAAGGATTGTGGCAGTATTCCAGTTGTAAACAACTCACAGGAGATGTTGTGATTACAAAGGATATTCTCCCATTTAATCCTTCATCTGAGTCTGACACTATAAGGGAATAGACAACAGTCCCAATAGGTGACGTCTGAAGAAAAGAGATTGCAATGGAATGATGATGGGGATGGGGTTAAATTGAATAGACTCACCTCTAATACAGAAACTGGTTGGTTCACACGGTTTAGCCATTCTGGTTGGTTGTCATTGATGTCCAGTACCGTGAGCACAACTGAGACCACACTAATGGCACTAAGAGGCACATCACTTGTCAAGGATGCCACTCTGAATGCCTGAACAAAGGAGGAAGAAAGTTAATTATGCTTCTTAAAGCTTCAGCTGAATCTTACTCTGATGTTAGTGGTAAATGTGGTGTTCTCAGATTCTCTGTCAAGAATACCTGTTATTGTGACTTCCCCATTAACCCCCACGGAGAAGAGATGATCTGTCTCATCATCTAATGTATAATGAAGCACAATTAGTTGGCTGCTATGCATAAGAGAGGTGGTCTGCTTATACAGTGGAACCTGTATATAGTGGTCATCCTTGGGACACAACCAGTTGGCTGTTATACAGAGGTGGTCTGCTTATACAGTGGAACCTGTATATAGTGGTCACCCTTGGGACACAACCAGTTGGCTGTTATACAGAGGTGGTCTGCTTATACAGTGGAACCTGTATATAGTGGTCACCCTTGGGACACAACCAGTTGGATGTTATACAGAGGTGGTCTGCTTATACAGTGGAACCTGTATATAGTGGTCATCCTTGGGACACAACCAGTTGGCTGTTATACAGAGGTGGTCTGCTTATACAGTGGAACCTGTATATAGTGGTCACCCTTGGGACACAACCAGTTGGCTGTTATACAGAGGTGGTCTGCTTATACAGTGGAACCTGTATACCTTTCAACAAAACAAGTTCCATCTTATACCTATGACCTTGTTGTTTTACCAGTTACAAGACAGTCTGTTTATTGGTACAGAACAACCAACTGGTTAGATATTTGTCCTGCTAGCTAGCTACTTGCTGTTACAAATATTTATCTTACTTCTTATGATTCGTTCATATCTAAGTATAGCATTAGGATGAGCAGTATCAGTGGCTTGAACTGACAGAAGAACCTCCTAAAATAGATCACAGTATATGTCTCACTCTTAATATTGGATAAGTTGCTTACATTACTGTATGTGCCTTCATTCAGACCCACAGTATATATACTCCTTGTAAAAGAAGGAGGTGGGTCTAATACATCCATGATGTTTACAGTTAGTGTAGTTGTGTCAGTTCTTTGAGGTAATCCACCATCCTGCAGAAAAGACAGAGAAATTATTAGTATACTGAAAATGACTACAGAAAATTGTCAGATTTTCACTAAGCAATGTCAACCCTAAGATAAAACATTGTGATTATTATAAACTATATTGCATACTTGAATATTACAGCAGAGACAGTCCTGTATATATATTTAGAGATAAAGTATATAACAGTCCTTATATACCTGAGCACGAATTTCAACATTGTAAGAAGTGGCTGAATCATAGTCGAGTGTGCTTGTTACCCGAACTATACCAGTTGAAGAACCAACAGAGAAAGGTCCATTAGTCTAGAAGATAGAAGTGATTGAGATAAATATCTACCATACAGTGTAAAGGCCAGGCTTTGAACAATAAAGAGGTTAGCTATAAAGAACATTGGATTTTGGCTACTCTACAACATTATGAGTTAATGGTGACTGCATAATTTTTACCCACCGGTGCTGTTAACACATAAGTGATGTCTGCATTGGTTCCCTCATCAGCATCTGTTGCATAGACTGTGTATATGACAGATCCAACCTGTCTCGACTGTAAACACGAGATAACCAGATAATCAGCCACACCACAATAATTACTAGCTACACTGCTTTATAATATTATTTGACCAGTTAATGATACATCAAACTCAACTATGCTCTAAAGAAGGCTAGAACTCTATACAGTGTGGGAAAAATGAAAGAAATATAGAAGTGAAAGAGGAAAGTGAATACAAACTAGAGAAGAATGGACAATGACTGGTAAGATATTATTCTCAAAAGCTAGAACATTATCTATTATAGCTATGTATGACATTATCTGATTGGCAATAGCTAGCTCTATAATATCTTACTTCAAACAAAGCAATTGGTTCTGTCGGCTGATTCAATATTATAGGAGGGTTATCATTTATATCATCAATGGAGATCACAACAGACACGATGCTGATGCCACTAATGGGAGTAGTAGAAGTTAAACTGGAAACACGAAAAGCCTGCAAGGAGAATAACGTGGAAGTGATTAATACTATAGTGATACCATTACTTGCAAATAGTTACGTTATGGATCAATACTTATCTGTGAAAAATGACAAACAGATAAGGCAGGTACATGCAGTGGTGGTATATTATAACAAGGAGTTTGACTACACTGACCTACACCAGGAAAAAAATACCCCAGTAAATATATTTCCAATTTAATTAATTACTCGAATACTAATAGTGTAAGATTCCATGACTTCTCTGTCGGCAGCAGCATTTATCCGTATCTCTCCGGCACTGACTCCTATCTCAGTAACACTGAACAACGAGTCGGTTATATCTTCTACAGAACATAATATTATACAGCAATGAAAAAATGGGAGGTACCTTTCTCAATGTAGTATAAATATTTGACTATACAGTATAACAAGGTCTTTCATTTATTTTGAAATTATTGTGATGAATCTAATAATATGCACCGTCTTTAGGCCAATCCCTTAAATAATTATCTGCCTAAATCTTTCCTTACCTTTGTCTACTTGTTGGTATCTTATGATAGCAGAAGTGGGACTAGTGTTATCAACAGCCCTCACTGAACCAACAACCACCTGTTTATTAAATTGAAGAGGATCACAATAATAGCAAGAAGCCTTCACAATGACACAGATGTTACTCACGGCTATGTAGTTATAAACAGGTGGAATCCTCTGTAAAGAAGACATTAGTAAGATGTCCTCTATATTTAGAGGAAATCCTTGATTTGTTAGAGGTAATGTAATACACAGGAAAATTGCCATTTTTATGGAGGATTGCCTTCTTTACCAGTGGATACACTATATAACCTCCTTAATTAAAGACTGAGTATTCCTTGGTGACTCTCTTCTTACATTTGACTGTGATTCAGTCACTGAGAATGCATACTGACTAAGAGTAAAAGATGGTGGAGGGTCAGTCACATCCAAAACAATGATATTCAGAACTGTGGTGGAAGACAGAGGGTTGACACCACTATCCTGTGAATAAGTAATGAAGATTAATAGGATTGTATAGCCTCCAATATTTACATTACCACTACACCTCCCCTTTTCCAGCCCATGCAACTGCATTATAGTAATTACATACTCTGCTGCCAGTATTATCAAACTTCTACCATCTTTAGATAGAAACCAGCTAGGAGAAATTCACTCACCTGAGCTGTGATGGTCAGTGTGTACATCTGAGCAACATCGTAGTCCAGACTACTTGTGAGTCTCACTACTCCAGTGGTAGCATCGATCGAAAATGGAGTATTAAGCTGTGAGGTGACAAAAAAAGAGGTGGGAGGGGGGAGATGGGATGTAGAAGAGAGGAAGTGGGAGAGGGGAGGTGAGGTGGGCAATAGGAGGTGAGAGAGGGGAGGGGAGGTGAGAGAGAGGGGAGGTTGGAGAGGGGAGGTGAGAGAGGGGAGGTGGGCGAGAAAAGAACATACTGGTGCAATAGAGAAAGCTATTATTCCATTATCTCCTTCATCAGAATCGACTGCATGGTATGTGTATACAACAGAACCAACAGGTCTTGTCTGCAATGGAAAAAAAATGGAAAAATGACTTAACATTCCCTTCTCTGTGCTCACCTCAATTAGCTGAATAGCCATTGTTCGAGTATTGAGAATTATTGGTGAATTATCATTGATATCTGTAATAGTGATTGTCACAGGAATAGTGCTGATACCACTCCTTGGTGTGTTGTCTGAACCATTGACTCTAAATGCCTGCAAAAAGATTTGAGATGTAATAATGTGTGTCTATAGTCTATTATTGATGATAATATTGATACTTCACCCATCATAATATCATGGATTTCATAGCTTCATAAATATGATTTCCTTTCACAAATTAATGCTTCGTCCAGACAAAAGAATCATGAGGATAGTATGGATTATAGACGCGTTTAGTAATATAATCTTACTCGGATGTTAATGGAGTAGGTGTCAGTGCTTAGACTGACTGTGCCTGTGAGGAATACTTGCCCTGCCATGTCCCCAGTTGCAACTACTGTAAAAAGCTGGTCAGTATCATCACCTATATAATATATGGTTGTACAACACAATGATAGCACGTGCTAAATAGTTATATACTATAGGAGTTTGTCTTCATATTGTGCATATACAATGTGAGCCATAAATTTTGAATTACCTTGTGGTACTTTCTCATATCTTATGACTGCAGTGTTTGGGTGTAGACTGTCCACTGCCTCCACTGTGGTCAACAAATGCTGCATCAGAAACAAAAGAATTAAAACATGTTCTTTTTCAATAATGGAACCTGAGATTGTGGACAGTGGAAGCCCTCTATTGAAATAAAGACACTCCTGTGTAGAGCAGAACCCTTCTATTCCAACACCCCTCCAAGTAGTGCTGGTTATACAGATATTGTCATGAATGAATATAGCATCTCACATTTGTGTAGGTTCCTTCAGAGATAGCCACAGAGTATGAGGTTAGGCTGAATGCCGGTGCAGGATCAAGCACGTCAACTATGTTCACTGTTAACATGGTGTCTGCAGACAGACTTGGGGATCCACTATCCTATTGTGTCAGTCAAAGGCAGTAACAGAGAATACTAGTGTGTAGTGCACAGTTAGCTTACAGAACTATAAAAATAATATATTATGTCAAATTCATACTAAGTATTCTGTTTATCTTTATGCTTGCTTTCGTCAAAATTGTTAAGAGAACTATATATACTAATATTTTGTGCAGCTTGCCTGAGCTCTCAATGTCAGTACATAAGAAGGTTGGACATCATAATCTAACACATTAGTAACACGGATCACACCACTACCAGAGTTGATAGCAAATGGGGAGTCAGTCTGTAGAAAAATGACAGTGCATTTTATTACTTATCTTCAACTATTAACTTACTGGTGATATTAAAGTGTAAGTGATAGCTGCATTAGAGCCTTCATCCAAATCGGTAGCATGAAGTGTATATATGATACTACCAGCTGATCTTGTCTACATAGGGAACAGTAAATAAACAGCCACTACAATAGCAGCAGTAACAAAACAAAACAAAACAAAACAAAACAAAACAAAACAAAACAAAACAAAACAAAACAAAACAAAACAAAACAAAACAA
This sequence comes from Diacarnus erythraeanus, assembly GCA_964016965.1. Taxonomy (NCBI): domain Eukaryota; kingdom Metazoa; phylum Porifera; class Demospongiae; order Poecilosclerida; family Podospongiidae; genus Diacarnus; species Diacarnus erythraeanus. The sequence goes on along the minus strand of OZ024684.1, from coordinate 1,244,639 downwards.
AACAAAACAAAACAAAACAAAACAAAACAAAACAAAACAAAACAAACAGCAACTACAATTAGAACCTCACTTCAAGGAGGGAGAGTGGAGTGGAGGATGGATTCAGCCAGATTGGAATGTTATCATTTTCATCAGTCACTGTGATGAGCACTGAAACTACACTAACATCACTAAGTGCAATGGTACTAGACGAATTAACAACTCGAAAAGCCTATAAAATAAAGAATATTATTATTTTAGGATCCCATCTTTCTCTTTCTTGTCTTACCCTTATGCTAATGGTGTGAGTGTTGGTGGTTTCTCTGTCCAAAGTACCAGATACAGTCACCTGTCCAGCATTGAGCCCATTTGGGGTCACTGTGAATAGGGTATCCCCTGAGAGAAAATGCAACAGAAAATAACAGAATGCCAATGATGCAGTTCATCTATCTCCCAGAAACTAAGCTGTCTAAAAGTAATGAAGATTCCTAGAAGAGATCTGCAAGAGGCTCAATTTATATACGTGTGTATATATACCTGTATCAACCTTCTCATATCGCAGAATAGCTGTGTTAGGACGAAGGGGGTCAATAGCTCTGACTGTGCCTACCAATTCCTGCATGCAAGAGAGTAGATGCAAAATAATTCATTTCTCCACTTTAATCAGGTAACAGTTTAACAGAACAACATCAATGCATTAATAATCCTGAATTTGAAAGGTGGGTTCAGTTGAATCCTCCTGAACCACACCATGTAATGAACTTGATTATTACTGTGACAGAAACCTGACTACAGCTCATTATCAAGTCTTCATAAACAGAGCTATATAATGAGGTACGATAAAATTCTTCCATGGTGGCAGCTTAATATAAGCATCACCTATCACATGGACTGATCACATGACTCACATTCATATAGGTTCCTTCTAATATCTCCTCTGTATAAGCACTTTCTGTAAATGTTGGTGGTGGGTCCAGGACATCCAATATGTTGATGGTTAGTGTGACATCAGCAGTTTGAGGGGGGATGCCACCATCCTGAAATTATAAACAGAATGTTGTTGAATTACTCAAAGAGAGAGTACCATGCAGAGAAATAAGTAGTGATAATAAGAGACATTAACGTTTTGTTTCAGCTTATAATATTATGGCTGTTCTCTTTTGAATGATATAATTATTCATTGGATCTGTATTAAACCTGTTATCTATAACAAATTTCAAAAACAAACAAGAAAACAAACAAACAAACAAACAAACAGGCTGCATAATAAACTCATTGATCTTATACCTGAGCTCTGATTGGCTATCACCTGAGCTCTGATTGGCTATTAGTTACATGAGCTCTGATTGGCTATTACCTGAGCTCTGATTGGCTATTAGTTACATGAGCTCTGATTGGCTATTACCTGAGCTCTGATTAGCTATACCTGAGCTCTGATTAGCTATCACCTGAGCTCTGATTGGCCATTACCTGAGCTCTGATATTCAGCATGTATTGGGAGTTGATGGTATAATCAAGAACATTGGTCAGTCTAATTATCCCAGTGGATACTCCAATAGAGAACGGTTCATCGTCCTAAAAATCACAAATAAACAATAATAACAGCTATCACATTACATAGAGTAGCTAATCTTAGGGCAGTGTCCCCTCCTCTACCCAAGATAGTGTCCCTCTCAAAGCTGTTTCAACCACATTCTAGCTTGTAGGTTGTAAACATAGACTTACTGATAGAAAGGAATAGGTAATTTCTCCATTTGTTCCTGAGTCAGCATCTGTTGCTGATACAGTAAATATGTTTGTTCCAACTGGCCTTGACTATACATGAAAATACGTTAATCTCATAATAATAATTCAGGCATTAACAATATTTCACTAATAAGATATAATTAGGATTCTCTCTAAGTGAATAATAATCTAGTCCCAACAAATGTGACAATCTCAGGTGTTGATTTAGGTGTAATCCAACCTCAGCAATTGTGACCACTTTCAAGCTAATGCTAGTTACAGTTATATACCTCCACTAGTGTGATGGGTCCAGGGGATGGATCGTCCCATACTGGAACGTTATCATTCAAGTCAGTAATTGTTACTATCACAGAAACGGTGCTAATGTCACTTCGAGGGGTTGTACCAGTTGTGACTCTAAAAGCCTGCATCAATAATAATTCCGTGGGTAATTACTTTATGTAATGGACCTCTGATAAAGGATACTTTGAAATGATAATGGACAACCTCCATATAGAAGACACTTATCCTATGTTCTATACATATATTATCATTCTGACATGATGCTTCATGTCACTTTGTTTTTTTAATAAACCAGGACATTCTTGGATTACAGATAGTAATTAGAGAGGTGCAATACTAGAAGAATGTATTAGGGGTTGAAATAGAGGGAGTTATATTACGTAAACTTATGTACCCGAATAGTGATGATATAAGTTTGAACAGTTTCTGAATCAACAGTTCCTGTCAAGAGGATATTTCCAGCAGCACTTCCAGAAGATTCAACTGTGAAAATTTCATCACCTGATACCTTCTCGTATCTGATTACAGTATTTGGACGAAGGCTCTCCTCTGCACTCACTGAACCCACCAGTTCCTGTTGACATAAAGGTGAATATGTAGAAACATGTGGCTTGATTAATTTCCATGTATTATATAACAAAAATAATGCTTGAAGAAAGTGAACTGTTCAAATCTAGTAGTAATAGAATCATCTGCTCAATTTTATGTAGCTGTTAATGATTTAATCTTGTATATATATTATCTCCATGTACCAATACAAAATATCTGCACTAATTTCCCTTCCCCAGTATGTTCCTGTCCCAGCAAGCTGTCTTACATTGGTATAGGATCCTTCAGTGACATCGAATGAATACACACTCTCATTAAAAATAGGTGCGAGATCCAGAGTATCCATCACATTTACTGTAAGTATACCTGAGATGCTTCGTGAAGGACTGCCTCCATCCTGCATGGAAGAAGGCTATCATAGCTGAGAAAATACATGACCATTATAGTTAGCTACTGTATTTGCTATTGTTGATGTTTTGTTGTTACTGTTATTTGTTTTTTGTTGTTGCTGCTACTTTTGCTGTTGTTGTTTTGTTGCTGCTCTCTATTCCAACACCCTGAAATAACAGAACCCTTCTATTCCAACCCCCTGAAATGAAGACACCTCTGTATACAGTGGAATCCCTCTATTCCAACACCCTGAAATAACAGAACCCTTCTATTCCAACCCCCTGAAATGAAGACACCTCTGTATACAGTGGAATCCCTCTATTCCAACACCCTGAAATGAGGACACTTCTATATTAAGGACACTTGAATATGTCTTAAATAATAGTATTAACATTAATAGAAATTCACTCCCTGAAATGAAGTCACCCCTTTAATCAGGACTTTTCAAGATGTCCAGAATAGAGAAGTCCCACACTGTACCACAAGAGTTTCTCTTATTATTAGCTAACGTGTTGCACATTATAATATAGTAACTGCGTACCTGAGCTTGGATGTTGAGAGTATATGATATCTGTGAGTCATAGTCAAGAATTGCGGATAATCTAACTATTCCATTACTAGCACCAATGGAAAATGGAAGATCAGCCTATAAACAATCAAATATTTTCATAATAATAATAATTATTATTATGAGATCGTATGATCTTACCTGTGGTGACACAAATGAATATGTAATGCGTCCATTTGATCCCGAGTCAGCATCTGTAGCAGTTGCTGTGAAGATGTTAGTGCCAACAGGGTGGGACTGAATGGATAGAAGGGCAGTTTTGGTTAAGATTTACAGCTATGGGTCATGCTTCCTCGGGCGTAAGTAGCTATGTTGGCTTGGCACTAAACAAAACAAAATTCTAGCAATCACTGACCGGTTTAAAAACTGATGCAAAGAGAGACAGCTATAAACTCCAAGATAACCTGCCACACAGGTGCTATTCACTATTCCACTAGGATGGGTGACAGCTAACTTATAATATAGCTACGTATAATATCGATTTCATGACCTTGGTGACTTGTTATCTGTTTTTATTGGAAGTGGTTGAATTTTATAATGTATCAATCATATGAGAATTAAATTTGACTATTCCTCTAGACATGGATAGCTACAGACATCATTGTTTGGAGGTATTAAATTTGATGATCTTTTCCAAAAATATCCAGATTACTTGATTAGCTATATCACCACCTCACCACCAATAAAATTACTTCCTTTAGCTACACACTACATCAAACTCACTTCTGGGATGGTTATTGGAGAGAAGGTCGAAGTCCAAAGAGGACTGTGATCATTCACATCTGTCACAATGATCACTACTGACACAATACTGACTTCACTCTGAGGAACTCTGTCACCATCTACTCCCACTCGAAAGGCCTTGAAGAGAAAGATATTTTACATCAGCATAGTTTGCTGGTTTATTAGCAAAACATGAACATGTGCTTATACACAGTCACTTCTTATAGCTAAAACTATTATTTCAGCCTGTGACCTTAAAACCTACGCAAGTGACAATCTCTATTCCAATTATTATAATGTTCTGTCCCATGGTGACCACAGAGTCTACTCTGACATAATAACTAATATATCTATGTACTTTAACACTGATAATGTAGGTGCTTCTGTTTTCCCTGTCGATTGTTCCTGTAAGAGCTACCCTTCCAGCTGTCATTCCACTTTGAGTCACACTGAAGAGAGCGTCTGTATCGTCCCCTTAATTACAGATGAAACAATAAATGCAAGATACACTTGTGTCTATTACAGTTGTGTATTGAAGAAAGAGGTCACAATAAACTCAACCTCCGAATACACTCCTGTATAAAGCACTATTCCATGTATTTAGTTATAAAGTTTCACTCCTGAAATCATGAGGCCACTTCTCTAATCAAAAAGGTACCCACTGCTTAAGAAGCTCCATTATAAACTCCATTTAGTTGTGTTTTAGTTAACACATACTTACCTCTTGGAATTTGTTGGTATCTTATTGCAGAAGATGAACCATCTACTGCTCGAACTGTTCCAACTTCGTACTATAAGCAAAAAAACAACTAACATTATATTATAATCATTAATTAATCAAGACTATAATACTGGAAGAGATTAAGTAATTTCTATAGTGCTTATGTACACAGTTATGATCCTGAATGCTTCTAAATAGATCTATCTACACATGGGAAAGAGGTTAGTAGTCATTTTCATCAGCATTTGCATTTGCTGTCTAAATGTTCTCTTTTACCATGACTTATAGAGTTATAAAAGTCTTACATCTGTGTAATCTCCTTCAGCAACTTCAAAGTTGTAGACATTTTCTGTAAAGGCTGGAGCAGCACTCACAACATCAGCCACGTTCACTGTCAAGGAATTTGTTGCACTATTTGGCACCAATCCTCCATCCTATAGCAAAATGTCTCTTACTTAAAGTCACAGATTCAAGAACCTGTCTATACCAGACACCTTTGAGATAACAACATAGCTAATATCATATATCCATTTCTTGCATTGCTAACTGTGCATGTGATGGTTCTGATTACAGACATATTATGGTTTCTTATTTCAGGATTGGTATAGAATTAAGAGTCTATTGCATACAAGAGTTAGAGATGCCCTTATTTTGAATGGAATTAATGATTAAGCTGTTTCTGATCCAGAAACCACTTGCAAAGTAGCCTCTGTTAATTCAGGAGAAAATTTTAATTGATTTTTGCATTATTGAAATATTTGCAGTAACTATGTGTTATGAATTAGGTGCTAGTTCAAGCCTGATATCATTTATTTCGTTGGTTAATTATACCTGTGCACGAACGGTGATGGTGTATGTTGGATTGGTGTCATGATTCAAAGAATTGACCAAAAGTACTACTCCACTTGTTGAACCAATAGAAAAAGAACTATTCACCTGCAAGAGAATTTAAAATTAAATATCTGTGTGCAATTACGTGCATAATTAGGTTAGAATCTTACAGGAGAAACAATTTCATACGTGATCTGACCATTGGTGCCTTCATCTTCATCAGTTGCATAGAAAGTGTATATAACAGTTGATACAGGTGTAGTCTGCATATTACATAGAAAATACATAACATTGTCCCAACAACCAACTGGTTGTGTCTCAAGGGTGACTACGAGCAGGCCACCTCTATATAACAGCCAACTGGTTGTGTCTCAAGGGTGACTACTACATACGAGCAGGCCACCTCTGTATAACAGCCAACTGGTTGTGTCTCAAGGGTGACCAGCACTATATACAGGTTCCACTGTATAAGCAGACCACCTCTGTATAATAGCCAACTGGTTGTGTCTCAAGTGTGACCACTATATACAGGTTCCACTGAAGAAGGCTACCTCTGTATAATAACTTGTGTGACCACTTATATTCAAGTTACACTGTCATCTCTGTACACTGGAACCTCTACACCTTTGGACAAATTAAAGTGTCCTGATTAGGAGAGGGGTGGCCACATTTCAGGGAGTTAATGTTAATTACACAAGCTGTTATATTCAAGTGTACTTATTACAGTCATTTCTGAGGGTTGGTTTTCACTGTATAGCTAAGAACCAACACTGGTTGTGTCCCAGAGAAGATTGTATAGTGCAAATCATTACTTACCTCAGTCAGGACTATTACATTGGGATGAGGGTTCTCAAAAACAGGACTATTATCATTCACATCCAATACAGTAACTGTTACCAAGGCAACATCAGATCCACTATTTGGCAAACCAGGAATAGCAATATAGGCCTAGTAATAACAATAATAATGAGATTTAAAATAGGAGGCCTATGCTGTATCTGTCTGTCCACTTGCTTCAATTTGAAGATCATAAGTTCTTTTCACCTCTCTGTCAAGATTCCCAATGGCATTCACAACTCCTAATCTTGTTACATTGAACAAACTGTCACTGGGGACACCTCTCATCACTTGAGAGTAGACAATGTTACCAGCTAATGAGTCATCAGAAGGCACAGCCAACACAGTTATAATGTTATACATATTCTGAAAAGACATTTCAAGTTATATTATTACTACCCAAAGTGGAGCATTATAATATCATTTCTATGATAAACACTGATGGCAATGACTGACTTAGACTTCATCAAAGAATGACTGTTCATTAGGTAGTAGTTTCGTGGTTAATTTTATTACTCCAAAACATGAAAGGATATTGTTAGCTTTATTTGTAGGTAGCTACTCCATCAAGGAGTGGGTAGCTATGTCTTTCTTACAATAGTTGCATAGTTGCCTTCATCCAGGTTGACAAAGTAATGAGTCTGTGTGAACACAGGTGGAGAAGAAACAACAGCACTGATGGACACAGTAAAATTTATCAACAGAGACAATGATGGAGAACCTTGATCCTGTAGTCAAAAGAATTGAGAGGCTTCAGTTATTACCACGCCCCAGAGAGTAGTGTATTGTGCATGTTTGTTGTCTCCAAATGCATAACTAATGTTCTTACTCTTTTACACTTTAATGTCAGATGAGAAAAATCCAGGAAATGGCACAGTGTTATTCTTTAGAAATGAAGAAGATAACTAGCTGTAGTTAACTGTACCTCAGCTATGACTGTGATGGTGATCATGCTGGCTGTATCGAAGTCAAGGGGCCTTTCCAATGTCACCACACCACTGACTGCATTAACTCCAAAGGTTCCATCCATCTGTATTTAATTATGAAGTAATTGTGGCACATTCAGATGTAAAGACACTCAGGAGGTGTACATGTGTAATTTTCATACTCACCGGAGATTGTATTCGGAACCTTATGTCTCCATTAGCACCAGTATCAGCATCTGTAACAACTATCACATAAACCAGAGTACCCAGAGGTGAATCCTACAAAAAAAAAAGAACAAAGCTCTATGCTAATTTCATGGGACTATAGTCAGCCTTCATAGTTGACTTGCGAGAGAAATATTACTGATTACTAATGTGGATGATCTGTGTACCTCAGGAAAGGCAGTGGGTATGAAGTTGATGGGATTATTCCACACTGGAGCATTGTCATTCAAATCATTTAGATTTACTGTCACCATTAAAGTGCCTGCTAACATCCCAACACTGTCGATGAGGTTGATGATAATGGGGATAGAAGCCATTACCTATAAAAAGAGAAAGAAGGAGTTGCTTTACATAATATTTTGGAAGATTATAAATGTTGAAATCAATGTCCTTCAACTCTAGGTAATTGATGCTATTGGAGGGACTTACGGGAATTATTCTATAATCTGCCTTATTATGAGATCAATTAATTTTTGAACATACAAATACTGGCAAGCTCCTCATGACTCATGATAATATCTACAGTCCAAACATAGCCCTACATCTGCTCCTCTATTCCAACCCCCTGAAATGAGGACACCTCTGTATACAGTAGAACTCCTCTATTTCAACCCCCCTGAAATGAGGACACCTCTGTATACAGTAGAACTCCTCTATTCCAACCCCCTGAAATGAGGACACCTCTGTATACAGTAGAACTCCTCTATTTCAACCGCCCTGAAATGAGGACACCTCTGTATACAGTAGAACTCCTCTATTCCAACACCCTGAAATGAGGAAACCTCTGTGTACAGTAGAACTCCTCTATTCCAACTCTCTGAAATGAGGACACCTCTGTATACAGTAGAACTCCTCTATTTCAACCGCCCTGAAATGAGGACACCTCTGTATACAGTAGAACTCCTCTATTCCAACACCCTGAAATGAGGAAACCTCTGTGTACAGTAGAACTCCTCTATTCCAACACCCTGAAATGAGGAAACCTCTGTGTACAGTAGAACTCCTCTATTCCAACTCTCTGAAATGAGGACACCTCTGTGTACAGTAGAACTCCTCTATTCCAACACCCTGAAATGAGGAAACCTCTGTGTACAGTAGAACTCCTCTATTCCAACCCCCTGAAATGAGGAAACCTCTGTATACAGTAGAACTCCTCTATTCCAACACCCTGAAATGAGGAAACCTCTGTATACAGTAGAACTCCTCTATTCCAACCCCCTGAAATGAGGAAACCTCTGTGTACAGTAGAACTCCTCTATTCCAACTCTCTGAAATGAGGACACCCATTATATTAATTAAGGAATTTGGATAATAATTGCTAGTGTATTGAGTCGTCCCTCAAACTTTAAAGGGATCTGGAATGGAGAGATTCTACTGTAACGTTTGAATGATGTTTGTCCTGAGCTAATGAATGAATATTGCTGCTAATAATAAAAATTATCATGATCTCAGCAGGTGGATGTTGTGTGCTAGCTATAAATCTCATTAGCTAATTCATTGTTTCTCAAAGGACATAAGCTACAGTGATAGGGCAAAGTTTACCCAATAGGCATAATGTTATGTAACTCCTCCAATAGAATTGTTTATTATATATTGCATTCCAAGCACATAATAGAGTTATACTTATACTCATATTGGGAGAAACGTGGGAATTATAAGTATTATTATTATTATTATTATTATTATTATTATTATTATTATTATTATTACTACTACTACTACTACTACTACTACTACTATAACTAATCTTATGTATATTTAAAAAAAATCTATGTCCTAGCTAATTGGATATTTGTAGCTTAAGACACCCCTAAGGCAAGAGTAAACCATTTATATATATATATATATATATATATATCTGCTCATAATTCTCTTATACTTTATCCAAGAAAGTTGATCTTGGTCTTAAAATGTTGCTCATTTAAAGAGCTTTCTGATAGTATATTAAGTTCTTACTTTCCAACAACCTAGCAGAAGTTAGCCTACCAACCTTCATTTACTACATTGGACTATTACTCAACACCATAATGTCTCAGCCACTTAATACCACTATAGACAAACCACAGGTACTTTATTTGATCTACTAAAATTAGAGTGTTTTGTATTCAAATGAAAGAGCAGGAAAAGAGCTTTCAGAAAATTCCTTTTTTTTTTTCATCTAGGACAATGTGGTGTTGAGTAATAGTCGAAAGTAGCCAAAAGTAGTACATGAAGGTGGGTGGGCTAACTTTGGCTAGGTTGTTGAAAAGTAAGAACTTAATATACCATCGGAAAGCTCTTTAAATAAGCAACATTTTGAGAAGAAAATCAACTTTCTAGGACCAAGTATAGGATAATTATAAGCAGATACAAAGGAAAAAACAAGAATAAATGGTTTATGGGTGCCATGTCATTATTATACATATAGTCCAGTCATAATTCTAAAGCCATGATATTCAATGTTTACCTCTCTGTCAAGGGGAGGAACTGGAGATGCTCTTACTGTAACAACCCCTGTCCTAGAACCGATGGAAAATTGCCTGGATGTCAGATTGAAAGTAAAGGGATCACCATCTGGATCACTGGCATAGACTGTCATAACATAACTGCCTAGAGAAAAGGATGAGGGAAGGTTTGTAGGATGGAGAATGAGAGAGAGATTATTACCTAGCTATAGCTAGACATTAAAAAGCCCATTACTATTATTATAAGACAACATCTAATATACCTGTTGGCAGGTTCTCATCTATGTACACAGTTCTTGAGTTAGGTCCAAGAAACCCTGGAGGGAAAAAAATCAAAACACTGGCTTTATCGGTTCCTTCAGCTCACTTGGAATTCCATTGGCAACGCTGACAAGCAGAAAACAAACTAAAAGAGTGACTTCCATTATTTTCAACTGTGTTCCCATCACAAATTGCTGCGAGAGCTGCCACACCTTCTTCCCGAGCAATAAGTTTGGGCGGGGCTGGCTTGCATCGGGCGCGGGGGAGGTTCTAAAAAGTGGGCGTACACCTGTATTGAATCATTATAGAAGTTATTCGGGCTGAGATGAAGGAGGCTCTACTGTTTTTAGTATTGGTAACTGGAGGTTTAGCTCAAGGTACTACCATATTGAGCTTGTTAACTTTAACTAACTTGCATTAATCTTCTAATTGACTAGTTATTCCAATTTTTGAGCCACTTTCAAGCAGTAATGGGATTGAAACTTACGTGGATGAACGCCCTCCCGTGGGTAAGCTCGCTTTTAGTGGACACACTGAATAATTATACTAAGTATCTTTCTCCAAGTTCCACTGTTATATCTCCTGATTGTTACTTGAACATAATTGTTAGTCTTATAGTCTGCTTGTCACAGTGACATAATGTCAGGAGAACTATGAAGATCAGCCATTGTTGTTTGCAGAAAGTTGAAAAATCAGTCGGCATAATAGAAACTCAAATTGGTTCTAACTAGTTAGCTACTACTGTATGTATTGTGGAAGTGGCTAACTTTTTTAGAGTTTATCATCTGGATTCACATGAGATCTAACGTTATTGTCTAGGTATGGAAGTTGTTGTTGTACGAGCACGGGGCCCACTGAGTGAAACTGTCCTCTATGGCATTGATCTTCCCCCTGGAAGTGAGGAAGTTTTTCAAATCAATTCCACATCTGGTAACATCACCGTGGGACTCAGAGGACCTACCAGTTTAGTTGTGAGGAACCAGATGCAGACCATATTCAGATTAGATGTGTTTGCATATTATCTCTCCTCTGGAATAAATGGAAGCAGAGTAAGAAAGAGCAAGCTGAATGTTATTATGTCATTTTATGCTTGTTATCATCCTTTTAGGCATATATTACATTGACAGTGATAGTTCGTGATGTCAATGATGCACCGATGTTTTCCCAGAGGAACTATACCATTGCAGTCATTGAGGTATCTATGTAAAGAGAAAGCTCTAGTTTGTGACATCATCATTAACTCTCTAGTTCTATTCCGAGAAAGAACATTGATTACTGTGGGTACATAGGTATAGATAGGAATGCATCAGAGATTTGGGGAAGGATAGACAGGGGTAACTAACTTTAAAGGATATGGGACTGGGGTGATAGTGTTGTCCCCTCTCCTTATTCTGGAATGTGTATCATTATTATCTTGAACTGCTCATAATTATTGTCAATGCACAGACAACTACTATCGGTACAGTCATTGGTAGTTTCGTGGCAATGGATGGAGACCTCAGTGATAGTGGAATAGTCACATACTCCTTAATGCAACTAAGTCCAGTTGGTGTGCTGCCATCATTTACGATTAGCACAGTGCATGGAGACTTGATGCTATCAAGATCTGTCAATGTTAATACAAACTATCAGTTAATGATCGTGGCAGTGGTATGTTGATGTAAATTTTCGTGGAACCTCTCTATATCAATAAAAAATTTTCATGTGAAAATGAAAATCTTTAGAAATAAAAAGTTCATGAAATATTAAATTTGGAGACACCCTTACATATGGAATAACCCATACTCAACTTTATCACCAAACCTCTCTGTTCTATTCCCTGAAATGAGGCCACCCTTGCATCTTAAACTTAAAGGCAACTATGAACCCCCTCTCTCCAGAAATGTGAACACTTTGTTACCTTTGATAATTATAATTCTATTTCAGGATGCAGGAACCCCTCCGCTCAATGACACGACGATGGTCACAGTGAAAGTTGATCCTCTACCCCCAGTATTTCAGTTACTCACATATAGCGCTTCAGTACCAGAGTTTACCGGAGTGGTAAAATAAATTAATAAGTATCTTTTCTTATAGTGTGTACTGTCAATATCATTATATATTCAATGCACAATGTTTATGGATCAACCTGCTTCTATATCTACTCTATATTAATTGTAAATGTATGCTTCATTTTATAGCAAAATCCAGTAACTTTAACGACAGTTATAGCTATTGACAGGACTTCTGGTAACAGTATAAATATATTCTACTCCATATCTTCATGTGAGTTAGAGTAACACAGTGTAACATTTTATTCACTATTATTATTATTTCTAGTCATTCCTGCTAATAATGATGTCACTTTTGCTGTGGGTGCAACTACTGGGATTATTACAGTGAATGGAACCCTCGACAGAGAGACTTTATCACGATATCTAGTTACAGTTGAAGTAAGATGTCTGTCTGTCTGTCTGTCTGTCTGTCTGTCTGTCTGTCTGTCTGTCTGTCTGTCACCATCTCTCCCTCAACAGGCCCGAAGTGTTATTGGTTCATCAACATTTGGTCAAACCACGGTTATTGTGGATCTAACTGATATCAATGAACCACCAGTATTTGTGAGTAGCCACTACATCACCTCTGTCTCAGAAGGCACCATGGTAGGAGAAGTCCTGTTTTCTGGAATAGTGGCAGTTGATAATGATGAGGTTTGTACTCATGTACTGAAGGCAGGGCCACATGTACACATGACCCATCCACATACATTATTTCAGGGACCAAATTCAACTTTCAGTTACTCAATTCTTGCAATCTACGGCCACCAGACTTTGGATGGTTCAAGGATACAAATCACAGATCCCTTTTTCAATATTTCTTCAATTTCTGGTATTATTACTGTTAACACAAACCTTGAGAGAGAGGCAATGGTAGATGGATTCCACTATTATGAAATCATTGTGAGTAAGAGTTAAAATGGCTATCATTAGTTTATATAGCTACCATCAGGTAATTTTAATGGGTATAAAATTAGAGTTATAGACTAGGGGGTCATTAAAATAACTAGGGGGGTCATTAAAATAACTAGGGGGTCATTAAAACAATTAAGGGGGTTATTCAAAAAATTCACTAAGAGGGTCATTAAAACAGCTATATAGGGGGTTGTTAAAATTGGGGTCAATAAAAGCAGTTAGGGGTCATTAAAAACAGTTAGGGGGTCAATAAAGACTGTAGGGTATTCACTATTGCCATGTAATTGTCAAACATCTCTCGCTAAAGGCACGGTGATCTCCTGTTATTATATTCCTATTGTTTCTTAGGTGGCTGCCACTGACAGAGGAAGTCCACCTTTGACATCTAGTACCACCCTCACCGTATCAGTCATTGATGTTAATGACAACCCACCCCAGTTCAATAGCACTTTTTTCAACTTCCAAATATCTGAAAACCTTCCAGCAGGTGCTGTAGTGGGTGCATTAGAGGTCACTGATAGAGATCAGGGGCTAGCAGCTGAGACAACCTTTACATTGACAGGACAAGGGTCAGACAGGTACAGCTCTACAACTCTTTGCAGGTTACCAAGGCAAAAATAACCAATAATTGAAAGAAAATGCCTACATTATAGTTTCCAAGTTATCCTGGTATTGATATTATAGTAGAACCTCTCTTTTCCAATCTCCTGAAATGAAAACACCTCTATTCCAACCTCCTAAAATGAGGACACGCCTGTATAGAGTAGAATACCTCTAGTCCAACCCTCTGAAATGATGACACCTCCATATACAGTGGAACCCCTCTATTCCAAAGCTCTAAAAAGAATATTAAGAGCAGTTGGATATCTCCTAAATAACTACTTGTGAATTAACATTGATAGAAATTTACCTGAAATGAGGTCACCTCTCCAAGGTGTCCCAAGGTGTCTATAACAGAGAGGTTCAAGTATAATACCAACAATTAATAACTAGATAAAGAGCTGGCCCCTAGGTAACTAGGAATATATTTTGGCTACCCTTAAGAGGGTGACTCCTGTTAATTCTATTATTATTACCATTTTTAGATTCACTGTAGAAACAGTAAATGTTACTCAAATGTCAAATGCTAGTTCACAGCCTCCAGTTGTCACAATAGCCAGAGTTATCACTACACAATTACTGGATAGAGAAGATATTGAACTGTACCAGTTCTTCCTCACAGCTCAAGATCAAACAAATGCACCCTTACTGACCACAGTGCCTGTAAATATTACAGTATTGGATGACAATGATAATGATCCAATCTTTCCAAGATCTTCATATGTGTTCTCTATAAGTGAAACTACCTCTAATCTTCTTGTCATGGAGTTCACAGTAACTGATGCTGACAGTGGTAGAAATGGAGAGGTTGTTTTTAACTTGGATCCAACTGTCAGTAGCCTGTTCTCTTTGGTTTCATCAGGGCCTTTCTCTACAGAGCTCTATATAAGTCATTCCTTGGACAGGGAAGTAGTAGACTCATACTTGTTCACTTTGTTTGCAAGAGACAGAGGATCGCCAGCTCGGACAGGACAAACACAGATTTCTATCACCATTACAGTGAGAAACATAATTTTCATCCATGTACATAATATTATTGTTGTTGTTCTTGTTTGGACAGGATGAGAATGATAATCCACCAGTATTCAACAGCACTTCCTTCGTGTATGCTGTCTCTGAAAATGTCCCTTTAGGTACAGTTGTTGGAGGATTTGAAGCTACAGACAGTGACTTGGGAGCAGGTGGACAAATATCTATTTTTTCCATAACGGGAGACTATTCAGATAGGTAAAATATTATTTTAACTATCAGAATATATTGTGGTTATTTGCTAGTTATAGCAGATATAGTTATCTTTCTCCTGTCATTTGTGTAATGTGTTTTAAAGGTTCACCATCCAGATATTGGGAATAGGCACTCCAGAGATGGGAGGCAGAATAGTAACAGCACAATCTTTGGACAGAGAAGACGTTAGCTTCTATCAATTGGTGCTAGTTGCAGGAGATGGAGGAAGTCCTCGTTTGTTTTCCAGTGTACCATTAACTGTTGCTATCCTGGATGTAAATGACAACAGTCCAGTCTTCAATAGGTCAAACTGGATGCTGAATTTGCTAGAGAATACTAACAACACATTTGTAATGGAGTTCACAGTAAGAAAAACTTATTATATAAATAAGTGCCTCCTGTTCACAGGAAGAGTGGTGGGGTGCAAGGTAAATCAAATTTCCCTGATTACAGGGGTGGTCTCATTTCAGGGGTGAAGTTATAAAAGCTGTTATTTAAGACATACCCAAGTGTCCTTAATTGAGGGGTGTCCTTAACCCTCCTAACGAAGTGTACAGCATGTTTACATGCCCACAGTAAAGTGTTGCGTAATCATTATTATTGTAACATGAGAAGGCGGTACCTAAGTTACAGGCTTGCAGGAAGGTTGGTTAATCACATATGCAGCTGTTAATAATCTTGTGGTAAGGCTACATCTGTAGCAGCTGTAATTAACTGTTCAAGAATAATAATAAAGATGGAATTGGGTTTTAGTGTGAGTGATGTTTTGAGGCAATTGGATGAGGACAGTGACAGTGATTTTGATGGATATATTGAAGAAGATGACATGGATAGAGATAATGGGAGTGATGACAGTGGGAATGACAATAGAAATGAGGAGATGAAGTCTGGTCTATCAAGAGAGAGCTAGCCTCAAAGTTATAAGTTACCCATTGACTTTTTTCACCTTTTAGTAAGTGATGACATGTTAGAGGGAATTGTTCAGCAAACCAACTTGTATGCTGAACAATTTATGGATGCTACCAACTTACCACCCAAGTCTAGGGCTAACCTGTGGAATAACACAACTCATGATATTAAAGAACTCAAAAAATTCTTCTCACTCATCATCATCATGGGGTTGATCCATTTTCCAACTATTGAGAATTACTGGGTAAAGTCATGGCCCTTTTTAACTTCAACATTCTCTTCCATCATCAAGAGTGACCGCTTTACTCTATTACTAAAGTTTCTCCATTTAAATGATACTACAAAGTACATACCTAAAGGCCAACAAGGCCATGATCCCCTATTCAAGATCAGACCTTTTACGGATCCTCTCATAACAAATTTCCAGCAAGCCTTTGTGCCTGGACGGGGGAGATGTCGTTAGATGAGTCCATGACAGGCTTCAAAGGCGGTATTACATTCAAGCAGTACATGCCCAAGAAACCTACCAAGTGGGGGTTGAAGGCCTTTGTACTCGCTGACAGTGCCACAGGATATGCTTATAATTGGAGACTGTATACAGGTGTGCAAACATAATAAATACAAATAGTTTTCTACACTGAGTAATAGAGTCTGATATAGTGGTTTTTACTATAAGGATGAAACCCTAGACTCCAGTTTTGGTACAAGTGTTACCCACAACACTGTAATGAAACTAGCTGAGCACATCCACAACAAGGGCCATCACCTCTACATGGACAATTTTTATACAAGCCCAACCCTATTCACCTCTCTTCCATGTGGGCATTGGTGCTTGTGGTACTTTAAGGTGTAACCGCCAGGGTGTTCCCAGCAGCATCAAAGATTCATCTACTCCACTTGCAAAGGGTGACATTATTACAGCTACATCTAATGGTCTTTTATTTTTAAAATGGAAAGACAAAAGAGTGGTAACAGTTCTCGCAAACCTCCACGATGACAGCACCATCAGCAAGCACCATCAGCAAGCGACCATCTGAACTAGTTCAGCTACTGGTGGTGGTGTTGAAGAGATCATCAAACCCCTTGCAGTGGAACAATATACCTTCATGGTGGGGTTGATAAATTAGATCAGTTCCTCTCGTACTATGGTTTCACAAGGAGAACCTTGAAGTGGTGGAGGAAGGCATTCTTTGCCCTCTTTGACGTAGCAGTTGTAAATGGATACATCTTATATACACAGGCAAAGCACACTAATAAGAAACTTACCCATATGCAATTCAGGGTTGAGCTTGCAAAACAATTGCTCCTTCAAGTGTGTGTCACACCTCCCCATCTTCTTCCAACACTTCTATAGCTAGCAGCCACAGCTCCCATTCATCACCACCACCCACCTCACGATTAACTGAGAGGCATTTCCTCGGAAAACTCCCAGTTAAGGCTAATGGAAAGTCCGGTCAGAGAGATTGTACTGTGTGCAGTCAAAAAGGGGGAAGAGGTAGGAAGACCACTTCCTACTTCTGTAAGCCTGTGGGGTTGGTCTAGGTGTAGTACCATGTTTTGAACTATTCCACACTAAAGTGGATCCAGTAAGATACCCGACAAGGATATAACACTATGGTAACTCAAAATCTATAAACCTATTGTATATTGTAAAATTATTTATTCTAGTAAACTGTCATACCACCTGCATGAGATAGAGGGGGAGGGGGGCATTACTCACCTCTTGTAATCTTCTTCAGAGGGGGGGATGACCGAAATTTAGAAAGCAACGACCTGGAACAAACAACATATAAGTAGGTAGTTCTATCCATGATAAGTGGCCACTAGTACTAATATTGGGGCTGCAAACACAAGAACTTTATGAGCTAGCCAACTAGTAGCTAGTTAGACCCTTATAACAATCACTAGGTCTCTAATAAACTAAGCTTAGATAGCCACTTACCAGGTTCTAGGTAGCTAAAATTATTAGAGGCTAATGCTAGCTCATGTGCTGAAACAAATGACGGTTTTTTTCAGCCAAAGATTTAGCATCAGTTAGCTCTTGACCTCTGTTAAGTTTTGCTACCAAGCGCTAGCTAATTCTAAACCATTTTAACTAGTAAAAACTAAGTTCAGCTAACTAGCAAAACTTGTAACTCACCTGAAGTTCTTTTTGACGTCCATCTCCCCTAACAACACTAAGAAAGTAGCTCACTTCACCTCAGGCCTTCCTGTCAAAATAATCAGCTAATTATTGAAAACAGCTTCCGAGTGTGTGCTGTGCTAATTATCAAATGCACAGGCATGAGGAGGGTTAATAAAGGGGTGCCCTCATTCCAGGGGTTGGAATAGAGGAGTTCCACTGTGTACAGAGGTGTCCTCATTTTAGGGGGTTGGAATAGAGGAGTTCATTGCACTATTGTCCATCCTATACGTACTCAGCTCTGTTATGTATTTATCATCTTTCTTCCAGGTCAGTGATGCTGACTTTGGCAACAATGCAGCTGTTGATTTCAGCCTAGATCCCACTGTAAATGGCTTATTCAGTCTGCAAAATTCAGGACCTCTCTCAACAATGTTATACCTTACACACTATCTTGACAGAGAAGCCACTAGTTCTTACTCCTTTACAATATCTGCAAGAGATAGAGGAGTCCCCAGTCTTCTTGGGCAAACCACAGTCACTGTGAATGTTACTGTAAGTTAGCTACATTATGTATGTTGATTCCTTATTTATATATCTTGAACATGTCTTGCTGTTGTATAGTTGAAAAGACATGCTGAGTATAATGTATTCCTTTAAAAAGTGTTGTAGCTACTTCACACACTGTGTGTGGAGGTTTTTACAGTATGGTATAACTACCATTAGGCATTGGAAACAATTTGTTTCCTTGCTTCTGATTTGCTAGCCTATAGGTTTGTTTGTTTGTTTGTTTGTTTTGTTTGTTTGTTTGTTTGTTTGTTTGTCTGTCTGTCTGTCTGTCTGTTTGTTATTAATAAATTGAAAGGGTCAGGCTCGAATTGCGGTGGCATCTATAAGCATCTTTTTTACTCATTCTTTTTAATTAAGTAGCTAGTTGTATCCATTCAAAAGTGTTCCCTATTTATCATAGTTCATTTCTTGCCTCTTCCTTTCAAAAGTCCTAGTTACATTCCTGATCCATAAAATACTTGTTTGATGTATTCAATATTTGTGCTCTAACAGGATGAAAATGACAATCCACCAATACTCAGTGTCACATCCCTCACTTTAGACGTCATCGAGAATACTCCAATTGGTACCATTCTAGGAGACTTTGAAGTGACAGATATAGACAGTTCACTAGCAGCTGAAAGCAATTTCTCATTGAGTGGAATGAATGCTGAGAGGTCATAAATTAATATGATGTACCTCATACCATGAATTAGGAAACTAGGGAGGGAGAACTAGCAGCATTAACATTGGTAGAAAACAAGAAGCAGCAGTTATAGTCCAGTAAATCAAATCTGCATGTGAAAAGAATTTTGCTAGAGTAACTTCAACCAATTAAAAGTAGCTATGCTACCTTAAATTTTCAATGTTAATCAATTTTGTGGAGTCCTGAAAGATTCAAATTCTTCACACAAAAGTTAACTAGACATGAAATGTGGTTGGGATCTCTATAAAATAATCATTAGAAAAATAGCATTAAATTTGCTTTATCTTGATAATTATGTTTTACTCCATTATTCAGGTTTTCTGCAGTAGTAGTTAGTGTGAGTCAGCGACTAAACCCTCAGTCGACTTCACCCTCTACAATCACACGAGGAAGAATCATCACTGCACAGCTACTTGACCGTGAAGAAAGAGATAGTTACCAGCTCATGTTAATAGCTGAGGATAGGAGTGACTCTCCATTGTCAGCATCTGTTCCAGTGACTCTTACAGTTTTGGATGCAAATGATAACCCACCAACATTTGCTCAGTCTTCATGGAACTTCAGACTCCAGGAGAACATTAACAGTGTACTCATCATGATATTTAATGTGAGGATCTGTGCCTATAGTAGCTAATACAGGCCACTTCTGCACAGCAACCAATTGGTTGTGTATCAAGGGTGACCACTATATACAGGTTCCACTGTATAAACAGAACACCTCTGTATAACAGCCAACTGGTTGTGTATCAAGGGTGACCACTATATACAGGTTCCACTGTATAAACAGACCACCTCTGTATAACAGCCAACTGGTTGTGTATCAACTATATACAGGTTCCACTGTATGAGCAGACCACCTCTGTATAACAGCCAACTGGTTGTGTCCCAAGGGTGACCACTATATACAGATTCCACTGTATGAGCAGACCACCTCTGTATAATAACCAACTGATTGTGTCCCAAGGGTGACCACAAGTCTCAATGTAATAAAGAAGGCCACCTCTGTATAGCATTGTGTCCCAAAGGTAATATATTTTATTACACATCTATAGGCAACTGATCAAGATATTGGTAGTAATGGAGAATTGGACTTTAGTCTTGATGCATCAGCTCAAGGTCTCTTTTCACTTACAAGCACTGGACCTCTATCAACAGCATTGTTCTTGAGTCACCAACTCGACAGGGAGGCAACTCCATTGTATAACTTCAGGCTCTTTGGAATTGATAGAGGGACTCCTTCCATTGTAGGAGATACAGAAATTACAGTGACTGTCCTAGTAAGTAACAAGTATTTCATTGCACACTTCAAAGTAGTCTATTATATTACAAATGTAATAAATAATAGTACAGTGTAGCCTCACTTATAGAGACTTCAGTTACCAAGCTGCTCTGATTACACAGCCTCCAAAATGACGAAAATTATAATCCCATTTTGCTTTGCATAAACAGTAAACAGCATAGAGCATTTCTTTCATTCAAAATGAATACCCCCCTTTGAAGGTTTACAAGTTAATTTTGACTGGTTGTAGAAAGTAAAAATACCATCAGAAAACTCTTTAAATGAACAACATTTAAAAAAAATCGACTTTCTAGGACAAAGTAGAGGATAATTATGGGCAGATATATAAAAAAAGGAAAAAATGTGAATATGGTATACACTCACCTTAATTCACATTGGTTTATAATTAATACGTGAGGTTAGTTCTATGGGGTTCTGATTACTTACTGCACTATGTACACGCAAAGTTATAGCTACAACATCATATTCCTAACTGCCATCTTGTCAATGCTTTTCCACATAATTGATCTATAGTGGTAAAAATATTTTTGAAAATAGAGCATACTCAGTCATGGGAATTTTGTGGCATTACAATCCTTGCCAAATCCTCATGGATGCCAGCATAGATGATTATAAAGCTGTTCTATGCAATTACATTAAAATAAAGGACACATTGGAATCAGGTCCCTCTTGTAAAAAGGCTGTCCTTATCTTGGGGGTTAATTTACTCCAATGTGATACATTTTTAGCTGCTCTTATCCAGAGATTACCCTTATTTTGGAGGGAAGCTACTACATAAGTGACTGTATACGTAAAAGGGTTCTTTGTTTGACACATTAGGATGAAAATGACAATTCTCCAATCTTCAATGAATCGAACTACGAGATAACCATTGCAGAGAATCTCCCACCTGGGACATTGATTGGTAGGGTTGTAGCAATGGATGCTGATGCCGGGAGCAATGGACGAGTGGCCTATTACAACTCTCCACAACAACTAGTGGCAATAAATAGCACAACTGGGGAATTATACTTGTTAGTAGCTCCAGATTTTGAGAGTTTTTCTATGCAGACTCTTCAAGTAAGTGGATTATCTTAAAGGACCACTCTGAATTAAAACTGCCCCACGTGTGTTTGAAATAATGAGATAGGTAATACTTTTGAAGTGATGGAGGGGAACATCTACGCTATACTTATTGCCACACACATTTTTGCTTTTTGCTGTTACAAATATGCCCCAATTATGTGTCAACCACCATCACTTCACAATGCATTACAAATCTGAGACAGAATTGGCTAAAAGGTAGGGCCAATTATATGCACATAAAATATTGGTCATAAAATGGTGAGAGCACACCTAATAAATGTGCAACAGCTAACAACATACACACTTTATAGTATCAGTTACCTAAAGTTATTCTTATTATTTTGTAGGTGACTGCTGTTGATTTTGGAAGGCCACAAAGAAATGCCACAACAACAGTAATGCAGTTAAAATGAATAATAATGATTAAAAATGTGTAATTGTTGTTGCGTAATTGTAGGTCACTGTGATAATAGCAGATGCCAATGACTTCCCTCCTGTTTTTCAGAGAGGTATGGACAATATAATGGATTTGGATAGTTAATAATAATAATAATAATAATAATAATAATAATAATAATAATAATAATAATAATAATAATAATAATAATCACTGTACAGAGCCATAACTATTGATGTTTCTTGCCATAATGAGATCATTCAGTTCTCCATTAGCTATAGAGCTAAATTATTGTGCTGTAGAGATTATAGTGAAGGACTGGGAAGGTTTTCAGTCTGAATGAGTCAATTTGAAATTCACAGATGACTATAATATGTCCATCACTGAGGATGTTATACTTGGCAGTCAAGTGATAAGAGTGACTGCTACTGATGGTGATGGAGACAGCATCGCTTATGCCATTATTGATGGAGATGAGGTATTATACTGATGAGTATTTGTTGTTGTTGCTGTTGTTGTTGTCGTCGTTGTTGTTGTCATTGTTGTTAACGTTGCTCATTGTCCATATTGTAGTTAGAGCAATTTGCTATAGAGAACACCACTGGATTCATCACAGTGAATCGTTCACTGGATAGAGAGAGTATAGACTCATACACATTGACAGTGCTGGCAGTGGATAATGGCATGCCAGCCATGAGGTATACAGAATTATTCATCATAGCTTCATGTAATGTTGGCATAGGGCATAGGGACTTTGGTGATCTGGCCAAACACAACAATGCTCTAGTTTAATACAGTGGAATCCAACACCCTGAAATGAGGACACCTCTGTATACAATGTAACTCCTCTATTTCAATTTCCTGAAATACGGACACCTCTATATTAAGGACACTGGAGTATGTCCCAAATAACGGCCTGTGTATTAACATTAATAGATCTTCACCTCATAAAATGAGGCCACCCCCTAATTAACTTCTTAAGCTTGAATGTATAAATAGGTCCCACTGTAATAACTATCTGATTATTGTTTATTCAGTTCAATGGCCACCGTAACTGTTTCGGTGATCGATATTAATGACAACTCTCCACGGTTTATAGGAGAACCATATGCAGTTGAGATTAATGAGGTATGTAGATACATAAGTTCTTCCCTATACAGTCCCAGGATAGAAGAATTTAATAATATATACACAGTATGGAATAAATTAGTGTTTCTAAAATTTCTCAACATGTGGTTATTTTTATCCCACTATGAGTAATTAGAGAAAATTCTCCCATACTTTCTCCATCTCAATGTGTATGCTATTTTTATTCCATGATAGAATACTCAAGTATTGATAATATATTATTCTAACACCCTCTTAGCATTTATAGTTACTGTATAGCACTTTATTTTGGAGGAGCTCAACTTTCGTGAATAGGTCATTCTTTCATGAAACAATAAAGAAGCCAGGTAAATGGAGAAGATTAGTGTTAAGAGCAAAAGTTTGGCGGATCTTTCCTATTTTGTGACAAGGTTGAGCTCCTTCAAAATAAAGCGCTATATGGTATATCCATGACTGGATGTGCTTAATTCTCTATACACACCCAAACATCAACCATTACAGGGTCTTGATGGCTCAGAAGGAGCTGATGTTTTTACTGTACTGGCGATAGATCCAGATTTTGGGCAGAATGGAGAAGTGACGTATTTGGTACTTGGTTTGGGGACCCAGTACTTCAACATCAATCAAAGCACGGGTGAGATAACTGTGTCATCTCAAGGTGTGGATTTTGAGATTGTGAACTCGATGATGAACCCTGTTGTTATCACACTGATAGCAGAAGATGATGGTGAGACATTAGAATGTGGACTGGGTCACTTTCTATAAAAATAGCTACAGTAGAATCTCCGATAAAGGACCCTCCAAAGTACAATAAAGGACTTCCCAAAATAAGGACAAACTCTGTACAAAGGGCAACTAAAAGTGTGCCATCTGGTTTATCTTGGTGTAAATTAACCTCAGAGATAAGGATAGCTGCCAACTAGAAACTGATCCCAATGTGTCCTTTATTCAGAGGTTCCACTAAGGGACAGTAGACCTGATCCCAATGTGTCCTTTATTCAGAGGTTCCACTAAGGGACAGTAGACCTGATCCCAATGTGTCCTTTATTCAGAGGTTCCACTGTACTACACAGTACAGTAGACCTGATCCCAATGTGTCCTTTATTCAGAGGTTCCACTGTACTACAAGGGACAGTAGACCTGATCCCAATGTGTCCTTTATTCAGAAGTTCCACTGTAATACAAATAATGATAGAACTGTTAAAGTATTCCCATCCCTAAGAAACTCTAGACAAGTTTAAGTTATAGAGATTTTTCTTTCTTCATATTAGGCTCTCCAATGAGATTTTCAGTCAGCACTATTAGCATAACAGTTACAGACAGCAATGACAATTCACCTGTTTTCATCAATGCACCATATTCTACCACTATGCCCGAGGGCTTCATTCAATCCAGACAGCAGGTATTGGTGCTCAATGCTACCGATGCCGATTCTGGAACCAATGGGGAGATTACATACAGCATTGCTGGAGGAGAAAGTGGAAACTTTGAGATAGATTCCATGACGGTTAGAAATATTATAACATACAGTCATGTTCATAGCATGTCAAAGAGTATCATGAGAGAAGGTTTCTTACTGCCAGAGAAACCATTAAAAATACATCGGTACATCTACAATCTATTCCAATGAGGACGCTTCATTTCAACCTCCTGAAATGAGGACACTTCTACATACTGTGGAACTCCTCATTCCAACCCCCTGAAATGAGGACACCTCTGTATACAGTGGAACCTCTCTATTTTAATCCCCTGAAATGAGAACACTTCTTATATTAAGGGCACTTGGATATGTCCCAAATAACACCTTATGTACTAACATTTAATAAAACTCCACCCCCTGAAATAAGACCACTTCTCTAATCAAGTTACTTTAACGTGTCCTAGAATAAAGATGTTCCATTATAATTAAGCTCAGTTAACTCATAAATTACAATTATTCTTGTGTTTAGGGTGCAGTATATTTACAAGCGGGAGTAATTTTTGACAGAGAAGCAAGCACTATACCTCATAATGACAATGGTGATGCTGTCTTCACCTTTGGGATAGCAGCTATGGACAGTGCCATCCCAGCACTGATAACATACACCACTGTAAGTTAGTTAGACACTTCTAACATATTTTTTGTAGTGGACATAACACGTAGAGAATAATCCATTTTACTTACATTGCAGGTATCCTTGCTCATATCAGATGTTAATGATAACAGTCCAGTTTTTCAATCAAGTCTAGTCAACTTGATG
The DNA here is from genome assembly GCA_964016965.1 of Diacarnus erythraeanus. Classification (NCBI taxonomy): domain Eukaryota; kingdom Metazoa; phylum Porifera; class Demospongiae; order Poecilosclerida; family Podospongiidae; genus Diacarnus; species Diacarnus erythraeanus. The sequence goes on along the minus strand of OZ024684.1, from coordinate 1,218,990 downwards.
CTGTCAGAAAGTCTTCCTGTTGGCACAGCAATCTCCAATCTTGTGGCTACTGATGGTGATTTTGGTACCAATGGCATGGTTAACTATACCATCTTGAGGGAGGAATCACTAGTTTATGGAGTCATTACTCAAGGTAGCTAGCTATATTATGTTATGACTTTAAAAGTTCCTTATCCCTATAGTGATACCACCCAAATAATTGTGTAGCAACCAGATAAAGTTCACAGTGGAACCCTCTATTCCATATTCCAGCCCCATACTTTTAGATACATCCTTAGATATATTACTCCACCCCCTAAAATTAGACCATCCCTCTGATCAAAACATGTCCTAAGGTTTCTAAAATAGAGAGGTTCTACTCTAATAAGTATAGCGAGATGATTTCTCTCAACATCATAATAATAATTTCTTCCTTTCTTTTAGGTTTTACCGTTGCAGTGGATAGCAGTACAGGAGTACTGACATTAGTGAGGTCTCTGGACAGGGAAGTAGCTCCAACTTTCAATATCAGCATAGCAGCTCAAGATCAAGGACTTGGAAACAACCAAGCAATTGTATGCATACTGACTGCAAAATTCTCGCATAGATTCATAGTAGCAGACTCCCTTTACCCATACAAATGAAGCTACAACTTCATGCCAGCTCCATTAAACTATTGGAGTTGATAGGCATTGTGATTAAGAGAGACAGCTTAGCATTAGCTGATCTAGCTATAGTTCTACTACCAGCAGAATTGTGTAACCAAGCATGTTCAGAAAGGGTCACAAACAAAAGTCATTTAAGAGAGAGTATATTGTATGCATGATCTCTCCCTAGTGTGAGGTATTACAATCTAATTAGGCAGTAGAGTGTTTTGTTAAGGATGTTAGCTATTATATCTGATCTGACTCTCCACAGGCTATAGTTGTGATAAATGTAACAGATAGCAATGACAATCGGCCAATTTTTTCTGTTCCTTCTGGAGGTTACATGGCTGTAATCCTCGAAAACAGCACAACAGGATCAGAGGTTATCATTGTGACAGCTACTGATATAGACCAGGGACCAAACCAGGTTGTCACATACACCATCTCAGCAAATAACTCAGTTCCCTTCTCTATTCCAGATCCAACAGTAAGTGCTAAGACTCTTGCCTCTCAGTCTCAGTTGTTAAATTTGATGGTATCGTGTCAAATAAAGTGGAACCTCACCTTGGGGTAAAATGAAGTGTTCAGGTGGCCTCATTTAAGGGAATGAAGTTCTATTATTGTTAATACATATCCAACTGTCCTTGGTATCCTCATTTCATGGAGTTGGAATATAGGGGTTCCACTGTATACAGAGGTGTCCTCTTTTCTGGGGGTTTGTATAGATGATTCTACTGTATACAGAGCAAACAGAGGGGGCTCTGGAAGCTGGAGCCCCCTAGTTTTTCAGCTTATCTCAAGTACTTTTCCATGCCAATGACAAGGGAGCATCCACCCCCTACCCCCTAATGTCCCCCCCCCTCCCAATCCAAAACAACTTCCTATACCTATACAGAGGTGTCCTCATTTCAAAGGGTTGGAGCAAAGGGAGTTTCACAGTATTATCCACTAGCCTTAGTCCATTACAAAGAATTGAGTACTTACATGTTTTAAAGGATGTGTTAACTTCTTGCTAAAACTAATCGATTTGTGATTGTACATTAGGTGGGAAGAATCATTGTGTCAGGACTACTTGATAGGGAGAATGTACCAGAATATCAAGTGGTAGTCATTGCAAGGGATTCTGCAGTAGACTCACTAGAGGTATAACTAGCTACTGCAGTTATCACATAAGAATGAAACCAGAGCATGAATAGAGAGTTTGATCACACATGTTTTTTTGCAGTTGCAAAATAATTTTTTTGATGATTTTTATCTCTTTTTGCAGAGTCTCTATACTCACAAACATTTTTCACACAAAATTATACCTGGTTGATTATAATATTTGTGTGTGTGTGTGGTCATTATAGCCACAAAGATTTTTTCACACAAAAATAAATGAACAAAAATTTTTAGACAAAAATTTCCCATTACTGTATGCTAGTATATAATCTTTTTCAGTTAGTTGAATTAATCTCTAGTTTATATCACAATAATTATTACTGTAGAGTTTTGCTACCATTCGTGTCATCATTGAGGATGTAAATGACAATGCTCCAGATTTCAGGAGTGATTCGTACTCGGCAATGGTTGCAGAAGGACTTCCCAGAGGAGCAGTAGTTCAAGTAGTAAGTCCAAAAAAACCCAAGAAAATGTCTTTATACGTTATCAGTCATGCATAATGTCAACATAATTGGCTATGGGGCTATCATGCTACTTAAAATGGGCACAGTCAAAGACACAAGCATGGTCAAGGACATGGACTTGGTTTTAAAAATTTACCTAGCTTCCTCCCCCCACCCCCAAATCAAATTCTTAGAACCCAGATATGCATGGGGGTTGAATCATAAAAATGTGTGAAAGAGAGGTTACTATTTTGGTAACTACCATTGTGTTCAGGATGGTGGTTGTAGCTATAGCTAGCTATATGAGAGAGGTGTAGTATCAAACCAATGCAATAGAAAAGTTTGATACATTAATCAAGAATTAGTATATACTATAGGAGAAGTTTTTAATATGGACTCACTGCTTGAACTACTGTAATGTTGTTTATTAGCACTACTCTCAAAAAAAATGGCTGTTCTCTAACTGTAGCCTCTGATTAAAACAATCAGTATATAGCACAAATACATCATCAGTGCAAAGAAAATTATTAAAAGTTCCATCCTTTAGCTATCCATCCAAATAGGGAAGCTACAAGATTATTTTCTATTGTGACAATATTATTTTAGAATCCACCCATCATGGCCTCTGATCCTGATATAACACCTTTCTTCTATGCCCTTGGTGGAGAAGGTTCTGCTAATTTCAGTATCAACAATCTGACTGGAGTGATAACGACAGAAGAAACTCTAGATTACGAGCAAATACAAGAATATCCAAATCTGATTCTGATAGTTTATGATGTTGATTTACTAAACAGCACTCGTTCTCTTCGTATTATTGTTCAAGATAACAATGATAACTCGCCCACTTTTAGTTCTAATAGGGTGCAGCTATTCATACATGAATCTACTCCCTTGGGGTCAGAGGTGTTCATAGCCATGGCTACAGATCTTGATTCTACTGTTAATGGACAGGTGATATACTCAATAATGCCATCAGAAGAGTTTCAAATAAATCCACTTTCTGGTGCAATCACAGTTGAGACAGAGCTTGACTTTGAGACAGAGTCAAGTTATACACTGACGGTTATTGCCAGTGATGGAGGAACTCCGGCCAGAAATAGCACTCTAATTATTATTATTGGCATTATTGATCAAAATGATAACTCTCCTGTGATCACAAGCCCAACACCTTCATATAGCATCAGGGAAAATGTCGGAGTAGGCACGTTTGTGGGAAGTGTCAATGCTACAGATGCAGACAATGGGACAAATTCTGCAATTGTCTTTACAATAATAGCAGGAAATATTGCCAATAGATTCTACATTGATTCTGTTACTGGAGACATTTTTACAAATGGGACAATCGACAGAGAAGAATTAAGCCTGTATAGTTTGACAGTGGAGGTGAGAATTAATAAATACAATATTATATAAAAAGCAGGTAATTTTATCAGTGAAAAAAAAACTCATCAACACTCAGTCAACTTATTTTCATCAGCTGTCTTCTTCATTGCAGAATTTTATAGAAAATTTTGACTGACAAATTTACAACTCTGATGAAAATTATCCTCTATAATATATGTTAATTTTCTGTTGTAGGAAATGGAAACGCAATAATAGTACTGTTAATTTAATTAAACCTAGTTATGTAGCAAAATAAGATATATAATTGGCTACTGGGGTTAAGATAAGATAGAATTGTGAAACTTTAGTGTGAGGATACTCAAGAATACTGATACAGTAACTGGTAACAAATAATAATCTACCTGTTTATGCTTTAGGCAAGAGATTCTGCTGTTTTCTCACTCAGTGATCAGACAATTGTTATGGTATTTGTGACAGATGAAAATGACAATATACCATCTTTCTCCACTTTTCCAAACCCTGTGATATCTGAACTAATGCCATCTAATACTGAGGTAAGCGTGAATCATGTCCATAGTAGTTAATAGCCAGTGTATACACATTAGTTCATGATTGTAGTACAACCAATTGAGTTATAAATACTGCACTTATAGGACAATACCAAGGTCCAAATGTGTCCTCTATAGAGAGGTCCCACTGTATATATAGGACAATACCAAGGTCCCAGTGTGTCCTCTATAGAGAGGTCCCACTGTATATATAGGACATGTCCCAGTGTGTCCTCTATAGAGAGGTCCCACTGTATATATAGTACAATACCAAGGTCCCAGTGTGTCCTCTATAGAGAGATCTCACTGTATATATAGGACATTACCAAGGTTCCAGTGTGTCCTCTATAGAGAGGTCCCACTGTATGTATAGGACATTACCAAGGTCCCAGTGTGTCCTCTATAGAGAGATCTCACTGTATATATAGGACATTACCAAGGTTCCAGTGTGTCCTCTATAGAGAGGTCCCACTGTATGTATAGGACATTACCAAGGTTCCAGTGTGTCCTCTATAAAGAGGTCTCACTGTATATATAGGACAATACCAAGGTCCCAGTGTGTCCTCTGTGAGGTTCCACTGTATGTATATTATACATAATACATATTTGACATTAATGTGTCCTCTATAGAGAAGTCCCACTGTATTTATTTGACAATACTAAGGTACCAGTGTGTCCTCTATGAAGAGGTCCCACTGTATTATTTGAAGACCATTAATAATATTTATTACTCCAATAATATTTTTTATTGTCCTTATTAACAATATTAGGTAATATTTCTGAATGCTATTGATGATGATGAAGGAACCAACTCTGCCATCACATATTCTCTGGTTTCTCTTTCTGGAGTAGCCCCCTTTGCAATTGGAGGTTAGCCATTTTATAGGAAATAATTCATAAAACAAGTGGGGGGGGGGAGGTTGTTTCTAGGAGGACACTCGATAATCTAACAGGCAAGGGGGAAGTGGTACATTTCTAAGGGGATACTGTACTATATCAAATCATTGACTTGTCATGTTTGGAAGGTGGGAAGAAATTGATTCAAATCACTCACTCTTGGATGTGGTGGGGTCTCCCAAAGCCAGCTAGCACCTCCTCCTATCTGCTCTATTATTCTTAGCTTCCAGAGATGTGGCAGGGACTCCCATATTAATCCCACCCCCACCCCACCCCTCCCACTCCTCTTTTCACCCCTTTCCACAATCTGTTCTACTATCCATAGCATCCAGTGGCATTATCAGCACAACGTCAACTCTCGACTATGAGATCACAAGGGAATATAATTTATTTATCACTGCTACTGACAGCGGCACACCTCCAATGTCAGCGGATATCTCCCTGAACATCATGATCATGGATGAAAATGACAATACCCCACAATTCTCAAGACGTACATATATAGCCACAATCCCTGAAAATTCTCAAGAAAATTCAGTAGTAATAGCTCTAGAAGCAACTGACATTGACTCTGGATCAAATGCTGAACTACTCTACTCTATCACTGATGCTAATATGAACAGTATATTTCTGATTGACAACAGTTCTGGAATAGTTACAGTTGGAAGGTCTGCTCCACTTGACTTTGAAACAACAAGGATGTTTGTTGTACCGATACAAGTGGAGGACATGGGCTCACCTGCATTATTCTCACAAGCAATTGTAAGTATACTAGCTAAGAATAGTGCCTTTTTTCAGTGTTACTAGAAGACTATTAAATTTATAAAACCCTCTTCTCTGGTGGAACTCCTCATTCTAACCCCTTGAAATGAAGACAACTCTTATAGCTATTAAGAACACTTGGAAAAAAGAGAACTTTGACACCCTGAAATGAGCCCACCCCCTTTAATCAGGACATTTTATTTTGTCCCAAGGTGAGAGGTTCCTGAAATGAGGACATCCCTTTTAATCAGGACATTTTAATTTGTCCCAAGGTGTCTGGAATAGAAAGGTTCCTGAAATGAGGCTACCCCTCTAATCAGGACACTTAAGGTGTCCAGAATGGAGAGGTTCTACTGTAAACAAAATTTATAGTTCTAGACATCAAACATTAGCTACTTGTGTGTTATTTCTTCTCTCTACAGCTGATAGTGAATTTGACTGATGTGAATGACAACCAGCCAGAGTTCTCTACTATTCAGGCACAAACAATAGAAGAGAACAGAGTTTCTGGTAGTACTATTACCATTGTCACTGTAACTGATGCAGACCAAGGAGTAAATGCTGCTATATCATACAGCATTATCGGCGGTGATACAATGGGTATGTAGAGCAGGGTTCAGATAGGATGTCCCCACATTTTTAAGGTTGCTGCTATATCATACGGCATTATTGGTGGTGATACAATGGGTATGTAGTTCAGATAAGATGTCCCCACATTTTGAAGATTGATTTGGGTTCAGATAGGATGTGATTATATATAACCACAGAGAAATTTATTGAAATAGAACTATTATCTAATTTCAGAACAATTTGATATATTGCAAGATGGTTCAGTAATACTTCGCTCTATGCTTGATTATGAAACCACTCCAAGTTATAACATTGTCATTGAAGCTGAGGATGGTGGCTTCCCTCCATTGACAGCGAGAGGAAATTTGGTCATCAATCTTATTGATGTAAATGACAATTCTCCAGTGTTCAGTGGAAGTCAAACAGTTTTTATTGCACAAGAAGTAAGCAATAAGAGTAGATAACACTGTATGGAGGAAGTAGAGCATGAAAACTTAGTCCATCCTCCTCCCCCTTTCTCCTCCCCCTCTCCTCCCCTTTCTCCTCCCCCTCTCCTCCCCCTTTCTCCTCCCCCTTTCTCCTCCCCCTCTCCTCCCCTCTCCTCCCCTCTCCTCCCCTCTCCTCCCCTCTCCTCCCCCTTTCTCCTCCCCCTTTCTCTCTCTATACCCAAAATTATTTTGGTAATGTAGAATTTTGCATTCATTATAGCTAATTGTTATGTGATAGAATTCACTCACTGTCCACGTCTGGTAAAGTCAACAATTGAAAATAGTATAATTTTTTACTTTGTAGAATGTTTCACCAGGAACTGAAGTTGTCAAATTCCAAGCATCTGACCTCGACAGTGGTAACAATGGGAATGTTGTCTTTAGATTGGTAAATGGAGGAGGAGCAAACTCAATCTTTAATCTTAACCCTACATCTGGATCACTCACTGCTGAGCAGTCATTAGACAGAGAAACCACATCCCAATACACAGTAAGCTGGATCTGTGCATTTTTTCCACATACTCTGTCCTGAAATCTAAACAGAGAAAGTGGAACTTCTCTATTTCATAACCTTGAGATAAATTAAAGTGTCCTGATTAGAAGGTTGGCTTCATTCCATGTGGGTGAAGCTCTAAATCTGATACACAAGCTATATTTGGGATATATCCAAGTTTTCTTAAAATACACTAGGGTGCATGTCCTTATTTCAGATAGTTGGAGAGATATATTCTAAAGTTCAAAAATAAAAGTGAGGAGAGGAAACACTAGGACAACTCCTGTGTGGATTTTTAAATATTAAAGATGATAATATTATAATACAGCTTATAGCAGAAGTAGCTGACTCTGGGATGCCTCCTCTGTCCACACAGAGAGAAATTACTATCAATGTTGCAGATGTCAATGATAATTCTCCTGTCTTTGCTGTAAGTATTACATAATGTTCCACTCTATTCCAGACATCTTGAGACAAATTACTAGAGGGGTGACCTCATTTCTGAAATTGAAGTATATAAGGTGTTATTCAGATGTCCTTAATATAGGGGCGACCTCATTCAGGGGATTGGAATAGAGGGGTTAAACATACCTGTACATACAAACATCAGCTAGAGGTATATTTTGGACATATGAATTAGTCAAGTAACACAACTTTGGTCTAGTAATAATACATCATCTAGAGACCCATTGTTTGCATGTATAGAGTTGCTCTCTCACAGGTCATTGGCTATCCCACTTTCCAGATGGCTTTTCTTTTTATTTGGAGTTGATTAGACATTATCAGCCCTGATTACACAAGATTAACCCTAATTACACAAGATTAACCCCTGTTATATATATTCATGCAGGAACCTCCAACCTTTATGATAATGGAGAGTCTTAACCCTTTTTCTATAATTTCTGTTTTGATGGCAACAGATGCTGATGAAGGTTCCAATGCAATTACATATTACTTTGTAACTGGTATGTGACTAAGAACATGTTTTAGTTCCATTCAGTGATTTCATTCCATTCTGATTCAATAGGTGGATCTAATACAAGTTATATAAGTGTCTCTCCTAGAGGTGTGGTGACTTTAAGAAGGAATGTGGTAAGGGGTTATCAGGGGGAAAAAAGTGAAGCAGAGCTTCTCTGCTCAGAACACCTTGAGACAAATTAACTTGTTCTGATTAGAGGAGTGGCCTCATTTCAGGGGATAAAGTTCATTAATACACAAGCTACTATTTGGGATACATTCAAGTGTCCAGGCACCCTCATTTCAGGTGTATACAGTCTACAGAGGTGTCCTCCTTCAGTGGGGTTGGAATAGAGGGGTTCCACTATAAGTACAAATCCCATAGGTGACCACTATAATGTTTTAAAGAGAGAGATAGAGATAAGTTCTTAAATACTTATTGCATGCATGGTAAAATCATTTCAGGATTATGATATTGGTGAGAGAGAACTCAGTGTTGAAGTGAGTGCATTGAACCAGAATCAGGACCCAGGGGTAAGATAAATGCAAACAATAAAGATAAAACATGAATTCTTTTCTTCCATTATATCTGATGACACTCAAAACCAATAGTCCACATGTTCATGTAAGTTTATAATCATAAAACCTACTAACTTGCTATAATTTTTAACTCATATTCAACATAGTCCAATTATGTACTACTACTACTCTTATTCTCTTGGTGGAAGATGAAAACGACAATACTCCTGTGTTCACACAAAGTGATTACCACTTTAGTAAGTATTACTACTAAAAACTCTTCTAGTTTAGGGGAACAGGTATGTGTGTCCTTGTTACATTATTCATAGGGGATTCCCTCATTTCAGGGGTCAGGTAAATATAGTGGGTTCTATAATCATTACTATGTTCAACACTGAATGCAGGTGTAAATCGAAGTTTTTTGACAAGAGGTCAGATAATTGGTAGAGTTGAGGTAAAACAATCATAAAATAATAATAATTATTAGGAAATAGTTTGAGGTTGTAAATTTGATATTACAGTTGAACCTCTGGCATCTTGGTACAAATTAAACTTAGAGGGGTGATCTCATTTCAGGGGGTGAAGTACACAAGCTGTTACTTGGAACATATCTTAATAATAATATTATAAAGATAGATGTCTTCATTTCAGGGGATTGGAATAAAGAGGTTCCACTGTATTGTTTTAGTTAGAACAAAAGATCATTCCTAGATTTCAAGGCACATATTTTTTCAAAGATAAAAAACCACTTGATATGCAATACAGCTCCTTATCAATGTCAATGTAATGATTAAGTTTCCATTGCTCTCATAGGCCACTGATAGAGATAGCAATAATTTTGGACTGGTTCGATACCAGATAGCACAATCTTCTATGTTTACTATTGGAGTGGATAGTGGAGCTATTGAACTGCAGCAATATAGTCCTGAAACAGATCCAAATTTCATTGAATTTAGAGTGGATGGAATTGATAATATGGGGGAGGACCCAACTTTCATGTCATCATCACTGGTTAAGGTACGTATGATCAGTAAAATCTGTAATGACAAATAGGCATAAGCTGTTAGCCATTATGTAGTTATTTCCACTATCTTCAGTAAACTGCTAACTTGCATTCTGACTGTTAACTCTTTAATACTACAGGTATATTTCATTGAGGACGAAAACCTGGTTATATTCACAATAGATGAGCAGAAATCTATAGTTGATAGCAACTTGGCTGAGATTGAGAGGTAAAAAAAAAGACATATTGTGTTTAGTTCTTCAAAGAGACTTCTATATCCTTGGAATGATAGGTTTCTTGTTGGTCTGAGCTCTGGAAATATAGCATTATTTTTGTATGACACTCGTGAGTATATTATCACTATGGAAGTCAACCAAGCAAACAACAGAAAGAGACAGACTGAGACTATCACAATCACTAGGTATAGCTGCTAACTGGTATAACATATGACACAGCTCCATTGTATACAGGGCTGGATCCAGGGTGGGTGGGGTTTCAGACCTGTGTGGTTGGCCAAACACATTGTATTGTCCTATTAGTTATCTGGTTTTGGGTGTGGTTAAATTGGTTATGGGTGTGGTTATGGGTGTGGTTGTCTTTGAACCCCCACTTTTACTAAATTCCTATAGAAAGCATGTAGCTTGTCCAGACATGACCAACGCCATCTTGAGAGGCAGAGTATCTAGATACTAATTTACAGAGACCAACTACTGAGAGTCTAGTACACTCTAAGAACTGTACTGGCTAGCTATCTTTTTGCTATGTTACTACCTATACAATGTTAAACCATTAACCAATGCACCTTGGTACTACAATAAGCAGAAGCTTATAAGCACTACGTGAGTATTGCCTCCTAAGTAAGCTCAACCACACCCATTGGCACACCCCCAATGGACTGATTTTTAGCATTATCATGAGTTTATTTTATCATAATTATTGTACTAGGACAAATGTGACAGTATTTGGAACCAATAACAGCACCAGAGTGGTACTGAATTCAACTGATCTTTTCCCGTAAGAATAATATACCATTAAAAACATTGACTTCTGTTATTAATTTTTCCCCTTTATTTTACTCTTCTACACATAAAAGGTACATAAATGAAAATATTGGCTCTATTACTACCATTGGACCGTATACCATTGAAAATATACAAGTAAGTTACTGTCATAAGAGAATGCGTTGTGAAGTGCTGCGTGTGACTGTTATTTTGTGCTGTCTTTTCAAGTGTAGTGACTCTTGTGTTCTAGTATTCCATTAATGTTAATTTGTACATTATTTAACACTTAATTGTATGTCAGGTGATTGACTATTCTAGAACTAACTGGCATGCATGTGCTTTGTATGTTTGAACTTGATTAAGACTGTTTTGTGAACTATTGTTACACTGGTAGCAGAGAATGGTTCCAACCTTTGGGTTATGGGCCCAGCACACTCCCACATTGTTACACATGTAATTAAACTTTGCATGATATTGAGGAATGCACTAGCATGTTATTACCTCCTATACATACACTCAGCCCTTATTCTTTGCTCAATACTCTGAGTATATTCACTGAAACTTCCCTATACTAAAGTCTGTCCAAGCTGACAAGAGCCTCACAAAAACATGCCTAACTCGGCTAAAAAAAACTTCAAATTATGTGCATTTGGTATCATTTAGCAGCTCTTACTGAGGCGCTTCTTACCAGATGCCTGTTTAGTCTGTTGTAGTGCCCCATAGAGAGATACAGGAGACTAATACAAATCCTATGGAGTTACCCTGGACCACAAGGAGTGTTGGGCATAATAAAAAAAATTGCTATGAGGAGAGTCAGCTGCTCTCTGGGCAAATACATCGGGAATGTTGTTATTGCGAGATATCTATGAATAATATTAAAGCACTTCCGGGCTGCTTCCGTGGCTCTCGTCAGCTTGGACAGACTTTAATATTTCATCACCTAACCATGGTATTTCTTTCTCTAGGCATATCCACTTCCCTTGACGGCTGAGAATGATGACAATCAATTTTTGATTTACATCTTAATAGCAGCTGGTGCTGCCGGTGCAGTCATTTTAGTCTTTCTTCTGGTTGTAATAATACTCTGCTGCTGTTTAGTGCATAGGTGAGTTGTATAAACCTCCCCTGTGACTTCCACCTACCAGCCATGCCTATACATGTCATTTAATGTTAATAGCCATTTAAAATTAGCCACCTAAAGTTCCATGCTTATTTTTGACTGTATAAATAATGGTATATTCTGGTACTACAGTATAATTATTGTATTTTTATAATTTTGCTAAAATATTCTTGCAGAGGAAAAAGAAAGAAATATCACCCATCAGAAAAAGCCTCCAAGTCAGACAGAAAAAAACAAAAGAGAGGGTTTTCAAAGGATCCAGAGTAAGTCCTTTAAAATGACACATGATTCAATGCAATATGGCGGAAGATCCTGTGAGTAGGCTTAACCCTTCCCGGACCGGCAATTTAATTAGTTTTTAGTATGAGCTGTCACGTATATGTGCGTATATGTGACACACGCATAAATTAAATAAGACATTGTCACGCAAGTGTGACAAGCTCATGTAAGTTTTAATGTGTTAACGATACTTGGTGTGGCTTAATAGCAGCTGTCTGTTGTAGTCAGACAACTTTCTTGTATTTATTACTATTTTAGATAATATGACTAGTTCCTTCATGGTTAATATAAGAAGCTGTCTCTAGTATGTAATTTATATAGCACTTATGCTAGGTCAGTAACATTGAATAATTAATGTCACATATTTGTGACATTGGTCCTGTAAGGCTTAATTAAGCTGTTATATATGATATGGAAGAAAATAACTTTCTACCCATTCTGTAACAACTTGTAGAACAAACAAAACTTTTGGAGCACTCTCAGAGACTTTTGAGCACTTTCAGGATCAGAACACTAGCAGAGCTTTGCAGAGCAGATAGACAAGTTTTTCAGTCTACTAGTTTTATGTTTGCACCCATAACTTAAGTTTCTGAAAGTTTCCTCATAAATCATTATGAAACATAATATAGACTTCCACAGCATGGTGGAATACAAAGTGGTCCAACCTAGTAGTGTCTATGAAAATTTGTAACTTCATTTTATGAGTGCTATTATATGCTATTATTAAATCCTCAGGGCTTATGAGAACCCAGCCTGGGATGATCCCTATGGCAATGATTGGACTCAAGATGTTGCTTTTGAAATGCCCAGTACATTCAATGAGTAAGCAAATCATTACATCTCACTCTGTCATATTATGTTCTCTTTGAAATGAGGAGACATCTATTGTATAATTGTGTCTAAAATGGACATTCTAATGAGATAGATCTTTGCTCACTAGTCAAAATTTTAAAGGGTATTGATGTAGATAAAATTAGACAGCTGGCAGTATAAAAGAGGTTCCAAAGAATATATAGAGGGGTTGTTGACGATTGAACCCAAACCAATGTATTGTATATGGATATGATGGAGTCTCACCTTTGTTAATAATACATTACTTGTAGCCTCTATTAATTTCATTGCAATAATCATTCAACTTTTACATGTCATGTATCACAGGAGAAGTGTGGATGTTATAAATGACTCCCAATCTAAAGCACATAAGTCTCGGACAGGGAAAAAATGGCAAGCAAATGTAAGTCTTAGCAGAACAGGTTATAGGGAAGCTTTCATAGTTTTTCCCCTCCCCTATGAATATTTCTGATTTGCTCCTCCCCCTAACTTCGTATAATAATTTTTTGTGGTCATAGGATTATTCCATGAATGGATATTCAAGCCAAAACTTCGACGAAGTGTCAATTGAGATCAAACCTGACCAGCAGTCCCTCTCCCACGCCTCCACCACTTTAGAACGCAGAAGTAAAGATGCCGAAAAAGACCCTCTCATCCACTCCCACCCTCCTCCACCCCCTCAGACAGGGTTTGCAAGAAACAAGAGTAGAGAAATGGATGACATGAGAGTAAGGCCAGTGCTTGACATCACAGCTCCTGAAGATGATGAGGATAAAGAAGAAGAGTCTAAGAGTGACGAGGAAGAAGATATCAAGGTAGATTTGGGGAGGGATGCAGAAGAAGAGTCAGAAGATAATGATGGGGGAGAAGATATCAAGGTAGATTTGGGGAGGGGTGCAGAAGAAGAATCAGAAGATAATGATGGGGGAGAAGAGGAGGAGGAGGATAGTGAGGAAGAAGAGGAGGATAGTGAGGAAGAAGAGGAGGATAGTGAGGAAGAAGAGGACAATGACGAGGAAGAAGAGAGTGACGAGGAAGAAAAAAGTGAGGAAGAGAGTGAAGAATCTGATGATGGTGGTTTTGAAATACCAGATACATAAATCAGTATTGCAATATGACTAAACATAGCTAGATTATAATACAGGTTATAATAATATTGAAGCAAAAACTAAAAGCACTGTATTTATTAAAGACAAATACATTTTTTGTCATTCACACTAGATCCTTTGGTCAATACAACTTCATATTAAAAAAAATATTATTATATTCTCTTTTTTCCTCTATTCTTTACTTGAACCTGATATTTTTTTGTCAAAAATGTTAAATTATGGTTATGTGTTTTAATCTCTTTTTGTGTCAGGGATAGCTAGTTCAGCACTATATTATTGTCCTATAGAATGACATTGTTCTAGGAATCATTGGTTACTGTGGCTGGAGTACTAACCCTCCTCTGCTTCATAGATAGCTACGACAGTACATGATCCCAGAAAATCTCAACCCCCAAGACTATGCATTTAATGATATATCCTCCTTCTTCTCCCCCTCCATCTTTTTCTTCTCTGCTAATAACTATTATAATATGATGCAGAGAAACAGTACCAAAATTTAAATAGTCAAGGTATTAGCTAGGAGTTGTTCAAATCATCTTTAGTTTCTGGAAGGTGTTGTTTCCAATTAGTGCCCACCTTACACTTGCACAGACTTTTAATCCTTGTTCTAATTGGAATTTGGCTGCCATGGCAACCATGTGGCACTTTGCCTCTTTTACACCTTTAAAGGATACTTCTAAAGGTTAATACATGGATGCCATCATGGCTGCTGCCAGGCATGTATTGTTCTGGACACCTTGGGAAAAATTAAAGTGTCCTGATTAGAGGTGATAACTTCTTTTTCTCCCTGTAACATGTTCAGATTACATCATTTAGATTACATTGTTGTCAGATTGTGCTGTTATTGTACTGTATCTAGCCCTAGCCCTACCCCTACCCACTAGCCCTAGCCAGCCCTAGCCAGCCCTAGCCAGCCCTAGCCCTACCCCTACCCACTAGCCCTAGCCAGCCCTAGCCCTAGCCCATAGCAGGTTAGCAGCTAGCATGTGAAGTACAATGTAATCTGAATGATGTAATCTGAATTGTTACATAAGAGAAGGAGCCCTTATTTGCAGGGAGTGAAGTTCTATTAAACTATTTTATTTGCACTAAAGCTACCTAACCCAAGGAAACCTACTAGAATCTGGCTTTAGTGTGAATGCATGCATACCTTGATCTGCCTCTTGCAACCAGGAAGCAGCCCACTGACTCTATACAAAACTTGGCTTCTTAGTGTGACCAACACATCACTCTAGCTACAGTTTGTACTTCTACAATATTGTGCCTGTGCATCTATCTTACCTGTTGTACACTTTTTAACTTTTAGTGTTAGGGTTAGTCCTGTCTATTGTTCTAAGGACAGGAGCTGCCTACTATGGGCTCATGTTGGAGCACTAATCCTCCACAGGAAGATGATATAGAGAGTGATCTTGAAAAGTCTAAAACCTCAACTACTACAAGGAAAACAGTAGAATTTGGCAAGGAAGAAGTGAAACTTAATGAGCTCCTGGGTTCCCTGAGAACCGGATTAGCATTTGTACCAGCAGAATTTTCGGTTCTTCCTGGGAATATCAACACTACAGCTCAAGTTAAGTTCACTATAGGGAGCAGTGAACTGCAACGCAGACAAGAAGCCAAGGAATCAATACATACCACGGAAATATCTGGTGAAACTGAAGAGCAAGATGCAACAAGAGAAGGAAATCAGCACATCATGGATGTAGAACCATTCAAGTTAAAGGTCAGCCTGAAAGGTCAGGGTTGGACAAAGGGTTTAGTCATGGGACTTCATGTTCAGCCAATATTCGGTCAGTTTACTAAGAAAACCCTTCAATTCCACTGGAGGGATGACATTCTTGAAGTGGTAGGCTGCAAAAAAGGAGAATTACAAGCTCATTCCCTTCCAGTTTCATTTGAAGATGAAGCAGAGTTCTGCAAATGCTGCCTTTTGCTGACCTACCAGAGTCATCAGCAAAGTGAGCAATTTGATGAAGATTTCAGAGAAAACAATGACATAAATCAAAAATCTGAAGTGGCAACTTTGACAAGTTGTTCCTACAGAGTAGCTGTGTCAAATCTTGATGCGATTTCCAGTGATACAAAGATCCCAGCAAGACTTTACCACATTTTATATGGTTCTCAGGCTCCAGTAGATATCGCCCTCACCTTATGGCCAAAATCATGTGTCACTAATACTGCCATCACAATGAAGGTCAAAGCTGGCATACTCTTCACAGAGCTGATATACTTGGTGAAGGAGCATCTGAAAATAAACCCAAAACAGACTCTGAAAATATACAGAGAAGGGAGGTCTATTCACATGAGTGAGGTGGTTAGTAGTGAATGTACACACCTTGACTGCTTTGTGGTAACACGAGATACTAATAATGTCTTGACAGGATCTTATACAAGTCTTGATGAAGCATCGCCACACAGTATGGAGGAAAATTTAGTAGTATCTTTAGTTGGAGAGAGAATTCAAGAAGTTGAAGCTGATTTAGAAATGCCAATGAAAGAATTTGATGCTCTAGTACGAGAGAAATTCAATTTGGGAAAAGATAGTTTTCTGATCATTCTTGCAGAAGATGACTTTGCACCTCAATACACAGCCGATGACAACTGGAAGTGCACATACCCTTTCTCCATCACAGATAACTCTTTTGGTGCTGGATTAAGACGAAGTTTTCACCGGCTTTCAACATGGAGACAAGGAGCAGGAGAAAGGCCACATACAAATACTCCAACAACTGAAGCCACATTTGCACCTCTTATGGCCGAAGTTATCAAACTACTATCGTCAAATGAACGACGTTTTCCTCAAAACACTCAGAAGTGTGGTATGAGTGTTCAAGAACTTTATGAATCAATGCCAATGTATCAGCTGAGCATAGAGCAATGTGGAATTCATCCCTACGCCATCATACAAGTGTTTGAAGTCACTGGCCCCTGCATACCAATCACAGTTCGAGTTCAGTCGGACTACAGTGATAAAAACCTGTCTAATCAGCTTCATACACGACTTGCCAACATCATGGATATCAATCCAAATTGGTCAATTAACACACTCCTACAGTACATCGAGGCTGTGATCTCACATTCATCCTTGTCCCGAAAAAGAAGACTGCTGCTGAAAGATAACTCAGTGGGTGATGAAAACGATAACCTATCGAGTTTGAAGCTAGGAGTTCTTCTTGACAATTGGAAACCATTGTGGTGGGCAGAAGGTAGAAACAGACGACAACTCACTGTGAAGGATTTAGACCCATCTGAATACTTAATCGTTGAGAAATTCTAGATTTCTGGATACTAACAACGATACGACCATTGACCACACAATTAATTACAGCTCTCTACCTTCCCTCTACCCTTCCCTCTAACTTCTTCCTCTCAGAAAATTATGATAGAGACATTTAGAATAGAAACAAAGTTTGTAGTAGTGCAAACTTAATTAGTTTCTTGTCCACCATCTGCATCTAATCAAAATGTTATATTCTTCCAATTACCATACTTCAGGAAAAAATTGTTAATAATTTTTTGTGGGGGTCTCTCTTAAACCACAAAAATTAATTACAAGCTTGAAATTATGCTGCTTAATATAATATTAGATTTCCATGGGGATTCTATAACCACGAAAAAATGAAAAATTTTCACACAAAAATAAATTATGGTATAGCTAATGAGTTCAGAGTTTGCATGTATGATCATGGCTTTGCTAGAAGCAACAAGACCACTATCTTGGAGAATCGAAGTGACAGACCCTCTAAATAGAACCAAGCCAGACTTTTGTCAAGGTGATAAAACTAAATTAGGCTCTAAAGTAGGCTATATATAATAAAAACAGTAGCCAACAACAACAACCTCCCTCATGAACATTGAGATTTTCCCTGATGAGATCAACCTACTAATAGGATCCTTATTAGATAATATAATTATTATAGCATGTGGATAATAATCATAATGAAGAACTCAATATGAAGAGAGAAAGAGAGAGAGTAAGAAAGATAGAAGAAAAGAAAGTCAATAATAGAACCAGAAATAACTCATTGGATGATAATAATTTATGCCATGTTATAGCTAAAATGACAGCAAACTTCATTTATAGATCACTGAGCTGTTTTTTCCTGAATACATAGACTAGATATAGACCAACTGCCTCCCATTGGTCCTGTGACATAGTGCCCTATACAATAGCACATTAAATGTAAATGTAAAGGAGGTTCAGCAGTGTTTCCCATGTTTTTAAAATGGATGAATTGACCACATAAAAACTTTCCCTGTATTTAAATGGAAGGGGGGTGGGGTGGGAAGGTGTGACTTACACCTCTCTGGAAATCTGAATTGTGCTGTTTCTATTTATAAATCTGCTACCATAATTATAGCTAGCCAGAAATAATTTCATCAGTTAGTAATCTCATCATTCTATGTGTTGTAATGCAAAATGATTGTATTTTCTATTTTCCTCACATCACAAATTCAAGTTCAAAGTTCATTCATAGTTCTAGTTCAGTAGTAAAGTTATTTCTGGCTATATGATAGAGATATTTCTGCCTATAGGTGATAGGTACAATAGACTGTGATAGCTACAGCACACTGTGATAGCTACAACACACTGTGATAGCTACAGCACACTGTGATACAGCACACTGTGATAGCTACAGCACACTGTGATAGCTACAGCACACTGTGATAGCTACAGCACACTGTGATAGCTACAGCACACTGTGATAGCTACAGCACACTGTGATAGCTACAGCACACTGTGATACAGCACACTGATAGCTACAGCACACTGTGATAGCTATAGCACACTGATACAGCACACTGATAGCTACAGCACACTGTGATAGCTACAGCACACTGTAATAGTTATAACACACTGTGATAGCTACAGCACACTGTGATAGCTACAGCACACTGATAGTTATAACACACTGTGATAGCTACAGCACACTGTGATAAGAAATAACACACTGTGATAGCTACAGCACACTGTGATAGCTACAGCACACTGTGATAGCTACAACACACTGTGATAGCTACAGCACACTGTGATACCTTAGCTTTGCTAAAAGCTTCCATTCGATACATAAGTTGACAGTCATCTGTGTTATAGCGATGCTCATCAAAGAAATCGAAGAAGTTTTGATGAAGAACCAACTCCATTTGGAAACTTTCAAGCATCCTATAATTTAACATAGCATAGCATTGCCTATCATTCTAATCAAATACTTTTCATATAGAGATAGAATATACATGACCTACTAACATCTGGTGACCTCGTTACAGAGGAAATACACCAAATCATTTCTCCTACCAAATCACTCTCTCCACCACATCACCTCTTCTGAACACATCACTCCCCCTCCTTCCCCCTCCCCACCTCCTCCCCTAACCACATCACTTCTTCCCACCTCTATCTCCTTCTTACTTAGCTAGTAAAGGGAAGTAAACAAGATATTCTGGTAAGTCCACAACTCCATGGAGTCTAAAGTTGTAACGAGCACCAAACAGGGGCAAGTTCTCAATATCTAGGGAAGGGTCAAGGGTTACTGTGAAGATTTCGTTGCCAATAGACCAAGAGCCGTCTTTCGTTGGACCGTTTTGACGTAATCTATAACTAAAAAAATATAGAAATACTATAATGATGTAACTAACCACCAGAAATACATTATGTGCCCAGAGCCCAGTGAAAATGAAATTATCCCCCTCCCTCCCTCCCTCCCCTCCCTCTCCCCTCCCTCCACTCCCTCCCTCACCTCTCCCTTCCCTTCCTCACCCTTGCTCCCCTCCCTCACCCCCCCAACCCATGAAAGATTTTCTCTTTGGATCCAAAAATTTAATCCAGAATGAATCTAAAGGAAGGGGCCTAACCCAATATGTGATCGTATGGTCACTGTTTATGTGAGGAAAGGGAGTACATTATTGGAATGCCCTGAGACAGTTGCAGATATATAACAAGCATCTATTCTACAAAGATGATTCTAGGTGCCTGAAGGTGGAGGAGTGGGAGAGGAAGTCCCGGTGCCCATGGATCCCCTTCCTCTCTCTCCCTCTCCCCAGATCCCCTCCCTCCCCCTCTCTCCCTCTCCCAATCCATCACTTAATTTAGAGATAACACTGCTGATATACATCATTGCTTCTACTAACCTCTGTGCAAGGCCCAGAGAATAACCACAATGTAACAGACAGTGAGTTTACATTCTCTAATAAATCTAACTCAATAAAAGAAGAACTGACCCCCCCACCCCCCTTCTGACTAAAAAAAAAACAAAAAAACAAAAACAAAAAAAAAAAACAGCAGGGTTTGCCCAAAGTGACTGTAACCAGATGGTACCATTACTAACACAAGCTGATTCGCATCAATGGTTGTCCCAATAAAATATCCTCCGGGCCTCAAGCTCTCACAGGCATTACGCAGCATCATGTGAGCCTTTTCATAGCTCTCAAAGGAGTAATGGAGTGAGAATTGACAGCTGGCTATGTGAAAGAATGTCCGAGAATTGGCCAAGTCTATTAGACGATCCTACACAATAAATATTATATAGAAACCTCTACAACTGAAGAACATAAATGGAGTGACCTAGACATCATTTAGGCATGTCTTAATCAATGGTACCTGGAAAAGAGTATTGTAGATCTGGCTAATTTTGTTACTTTATTTTTGCTGTATTATGGCAAGTAAAAGTGTACAGAAATAGCAAAAATTTACCACACGGACCTCAATATCAGTGAAAATAAAGTGCCTTAGAAATATCGAGATCTACTATAAAACTATATCCATCTCACTTTAGTGCAGTCAGTAATATAGAACTCTGCTGTGTATGGAGGCTGTCTGTTTCCTCCCTTCATCTTGTCAGAGTGGTATCTCTCCTGAGCAGCTATTATACTCTCACTTGATATATCTGATTGGGGGGGGGGGGGGGGGGGGGGGGAAGGGAAGGGGGAAGTTTAGATATCAGCTGAAAGTCTACAAGATCACACAACTAAGAGGTATTTGTAACCCAATATGTGAAAGACAAGACCATTGGTTAGCTATGTTACAATAGTATAGTGGAACCTCTCTATTCCAGACACCTTGGGTCAAATAATTAGAAGAGAGACATCTTTTCAGGGAGTAAAGATGTAATACACAAGCTGTTATTTGAGACATATTCAAGTGTCCCTAATACTGAGGTGTCCTCATTTCAGGGGATTGAAATAAAGAGGTTCTACTAGAGTCACCCTTTAGACACAACCATTTGACTGTTATACAGAGGTGGTCTGCACATGGTTGGGACACAACCAGCTGTCTGTTTATACAGTGAAATCTGTACATAGTGATCACCCTTGGACACAACCAGTTGGCTGTTATACAGAGGTGGCCTGCTTATACAGTGGAACCTGTATATAGTGGTCACCCTTGGGACACAACCAGTAGCTGTTATACAGAGGTGGTCTGCTTTATACAGTGGAACCTGTATATAATGGTCACCTTTGAAACACAACCAGTTGGCTGTTATACAGAGGTGGCCTGCTTATACAATAGAACCTGTATATAGTGGTCACCCTTGAGACACAACCAGTTGGCTATTCCATAGAAGTGTGGGTTGTCTGTAAGAGAGCCCCAAGAAGGAAGTTTTGTGGTATAGCAACTACTCCACTAACCAGCACAGACAAGATGTTGAATTTTCCCTTCTTTCCACTTCAGTAAGTCCCCACCCTTCCCACAGCAGATGTCCAGAGCAGTACAGCCACGAGGACAGTTGTTTAAGTGGGTTCGAATGAGGATACTCTTCACCCAGTTATTGAAATTTCTCATTAACTTGATAGGACTCTTGTATGTATGCACAACATTCAAACTAGTAAACTCTAGAGTAGACATTGTTGAAGTAAGTCACCTCTACACTCCATGCATCATAACACCATAAAGGGGTGGGCCACTCTGCTCTTAAAATTGTTGTCAGATAAAGCTTTAATCAGCACCCAAATTGAGTTATCTCTATATACCTGTCTACCCATTTAAGGGGATTTGAATTTCATCCTATTCTGATTGTCCCCCAATTCAAGGGAAGCTACAGTGATTCCCCGATTTCCTCCCATTTTAATTCCCATCTAATAAAGGGTATTTGGAATAGAATGATTCTATTCTATGTCAGTACCAACCTCATTCCTTTTGTCTGCATCAGGTCTGGCTAGATTGTTGTAGAAAGATGCTATGTTATCGTTTGATTCAGGAACCTGTTTCATGCATAACAATACCATTAGTAACATAACAACATCAGGATACTCTCTGGATATTGTATAGCAAAATCAGGATATTGTATATCAGGGCAAGATCAGGATATTGTATAGCAAAATCAGGGTACTCTCTATCAGGGCAAGATCAGGATATTGTATAGCAAAATCAGGATACTGGAAAAATCAGGACATTATTATAGCAAAATCAGGATACTATTATAATAAGATACTAACGAAAATACAAAATCAGGATACTATAGAGCAGCTTTTTATTATACTGCCAAACATTGAACATTTTATCATGTACTTGTAAGCATATATTCAAATTTAATTCTCGTGAAAATGATAGAAAAGAGGCCAATATTAACAATAAAATTAGATATTATGAAACTGACACAGGCATGCATTATACCTCTAGAGTATTGTTCACACTCACTTCCTCTGATGAGTCGCTCAATTCCCCCTCTTCCACATCACCTCTGCTACCTTGATCAACTTTGATGCCCGAAGTCTGGATATTAGTAGTATCCTGACTGATATCCTGTGACTGGCCATCTGATAAGACAGCTAAGTGAGTACTCTGTGGCTTATCAGCCTCTTCGATACCCTCTTTGATACCCTCTTCGCTTCTTGGTTCTAACCCTTCCGCCTCACTGTCAGCCTCATCCTGTATTAAACCAGCCTCTTCAGTATTCTCAGCATAGCTACCTTGTTGTTCTGCCCACATAGCTTCAAAACCAGCCATGATACAGCCAGTTTCTTCTTCCTGATTGCGGATAGCATCAAAATCACTAGTAGACTGACTTGTCTGGCTATGGCAGTCAGAGTCTAGACAGTCTGAGTCAGGGTAGTCTATGTGTGGATGTAAAAGTCCTGATCTGTTGTCCAGTTTTAACTCAGATGGAGGTAACATTCTCTGAACTGTGTCACCTATAGGAATAGGTCAAGCCACCTATTAGGAAGGGAATCATCATTCTCCCTTTGAAGCATACTACAGTGGAACTCTTCTCCTGAAATGAGGACACCTCTGTATACAGTGGAACTCTTCTATCCCAACCTCTTGAAATGAGGATGCCTCTGTATATAGTGGAACCTCTCTATTCCCACCCCTGAAACGAGGATACCTCTGTATATAGTGGAACCCCTCTATTCCAACACCCCGAAACAAGGACACCTCTGTATATAGTGGAACCCCTCTATTCCAACACCCCGAAACAAGGACACCTCTGTATATAGTGGAACCCCTCTATTCCAACACCCCGAAACAAGGACACCTCTGTATATAGTGGAACCCCTCTATTCCAACACCCTGAAACAAGGACACCTCTGTATATAGTGGAACCCCTCTATTCCAACACCCTGAAACAAGGACACCTCTGTATATAGTGGAACCCCTCTATTCCAACACCCCGAAACGAGGACACCTCTGTATATAGTGGAACCCCTCTATTCCAACACCCCGAAACAAGGACACCTCTGTATATAGTGGAACCCCTCTATTCCAACACCCCGAAACAAGGACACCTCTGTATATAGTGGAACCCCTCTATTCCAACACCCCGAAACAAGGACACCTCTGTATATAGTGGAACCCCTCTATTCCAACACCCCGAAACAAGGACACCTCTGTATATAGTGGAACCCCTCTATTCCACCACCCCGAAACAAGGACACCTCTGTATATAGTGGAACCCCTCTATTCCACCACCCTGAAACGAGGACACCTCTGTATATAGTGGAACCCCTCTATTCCAACACCCCGAAACGAGGACACCTCTGTATATAGTGGAACCCCTCTATTCCAACACCCCGAAACGAGGACACCTCTGTATATAGTGGAACCCCTCTATTCCAACACCCCGAAACAAGGACACCTCTGTATATAGTGGAACCCCTCTATTCCAACACCCTGAAACGAGGACACCTCTGTATATAGTGGAACCCCTCTATTCCAACACCCCAAAACGAGGACACCTCTGTATATAGTGGAACCCCTCTATTCCAACACCCCGAAACAAGGACACCTCTGTATATAGCTATTCCAACACCCTGAAACGAGGACACCTCTGTATATAGTGGAACCCCTCTATTCCAACACCCCAAAACGAGGACACCTCTGTATATAGTGGAACCCCTCTATTCCAACACCCCGAAACGAGGACACCTCTGTATATAGCTATTCCAACACCCTGAAACAAGGACACCTCTGTATATAGTGGAACCCCTCTATTCCAACACCCTGAAACAAGGACACCTCTGTATATAGTGGAACCCCTCTATTCCAACACCCCGAAACAAGGACACCTCTGTATATAGTGGAACCCCTCTATTCCAACACCCCGAAACGAGGACACCTCTGTATATAGTGGAACCCCTCTATTCCAACACCCTGAAACGAGGACACCTCTGTATATAGTGGAACCCCTCTATTCCAACACCCCGAAACAAGGACACCTCTGTATATAGTGGAACCCCTCTATTCCAACACCCCGAAACAAGGACACCTCTGTATATAGTGGAACCCCTCTATTCCAACACCCTGAAACGAGGACACCTCTGTATATAGTGGAACCCCTCTATTCCAACACCCCAAAACGAGGACACCTCTGTATATAGTGGAACCCCTCTATTCCAACACCCCGAAACAAGGACACCTCTGTATATAGCTATTCCAACACCCTGAAACGAGGACACCTCTGTATATAGTGGAACCCCTCTATTCCAACACCCCAAAACGAGGACACCTCTGTATATAGTGGAACCCCTCTATTCCAACACCCCGAAACGAGGACACCTCTGTATATAGCTATTCCAACACCCTGAAACAAGGACACCTCTGTATATAGTGGAACCCCTCTATTCCAACACCCTGAAACAAGGACACCTCTGTATATAGTGGAACCCCTCTATTCCAACACCCCGAAACAAGGACACCTCTGTATATAGTGGAACCCCTCTATTCCAACACCCCAAAACGAGGACACCTCTGTATATAGTGGAACCCCTCTATTCCAACACCCTGAAACGAGGACACCTCTGTATATAGTGGAACCCCTCTATTCCAACACCCCAAAACGAGGACACCTCTGTATATAGTGGAACCCCTCTATTCCAACACCCCGAAACGAGGACACCTCTGTATATAGCTATTCCAACACCCTGAAACAAGGACACCTCTGTATATAGTGGAACCCCTCTATTCCAACACCCCGAAACAAGGACACCTCTGTATATAGTGGAACCCCTCTATTCCAACACCCCGAAACAAGGACACCTCTGTATATAGTGGAACCCCTCTATTCCAACACCCCGAAACAAGGACACCTCTGTATATAGTGGAACCCCTCTATTCCAACACCCCGAAACGAGGACACCTCTGTATATAGTGGAACCCCTCTATTCCAACACCCTGAAACAAGGACACCTCTGTATATAGTGGAACCCCTCTATTCCAACACCCCGAAACGAGGACACCTCTATGTTGGCATATAATATAATAACTTATCTATTAACATTAATAGAAATTTATCCCTCTAATCAGAACACTTTGATTTGCTCCAAGGTATCTAAGTTCCACCATATACATATCTACGTTATTATAAGGTGAATAATAATATACCTTTATTTGATGACAAGAAACTTACGGATGTTTTGGACAAGAACATTCCAAACAATCTCCTTTTTTTCCTCTCTAATAAAATCCAGATATTCAAAGGGTTTAAGAAGAGGGGGTCGATTACAAGGTGAATTTACGGCACCAACCAGGACAGTGAACTTTGAATTATCATCAGAAAGCTTTACAGCAAGTTGCCACTCCTTTGTGCATCTAGATAGATTTTAAGACCAGTATCAAATTGTTAAACTCCTCCCCCCCACCTGTATTGCTACAATTGGTATTACTACTACAGTGGAGCCTCTCCCTCACAAGACAAATTAAAAGTGTCCTGATTAGAGGGTCAGCTTCTTTTGAAGTTCTATTCATGTTAATACACAAGTTGTTATTTGGGACACATCCAACTGTCTGGATGTCATTTCAGGAGGTTAGAATAGAGGATTTGGGACAGATCCAAGTGTCTGGATGTCATTTCAAGAGGTTAGAATAGAGGGTTTCCACTGTATAATATTATTATACAATAGCTAAAAATAAACAGGAGAGATATAGTTGAGGCTAATTTTGCTCTTTGCTATGGATAGTATATCACATTATCCCTACACAGAGATTAGCTAGTACATCAAAGAGAATATGCAGTGAGGAGAGATATCTCATTAGGAGAGTATATGAACCAATTATCAACATTACATTACAATAAACATAAGTTTATCAACTGTTCACCTTTCTCTGTCTTCTATACACTTTCTTTTGTAATCCCATTCAGTCCCACATTCTAAGAATTAATTATTTCCGCTGATCTCAGTAGTATATAGTTGTATTATGACACTAATTCTTATACCAAGGTTCTGTCTTGGAATATATTTTGAGAAGAGAGGTTAAATGGGGTCTGTTTCTGGATTAGATGCTGTGATCACACAGCACACTAAGTTCACTAGGTATTTTCTGATTCTTTTATGGATTCTGGTGTGATTTAGGTACAAAAGTGTGAATTAGTGAATAGGTACTTGTTTTTTTGATCATAGAAGTGAATTGAGAAAGAACTTAGGGAGAGAAGCCAAAGATTTGAGGGGAAAGCATTTTCCCTTGCTACTGATATAAACAATTAGATTAATTAGAATTAATTTTTCATAGTCAATGGCCAACAGTAAACATAGCGAAAATAAAGTGATAGCGAAAAAAAAAAAAAAAAAAAAAAAAACTAACCCACTATATTATACACAATGTTTAATACGAACCTCTGACTACGGATATAGCTGGGACTTAATCCAATCAGTACCACACAGCTATTTTCCATTGAATCTTTGATTCTTTCATTATCATACCGACTGGGATCAGGCATAAAATGATAGGAGGCCTTCACTCTCCATCTTGGAGAAAGAGGGGTGATGATGCAATCTTGTGCCCACTGCTGGTCACTTGTACTGTGAGTTACAAATACATGGCACTTCTTCCCACTAGGAAGTGGTAAAGACCCTAATAATAAGAGATATTTTATAAGACACAAAGTGACTTATAAACACCCATTCTAATGATCATAGGTATTAAGGTATAGCCAATTGTCTGCTATGAAGGTCTCCATTATATGGATCTCACCCTTGCAACTCAAAATATCATTCATTCAACCTTGGGATACAACCAGCTATATATAGAGATGGCCTGTTTATAGAGCAGCCTGTGTGTCAGCCATAGACTTACTCTTGTGAAGCTTTACATCCTCCTGTGTAAAATTAGAACTATCTCTGCATTCTTCATCTTTCTTACCTACCAATTCCTTCCTTGCCACCAAATCTCCTCTTATAGATCCATCATCGCCTGATAGCATATTACTCTCAGGAAGATCCATGGATGTCAGCTCAAACTGGAAATCGAAACTGCTGGTTGTGTCTGTACCAGAATCACTCTCAATGGTAGACAGCTCATTCAGATGTGGCAGTTTTCTGGGCTTGACCTCACCAGTGGTTGACAATGATGCCTCCAACCCTGACTTAACACTGTCCAATATTATAGTTTCATGGAACTTTTGTTCAGATTTCAAATCCTCAGTTCTTGATAAAGCATCACTCTTACAGAATTCATTTTCATGCATTTCCTTCTGAAAAGGCTGAGCAATTCCAATTGGCTTATTTCTGCTTATATAAGGTAACAACCCAGTTTCCTGAGTCGATCCTGAATCTATTCTTAATCTTTTTGATGATAGAGGCTCGTCACATGAATCATTATTGGAATTCATGCTCTCAGAGTCCATTCTAAACTGAAGCTGTGTCTGTTGGCTATCTGTTTGAGTGTGCAATGATGATGAGTGGAAGAGAGATGTGTGCTGAGGTGTTGGTGTGATATGGGAGGAGGTGGAGGAGGGGAGGGAGGGAAGGGGAGGAGAAAGAAAGTGATTGGGCGAGGATGAGGAACACTCTGAAGTGGTGTCGGCTGCAGCTGTTTCGATGTCATCCATAAATAGTGAAATGAAATTGAAGCAGCTCTATATAACATTAATTTGTAGTAAGAAAAAATTGAGAGCCTTAGCCTACATGCACACATTGTCTGCATGTATAGGTAAATACATTAAATTCAAAGCTATCCTCGAAGTAGGCTGGTTTAGCACTGCTGCAGAAGGTCTTGGTAGCCACTAATGTATAGCTAGTAACTAGGTATTTTAGTCCCGTATTTACCTGGTAGTCCTAGGTAAGCTGATTCTCCTTGTCATTTGACAGTCAGGAAGATAACACTAAACGTAGCATGCCAATGACAAAGAAGACAAACCCAGCAGACACTTCTCTCCCTCCACCCCTCCAAAGGTCAAGGTTGAATATGATCACGTGATTCATCACGCAACAATCACGTGTTAGTCACATAGGATCATCAACAGAGAGCTAGCTAGCTAGAGAGAGAGCTGAGAGCTAGCCAGGATCTAGTAGTGAAGAGAGTTTTCCCTGCTGCTCCAGTAGTTTCTTTAAGGAAGGTAATGGCAAACAGTTAGTGTATTGCGTGTCAGAGCCTTTCGTGAAAAGGCAAGGGTGGTAAGTCAACCAGTGGTGGCAGTTGAATTTTTGAAGCATAGTCCCTCTCGGGCTAGACACCTTGCCAATATAAAACGAAAAGGTCTTGTGACACTGATCCACAATTTCTGGGCTCTCTTGGAATGCGAATAGTCTAATATCCTTAGAGACTGTCATGTGATAGCTACATCTTTCTGGCTAGTGAGTAATCTAAATTTTCAGCTACAAAAATTGTGAACCAGCATCACCAGATGTTTATTGGCAGAGGAACTGGCCCACAAGACTGGAATTATAGCTAGCCACTTCTGGTTTGCCCTACCTACTGAGATAATATTCCTATACCAAAAGTTTAGTGTAACCAAAACACTGAATATGAATGAGAAAGAAGTGATAACCTTGGCTTAAAATCTTCCCAATTATAGGTGGAGCCATGTCAGGGAAGTTTGGTGAAGTCAAGTTGCGAAATGTGGGGAGCTATTTTCACAACTTCAAATTCAGTTCCATTTCCCAGTCTTTCAGCCGTTGGATAGACATGTATCAAGCCAAGTATGTCCATGTGAAGAATGCTCGTATGACACCCTTCTTCCACATAGCAGGCGCATGTATGCTGGTCAACTATTTAATTGCTTATAATTACCATCTGAAATATGAGAAAAATCGTAAATACCACTGATAGACAAAAACTATTCTAGTATAATTATATAGCTCATGTTTATGTCAGATTTCACACCGATCTCACTTTTTTTGTCAAGTAAATAATTGGTGTCTTGACTGATCTCACTTTTTTTGTCAAGTAAATAATTGGTGTCTTGTCAGGGAAAGGGTGAAGTACCATGGCAGCTACATTTATGCATCTATGTGTCTTGATCTGAACTTGTGGATGAAAGATGCATTTAATGATATTATATCTTCTCTAAAGAGGGTCTAAAACGTGCTTAGAATTTTGTAACTAAAAGAGTTCAGTTGATTTATTGGCTTGTTCCCTTGTTGATAGTGAGTTTATAGTTTTGACAGTATGCTAATTCATGATAATGGTTTGAAGCTAAAAACCGAGACTTTGTTCTTGTGAATTTGCGAATGACGACATAATGAGAAAGTGGGTGTGGCTAGATGTAAATATCAACACTATATTTCCTTCTAAACTCTTGTCATACGTTCTCGTTTCTTACGCCATCTGCTGTAGCTACTTAGTCTCGAGGAAAATGGCTCGGAGTATCTTCTACTGTCTCCACTGTGCTCTATCCCTGCTCTGTCTAATGCAACCCATCGTAGTAAAATCTCAGGAAAGTGGCCCCGCTATTCCAACACTGCCTAACTACTTCAGCACTTACTCAGAAACCATTTCTGACTTTTCTAGTGATTTAAATACCACAGTCGTCATTAGCAGAGTAAGTTTAGCTAGCTAGCTGGACGGATACCACATTAATTTTTGATAGCTAACATGGAAGGCAAAATTAATTGCATTCTGCCAGAGTCAAGTATTGTCAGGGCCTCTCAATAATGACAATGATAAATAGCTAACATTATTATCATAGTGGGGAAGACTTTCTGAGTATTATTTTGCTCTTCTTTTTGCAGTATTTTTACAATCTTGATGTGAACCTAACCCGAACAGATTTTGTAGCACAGTTAATTGATTCTTCTAGTTCGGGTACAATATCAGTCATTGAAGATACAAATGTGGGGGTAATGTACATTATTTATAGACAATACAGCAACTGTACCATTACTCCACTTGATCAAACCAGTGATGTATTCCTGGGAAAAGATGGCAAATACCATCTAAGAAGCCCAGGAAGTATATATTTGCTATCAGTAGTGAACTATACTTATATTGGAAACACTAGTGCACATGGAGTTTTCTTGGACAACTGGATGTTTACAGGGAATTTTAGTCATGCAGGTACAGACTATATAAACTGTACTATACAGTGGTCCATCACACAGCCAGGTCAAGCCATACCAAGTCTGTCTTCTCTCAACACATCCCCAATTCCTTGGCGAATGTCGTTAAAAGGAACAGCGAATATACCTTCCATAAATGAATCAATTGACATATCCACTGTCACAAGACTTTTTGATTTGACACTGGAGGAACCCAGCTTTGATGTCTTTGATGTATCCATTTGCGTTGACCCAAAGGATGTGGTGATGTTGACATTGGCAATACCAGGAATTGAGAATGGAACTGATTTGAGCAAATTGAGAGGGAATATAAGAAAGGCTATTTCAAACTATACCAAGATTTATCCCATTCAAGTTGGAAATGTTGAGGTAAGTAACCAGCCCATGATGCAACACATCAAGTTGTTAGCTTCCAAGTGCATGCCCAATATATTGCACATGCACATGCAAAGTGGCAAAGATGTCGCTCAATTTCAGCAGTTGAATGTGCTTAGAACTGTAAGGAGGTTTTAATAAAAATTGGACTGGTGATGCCAGTCCAGGATGAAGCACAGTGTTCCTGATACAGGGTTCGATGGTTCTTTGTTTCAGGAGTTTAATCTTTAGCTTGTCACATCATGTGTGATGTATTGATCCATATGCTAGCTACACAACTGAATAAGCATTTCAATACATCATTAACAATGAGAATACTTGTAACGAATAAAATCTCCTACATCCAGAACAGACATTTATCAAAGATAAGCTGCTGTCACCTCCACTGCCATTAGCTATTGTTACTGACAAACATAAGCTTTTTATGGTTGATCCATGATTAACAAACATTATAAACCTTTTATTTTTCTTGCAGATTATAAGTGAAAATGGAAGTTTTATATTTGCTACTCTGCAAATTTCAAATTTGACATCTATAGCAAATGTAACTGACTCCATCAGTGCTGATGAAGCTTACAACACCATCATTGATGATACAGTGGATGGTCTTGCTCCTTTCCAAATTGAGACAATGCCGGGTGTTATAGTCACTCCTTATATTCTTTCTCTTGATGCAACACAAAATTGCTCAAATGTATCGACAGTCACGAGTACAACGACGATTTTTATCACTGCATCTACAACAATTCCTACACACACGCCAGAACCAGTTATTATTACCACAACAGCAACAATTACAGTGACTCCTACGATTTCCTGTCCTCTGGTTCCCTCCCCTACAACTGATTCCACTTGCCCCCCTAATACAGGCTCGTCAGAAGTGGGAGTGCCACAGAGCCGTGTAGTAGGAGTGGCTTTTGGAACTTTATTCACCGGAATATTTATTGCATGCATCAGTATGGTCATCTGCTTTGTGTGTTACCAGAAAACTAGGACAAGAATGTGGTCACTCTCGACAACAGATGGGTACCAGAGGCAGCCAGATACAGTCATTGATAAAGATTATTTCCAGTAAATTCAATACTTACTCTTACACAAAAAGTTTACTTTCAGTTTATAGTTTTGCTTTTCATATTATTATTATCATCATCAGTTATAGCTTATACTGAAATGCTTAAATATGCTTTGTTATACGTATACTTTAGTATTGTATATGAGCCCCAGAAGCAGGATAGTGTACTATAACATCAAAACCACAGCCATTAATTTTGATTAGGAGTCTGCTAGTGCTTGTAGTTTTGGAAAGGAATAAGTTGTTCTCAGTTTATTTGACAGGGCTCAAGTGGCTATAGCTACTGAAAGAAAAGCATTTATCTAGCTCTATAATATAATTATTCATCATTTTCAAATGTATTGGAAACTGAAAGTATAAAATATCATTAATGTATAGTTTCTAGAGCTACTTTGCTGCAGTTATATATTATACCTGTATTCTAGATGAATCTGTGTTCAGTACAGAGTTGACTACATGAGTGAACTGACCTAAATGAAATATAAACAGT
Organism: Diacarnus erythraeanus; assembly: GCA_964016965.1. NCBI lineage: Eukaryota > Metazoa > Porifera > Demospongiae > Poecilosclerida > Podospongiidae > Diacarnus > Diacarnus erythraeanus. The sequence continues at coordinate 1,186,192 of OZ024684.1, read as the reverse complement.
TGTTTTTTAATGTTATGATTTTGACACAGCTGTGTGAAATATACAATGAAACATAAACCTGGATTAACGCTATTGAAAAATGCAGTTGTTCGCTGCATCACAGCAAGAATCCTGTCATTGAAGTTGAAAAGGGAAGGGTAGAGAGGAGATTCTACACAAGTGTGTGTGGATACATACAAATCTTCCTCACCACTGATTTTATCTAATACATATGGCCTCAATCTCCATGGTTTCTCCATCACAAAGAACAGGTATATTGGCACCCCAAGAAGGATGACAGAGAAGGCTATAATGGAGGGGCCAGGCTGGAGCAAGAGAGGAAGAAAGACTAGAGATGCGAATACCAACACCATGAAGATGGCCACAGGGAAGATGAACCATGGCTACATGATGAGGGGTTAGGAAAGCAACACATACACACAGTCAGCTCAAAATAGAACGAGGAAGGAGAGGAGGAAGGACTTAGGAAAGGAAGGAGGGAGAAAGCAGGAGGGAAGAAAGGATAGGAGGATTAGAAGGGAGGATGAGAGGAGGAAGGAGTGCAATAGGAAGGAAAGGAAGAGACGGGGTAGAAGGGGGAGGGAGAAAAGAGGAAGGAGGAAGGGAGAGAGAGTAGGAAATAAAGAAGAGAGGAAGAATAGAGTAATAAGGAAGGAGAATGGAGGGGGTGTAGCTGACCTTATAAAGACGAGGTTCTTCATGGTGTGTAAACCTCATAATTATCAATCCAATGATAACCAACAAGTAGAATAAGAATATGGAAGCAACACATCCTTCAATTAGTTCAGAAATGCCCACAACCATCAGCAAAACACTTCCCATACAAAACTATTATATATACATTGAATGATTATCCATACAAATAGATACATTCTTCTCCAGACACCTTGGGACAAATCAAGTGTTTTGATTAGAAGGCTGGTATCTTTGGAGGGTGGGACATAGGTCTGTCTCTGTTTTATAGGTTAATAATATTGTGTAGCACAATTTATACTGATAGGCATACTTATATCCCTAGACAGAATCTATTCAAACTTCCTGAATTGAGGACACCTCTGTACACACTATTTCAATCCCAGGACACATGGATATGAACTTATGTATTTCACCCCCTAAAATGAGTCCCAGGGCACCCTAAATAAAGAGATTCAAGATTCCTCTCGTTCAGAAAACCAAAAATAGATTTAGATACATACAATTATTATTATTATTATGTACAATCACAATAATGGCAGGTAGAGGAGTTCTGTACTTCCTATGAATACCACTGATGCATTCTGGAAGAAAGCCATCTCTTGCAGCACTGAATGTAATTCTAGATCCTGCATAGAGAACAGCAGCCATGGAACTAAAATTGCAGAGTGATACCAGGAATGGAATGATGATTACACCAAAGTTCCCTAAAGTAGCTTCCCCAAAAGGCTGGGTACAAGAGAAAGGAGCAAGGAGCAATATTATTAAATTCTGTTCATACAGAGTTGAACCATCAAAAATGTCATACAGTGGAATCTCTCTATTGACACCTTGGGAGTGTCCATTACAGTGGGTGAAGTTCTATTAATGTTTTAATGTACAAGCTAGACATAATTTCAGGGAGTTGGATTAGAGAGGTTCCACTGTATTTGTATTTATGTATTTTGACTTAGAAAATATTATGACTCACCAGGATTATAGCATCAGCTTTGAGGATCTGCTCATAGGTAAGTGTAGCAAATAAAGAGATGTTTATAAGTATATAGCTAAAGGAAACGACAGAGATTCCAATTAGAATAGATAGAGGTAATGTCCTAGAAACACACAGTAATTCAATGAAACACATTACTGTTAGCCATAGAAACTCCAGGCACCAAGTTACCTTTTGATATCTATAGTTTCTTCCAGAGCATAGTTCATACAATTCCTATCAGAGAAAATGAAAATTATTATTAGTATTAATTAATTAATCAATCAATCAATTAATTGTTTGATTGTTTGATTGATTGATTGATTGATTGATTGATTGATTGATTGATTGATTGATTGATTGATTGATTGATTGATTGATTAATTAATTTATTTATTAGTGTTGTTGTTATTGCTGATTTGTTGTCGTTGTAAAGATTGAGAAGTCATTTGCATCATTTTTGAGTATTGTCATCATTGATGGGGCAATATTACATAGGCAGAGGAAGCAAGGAGCCTGGCTCCCCTAGATGTTTGACTAGTTAATAGACTTGATATACAAACCAGATAAAATTCAAGGTGAGCATGCCCCTCTCCATCTATACATGATGAAAAACTCAACCCCCTACCTTCACTTGTATATACATGATGGAGAACCCAATGATTTTGCTATCCCTCCCTCCCTCCCACTCAATGTATCTCTAGGTTTACCATTACAAATATACACACCTATATTATACCACCCATTATCATACAAATATACACCTACCACCCATTATAGGACCAAAGAACTCGATACATGGCCAGAGCTATTGAAGAAAGAGTGTTTACATGACCATCAATAGTCTGAAAAGGATGCTTAAACACCTCTGGGTAAGTCCCTCTGGTAATTGTGAAGATGACACCAATAGCAGCTACGAAAACCACTGTGATCACTTTGGAGGACGAGAGGACTGTTATGACTCGAGTAGTCAGTTTGACACTGAAGGCATTAATGAGTGTCACAATTGCTGTGGAATGGTATCATGGTTTTGGTGTTACAATGGAATTTTATTCCAACACCCTGAAATGAGGACACTGTATTAAGGGCGATATTGGATATGTACCAAATTTACAACTTGTGTATTTAGAACTTCATCCCCTGAAATGAGGCTATCAGGACAAGTTAATTTGTCCCAAAGAGTCTGGAATACAGAGGTTCCACCATACAGACGGGACATGGTTAAGTACATGCGGAACATGGTATAGGATATGATTTATGGTGCTACAGTATGGGACATAATTAGTATGAGATTGAACTCCTCAATTAAACTGCTCAATTTCAAGTGGGAGGAGTCTGGGAATGAGCCATGAGAGAGAAAGTCAATCTTCATACTCGGTGTTAATGTACATGTTTCTGAATATGGTGCTTGTGATGATACTTGTGATACGTACATGTGAGAATTAAAGCTATGGCCTTCACTAGATATTCAGGGACTTTCTCGCCATCATAGAATGGCTTAGTGAGATATTTGGCACAAGACAGTGACTGGATCGCCATCGAAGCTGGCCTTATGATGAACACACCACTCCACACAAAGAGAAAACTGAGCATAGACCCCACAAGATTAGACCATCTGTTTCGGTTCTTCAAGGAGTATGCTTCAAGGAGGTAACCTGATTCTCCCCCACCTTTGTTGACTAGGAGGCCTAGCTCAATGTAGCAGAGTCCACCAGCTATGGAGACAACAGCTCCAAATATCCAGAATATGACAGATGCACCGAAAGATCCAGCATACTGCAGGATTGAAGTAGGAGTCACAAAGATGCCTGATCCTATGATCTGGCCCACAATCAATGCTATGCCAGATCTGAGTGTGAACTCCTTCTTAAGTGAGATGTGGCCTGTCATCTTCATTTCATTGGCTAGTAACATTAGAAGACATGATCTTGGTAGCAGTAATAGTATACTATCTTGTCTACCAATTACCACCCCCTAATACATATCTCATGGGTGTGTATGTGTGACCAGTAGCTGGGGTGGGGGACTCCCCTTCTAAGGTTGAAGCATTAATTTTTTTTAATAATAACTAATTTTTATTAATCGCATGCGCATTAATTACGTCATAGAACATGACATCATAACATGACATCATCATCATTAATTTAGCTAGCTAGCTGAGAACTTTTATAGAGTAAACCCTTGGACAAGAAGTACATAGTGATGGCAGCGCTAGTGTGTGCGAACATTACCCCTCTTAGTCAGGTGGGAGTCTACCGGGTACTGACTCAGGAGTTTCTTCAATATAGGAAAACAGTTGTTAGGAACTATCACTCTCTCTCGGATTCTGAAGAAGTTAGATGGGTGAGTTATGCCCACCTGTGTTCCCAAAGGGTCACCCACAGTGTTGGAAGATAACTGTGTACTGTGTAACCAACACTTACTGCAATGAAATGTAGTCACTAACTGAGTGTCAACTTTCTTTTTTGCTGACTCAGAACTCTGGATCAGATGCAGTGGCATTGGTGGCAGCTCAATCCCTTGACCCAGCACATCGAGCCTTCACCATGGCACCAGAATGGTTAGTGCTATCTATAACGACTCTACCATGACTCTACCATAGTAGTAACTGTTGTGACTCCTCCTTACTCTGTAGGACACACCTCCTAGATGAGATTCAATATGAAGTCACCAATATAAAGAGAAGAAGTGAGTATAAAGTGATGATACTGTTTGTCAACACCTGGGCTCCAAGGGACCCTTGTTAAGTATAAAATTAATGGTGTTCTCCTTTTCTGTTTTCTTTCCATTCCCTCCTTCAACCCCCCTCCACTCCTCTTTCCTTCCTCTCCCTCCCCCTCCATATCCCTCCCTTCCTCTTGCCTCCTCCACTCCCCTCCACTCCCCTCCCCTCCCCTCCCCTCCCCTCCCCTCCCCTCCCCTCCCCTCCTCCATTCCCCTCCCCTCCCTCCCTTCCTATCCCTTCACTTCCACTTCCCCTCCACTCCACTCCATTTCCTTCACATATACCGCCCATCTCCTCACTTCTTCCTAACTTCCACCTCCCCCCCAGTGCAGGAATTGTCCCAGCTCCAAGACAAGCATGCCACCAGACCAGACGTGTTTGATGATGTAGAGGAAGAACAAGAGATTGAAATACTGACACAGGAAATATCTCAGGTCAGAGAAGCAATGGCTGACAAATGAATGGTAGTGTCATATTAATTGTACCAGGACTAGATCCAGGATATTGCCTAAGATATTCACTCAGGGTATGGGTAAGATATTCACTCAGGGTATGGGTAGGATATTCACTCAGGGTATGGGTAGGATATTCACTCAGGGTATGGGTAGGATATTCACTCAGGGTATGGGTAGGATATTCACTCAGGGTATGGGTAGGATATTCGCTCAGGGTATGGGTAGGGTATTCACTCAGGGTATAGGTAGGATATTTACTTGGGTATGGTTAGGATAGTCACTTATCACCAGATGTAAATTTTATCCACAGCTAACATCATTGAAACATAAAAGTAACTATCTGCTATCTATTCATTCATTTAGCATAAAGAACAACTAGTAACATCTCTAGTGTCATTACTTCCTCTTTCCCTTCTTCCTTTCAGATGTTCTCCCGGGCAAAACGAGGGTTACAAGCCATCCAGACACAGACCAAGACAGCCACTGAACAGGAGAGACGTGTGGCAAAAAACGTAATCAATTCCCTCGCTATTTCTCTCCAGGAACTTTCTCTAAACTTCAGGAAAGGTCAATCAAGCTACCTCAAGAGTAAGTAGTGAATATTATAAATAAATAATTTTGTAGCTTATGTTGATAGAACTTCACCTCCTAAAATGAGACCACGCCCCTAATCAGGACACTTTAATTTGTCCCAAATAAATAATTATGTAGTTTATGTTAATAGAACTTCCCCTCCTAAAATGAGACCACGCCTCTCTCTAATCAGGACACTTTAATTTGTCCTAAGGTGTCCAAAATAGAGGTTCTAATATATACCCCTTAATGTGTGTGTGTGGGGGGTTTCAAGTGAAGGGGGTGGGGCACATTGGTCAGACTTAACTATCACAGCTGCATATAAAGTAGCTGCAGTAAGAGAGATGTACCAAGCACTGTTGGGTTCAGAGGTCATGAGGCCAATGATAATGTGATTTTACTCTATATTAGGACTGAAGCATAGAGATGACAGACTATTAGGAACTGGAAGTAGTGAAATGAAGACCGTCTCTCCCTTTGCTGACATGGAGGAGGAAGACCCTCAGGTCCTTTATGACAAGGTTAACCATGTAACCACGGCAATACTAGCCAACAAACTACAGTGGAACCCAACCCCCTGAAAAAAGACCACCCCTTTAATCAGGACACTTTAATTTATCCCCCAGAGCCTGGAATAGAGAGGTTCCACTGTATTGTGATCCCAGAGTAGCTAAATTGTATAAAACCAGTTACAATAACCTTTCTGATGGTGGAAAAATTGACCTTTGACCCTTTGATAGTCCATAACTCTAGCATTGGGTCATCTAACAATGATAAGGAGGTGACCTGCTTATGTAGGCATATGCTGATCTCTTGTGGAGGAGGTTGTTTGTTACTGTCTTATATTTTTTTGATGACAGGGTTTTACCCATCAGCAAATGTCGACTGTGGAACGGGGAGCATTGGTAGTGGAGGAGAGAGAGAAGGAGATAATAGCCATCATTCAATCCATCTCAGAGATTAATGAGCTCTATAGAGACTTGGCCACACTCGTGGTAGACCAGGTATGTTTAAACCAAATGTGAAATACAGTGGAACCCCATTTCTATAGAACAGGAGGTTCCACTTTAATCCATGCCAATTTGATTATACAGCCATAAGAAAAGTATGGAGATGCCATTGACCACACACACAAGCTGGACATATCCAAGTGTCCTTGATATAGAACTGTCCTCATTTTAGGGGGTTGGGATAGAGGTTCTACTGTATACAGGGGTGTCCTCATTTCTGGGGGTTGGAATAGAGAGGTTTCACTGTACAGAGGCGTTCTCATTTCAGGGTGTTAGAATAGATAGGTATATACAGAGGTGTCCTTGGATTGGGTTCTGCTGTATATGTGTATGATAAGATAATATAGGCAAATGGTTTGACCAGTTGAGTGTGATTCTCTTGTAGGAAGTACATGTGATTTCACTCCTTGCAGGGCACCATATTGGATAGGATAGACTATAACATTGAGCAAGTCTCACACAGAGTGTCAGAAGGAGTGCGGCAGTTGGAGAAGGCAGAGAAGCATCAGAAGAGATCGATCAAGCTCATCATCATTATAGTGTTAATAGTAGCTATATCTATAGCAGTAGTGGCTCTAGTACTTTACAAATCTATAAAATAACAAACTCCTAGCTCCATAGTGAATCCTAATGTTTAACACTGCATGTGTGTGCTGGTTCTTGCACCATCTTACTTTCTGAACTAATAACAGGAGATGGATGTGAGGGAGGAGGATGGGTGTGTGTGTGTGGAAGAGAGAGATAAGGGGAATGGGAAAGATGAAATGGCATTAAAGAACTCTCACCTCCCTCTAAAGAAGATTTTAGGTCCCTTCTTAGATTTCAGTTCTGTTGTAGATATAGAGTATAGGTATGAGGTATAACAGTAGGTGGAAAAGAAGGCTGTAAGTCTACATGACAGGGAGAAGGTTGTGGGACTAACTTCAAGGAATGGGGAATAGAGACAATGTCCAGGAAGAGCCAGAAGAAAAGAGAGGGATAAACTCCAGAAGAATGATCAGGATAGAGACACGTTCAGAAGAAAGGCAGGACTGACTTCAGGGAGTGAGGGACAGAGACACTGTCCACCCAAAGAAAGGCAGGACTGCACTTCAGGGAGTGAGGGACAGAGACACTGTCCACCCAAAGAAAGGCAGGACTGACTTCAGGGAGTGAGGGACAGAGACACTGTCCACCCAAAGAAAGGCAGGACTGACTTCAGGGAGTGAGGAACGGAGACACTGTCCATCCAGGAAGAACCAAGGAATGGCAGGACTGACTTTAGGAAGTGAGTTGTCCAGAAGGTCCAGACGGCAGGATCAACCGCGGAGGCTAGAGTGTGGTCTGTATATATGAATAAGGAAGTCAACTAGAGGACATTTCAGAAACAAGTGTACCAACTCTCTAACATGGAGCTCACTCAATACTCCTGCACTCTATAACACTAACACTGTTATATTTTTTAGGGTGTAACTACCCAAGAGGAACCCTTTACCATATCTACACTAGTAAATGTTTCACATAATAATAAAACACAGACAGAAAGAGAATGAGTGAGTGAACTGTAATCCATTAACTCATTCTGCAGGGACTTCAAGATCTTCCACTACAATGTCTTGGCCTACTGGCTGGGCAATGGGTAAATTTTGCACTGGTTCAGGTTCCTTGTTGGGAAGAGGGAGCACTTTCTTCACATGCTGCAAGAATATTAAGTGTTGGTATGAATCAAACTGGTGAGCATGACCACCATATACACAGGCTCCACTATATGAGCAGGTCACCTCTGTATAACAGCCAACTGGTTGTGTCCCAAGGGTGACCACTATATACAGGTTCCACTGTATAAAGCAGACCACCTCTGTATGACAGCCAACTGGTTGTGTCTCAAGGGTGACCACTATATACAGGTTCCACTGTGTAGGCAGACCACCTCTGTATGATAGCCAACTGGTTGTGTCCCAAGGGTGACCACTATATACAGGTTCCACTGTGTAGGCAGGTCACCTCTGTATGACAGCCAACTGGTTGTGTCTCAAGGGTGACCACTATATACAGGTTCCACTATATAAGTAGGCCACCTCTGTATAACAGCCAACTGGTTGTGTCCCAAGGGTGACCACTATATACAGGTTCCACAGTATGAGCAGGTCACCTGTGTATAACAGTCAACTGGTTGTGTCTCAAGGATGACCACTACATACAGGTTCTACTGTATTACAGTGGATGGCTGTATCTGGTTGTACCTCAATGAGTCTCTTTCTAAACTCCTCCTCAGTCTCTTCATCATCATCATCTGGATCCTCATTGATTTCAGGTACCACCAGCTCTTCACGTTGCAGGATTATCTTCACTTTTTCAGTGTTGTACATGGTCACCGGATCCAAATGGTTCTTGTTGATTTTGCTAACAAGATACTCCTTGTAATGAACTCTATAAAGGTGTTTTGCAATGACAGAGAATAATATAAGTCACTAGTCACCCCTTGCCCTTATCCTTTATGACCCCTACTTCTTCCCCTTATCCTCCACCTACCCTGTTTCCCCAGAACCCCTTTCCCTTATCCTCCACTCACTCTGCGCAATCCTTCCCTCCCTCACTTCTACCTTATCCTCCACCCATCCCTTTCCCTTATTCCGCACAACTCCTTCTTCCACCCTCACCCACACCTTCTTCCTTATCTTCCACCCACCCTATCCCCAATCACATACTCGCATAATCCAGCATTTCCATCAGAAACTTGTTTGCCACATTCTTCATCCTTCAAACCTTCTGGCAACTCCTTTTGCAACATCACACAACACTCCAACTTCAATTTATCCTCTTCTGCTGCTATTATAGCATAAACAACAACAACAACAATAATTCTTTCTTCTTATAACACAAACAAAACAACACAACAACAAGCAATAATATATACCTCCTCTTTGTTTTCCTTTGGTCTTATCTGCCTTCTTTTTCTTTGCTGCTTCTAACTGTTCCTTGGGTGGGTCCACGTTAAACTCCACATTATTTTCACGGAGGAAGTCCTGCAGAGCCTTGACTTCAAAGTCACGTAAATAGAACAGACAGTCCCTAGGATGATGGGCATGAAGACCTTTCTTCTCACATGACTTTAGCTTTCCACATTGCTATATGGAAAAAGAGTGAGTGAAACAATTTCCTCTTGAATAGGAAAAACCAAAAGGACACTTAGATATCAAAACTTGTGTATGAACCATCACCTCCCACCCAATCAGTAAACAGCACTTTCTTCTAAAAGGTGTACAGGTTACATACATTGTGGCCTCACTGGGGTGTTAATTAGAGAGTCAGCATGTTAATTAGAAAGCCAGCCCTGTTTCAATAACTGAGCCCAGGGGACAGAATGATTCAGGTGGGTCAAGGCTGTAAGGAGGTAAAAATGCTCCCTACATGATAGCCCTGCTACTCTTAACCACACCTTACCACATTACTAACCTGTCCATTCTTGAATGACTCGCCACACCCACTGCAGAACTCATTGGGACATCTAGTACACCGGAAGTGCATGCACCCTCCACGGGCCAAGTCATAACGCATGTGACATTGAGGACACTCTGAAACAGAAGGAAACGTAAGACTCACAGGGAGGGAATATTGCATGCGACACATCCCTCCATTCCTTCACAGCTTCAACCAAGACATCAAAAGAAAGATGTGATGATACTTACCAATTCCATTTGCATTCAGGTGAGCTGCTAGCCCTTGTTTCTGGATGTCGGGATCATTGTCTTGCTTCCATTGTGCAAACTGCTCACAGCTTAAGCCATTATGCTGTGGCTCCCACTGTAAATGTCACATGAAAGTCACGTGAGACCTTTCACACACATACACAGAAATAAACGTACTGGTTTTTGGCACTTGAGACACATGCGTTTTCTGCAGTTTGGACATTGAATGTCTCGTGGAAGACGTGGAACATCAGCATCGTAAATAAATCCCGATGTACAATCCTGAAATAAAGGTGTTAAGTTTCATGAGCACAAAAATATTCATGCACGCACATATGCACACAGAACACTTACATTACCACACCAAATGAAGCCTGGTTCCTTGGTGAGGTTGAAGTCCTTGAGTTTTTCCATGCACAATGAATAATATTGTTCTGGCAAATGTTCTTTTATCTATAAACAACAACAAAAAAAACACCAAGTGAAAATAAAAGGCAACTCATTGTCATATAATAGAGTATATGCATAGGCTACCCTTTACCAACTTCTTTCACCACTATAGCATGTATTAAAGCAGTGGGTAAAGGAACTCACCATAGCTACAAAGATGGGTATATATATATCTTCCGTGGTGTCCCCAGCCATGTCCGGTAATGAACACACTGGACAGTTGAAATGTTTTACTCCCCTCTCTTTGATGGCTATAGAGAAGTTATTCCTGAAGCAGTCCTTGCACATGGAGTCTGTACAACCAGGCATCGTCACCAACTATAGAAGGAAACAAGAGATTGCTCAGTGGAACCAGTGGAAATCCAACCTGAAATGAGGACACCTCTGTATACAGTGGAACCCCTCTATTCCAACACCCTGAAATGAGGACACCTCTGTATACAGTGGAACCCCTCTATTCCAACCCCCTGAAATGGGGACACCTCTGTATACAGTGAAGCCCCTCTATTCCAACCCCCTGAAATGAGGACACCTCTGTATACAGTGGAACCCCTCTATTCTAACCCCCTGAAATTGGAGGACACCTCTGTATACAGTGGAACCCCTCTATTCTAACCCCTTGAAATTGGAGGACACCTCTGGAACCCCTCTATTCTAACCTCCTGAAATAGACACCTCTACATAAAGGACACTTGAACTCAAACAGCTTGTATATTAACTTCTCCCCATGAAATGAAGCCATCCCTCTAATCAAATACTTTAATTATGTCCCAAGAAAGTGCCCATATTACTAAATAATTGTACTAACCTTACAAACCAAAATTACTATAATATACAGGAAATTACAAACCTCGTGTAATAAAGGAAACTACCATAAGAAGTACTAATCGAAATTGCTAGTCTAATATACAGGAAATTACTAACCTCATGTATAGGATATGTGGCTGTACAGATTGGACACTCCTTGTTCAAGAAGTCACTGGCTGCATCTATGTCATTAAAATCCTTTGCAGCGTCCACGTAATAATTGAGGGGATAATCCACGTCATTACCCTTTTCCACTCTCTCAATCAAACTTAAAACCATCTCTGCTCGGAATTTCTCCTTGAACTTGTATTCGGCCATGAGGAGACGATGACGGGCCTGGAGGTGTAAGATTACAGATGTTTAAAAGGATACTGGTACATTTGGCATGTTTGCTAGTATACAGAGTAAATGGATAGGAGTATACTAAATTTTGATCAGTATACTATGACAGGATACTCATCAGTATATTAGAACAATATAATATCATCTAATACCCATCACTAGATCAGTATACCATCACTAGATTAGTATACTGTATTAGTATACCATCAGTAGGTTAGTATACTGTCAGTATATCAGTACCTCCAAAGTATACTGTTCTTCATTTCCAATAATTTTCTTCACTTCTTCCATGTCTGTCTTGGTGACCTTTGTGTACTCGCTGAAGATGTATTCGTAAACAGGATAGAGCCATTCTGTTTGTATGGCATAACATGTTTTATCCACATCCATTCCATTCCGAGAGAGTGCAATCACTGCATCATTCCATTCCAGTTCCGGGATGGTGTTTTCTGCCCTTCTCATGTATTTTATCTTCTCTAACAAGGCATTGATCTGAAGGGAAGGAAAGGGAGGGAGGGGAGAGGAGGAAAGGGAGGGAGAGAGGGAGAAGAGGAAGGGGGTGAGAGGGAAGAAGGGAGGGAGGGAGGGGAAGAAATAGGCGGTAACAATGGATGAATGTTCTGGAACACTACTACCTGAAAGCTTTACAGAGTTCAAGTCCTATGACTTCTCTGAATATAGTCCCCTCCCCTCCCCCTAACAACTGGTAAATCCAAAATCCTCAACCAGTAGAACATCTTTCATCAACCTTGACATACACCAGCACTTAGTTTCCAAACCAACATGAAATATCAGGTCTCAATACAATGGTGGACATTGAGTTTGCTCATGCAATCTGACATTGATTGAAAATAACAGATGAAGAACTTTTACCTTCAGACTTAACACTTTTAACTACTCTAGGCCCCTGGCTCTTTACTAAGCATCTTCCCTTCTTGCTAGAAATGCTGTTAGAACTGGCTAGACCCCTGGCTCTTTACTAAGCATCTTCCCTTCTTGCTAGAAATGCTGTTAGAACTGGCTAGACCCCTGGCTCTTTACTAAGCATCTTCCCTTCTTGCTAGAAATGCTGTTAGAACTGGCTAGACCCCTGGCTCTTTACTAAGCATCTTCCCTTCTTGCTAGAAATGCTGTTAGAACTGGCTAGACCCCTGGCTCTCTTACTAGATATTGCTATATGTTAGAACTAGCTAGACCCCTGGCTCTTTTCTTTCTGTCAGAATTGGTCTCTTGTCAGGAGGAATGATGAAATATTTTTACCCCACTTTTTGCATCAACATTTCTAGAAGAAAAGATTACTGGATGCTCCATTGACCACAGTTTGTATAAAAGTTCATTTTTCTCTCTAAGTTTTAAAGTTAATGCTGTCACTTGATATAACAAAGTCTAAATTATTTGAATTATTGGCCGACAAAGAGAATTAACTATGAATAACTAAAGATTCTGAAACATCTATCGTAGCCCAACTGCAGCCTGCCACACAGATAGTTTTCATTCATGGCATGCACAAGCCATGTATAAGCTCTTTCCATACTCTCTGGGTGGTTAACTGACTAAGAATAGAGCATGATGCATTCTGATGTATGCCTGGGTGGATACTGGATACGGCTGTACACGTGTGTGTGGTGATGGCTGGTGTCAGACTCTGAACTACTTCAAGTGGGAAAATAGTATCTGATGAGTTGCAAGGTCACACAAGCACTACCACCCCCCCTCCCCTCCCCCCTCCCCTCCCCTCCCCTCCCCAAAGCATGCATGTACATTGAAAACTATTATGTAATGATGTTAACTGGGCATGTTCAGAATAATAGTAGAAGTAATACCTCCTCCCTAAACTACAATGAAATAATCCCTTCTAAACCTCTAAAATAACCTCTCCCAAACCCCACAACCTCTACCTCAGCTTCCATTCCATTCCAACACCTGGAAATAACCCCTCTCCTTCCATTCATACCCTAATACCTACCTTTTCTTCTCTCGTTTGGAGTACCTTCAAGATGGCTCTATTAAAGACCCCATCAGTTTCCACTAGTGCTGCACGGGCCTCTGTTTCAGTTGGCATGCCAACATTTTTACCACTGGCAGTACGTGCTTCAGCCACTGCTTGACAAACCCTCCTGAAAAACAAAGGACTATTTCAAGAAAGGGTTAATCAGGATTACAAAGGTTATTTATTCAAGAGTTGATCAGGGTTATTCAAGAATTATAAAGGGTTATTCAAGAAAGAGTTGATCAGGATTATAAAGGTCAGAATTATAAAGGTCGTATAAAGGGCTTTTCAAGAAAGAGTTGAGGAATATAAAGGGTTATTCAAGTAAGGGTTAATCAGGATTATAAAGGTTATAGAAAGAGTTGTGCCATTATGAAAATGCTAATGGTACCCACTCCTCCCAGTCAGATCCCCCACCTCTCACCTGAAAGCAATGGGTAAACATTATATTCAACTTCTCATATCCTGTCTACATATAGGAGAAAATGTGGAGGAGGAAATGTAAATACTGCATGTATGTGGGTGGGGGAACTCCCTTACTCCTTAGACTATAGGTTAGATTTCACTAACACAAGATTTCCCCTGCATAGGAAACACTACTGAAGTAATGCTAGTACTAGGACTAGGGTTATGGTCAGGGTTCAGGGGTTACTTTGGGAAGAAATAAGACTAACCTGTTCATTGTTATCCACTCTGTGTTCAAGTAGTCCAAGGCAGACCTATACCGCCTGTTTCCCTTACAAAACCTGAAGGCAAGCTGTATCTCTCCCAGGGAGTAGCCATATGGTATACATCTCTAGAGACAAAGTTTAGAAGGTTACAATGCCTCACTAGGCATCACAAACATTATTATTGTACATCCCAATTATTGCACACCACTTCTGGCTAAAAAAGGATTGCATGTAGAGTACAACTGATTGGGAGGTACATATGTACATAGGCTAGCCAGATACCCATGCATGTATATAGCATACAACTGATTGGGAGGTATGTACATAGCCTTGCAGAGCTAGCCAGATCCCCATATTTAAGTAATGGATTTTGATTAGGGAGAGGCAATAGTGGGTGTGGCTGTGATGGGAGGGACAATGAGAATATGAAACAGAGAGAGCTGATGGCTCCAACTCCCACACCCACACCCTCCATCTTGAAACAAAAATATTGTAAAAGCTTAAATGTTCCCACTGAGCTGTGGCAAAATTCAAAAACCACAAACCAATTATTTATGTCAGTATTCTCCCTAGGAAACTACAAAGGGATGTCAGTTATCTGCCTAGGAAATTATGAAGGTATGTCAGTATTCTCCCTAGGAAACTAAAAAGGGGTGTCAGTCATCTCCCTAGGAAACTACAAAGGGATGTCAGTTTTCTGCCTAGGAAACTTAGAAGATGTCAAGGTACATCAGTATTCTCTCAGTATTCTTTCTTGGGTTATAGAGAGGTTTTTAGCTGGCATGTTGGTCAGAGATATTTGAGTTTGTTTTGATAAGGTACATAATGATGATAAGTTTTCTCCATGCTATGACCCCAATGGACTTGTTGTTCAATACACCCCACACACATACACACACAGATACATACTCACACATTATGAATATTTCACTTTTAGTTTTTGTGAGTTAATGGAGGAGGGAGACTGATGTAAATCTGTTATTAGGTTTCATGCAATGGGCTAGCTTGTCAAGGGTAGGAGAGGGCTAGGAGTGGTGATAGGACTAGAGATAGAGATGGTACTAGTGCTACGTAGTGGTGGTGATAGGACAAGGGCTAGAGATGGTATTAGGGCTAGTGCCAGGGTTAGGGGTGATGATAGGACTAGGGCTAGTACCATGACTAGGGATGGTGATAGGGTTAGGGCCAGGGGTGGTGAGGAGAAGGAAGAGAGGAGAGAAGGAGGAGAATTACCTTGATAGCATTTAAGAGGTTCCTTCCATCAGTTTCCAGCCCCTCCATTCTCTTAAACTCCATATCCTCTTTCTCATAGTTATTCTCCATCAAGTTTTTCCGCTCGTAATTGTGCAAATTCTTCCTCTCTTGTGGCTGTTGTGACATCCTCACTGGATAATCAGCTGACGGCAGTTGCTTTATCGGCTGTGGAGGAGGTTCCTGTCTCTTTCTCTTCCTCTCCTCCTCTAACCTTTGAACTTTCATTTCTTCCTCGGCCATTTTCTCAACATCTTCTTCCTTTACACCTTTCTTACGGTGAGATGCTTTAAAAGCTTCTACTTTTTCTCTCAAATAATCCTCTCCGGACTTGGCATCGACAGGTCTTGATGACAGTCTCTCTCCATGTTTCTGGGACTCTTTGAGTTGATGTAGTTTGTATGCTTCTTCTTTTGCTTTCAACTGGCTCATACCACTTGTGGCATCATGTAATAATCCTGCATCTTCTTGCAGTTCATGGTTGCTCTTCAACTTGTCAGTATTAGATGTCCAAATACTGTCTTCTTCGTACACGGGTGTGAATGCTTGCGTGCTACCACTCATCAGAACTCCCTGCAGCTTAGAATGGTGCATCTTTTCGATATGACTTGCTTCTTCAAAAGATGCTCGTATTGGAGTAATGCTTGTGTTC
The DNA here is from genome assembly GCA_964016965.1 of Diacarnus erythraeanus. Classification (NCBI taxonomy): domain Eukaryota; kingdom Metazoa; phylum Porifera; class Demospongiae; order Poecilosclerida; family Podospongiidae; genus Diacarnus; species Diacarnus erythraeanus. The sequence continues at coordinate 1,169,935 of OZ024684.1, read as the reverse complement.
ACACCTGGAGGTTTAGATGAATCGTCCACCCTCAATTCAGGAGTTGAATCGCTAACAGTGTGACCTGCTCTGGCTAAGACAGGGTTAACACGAGTCCCACAGATGGGACAGAATTTATGACCTGGCTTCAACTCAACATTACAGCATATAGATACAGTAAAAGCTGGCTGGTTTTCATTCCTCGAATTCTGTAAGTTATGAGGAAGATTTGTCTTCCCCTGGTTTTTTTTCGCTAGAGATTCCAAGCTCAAACTGTTTGTGGAAAGCGTATCGTTTTCTTCAGTTTCATGGATTGTATCATTCAGGAACTGGTATTGGAAGTTACCTCTTGATGGAGGTCGCTTGATGGAGGCATCAAAGTCAGAAGAAGCTAAAGGAAGAGTTCCTTTAGTTTCTGTTCTGGATTTTCTTTGCATATTAACATTGCTAGGAAGTGTTTTGGCCGGATTAGTATAACTCTGAGTTACACCTCCACACAGCTGCAAGGCTTCCTGGCGGCTCTTCTTAAGAGCAGCCAATTGCTCCTTCAAGTTTGAAGTATCCTTTGCTGCATATTTTGAATTTGTAGTTTTACTGGTGGAAGCTGAGGTAGAGTTGTCAGAGCTATGGGGATCAATGTTAAGCTCCTCTGAAGAGCCAGGGCTGTTCATCAAAGCATATTTCTTCTGAAGGCAGGGGGAGGTACCACCTTGGGGGAGTGACCGGTTGCTTTCAGGGGTGGATGGGTGGAAAGGAGGGCCGCTATCTTGCTGAAAGAGCTGACTTGGGGAAGAGGGAGAAACAATGTTGCTGGAAGAGGATGATGACGATGATGAACGCTTCTTTCTTGGAGCAGGAATGGGAGGAGTAACCTGAGATCTTGGATGAGTGAGGGGTAGGGATCATCATAAATATGAATTAGGGTCTGAAGCTCAACCACACCTAATACCACACCCACTACTACATCAGAAACCTTCAAGCCTTTTATCAGTACTTTTATACTTTAAATGCTATAGCTCACAGTTTTTGGGTTTCCAAATACCACAGATCCTTCAGTCTCAGCTTCCAGGGTACCATACATTAAGTCATTTCCCCCCCTATTGGGACACACACTGTACAATAATCCAACTCTCTGAGCATGCCCCATGCAAGTCAACATCTTAATCATTAAACATGTCCTTGTGGGTCTTAGCCTTCTGAACACACCATGCACAATAACTATCATCTGCCCTAGGGTAATTTGCTAAGGCATGGTGCATCTCCATCCCTTCCAAGTATGTAAGAACTTTGACCTCGTTAATCACTGGTTTTAGTAATAGAGTATGTGAACTTACCTGGGACTAATTGATGGAGAAATGCTACTTCGTTCCTGGCCCCAAGTAAGTGTGCCCACTGGCAAATCTTGCTTTCTATCAGCAGAATTTGAGTTATAACCAGCAGGTCCTCCTGGGAAAGAAGATTCATTTCCTCCTACTTTAACAGGTGATGTAGTGTTAAACCTTTGATTTTCACGGTTTAGTTCGGGTCTTAAAGTTGGGTAATCGTAACCCTGCCCAGTTATCATAGATGACTGCGTTCCACGCGACAAAGAGTTCTGATTAACCCTCCTTTCACCAAAATACTCATTATTAGGTATAGACTTCTCTGCACTGTAGTTTACATCACCTTCTAAAGAGGCTTCTCCATACATCTGTAAAGTATTGCTTCTCGAATATTGACCACGTGTCTGATCCATGCTCTGTCTTCTACGATCTTCCATCAATGAAGAAGTACTGTTTTTACTCATCATTTCAACTTCAAGTTTAGCCATCAACAGTTCTGCTGCCATCACATATAGCTTATTTTTGTCAGGTTCATGGACATGCTCTGGGAACTGAACTGAATCGGATGTCTGAACTGAATACCCAATTGTTTTTAGAACATCAAGTGCTCCAACCATGCAGTCAACCCGAGTCTTAAAAGAATTGTTGTTTGTTCGTATTGACCTCCAGACCGACGGACGCTTTGGTTTTAAGAGGTTGATGACATACTTCAGGAGAAAATCAAAGACAGAGGTTAGCATGGACAGCCTATGAGGATCTTCTCTCACCTGTTGAGAAGAGTACAAACACTTATAAACTATGGCATGAAAAGCAACAGTAGACTTTCCACATATAACAATACCTCCCTTCCTTTAGGGTCTCTGCAGTATTCTCCATTCCATTCTGCCAGAGGACTTATCATTGGTGGAATTTCAATACCAATGTGACTATACATGCAACATGCATGTTGTAATACATGTAACATGGCATGTGTACCATACATACATGTAATGTGTACATGCACTACACATGTGTGTATTAGATTGTATGTAATATTACAATCTGGACACATGACATGATGTTATATTCTTACCTCATTCCTTTCCAAAATGGAATTAAAATCCAATAATTCAAACGGGTAACCTCCGGCACTGATGCAAGCTTTGGCTAGCCGCACATGTTCATGTTCTACTGTGCTAGCTGAGAACCCTTCAAAGGATCTAACAAGCTCTTGCTTCAGTTGAGCCATGGGAACACTAGTCACAACTGGTAGTGCTTGACTTTATGATCATTTTCTGGAGTAAGGAAAATGAATATATTAGTCTTTTGTAGCTATATGTCATTGGAAACCCAATCTCCAAGGGGAAGGGTAGGAGAAAGAAGAATGCCCCTCATGTCCCTAGCCCTGCCCTAAAGAAACAACACCTAAACAGTTACTAGTGATATATCTAGTGCCAGCTATCTGACTAGCTAGTTAACTCAGTCACCAACATACATATGCATCCTTTGCCTTTCAGGAAAAGGTACACACATGCACACACCCATGCCAGTAAACAGTGATGGTGCTATTTTAGCTGGTCCTTATGTTCAAAATTGAAGACAAGCCTGTTAGCTGTTGTTTTATTTGGCAATGCTGTCTGTATGATGGCAGGTGTTATAACAAGGTAGCTACCTTAAAGCACAACAAACACTGGCTAATGTTCACTTGGTTATTTGGAAAATTAAGGGCCATTTTCTGGCTAAACCATGGTTGGAAATTCCACTAGCCTTAACTGAACATAATTTCTCACCGAAAAATGAAGAGCTACTCTGTACGAAACTTATCCTTCACATAACACTCACTCACTCTCGCCATTTTCTAGGTTTTTCCCCTTCAATAAGTGAAAGAGGTCAAAGTTTTTCTTTAAAATACGCATGCGCATTGAAATCATAACGTCCACCGTGCAGTGCATGCAATTAATTTGCGGTAACTAGCTACTCCCACAATCTCATTGTAGGTGCTCCCCTTTTTGTATAAAATGTCTTAACATTTCAGTAAGGTAGAAACTAGTTCGGCTGCAGTGCAGAGCCACTCTTACTGCAACCACCCAACAACTACTGAGCTTTGCTAAGCTGTTGCAGAAAGTGTGCAAATTTCTATATAGCTCAAGGTTGTAGCTAGCTAGAGCTATTTTAGCTACTTATGTAACTAGAAATCCAGCAACTTTCTTGTTCATTTATACAGGTAGGTGATTATGTTTTTGTAGTCCATGCTGACATATGTAGCATTGAATAAAACAAACTTCCTTAATGGAAATTTATCAGAGTGTAAAAACATATAAATAGAACCCCAGAATCATTTTTGCAAACTATTTCCATAGCTTGTTGATCAGTTTACTGAATATATGATTGACTTGATTTGCTACACTGCATATCTAGCTAATACTTGCTTCTTCATATGCAGGCACAAATTTCTAAACCAGTATTCCTGATGCCAAGCGTGGACACTTTGGAGCCTACTAACTACAACTTTGGACCTGCAACTACGATGCAGCCTCGCCATCATCCATACAAATACAACATTTACCCCTACACTGGTCTATCGGCTTCTTCTTACTACACCGCTGGCTCCACTCAGTCGGTTGCGGCTGGTTACGATGCTGCAAGACTTGTTACTAGTCCCGAGCTTGCATATGGAAGGCCATTTTATTCTTATGGACAGTTCCCATCTGCGCACACGGCTGCAGCCACTTCGCAGTTAAGGACTAATATCACTGCTGGAACTGAGTCTCCCACGAATTATCAGCTGATTGGGAGACTTCACCAGAGACCTCAAAAGCCTCCTTTTTCTTACATAGCTTTAATCACCATGGCAATTGAGCATACACAGAACAAGAGAGCTACTCTGGCTGAGATCTGTCATTTCATCAGAGATAGTTTTCCATACTACAGTCAAAATTGCAAGCAAGGTTGGGAAAATAGTATTCGTCATAATCTTTCTCTCAATGAATGCTTCCAAAAACTCCCAAGAGAGCAAGGCAAACCAGGAAAAGGTCATTACTGGGTTTTGGATCCTGGTGCAAGACACATGTTTGACGATGGTTCATACAGGAGACGAAAGAAGCGTTATAAGAAGGGAGATGCACCTGAACAGGCCAATGACGAAGAAAACTCGCTGTCAGAGAGACAAGAGGTTAATTTAGCACACTGCCATCTTGGTGTAGGTCATGGAGATGCACTAAACACCCTCGTTGCAACTGCTTCTCGTATTTCAGGAAACACAGGTCATCCAGTTGCCCAGACATCTCCAGGATTCATACAGTCAGCATCAAGTTACCCTGGATTACAACGATCATTTGATAGCTTCCCAAATTTCATCGCCGCACAGGCTGCAGCGTTCCCCCAGGGTACAGCTCAGCTTACTGCAACTGATATCCCGATAAGCATTTCTTCTCCGCTCATTCCAGCATATGGCCAGCAACCCATACTTATATCACCTCAGCAACAGCAACATACCCCAACTCAGACTGTGTATGAATCTTCAACTTCAATGCAAAGCAATAATTATTCTACTCAATTCCCAGTTTCAAGTCCAGCTGTGACCCAAGACACTCCACAATGCTGGTCACAGATAGCACCCAGCATGAATTCAACATGTACCATCACAACTTGCACGCCTAATGCAATGGGAAGTACCGATAATACCACGCCTAATTCCACTTCACAGCAGTTGAGAGATATGCAAATATCCGAGAGCAGCAGTGAGGGAAATTCTCCACACAACAGCTGCTCTGAGAATTTCAGTTTATTTCAAAATTCAGAGCATGGAAGGAATCACAAGGCACAAAGCAGAATAGCGCTGCCAGATTTTGGTTTGGACGATGAAGAAATAGCTGTTCACATTCCTCCAATAAGTCAAGAACTGGAAGAAAAGAAAAAACATGAGTAGCTATATCCGAATAGAGACCTCCAAATTCCTTATTGGGCAATTTTTTTCCTTCATTACAATACTTTAGATAATTTTTATTTTTTCTTCATTAGTTTTTTTTGCAAAGAATCACTTACAACCTTTTCCCTTTATTTTTCTTTCTTTTCAAACATTAATTTTTCTTGCTACATACTTGGTATGTACATTGTAGCAATAAGTAAGACACTTCTGTTTTACAGGGTTTTTTGCGTCACTCACTCAATTCATACTTTTTTAATATAATTACACATGATTATGTCTTCCAGAACATCAGGTATAAAAGGTTACCTTTCATCACTTTTCATAATATGCACATGCGCGTTGCGCCGACGATACGACACGACAGTTAGTTAACGTCGTTGACCCTTAGCCAGCTGATAGTAGTTATTGTGAACTGCTCGTGGTGTGGTGTGTGAAACTAGAACATGGCTATGCACTCCTCTTCAAGCGGTAGTGGAGCTACCCGGGACAATGTCGCCTTAATTACTGGTGTAACTGGACAGGTTAGAAACTGTAGGATGAATATTATAACAGCTAGGGAGGAATGTGTAATTCAATGCTCAGCTATAAATAGATAGCGTTAAATGGAATTATGCTTGCTTCTATTTCAGTATAATTATTACAGTGGCAATTGGCTTGGGTACCACTAACAACTAAGATAAGATTACTGGATTAGAGGAGTACATGAGGTTCTTGCTAATGGTGGTTGGTGTGTGTTCACTACATAGCTAGTAGTAACCTTGCTAGCTAACCTAAAGTTATATAGCTTCACCATAGAGATTCCATTCTTTGCCTTTGGATACCATAATGTTACTACCAAACCACTGACGGTATCCACTGACAGGTATCCACTGACAGGCATCTAGTGACATGAATCAAGGGTGAAGGGCTCTATGTAATTCATAGCTATGGGCGCACTGTAAAAGATTAAAAAAAAAAAAAAATTATTGTTGAAAAGCACATCCTATGAGTTACATAATTCAGCCAAATTTATGAACATCACTCACTTTGAACCCCACTCACTTTGAACCCCACTCACTTTGAACCCTACTCACTTTGAACCCACCTGAAGTTCCAACTAAGGAAAAAAATTTCTTTTACCAATCTAATAATAGTAACTGCACTAACTTTACTATATAGGAATCTAGATAATCACTGATGCTAGACTATATATTAATAGGAGTAATAACTTGTTTGCACTCAGTATGCTATGCTATGCTATGCTATGTAAGCAACTATGAGGAGGTGTGCACTTGTGGATTAGTGTTGGTTTGGCTGGTTCTAGGTGTCCTAGGTGGAAGAAGGGCCGTGTCCCCTCTCAGATTTCATTCAACTATGTCATTGTAATTTGACAATTATAAAGTATGTGACTTGCATGTGCAGATTTTCATCTTGATTTTTTTTTTTTTTTTTGGGGGGGGGGGGGGGGGGGAGTGAGGAAGTTGGGGGGTACAGAGGACTTTACTGATGGGGTGTAGGAAGGACTAGTTGGGGTTAGTCTCACAGGACAAACCCCTAGGAGTCTGGTGATTCTGTTTGATCTTTTCAGGCATTATGATAAGACTTGATTACATACTGTGTATAGCCACACTATTGCAGACATGGAGATCAATTAGAGGTGTGTAACTATATATAGTCATGTGACAAGATGTATCTGATCTGACTATGTAATTATTAAACCTTTGCTAAGGGTAATAGGGTAGGTGTGGCATAATTATTATTCTGGGCTGAATACAGTATTCCTATTCAGTACACCTTGGGACAAATAAAGTGTCCAGATTAGAAAGTTCTAACTCCACAAGCTGTTATCTGGGACATATCCAAGTGCCCTTAATATAGAGGTGTCCTCATTTCACGGGGTTGGAGTAGAGAGAGGTTCCATTGTATACTGAAGTGTCCTCATTTCAGGGGGTTGGAGTAGAGGGACTCTACTGTATACAGAGGTGTCCTCATTTCACATTTCAGGAGGTTGGAATAGAGGGACTCCACTGTATACAGCATGGGGTTGGAGTAGAGAGGTTCCATTGTATACAGAGGTGTCCTCATTTCAGGGGGTTGGAGTAGAGGGACTCCACTGTAATAGTTTCTATTGTAAAATGTATCCTAGTGTAAGGCAGTCTCATGAAATGAAATTCAGTTGCTATAGTGTAATTCCTAACTACAACTAGTTGTGGTTTTATTTCTATTTTGACCATTGCTTGGCGGTGTTTATCTATTGGTCAAGCTGGTTTAGATAAGCCAATATGCCTTTTTTTCACGCCACAGTAAAATAAACTTCTCTTTTCAAAAGACTATATTTACATCCTTTTTTGCCTGGTCAAGACATGTTTATTTAGCTAACACACCAGGCTCAATACTAAACCCTCTTGTACAGACCTGTAAAATCAACATTATTCTCAGAATAGATGAACAAGGGATGAAAGAAGTCTTCAATGGGAATAAATGGCTTAGGAAGAAGGAAATCCAATGCATATTTTGAAAGTTCTTAATTAAATGTACTTTGTGTTCATGCCCATCCATAGCTTTGATATTTGTGAGAATTGTGATACACTTTCATGTGTAGGCTCGTAATGCCAGTTAAAGAATTATAGTGGAGCCTCAGTTATACAGATCCTATGGGAGCACTAGTCTATATAAGTACAGTGGAACTTACACTATGGGACTGGCATGATCTTCTTTGCATTGTCTATTTATGAAACAAAGTACCAATGAAAATATCATTTAATTCTCATAACTTTATAATGGGAGCAGCAGGATAACTGAAGTCTGAAGTTCCAGGAATTTTAGTTACCTCATTTCAGTGGGTTGGAATAAAGGGAGTTCCACTGTATACATAGGTGCCTCATTTCAGAGGGTTGGAATAGACAGGTGTCACTGTCTACAGAGGTGTCCTCATTTTAGAGTGATGGAATGGAGGGATTCCACTATATAGACAACCTACCACAACCCCCAGTTTATTAAAATCTTGCAGGTAGATTAAGAGTGTGGAAGTTGAGTTTAAATTTTAGATTTTAAACTAACCTCAGTAAGTTTTGTGGTTAGGCATGGAGTTGGACTTTTACACTCTCTCGGAGGTCAGTGTGAAGAAATCATTTTTCCCTCTTCTCTATTAGATGAATGTTATATCATGAACTGTACAACCTTGTTCACCAGACAATTGTGGCGATTAAACCACATGAAAACTTAAAAATATATCTCTTGATGGTTTTATTAATGGCAAAGCCCACATAATGTTGTATATTATTACTATGCATATGCTGGAGGTTTGTGGGAACTAATCTCAAACCATCTGTTCTCCAGCATTTGTTCTCCATAAAGATGGATTGATGAATACTCCCTTTTGAGGGACTATGCCTACATTCTCCCCCCTGTTTCATTGTGGCCAATGGTAGCTGTCACAAAGATGTATTTATTGCCAAAAGTATTTATCTGTGTGGTGTGGTAGATGTAGGAGTCAGCGTGGATCGAGAGGGGAGGAAGAATGACTGGAATTACCTTTGTAGTGTGTGAAGAATCGGGTGGTACTTAATGGACATCAGAGTCTTGTCCCACTAAATATGCCAGTGTGGATTCAATGGTGGCGTTGGGTTTGTTCTGAGCTCGTAGTGGGTTGTGTGTTTAGCCACAATTTTCTAGGCTCCCTGCTGTTGCTAATTTCTGGAGAGTTATTATATCTAATGATGTGATGAGCTGAGGGTGTCTTGTGGTGACAAGATCAATTTATGTCAAGCTATCTTAGACGTTTGTTGTTTTTTTTGTGTGTGTTTTCAATCAGTAAAAATGATCTTTCGTGAGTCTCTTAAGTTCACGCTTTCCCCAGATATTAAAATTTCCTATGAAATGTATAGAAGATTCTTTAAGGTTCCTCTATACCATGGGACTCTGGTTAGGTATCCTTGAAATGGAGGATGTCGTTATAAAGTGACCTAAATACCTGAATTTTTAGGGTGTCCAGAATAGAGGGTGTCCTGAATAATAATTGGTTCCAATGTATTTCTTTAATAATGATGTTATAGTCTCCTCTGTCCTGAAATGAGGACACCTCTGTATACACTGGAACTCCTCTATTCCAACCACCTGAAATGAGGACACCTCTGTGTATACAGTGGAACTCCTCTATTCCAACCACCTGAAATGAGGACACCTCTGTATACAGTGGAACTCCTCTATTCCAACCACCTGAAATGAGGACACCTCTGTGTATACACTGGAACTCCTCTATTCCAACCACCTGAAATGAGGACACCTCTGTATACAGTGGAACTCCTCTATTCCAACCCCCTGAAATGAGGACACCTCTGTATGCACTGGAACTCCTCTATTCCAACCACCTGAAATGAGGACACATGGAACTCCTCTATTCCAACACCCTGAAATGAGGACACTTCTATATACAGTGAAGCCCCTCTATTCCAACCCCCTGAAATGAGGACACCTCTGTATACAGTGAAGCCCCTCTATTCCAACCCCCTGGAATGAGGACACCTCTGTATACAGTGAAGCCCCTCTATTCCAACCCCCTGAAATGAGGACACCTCTGTATACAGTGAAGCCCCTCTATTCCAACCCCCTAAAATGAGGACACCTTTATATACAGTGAAGCCCCTCTATTCCAACCCCCTGAAATGAGGACACCTCTGTATACAGTGAAGCCCCTCTATTCCAACCCCCTGAAATGAGGACACCTCTGTACACACTGGAAACTCCTCTATTCCAACCACCTGAAATGATGACACCTCTGTATTAAATACACTTAGATATGTCTCTAATAACAGCTTTCAACATTAATAGAACTTCATCCCCTGAAATGAACCCACACCTCTAATCAGAACACACTTTAATTTGTCCCAAGGTGTCCAGAATAGAGAGGTTCCACTGTATTATGGGAGAATTATGGGACCACACCAGAAAAGGCTGAAAAGTAAGCTTTTATATCAGTAACATCCCTTTTCATTAGTCAAAGAACTAGCTAATGAAGAGATCTTATAATTTCATTAATCTTCTGTTTGTTTGTTTTTCCACATGTAGGATGGTTCTTATCTGGCTGAACTGTTACTGAAGAAAGGTTACGAGGTGTGTTAATGTGCTGTATCTGTTGCTTTTAAGTACAAGATTGCTACATAATGAAGTAATGGCTTTTTCTTCTTCTTCTTCCCACCTTCCCCTTCACAGAGAGCTAGCTACCCATACTTGTCCCATAAAACTTGATTTGTAAATGGTGGGGGAGGAGGGATTAGGGGGAGGGGGGATTGAGGAGAGGGGTCACAAAAATATAAATGTTTAACCATGGTAGAGACTGGGGTCAACTGAGTCTGGGTCACTGAACTTGTATAGAGGTTGCCTGTGTGGAAGTTGTTGTTTATATACAATAGTGGAAATTACCAGTTGGTTGACTTATAAAGAGGTGACCTGCTAATGCAAACCAGTTGGCTGTTATACAGAGGTGGTCTGCTCATACAGTGGAACCTGTATATAGTGGTCACCCTAGGGACACAACCAGTTGGCTGTTATACAGAGGTGGTCTGCTCATACAGTGGAACCTGTATATAGTGGTCACCCTTGAGACACAACCAGTTGGCTGTTATACAGAGGTGGCCTTCTTATACAGTGGAACCTGTGTATAGTGGTCACCCTTGAGACACAACCAGTTGGCTGTTATACAGAGGTGGCCTTCTTATACAGTGGAACCTGTGTATAGTGGTCACCCTTGAGACACAACCAGTTGGCTGTTATACAGAGGTGGCCTTCTTATACAGTGGAACCTGTGTATAGTGGTCACCCTTGAGACACAACCAGTTGGCTGTTATACAGAGGTGGCCTTCTTATACAGTGGAACCTGTATATAGTGGTCACCCTTGAGACACAACCAGTTGGCTGTTATACAGAGGTGGCCTTCTTATACAGTGGAACTGTATATAGTGGTCACCCTTGGGGCACAACCACTTTGCTGTTATACAGAGGTGGCCTGCTTACACAGTAGAATCTCTATTAAATCTCTTTCCTGCATGGACATATTATCTTAAAAGTAATCTTAAAAGTACATACTGAGTGCTATTATCCTATGCATTATAGACAATCTAAAATTGAAAATGTCTTGTATAAATATGGAGAGACACAAATTGATAATTAATTATGCCATGTAGGGGTCGTTAACAAAATATTGGTGTCTCCTCACTTGAGGCTGGTTGGTACCTTTATAAAACTTTCAAAGGGTCCTCCAGAATGGAACCACCTTATTTTAGTACCAAAATCTAGCCCTTGAAATAAGCTTTCTAATGGCAACATTAGCTAGTCTATACTGATTGGAGTGCGTGTATATAGTCACCCACCTGAGTTGGGGCATAATAGGTAGAGATTGAAACTGAATACTTATTTTTTATACTCATCTTTACCACATTTGATGCTCTCTTGGCTAACATTGAGGGGGTGTTTAAGGAGAGGGTGTGGTAAAGGATCAAGGGGGTGTTTAAGGGGAGGGTGTGGTAGATAGTTCCTTTCTGCTAATAGAGTTGTTTTTTTTGTACAGTCCCTTTTTGTTGTTTGACTAGTGGCTTATTGTTGTTTTTATGCTTTTTTTTGTTTTGTTGTTTTAGATATGACTGTTACCACATTAAAAGTACTGTAATGTTTATCTGACCAATCAGAAATGGCTATTTAGCAACATCAAACAAAAAGCAGAAAATATGTCAAGCAATTTCTGGCTCTTTTTCTTACATTTGCTCTATTTGGTCTAGAACTGTGTGCACTTACCTCTCTATTCCAGACTCCTTTAGTACAAATTATGGTGTTCTAATTAGAGAGATGGGTTATTTCAGGGAGTGAAGTTCTATTAATGTTGATATCCAAGTTGTTATTTGGGACATATCCAAGTGTCCTTAATACAAAGGTGTCTCATTTCAGGGGTTGATAGAGAGGTTCCACTGTATAGAGAGGTGTCCTCATTTTAGGAGGTTGAAATAGAGACTGTATACAGAAGTATCCTATTTTAGGAGGTTGGAATGGAGGGATTCCAGAGACATCCCCATTTCAGGGAGTTGGAATAGACTGTGTAAAGAGATGTCCTTACTTCAGGGGGCTGGAATAGAGGGACTCCACTGTGTAAAGAGGTGTCCTATTTCATGGACTTGGAATGGAGGGATTGTGTAATTGTCCTAAGTTCTAGAATGTAATAACAAGAATTCTCTAAAACAACACTTTGGAGACATATTGAAAGAAATTACTGAATCTATTAGTGAATATTAAACCTGTGAATGTTGAGGCCAAGACGCCTGCCAAATAAACAAACAGGCAGAGCTCTCTTCCTGATGAAAGTGAAGTATGGTAAGTGTTTGCCATGAAACCTCATTACACACAAGTTATTAGGATGGATGTGCTGAAGTCACATGTAGTTAACCTATGTAGTTAATAATTAAATTTTTAAAGGTAACAGAGCTGGTAATAACAGCTGGCCACTGGCCAATTTCCGGTAAAATAGCCTATATGCCCAAGCAAAATTCACTTTGGACATTCTGTCCAAGCAAAATTACTCAAGTGAGATGTAGCTATTTGTGACAATTTCTTGCTGTGCAACTTCATCAGTAGGGACATTAGCACCTTTCAACCATTTATATTGGGGAAGAAAGTGATACTGGTGAAGAAGAGGGACTAACAATTCTTTTGGGTGACTGGGATGATTGGATAACAAATGACAAAATTTAATAATTAATTCTTGTAAAATCATGACTGAAGAAATAATGCCTTTTCACAAAACTAAAAGGAGCGTGCTAGTTAGTATGTCCAGACAAATTTCAGAAATGTCAGGCCAAAAATCACCATGCTCAGACATATTGTCCTAGCAAATTCACAACCTTATTTCCACAATAATATGCACATTCCTGTATCTGGGGCCTACATATCTGCACATCAGTACATGTATCTAATCTAGATGTATAGGGTGCCCCAGATAAAGGGTATTCACTCATCTAGGTAGGAGTCCAACCCTGTATGGTTCCTATGTAAATTTAAAGATATCTTTGCCATGCATTTTGAGAAGGTGGAACACGTCCATATATGGAATAATTTTATTATGGAGTTTCCTTGTGTTTTTTCTCATTTTGAGAAGGTGGAAGACGTCCACATATGTAATTTTATTATGGGGTTTCTTTGTGTTTTTTCTCACTCTATTATAGTTACCCTCAGCTGTTGTAAACTCAAGACTGAAGCCTTTAGTTCTGTGTCTAATAACATATTTATCTCACTCTTGGCTAGTTATGTCATCACAGGATGAATTTGCTTATTTAACACATAGCCTCAATTTCACTCTCATCAGGGTTTTGTTGATTTAGTTGTCTAGTTTTTCCTTTTCTAGGCCTCTATAGTTCTTTGGCTGGGGACAAAGGCACATAAAACCTTCTTTTTATAGCTTGTTCATGTGCTTTTTACTATTGGAGCATCTTCTTATCCTGACACTGTTTTAATGTTTCCTTTTCTTCTTTATTTTTTTAAATAGTCTTTCTCTTGTTTTTGATGAGAGTATTTATAGTACTCACAAAAATTGTGTTATTGTAGTAGCCCACTATGTAAACAGGCCACCTCTTTACATAACGGTCAGCTGGTTGTGTCCCCTCTGTGTACAGGTTCCACTATGTGAGCAGGCCACCTCTGACTGTATAACAGCCAACTGGTTGTGTCCCAAGATGACCACTATATACAGGTTCCACTGTATAAGCAGACTACCTCTGTATAACAGCCAACTGGTTCTGTCCCAAGGGTGACCACTATATACAGGTTCCACTATATGAGCAGGCCACAGCCAACTGGTTGTGTCCCAAGGTATACAGGTTCCACTGTGTAGGCAGGCCACCTCTTTATAACACAGCCAACTGGTTGTGTCTCAAGGATGGCCACTATATACAGGTTCCACTGTATAAGCAGGCTACCAGCAAACTGGGCCTTCTTTAATGATATTTTCTTCTATCTCTGCTTGTTAGATTCATGGTGTAATTAGAAGATCTAGTTCCTTCAACACTGGAAGGATCAAACATCTCTTTTTAAACCCAGCACTTCACAAAGGAGGAGGTTAGTTTTTCAAGCATTAACTGTATAATCTTCAGGACAATAATGGAACTCCTGAACTCTGTTCTATTCTCAAATATGCATTCCATGCAGTGGAACTCTTCTATTCCAGCACTCTTAAATAATCTGTACACAGCACAACTCTGTTTTTATATGAGAACTCATCACAAAATGAGGACATAATGTTTCTCTCTGACATATAATGAACTCCAACCTTCTGAAATAAGGACACCTCTGTATACAGTGGAACCCCTCTATTCTAATCCCCTAAAATGAGGACACCTCTCTATAAAGTAGAACCTCTCTATTCCAACTCCCTGAAATGAGCCAACCCCTATATATAATCCAAACACTTTAGTTTGACCCAAGGAATATGGAATAGAGAGAGATTCCACTGTATAGGGTGAAATCATGTGACATATTGAAAAATGCACCAAAAGAAAATAGTTATTTTTACTCAGTAATAAGTGGCCAGTTAATTTAGCTAATAGTGAAGCACTGCATTGTAATAACACTGGTTGTTTATTCTGAGAATTGGCAAGAACGAGTAAGTCATCTTGTGTACATCTTGATGTGCATTGTGGAAATATTTTTGTACATATCTTCTTCTAGTTTAGAACAGATGGTCTTTTTTTGTTTGTCCTGATATTCACAAGTGCTCTCCATTGGATTGTGGTGAGGTGGAGGGTGTTTTCAATCATTAATAAAGTGAGAACTCTATACGAAATCAAAAGTATAGGAACACTTCTATGTATATTGAGAACTGAAACCCATGTTTCAAAAGGTGGTTAGGTAATATCTATACCCCCTTTGCCAAAATAGCAACTTTTTTCTTCACCCTCCAAAAATCCCAAATTACAGGCTGTATTTGGAGAGGGTTTCCATCTGATAATAATCTTGTTTACTTTGAACTTGTGTGCACACTTGAAAAACTGCTAGCATAATATCTCTGAAATGACAACTACCAACTCTGAGCACACAAGATACAGTTGTCCTTGTTATATATACAGTTTGGCTATGTCATCTGACCAAGGCTATCTTTTCCAAATTGTGACACATACATAAATACCCTAGGGTTTGGTTTATACGCTGTCTAAGATCACTCTTAAATCCCTTGGGCTAAAGGGAAATGTAAACAACTGCTTTGAAGAGATAAAGAAGACGTTGTGGTTGTTGTTCTTAGCTAGCACATACACAAATAGGTTTGGATTTGTGTCCAATATCACTTGGGCTAGGAGGAAATGTAAACAACTGCTTTGAAAGGATTAAACAAGACTGTTGTTGTTGTTGTTGTTGTTGTGGTGGTGGTGGTGGTAGTGGTTGTTGTTGTTAGTTCTATTATACCATTATAGCTTTCTAGTTATGTATATCTTTAAGTCCACTCTAATAATGCCAAGGCTTCTAAGGGGTTAAGTGATAAAATCCCATGATGAGGGCAGTTAAGGTTATTTTGTGAGTAGAATAGACTGTATTGTGATGTTATTGCTATTAGGAGTCATGTTTAGCTAGCATCCAGTCACATCTGGACTAACGGCTGATGAGAAACAGAAAAAAAAACTCTCTCTAAATACAAGACAGGAAACAAACACATTGACCAGCATCGATCATACACATGTGGGTGGTCAATAAAGGGTTATGGTAGTCCCATCATAAACATTTGTAGGCGTATATATTCAGCTATTTTCATCCATTTTTTCTGTAAAATAAACAAGGACCATATTGTGTTGCTGACTAGTCCCTTTGATCAATTGAATAAAATGGTTTTCATGTGAAGGCAGGTTAAGTATTCTCTGGGGTCTGTGGAGACAGATGTATTTTCCATTTAACTTACTTATATTTAGAGACATGTCTGGAAAGAAAGCTAGATTATTAACACACTCCTGAGAAACACTGCATGTTCTTCTCTGTATTTACACTTTTGACTTTACCCTCTGCACTTAGGGAATTTTAAGTATATTTTCCCCTTTTCTTTTGGCTAAAACTGAGTCAAAGCTAGTTTGCAAGCAAGAGAGATAAGCAAGGGAGACAAGGGATAGGGCTAGAAGTTTGCAAGCAAAATGGAGACAAGGACTAACAGGGAAGGAGGAAGTATACAGTGGAACTCCTCTATTTTAACCCCCTGAAATGAGAACACCTCTGTAAACATCTATTCCAACCCCCTGAAGTGAGAACATCTCTGTATTAGGGACACTTGGATATGTCTCAAACAGCAGCTTTTATAGCAACATTAATAAAACTTTACTCCCTGAAATGAGGCTATCCCTCTAATCAGGACACCTTAGTTTGTCTGGAATAGAGAGGTTCCAGCCTACACCCTTGTACTGGTAAGTCCATGTTTATATCATTTTCCTCCTATAGTGTTTTCCCTTTCTTACCACTCATTATTGTAATAGGTTCAAATTGTTTATCTTTAATTTTCATTGTTGATTTTGTGAGGAGTAAGTAGACAGTTTGATCTAATTAACTTTCTCTAATGAATAACTGACCCATTTTAAAATAATTACCTCACTTTGACAAAAAACCCTCCGTTATAAATGACACCCCTTCAGGGAATAGAGAGGGTTCCACTGAATACAAGGCGGTCTCCTTTTAGGGGGTGGGATTCCACTGTATACAGAGATGTTCTCCTTTCCGGAGATTGGAATAGAGAGGTTCTACTGTATACAGAGATGGTCTCCTTTTAGGTGATTGGAATAGAGGGATTCCACTCTATACAGAGATGTTCTCCTTTCATGGGGTTGGAATAGAGAGATTCCACTGTACCATGAAACTCCTATTGTCATTATCAACTACCTGTGTAAATATGGGTCCTTCTATGTGTAAATTTCCTTACAGTATTCTTATAGTATATTACAGTAATCTTATTTTATAGTCAGTAATCTTATTATATATTATTGAATATTACAAGTATATTACAAGTGACATAATGTCAAGGATTTACACATAGAATCACCCGTAAATATAGTATACTCTAGGACTGGAAAAAGTTTCATAAGAAGTTCAAGAATTTTTTACAAGGTGTTAGAATATTATTAGATATATTGAATTCTTCCACATAATTATTATTATTGTCCTTATGGATTATTGACATTATTTTGTGTTAGTTTATGCGTGAATATTAAATTCATGAATATAATTGTAAGGAAATCTTCTTGAAGTTTTCTATCCCTATGGTAAGACTCACATCTTTAGCTAACCAGTCACTTCCTGTGTCAAGAAATGCTGTGATGTATTATAGATAAAAGATTTATGCAAAGAGGATTTCCTAGATATGAAAAACACACACGCACACATGTCTGAAGACCTCCGGTGAGCATGGGGAATGTAGTTGATAAGGAAACCATTTTTTTTTTCACCACAAAACTAGATTTTTTTTTTTTGAATTTTTCGTGGTAAACCATTAAGTCTTATCAACACAGAGAAAACTGATCCTAGGTGGGTGAATCTCTCTCCTGGCGTAGACTGAGGTTGCCACAGGAGTGCCTTGTGGTTAGTTCAGTTATAATCTGCTTGTTTGAATCTCAAGTAGGGTGGGTGGACTGGTACATATGACAGAGTTGATGTGAGACTGTGATATAGAGTTGATGTGGTTTTGATTTTTCACTTTTTCTGTGTGATTTAAAGAAATGGGAACAACACCTCCTTATTTGACAGGATTTTTGGCAGCATTTTGACCTTTTTATTTTGAAGTGGTGACTTTGTTAGATTTAGTCTACAGTGTGACCCCTCTTTTCCAACCCCCTGAGATGAGGACACCTTTGTATACAGTGGGATCCCTCTATTCCAACCCTCCGAGATGAGGACACTTCTGTATAGTACAGTGGGACACCTCTATTCCAACCCCTTGAAATAAGGACACCTTTGTATACAGTGGGATCCCTCTATTCCAACCCTCTGAGATGAGGACACTTCTGTATAGTACAGTGGGACACCTCTATTCCAACCCCTTGAAATGAGACACCTCTGTGTTAAGGACACTTAGATATAATATCACTTTAAGAGAGTATCTAGACCTGGGTGGTACTGGTATAGGTGAAGAGGATTGTGCTAGTCTCGCTATACTAATATCTAGTACTGATCTGGAACATTAATAGAATTTCACTCCCTGAAATTAACCATTTCTCTAATTAGGACACTTTAATTTTGTCTCAAAGTGACCTAAATAGAGAAGTTCTACTGCATTCACTCAGCAAACTGATCAAAACATTAATGGTCTCTTCTTTCTGGCTACTCTGAAGAAGGTTTAATTAAGCACAGGGACCTAATTCATTCACTCTGAGGAAAGCTGAGTTGAAACATAGTTACTATCAGCAAGTTGAAAGAACTCAACCCAGTTGAGTTGTGCCCAGTTGAGTTGTGCCCAGTTGAGTTGTGTCTCTTAATACTAACACATGTTGGATCTCAATATTAACAAGTTAGCAGAGGTCAAAGGTCAAAATGCTATTTAATTGACATTAAGAGATATGTTGTTTATAAGCCATTCTTCTGTATACCTGGGACTAATTAAAGTATCCTGATTAGTGAGTGGCCTCCTTTCAGAGAGCTGGCATACTAGGACTGTGGGGGGTTTCCCAGGACAGGATGGAAGTCCCACTATGTAGACACTATAGTTAGGGGGGGGGGGGGAGAGTGTCCCAGTACTGTGGGGGGTGAGGGTCTCCCAGGACAGTGGGGTTCCAGAAGAAAATGGAAGTCCCACATCTAGACACTATAGTTGTGGGGGGAGAGGGAGAGTGTCCCAGGACTGTGGGGGTCCCAGTATAGTGCTGTAAATTATACCAGTGTTGTAATAACCATAGGTTTTCACCTTCATTATGGAGATTTAACTGATAGTTCATCCATGGTGAAGCTCATCAGTGAAGTAAGTGAAGGAATCTTTTCATTACAAGCATTTCTCATTTTTGTACAAAGTAAAAAAGAACCAGTTAGAGGAACCCTGGTTGGTATCCTTGGAATCCTGAGAACCATGGGTATCCTGGGAACATATCAAGCTATCTCATAAAATTAATAAATTATAAGAAATTATTTGTTTTGAAAAGGGAGTGTGTTTGCATTTGATTACATAAGGGTTAGCTTAGCTTTTTACACACACTCAGCATATAGTTGTTAATTATGTTGTCATTTGTTTAGTTGTTGTTTTTTGTTGTTTGTTTGTTTATATTTTCATTACTTCAGATTCGTCCAAGAGAAATATATAACCTTGGAGCACAGAGCAATGTGAAGGTAATAATTCGTCTGACTACATTATACATCTATTCCAGACACCTTGGGACAGATTAAGGTGTCCTGATTAGAGAGGTAGCCTCATTTCAGGGAGTGATTTGCAAGTGTCCTTAATACAGAAGTGTCCTCATTTCTGGGGGCAGGGATTGAATAGAGAAATTCTACTATATGCAGAGGTGTCCTGTGTCCTCATTTCAGGTAGTTGGAATAAAGGGGTTCCACTGTATACAGAGGTGTCTTCATTTCAGGTGGTTGGAATAGAAGAGTTCCACTGTATACAAAGGTGTCCTCATTTCAGGTGGTTTGAATAGAGGGATTCCACTGTATACAGAGGTGTCCTCATTTCAGGTAGTTGGAATAGAGGAGTTCTACTGCATAAAAACTTGAAAACAGTCATTTTATTACATCACTGCTCAAGAATGCCAGCCTACCAACTTTCTTTATCAATCATTGAACCTCATGGGACATTACACTAGGCCTTAACCCATGGAGGACATCTATTTAAATCATACAATAATCATAACCTATCTAGGATTGTGGTCTAGGAGACTTTTATCTTGTCTCTGCTCTATCTTTCCTCGTATAAAAGTTATATTTACTGGAATACATGATGGCTATACCAGTTGCTGTTAGTTGAAATGTGGAGGTGGAAAGATTATTTGGTGGTTAGCTAGTTCTATCATTGCAGCTGCTCCTCAGTTCCTATGAATTTGATTATCTTTTCCACCAACAATGTGTTTCTAGCTCACTTTTGATAACTAACTAAACTATTGATACCACAAATTATCATGGAATTCTTACTCAGTCTCCACACTCTTGATCTACCTGCAAGTTTTTAATAGACTGGAGGTTATGGTAGGTCGTCCTCTATTCCAACCCCCTGAAATGAGGACACCTCTGTATACAGTGGAACCCCTCTATTCCAACCCCCTGAAATGAGGTCTCCTGTATTGAATATGTCCCAAATAACAGTTAACATTAATACACTCCCTGAAATGAGGCCATACCTTTAATCAGGATACTTTAATCTGTCCCAAGAGGTTCTACTATATTGCTATTTAGATAAAAGAAACACTGAGCATGTGAATAAGAATCAACTTTAAAGCAAGCTAATAAGAATACACATTATCTCTAATAAGAATATACTCTGAGCACGGTAATAGGAATATGAAGAACCACTTATTAAAGTAGGCATGACATTAAAATCAAAATCTTTAATGAATCTCATTATAATGATGCCTACAATATTTAGCAGTTAGATTGGGTGGACTTGGAGGTGGATCCCCCTCCCACACACAAGCAAGCAGATTTCTGCAATACAGTGTAGATTCAATTTACTAGCCACAATGTTGACTGATCACTTTGTGAGTGGGTGGTCTGGCATCTCACCTGCCCCCTCAGCCACTCCTGTTTCTCTTCTATTTGTGTTTCTCTGGGAGCTTGAGGGTTGCTTGTAAACATGTGGTCTCTGATTATTAACTCAAGTTTGGTTGGAAAATGGTGGGTAGATCTGTGGAGTCAGATTACAGCAGAGATATCCTTAATTCTGATATTTTCTTTCCTACACATATCTGTGTTATGTGTACAATCTATTCCAACCCCCTGAAATGACTGTGAACTCCTCTATTCCAACCCCCTGAAATGACTGTATACAGTGGAATTCCTCTATTCCAATCCCCTGAAATGACTGTATACAGTGAAACTCCTCTATTCTAACCCACTGAAATGTGGGCACCTCTGTACTTAGAACTGCACCTTCTGAAATGAGACCACCCCTCTCTCTAATCAAGACACTTTAATCTGTCCCAAGGATTTCACTGTATAGCAATACTATGGATGCTACACATTTTGTGAAATCTTTGATCGGAGCTCTAGGTATCATCTTGGGAGATTTTTTTTGAGAACCTATATATGTGGGATGCAGACTGTCAACTTCTCTTCTAGATGAAATGAAACAAATTGAACACATATTGTCTTGATAAGTATCCCCATTTTCCCAATCCCCCCTCATGCAATGCTAGATCGGACATTCCTTTAAAAAATTGTCCAAAAATTGTCCAAAGATGGGCAGATCTAAAAATTATGAACTCTAAATGAGGGGAGGAACGGGACAATTTTTATTGATCTCTTTCAAGCAATAAAAGGGGGGGGGGGCAGAAAATATCTTCCTGTGTCCCACTAAATGAAACTATACAACCCCCTGTATAAGTACCCACTTGAGCTCATTGGACATTAGAAGCATCCTATACAATACCAGCCTCTCCCTCTTTCCCCTTCCATCTCCCCCTGTGCTATTTTGTATTTCTTTCCTTTTATTCTGTAGCTGTCCTTTGATTTGAGTGAGTACACAGCTAATGTTGATGGGCTCGGGACGTTACGTTTGTTGGATGCCATCCGAACATGTGGTATTCAGAAAGAAGTCAAGTTCTACCAGGTAATGAAACTGGATATCCTTGAACAGTTGGCTGTTATACAGAAGTGGTCTGCTTATAGTGGAACCTGTATATAGTGGTCACCTTTGGAACACAACCAGTTGGCTGTTATACAGAGGGCTTGCTTATACAATATGGTGGTCACCCTTGAGACACAACCAGTTGGCTGTAATACAGAGGTGGTCTGTATATTGCAGGACGCAATTGAGCTGTTTTTTTGTTATGATTTTTGCAGAAGTGGCTTGTGAATTAACATCTTGTGTTTATTCTAGACCGAGCACTTAGCTTAGTTCTGAATTTAGTGATTTTTTATGGCTAAATCCTCTAATGAGAGTGATGGCTTAACTAAAACAGAAATACAAAATGCACTTTAAATTTAAGGGATGTCTCCATTAGTAAGAGTTCTAGAGGTCTCTCTCATGTTATTTTTTACCAGATTGGAAACCTTCACTATGTAGCATGTGGATTTTGTGGGTTTTCTTCTTCTTCCTTTTTACCAGCTTTTAAAGAAAACTTTGTCAAAGGATCAGTAACTTGTATAAAAGGATTCATGACTGGAAAACTTCACTGGTTATAAAATACTGATTTTACTCATGAATTTTAACACAAATAATCAATTGATGAGTAGTGAGGTTGATGCAGAGGGACTTCCACTGGGTGTGACTACAATCTTCTAAATAAGTCTCAGATGTTAATTGTCCCTTGAGGTATACTTATAGATGGAAATAGCCATCCATTCTTGAATGAATGAAAATGTTATGTAATCCTCAAAACTTGCTGGTGCACAACTTCTTTTACATGTGGTTACCCAGTTCCATAAATGACAACTGCCAGTCTTAAGAAGGTGTAACATGTGGCAAATGAACTTGTGAGCTGATTCATCCCTTATGTAACCTGAAATAGTGGAAAGTGTGTTAATTTTTTTCAATCATCTGTCTCTCTAAGTCACAAAAGATGGAATAGCCCATAAAAGAGATACCTCAAAGCACACTGTGAAAAGTTTTCAAGTGTGGTTTATGACTGAAAGGTTGGAGCTCTTCTTCAAAGATGTGTATTAAAGAGACTTAATGCACAGAGTTTGTTATAGCTGTTGTCTGCATAGGGGATATAAAATCTCAATGTGTTGATCTTTACTTCCATAATTAACTGCTAACTGGTGGCCATGTCACTTCCGTAACATCAGTCATATCTCACCTTCATTGTTCAGTTGGGTGAATTCTAACATCAATGCACAACAACTGCACAACTGACAGTTTCCAGTTGCTTAATAAAGTGCATACTCTCATGAGCAAAGCTGTTTGTTTGTTTATTTGTTTGTTTTATGTTTTTATTGTTTGTTTGGGAAAGGAGAGGAGGGGCACAGATGAACTTGTGTCACTATACCAACACATAACATGTAAAGGAAACAATCTTCCTACTTCATGTTATCTGACAGATCTGTTTCCCTATTCTCTTCAAAGTGTGTTCCAGACATTTTCCAGGTGTTGGGTTGTGATATGTTTCTGTGGAGGAAACTGGATAATATATATGCAAAGACAATACGTAAACCTCTCTCTTTTCGGCCACTTTGTCTTAGTTCAGGTATTTGAGCCTCTCTATTCAGGACAATTTTAATGGATATTAAAATTAGTTTTTGCTGATTTTAACAATTTTTATTGGCTTGTGTTAATTTTGGTTGATGTTAATTTTGAATTTGCGGTGCTAATTATAGTGGTTTGTGTTAATTTTAGTGGGTATTAAATCTTAGCTGATTTTGAAGAAGAATCAATCTTGACTTCTCTAATTAAAATTAAAGAGATTCACAGGATATCTAAATAAGCTGAGATTTGAAACCACAGCTTGGAAAAGATGACACCTAGCTACCTACAAGTCTAACTATAGCACCAGTCAAAGAAAACATAGAGGCACAAAAATCATCAGAAAGTGTTCATTTAAGCCTAAATCACTCACCAAAAATGAGAACTGAATACAGATCTGCTAGGAGCTAACGACTGAAAGTAATCAAGCATTGGGCTTTGACTAAACATGATTAAAAGTTTGCATGAAGGAGGTTGCACCTGTGGATGAATCTCTAGTCCTTGCTGAGCTGCCAAATGATAAAATATACAGACTAGATCCTTTTGGTTGAATTCAGGAAACAGACGTGGTTTGTTTAATATAGTTTTCGATTTCTTTATAGTTTGTTATGTTCAATTGTGCAGTTATTAATAACACCTGTTGGCTGGTAGAGGGAGTGCTGTCATTACTAGTACAGGTGAAACCCTTGCACTCAGAGTAAATTCAAGAGATGATAGAGCTGTACAGTTCAAATAGAGTGTGTTATTTCCTTCCTGGGAGGAAATATAAGCATCTTGTCTTCATATCTAAATAAAAACCTATTTAGAGGGTAGTGGAAGAGGATATAGGAAAGACTGACCCCTGATAGGTATGCTGTGATGTGCATGTCATGAAAGATAAAACTGTTTTAGTTTGGAGCAGATGATAATCCCTTTGCTTCATTGATTAATAATTATCTGGTGAAAATAGATACCCTGTTCTTTTTCTGTATCACAGAATGTTTCATGTGGACCTAAAACTCTTTCATTTCTGTAGCTACACTTTCAGTTATTTCTCTATGTACTTGTGATAAAAGGATTTAATTAATTGTATGTGTGGTCCCCCCATTCTATATACACACTGGAACCCCTCTATAATATTCCAACCCCCTGACATCCCTGTATATGTATACTGTAATTGGTAAGGGTGTGTCCATTGGAACCACTTCTATCCCAGGACAAATAAAAGTGTCCTGATTAAAGGTATTATCTCATTTCAGAGGGTGAGTACACAAGTTGTTATTTGACTTATCAAGTATCTTTGATGGTTGGGGATAGAGGAGTTCCATTTTAACCAGGGATGTCATCATTTCAGGGGGTAGGAATAAAGGAGTTCTACTTTATATAAGGGATGTGCTCATTTCAGTGGGTTGGAATACCATTAAGAACCTTCATACAATAGAGCCCACCTGTTTTAAACTCCTTGATATGAGAATAGACATGTGAAACAAACAGCTGATGTATTAGCATTAAGGAGAGTCAAATCATTGTGAATGATTCACAAGGTTTCTCATAACTCCAGAATGGAATCACCTATGCAGTTGATTTTGGTACCAAAATGTGCACGGTATATCTACTTTAGAACTCCATCCTTGAATTCAGGTCACTCCTCTCTGATCAGGTCATTTAAACCACTCCTAAGGTGCAGAATAGTGTGTGTGTGACAATGTAACTGGAGACAGTCCATTGTGGTAATGGTGATATTAGTAGCACAAGTTTGTGGATTAGAAATAACAAATGAATGTAGTTTATGGTCACTAAAGGGTGACCTGTTATATATTTAAGGACTTCCTTTATTTAGGACACTCACCATGTTCAGACACCCTCTATTTAGGACACTCACCATGTTTAGACACCCTCTATTTAGGACACCCACCATTTTTAGGACACCTTTTTAGGGCACCTTGACTCTAAGTAATGAATATCATTAAAAATAACATGCACCTCTTCTTTATCAGACTTAAGTATTTGCTTCTATATAATTATGTGACAGTATTATTATATTACAGTAATCTTACAGTAATCTATTATATATTATGGTATATTACAGGTATATTACAGGTATATTACAGGTATTATAATTTACAAGAAGCACCCTTATTTGGCTAGTAATGTCTTCAAAGTTGTCATCTATAGGATCCTTGTAGTTCTTGGTTCATTATTATGGCTTTCTTGTATACTAGGTATGGTGTGGTACTGGATACAGTGTGCATTTAGTGATCATGTCTCTGTTTCAGTATGGTCTTAAGCATGTCAACATAATATGTAACTTCTGAAATGGGACACCTCTCTAATTAAATGCTCAAAATCCTGTAGGAAAAGATATTGTATTAGGGGGGAGGGGAGGGGAGGGGGTGGGGAGGGGGGTGGGGGTGAGGTATTATTGGTACAGTACAAAGCAAACAGAGACCTTTTACTTCTAAAGAGACTTATAGCTTCCTTTAACTAGACTGAAATGTCTACAAAAGGCCCTGAAAATTCCCAACTAAGGACAAATAAAATAAGATGAAAGAAACATATCTCCATACTTGGTCACCTCCTGGAGTAAACTGTCTTATTGACAGCCACCATTATTTTCATACTAATCTCCACCATATCTTCCACCTCTAATGTATGGCAAGCTGAAGTCAGCTGTCTCAATGAAGACATGCAAGTTACTTATTGAGAGGGGGAATGTTATGTCCATATATGTGGATGATTGATAATATTTTAGGTGAATGTGTGGGCATGTTGACAGTGTTAACAGCTGAGCTCTCCTCTAGTGGTTGCTAATGGCTAGAGTTTGGTGTGGTGAACTTATTAAGTTGTTTAAGTGCTTGTTTATAAGCAGGCCACCTCTGTCATCACTATAGTATAGCAGGCCAACTGGTTGTGTCTCAAGGGTGACCACTATACACAGGTTCCACTGTATAAGCAGACAACTTCTATATAACAGCCAACTGGTTGTGTCTCAAGGGTGACCACTATACACAGGTTCCACTATATAAGCAGGCCACCTCTGTACAACAGCCAACTGGTTGTGTCTCAAGATATACAGGTTCCACTATATAAACAGACCACCTCTGTATAATAGCCAATTGGTTGTTGTGTCCCAAGGGTGACCACTATATACAGGTTCCACTGTATAAGCAGGTCACCTCTGTATAACAGCCAACTGGTTGTGTCTCAAGGGTGACCACTATATACAGGTTCCACTATATAAGCAGGCCACCTCTGTACAACAGCCAACTGGTTGTGTCTCAAGGGTGACCACTATATACAGGTTCCACTGTGTAGGCAGGTCACCTCTATGACAGCCAACTGGTTGTGTCTCAAGGGTGACCACTATATACAGGTTCCACTGTGTAGGCAGGTCACCTCTGTATGACAGCCAACTGGTTGTGTCTCAAGGATGACTATTATTTTTTACCTTTTGCAGGCCTCCACCAGTGAACTGTTTGGACAAGTTCAGGAAATTCCCCAGAAAGAGACCACACCTTTTTATCCTCGTTCACCATATGGTAGGGTGGGGTTCTAGCACATGATTCCATGTAATATTTGATAATATTCTACTCAATATTATGTTAAAAATTACTCTTTATGTTACAAAGTTATCTCTATTCAGTGCTAAGTTTCTCTACTCAATGACAGAGTAATCCACTACTCTACTTCTATTGATAGAATGTATTGTACAGGATGATCCCATCTTATTGGAAGTTATACATAGTGATCCCAATAATATATATAGCAGGTTTTCATACAGAGGGAGGGGAATCCCAGTTCCCATCCCGACTCAAAGAATTTGTTAGAGGAATCATTACATTGAGTTGATGTTATGTGTGCAAGGAAACTCCCAAAAAGTATGAGCAGCTGCATGTTTATATAGATATTAAATTTGTCAAACTTAGCTAGGGAGACCAAAAATTATTCTGGAGGGGCTGGGGACCCCTTCAGATATCTATGATTTATTGATGCACTGATAGATTTCTCTCTTCCAGCCAAAAATCCTCTATGAAAACCTGCATAGAGTGATCGATCCTATGTTATACAATGTTATACAGAGAGATCCTATGTTATACAATGTTATACAGAGTGATCCTATGTTATACGATGTTATACAGAGAGATCCTATGTTATACGATGTTATACAGAGTGATCCTATGTTATACGATGTTATACAGAGTGATCCTATGTTATACGATGTTATACAGAGTGATCCTATGTTATACGATGTTATACAGAGAGATCCTATGTTATACGATGTTATACAGAGCGATCCTATATTATGTCTATAGGAGCAGCTAAACTTTACGCTTATTGGATAGTGAATAATTACAGAGAAGCTTACGGCATGTTTGCTGTTAATGGAGTTCTATTTAACCATGAATCTCCTCGAAGAGGTATGTTAGACAGAAAGTGTTAGTGGGGGGTGAAGGGTCGGAGGTGAGGAAAGGAGAAGGGGTGAGAGATTGGGAGATAGTATTGAGGGTGGAGAAGATGATGAGGGATGGGAGGTAAGGGAGGGGAAAGAGAAAAAAGTATGTGCTGAATATAATTTTGCAGGAGAAACTTTTGTGACAAGAAAAGTATCAAGAAGTGTAGCGCAGATCCACTTGGGTCAGATGGAGTCAGTGAGTTCTATGTCAATTATCACTAGTAACATACCTATAATGACTAACCCTTACTCTGTGTATGATTCATCTTCACTCTTAATCATTTTGTGATTGGTCCATATCTTTTCATGTGCAGGTCCGTCTTGGGAATTTAGATTCAAAACGTGATTGGGGACATGCCAAGGATTATGTTGAGGTATAAAGGGGTTATTGTCAAATTGAAGGGGTGAATGGGTTTGTGTCTGTTAACTCTGCAATGTGGTCACCCCTGAGACACAACCAGTTGGCTGTTACACAGAGGTGGTCTGCTTATACAGTGGAACCTGTATATAGTGGTCACCCTTGGGACACAACCAGTTGGCTTTATAAAAAGGTGGTCTGCTTATACAATGGAACCTGTACATAGTGGTCACCCTTGGGACACAATCAGTTGGCTTTATACAGAGGTGGTCTGCTTATGCAGTGGAACCTGTATATAGTGGTCACCCTTGGGGCACAACCAGTTGGCTGTTACACAGAGGTGGTCTGCTCATACAGTGGAACCTGTATATAGTGGTCACCCTTGAGACACAACCAGTTGGCTGTTATACAGAGGAGGCCTGCTTACACAGTGAAACCTGTATATAGTGGTCACCCTTGGGGCACAACCAGTTGGCTGTTATACAGAGGTGGTCTGTTATCACTATTTCAAACAACAATAATTATTATCATCCTCTGAGAGGTGGAGCTTTCTCCTGAGATCCTGTAGAATAAGATAATTTAGACAGACTTTTGTGTATGTAGTTAAAGAAGAGGTTCTTGTTTTTGTTTCCATGGGATCTGGGCGGTAAAAGTCCAGTAAAAACACTTCAGCATCTGCCTGCCATGAAGGAAATGTTATTTTGTCCTTCCTAACAAAACTTTCCTTAGAGGAAGTCCAGCAGGTGCTTCATGTGTGCACAGCTGGGCCCCTTCAAACTGGTACATGTCCTACTTGAGCCATTGGGACTTCAAAGTCAGCCACAAGCCAATACTGTATTTTCAATTCACATGAATTGGCTTGTATGTCATTATAGATTATTATAGTGGATGAGTGGAACAACTGATTCCTGAATAAAGGGATATACTGGTTAGAGGGGTGTCCTGATTAAAGGGGAAGGTATCCTTAATTCAGAGAGCTATTTCAGGGTGTGTTGTTTGTTTGTTGTTATTGTTTTTTTTGTTTGTTTTTGTTTGTTTGTTTGTTTTGAGAGAGAGAGAGAAGTCCCACTGTATGTCTCCCTGAAAAGGACACCTCTGTATTAAGAACACTTGGATATATCCCAAATAATAGCTTGTGTATTATGGGTTGATGGGCAAATAATTATAATATTATGTTTTAATAATTTTTTTTTTTTCGTAAGTATTGGCCCTAAGTTGAGCATGACCAAAATGTATATCAGAAACTCTTTATTCTAAACATTCTACATGAATTATAGTGTTCTGATTAGAGGAGTGGCCTCATTTCAGGGGGGAAATTTCTATTAACGTTAATACCCACAATGATGTATTTCTATTAACAGTGCAGATGGTATGACTCATATTAAGACTAGCAATTGGAATGATAACAACCTTGTGATTTATTATGGTCTAACTAATCCTGATACTGAATCTTTTTCCTTCTCTCTACATTCCTTTGCAGTGGCTAGTTATGAATAGTTTAAATATGACTGATAGCCATCTGTAATCATGACACTGGATCTTTTGCTTTTCCTGCCTTAAAAATATATTGCTTTCAGACTACACATCCTTCCAGTGGGCCACAACCACAGTACAGCTTATCTTCTTAAAGAGAATACTATGAGATCTACATTTTGGTGCTCAAATCAACTTTGTGGAGAGTGTTATTCTGGAGTTAATTTTAGTGTTGATATTACCATTAGCTAGTGATGGATTTAAGTCTTGCCAGCTATTAATGTATAGGAAAGAGAGTATTCCCCGTGTGTGTTCTCGCCCTTTTCTTTTATGAATCTTTCTTTAATTCCTGTCAGAGGGTGGGTAATTGGTGGAACTGTCACTCTAAGAATATACATAAAAGAGTTTGCAAAAATCTACCAAGAGCCTAATCTTAATCCTACAAGCAAGTTCTTTAGCTCTGTCACTAAAGAAACTCTGGAAGATTTTCCTGCTTTCTGCCAGTAAGTTATTCTACTGTCGCTCTTCATGGTCGCTCTTCATGCAACCATTGTTATAGGCTGGTTCTGTAATTGATATTGTTCTTTGCTAATGTTTAAATTCATTATTGATAGTGAAAATATCACTGTTGGCTGGTGGAAGATGGCAATGAAGCTTTATTCTAATTGCCCCCTGTTGAGTAATTTCCTGGCTGTGTATCCCTAAAGTGTATCCCTAAAGTGTATCCCTAAATTATGTCCCTAAAAATGGATGACAAAGCATTAATCTATGCTTCAAACTGCACAAACTAACTACTTCTATGATGTCATAGATAAAAGTTGGTGGGGCTTAATTTTTCCACCACACACACCCCTTCATTCTGGCACCTATGTAGGTCATGTGATCAACAGTATCATCTCTCTTACCTTTCCTATAGGCTATGTGGTTAATGCTGCAACAAGATAAGCCAAATGATTTTGTGGTTGCTACTGGAGAGGTTCATAGTGTGAGAGAATTGGTAGAAGTGGCTTTTAAGGAGATTGGAATGGATATAATGTAAGATAATGAATTACCAACACACAACCTTCCTTGCATATCATCCTACTTGGATGTCTAGGAGAGGGCTAAATGTATAAGAGAGCAACATCTAGTGCATTTGGTAAAGGGTTATCACAAGTAAAAGTCAAAAATAACTCATTATCATTCTCATACTATATATTATCATAATTTTGCAGTTGGGAAGGTGAAGGTGAAAGTGAGAAAGGTCTGGAAAAGGCTACAGGAAAAGTGAGGGTTGAAGTAGATCCAAAGTACTATCGGCCAACAGAAGTGGTTAGTATCAGTGTGAAAAAAAAAAAATGTCATGAAGTGATGTGTTTTTTTACACTACCCATGTATGTGCTTATGTGCAGGACTACTTACAAGGTGATGCTTCGAAAGCTAAGTCACTGCTTGGTTGGGAGAGCAGGACTTCTTTCAAAGTATGTGATCTTTATATTTTCAATATTTGTAACAAAGTGGACACAGAACTACAAGATATGGCCCCGGGATGTGCCAAAATATTGAAGGAGAAGGAATTATATATACCCTAAAACTAGGGATCTCCTCCCCTCCCCCCTCTCCTCCCCCTCTCCTCCCCCTCATGACAACTACATCACTGATTAAAAATTTGTAGTTCAGAGGTAAAAAGGTAAGGAACATCAGAATCTACAGACATACCTGTGAGAGGAGAAATATTGTTTTAGAAACTAGTGCTCTTTAAATGCTAAATGGTTTGACGTAACCATTTACGCTCATGTCCACATACTGAGGTAGAAAATAAATATTAGATCATTAAAAAAAATTTTTTTTGTACTAGATGCTCTGAGAAGCAAATTTTTGGTGGCCTAATGACCTGTGAACTGACACACAATACAGGTAGAGAGTTTGGTACACTTGGATGACAAAACCCCTCCCATAATTCCTCTCTCTCACCGTTCATTTTCAGCTACCATTTAATGTTAAGCTATTTCAAGGCAGAATCCATCACCACCTCAGTGCTTACAACTTTTCTGTCTCTTCCAGGGCTAGCTCAAAAATGGCTAGAAAGCATTTTCTTTTTCCACAATGTCATATCAATGGCAGTTGGTCTGTATACCTTTGTTACCTTGAACTACCTACAAAAGATATCAGTAGCTATAAGGTAAAAGGTCACCACCATATACAGTGCTGGTAAAATGTTTAAAGCGGAAGGATATTCAAACACTCAATTGTCACAAGAGTGAAATGTAGTGAGAGTACAGTTTCAAAAACCCTGAGTAGGTTCGATGCAAGCAGATAGTGTATAGAAAATAGGAAGTACTATATGTACCTAAAGAGAGCTTGGTACGACATTAGGCAAGAGAGTGACACTTAATGAGTGGACAATGTTCTTAGAAATTGAAGCATATCTTTTATGAACAGAGTCCACATGTCTATGTATTCCCTGACTCCAACTTCACTTGATAAGAGAGAGATCCAGTTACTTCTACAACAATTCCAGGTAACCATCTGGGTTAAGTTCCAGTGAAATTTTCTGCATACACTAGGTCACCTACAGTCAAAGTACGATGAGGAGAAACAGAATCATGAGATTGTTTTTGCTGATTTTGAACTCTGAGCCACATCTGGATACCAAGTGACCTGAGATGATGACCATACAGTAGTAGCTCTGAAGGTGAAACTCCTGTCACTGAATGTGGAGTAATCCGATATTTAAAAAGAAATTTAGAAATCCTCTCTTGCACTGTGTTGCCATGTATACGTTTGACTCCTTGTTTAAATGTTTGTACTGCCCTTTCAGCTAAACCATTTGTCGAAAGGTGATAAGATGCATAGAGCCTAGAAGGACCTGCGTAGTCAAGATGAATATGAGACCAGGGTTAGGAGGGCCATTCCCGGGGGGGGGGGGGGGTGAAGGTCGAGACTCCTGACATGTCTGGCACTGCTTCACAGTATTTTCAATAGCACTCTAAGCTCTGATTTCCGTGACACATATGGTTTGAATTCTTCCTCAAGGGTATACGTAGGCCATCCAGTTTGTAGATACCTCAGCACTCGTGATAGCAGTGGATCTTTGGTGGTCCAGTCCCTGATGTTGCCAGCATTGATGGATGTGGATGCCAGATGTAGAACCAGGTTGGGTAGACCATAATCTGTAGAAGTGATAGGTTGGGGTAGTCTGCTTAAAGCATCAGCATTATTCAGGGTTTTGCCTGATTCATGTACTGGTATGCTGCCACTGTAAGAGTGATCTGGGAGGATGCCATTGCAGGAATACCCTTGGTTTCATGGAAGAGGTGAGAGAGAGGTTGGTGATCCAATTCAATCTCCCATAGAGGTAGTGGTGAAACTTTTTCACTGCCTAGACAGTTGCTAAGCTTTCCTGTTCTAGCTGGGAGTAATGACGTTCAGATGCATTGAGTGCTCTTGAGGTGAATGCAACAGGTTTCTCCTGCCCATTTTCAAACACATGTGACTCCTACGTCATACTCTGAAACATCACAAGTAAGCACTAAAGGTTTAGTGCTATCATAGTGTACTAAGACAGCGTCAGTCTGTAAAGTTTCCTTGGCCAATTGGAAAGTGGCTTCATGTTTGGGTGTCCATTTCCATTTGGTATTTTTACAGAGTAAGTTGTAAAGTGAGGTTAACTTTGTTGCTAAATTTAGTAAAAACTTGCCATAATAATTGGTATTCTTAGGAGTAGGGACGTCTCTAATTGCTATCACCTTCTCATCAGTTGGATGAAGGCCTTTATCATCAATAACATTCAATACGGGTTTCAGAAAAGAACATTTGGAACAGTTAAGGCGGAGTCCTGCTTTTTCAAGACGATCCAGAACAGCATCTAGATTCTAAACATGCTCTTCCACGGTTGAACCAGGTACTAAAATATCATCTAAATAGACTGAGACACCTTTGAGATCCCAAAAGAGGGTTTCCATGGTTCTTTCAAAAATTGCTCGGGCAGATGCCACCCCAAAAGGAAGGCGATTATACTGAAGGACCTCTTTGTGGGTAACATAAGGTTTGGAACTACCACACAATGGCAATTAAGCATTGGACACGTCCAATTTAGTGAAATACTTGCCATGGGCGAGGTCAGCAAAGAGTTTATCTACTCTTGGTAAAGGGTAGATAGCTTGTGGTTTTAAAATCTCCACAAATTCTGAGAGTTCCTTCTCTCTTACTAATAGGTACTATGGGGGCTGCCCATTGGGAATGCTGAACAGGGGAGATAATCCCCAGCTGCTCAAGCCTGTTCAATTCCTTTTCAACTTTTTCACACAACATAAAGTGTAATCTCTACCCATTAAGTCA
Source organism: Diacarnus erythraeanus (assembly GCA_964016965.1). Lineage (NCBI taxonomy): Eukaryota > Metazoa > Porifera > Demospongiae > Poecilosclerida > Podospongiidae > Diacarnus > Diacarnus erythraeanus. Next base: position 1,135,840 of record OZ024684.1, on the reverse strand, counting down.
GGTCCCTCCCCAGTTACCACTTGTACAGATGAGGTAGCCTCAGTGTTTTCATAGCCTCGTCCCCAGGCCTTTCGCTCAAGAGAAAGAAAATCGTGTGAGGTTAAGGGAGTGGAAGGCCTGGTAAAACTTATCACGTGAGCAAAGTCACTAATATTGTATTTGGGTCGGAGTTCTACAGTCACTGGACATCACAGAATGCTCACAAATCGAGCCTCAATGCTATATACTACATAGCTAGCTAGTTCACTGTTTATAGTTATCACCGTAAGCAGTCAGCTAGCAGTAAGTGTGGTTAGCTAGCTAGCTAGTCAAAACCCCTGTAGTACTGCAACTCTGCACAGTGTAGGTAAGATGCAGATCTCCAACCTCTATCATGTAATAATAGTTCATAATTAGCTAGCTAGGCATCATAGTTAGCTAGCGTTAAGTAAGTTAGCTAATCTTTTCTACCAAAATCCCTGTAGCCCTACCAGCAAGTAAGATACAAGACGAAGCTCTGTCTGGTCTCTGGACAGTGTCGTGATTGCATGGGCAGGACAATTGCCCTTCCTTGAGTATGCCCACGATCCAATTAACTCCTTGAGTATGCCCACGATTTTTCAGTCCTGCATTATTTTAGGGGAGGCAAGCAGAGGGCCTGGGAACGAGGTTAGTGTTTTCATACCTAACAGACAGTTGAGTTGTACCAATGAGAGGGAGAAGTTCACCAGTGTAGGTCTGCAATCTTATGGTAGGGGGAGTGAGAGATACAGTTGGGCAGCGTTCATTTATGCAGTTGAAGGTAGCTTGACTGATGATAGACATTAATGCACCAGTATCCCAGATCATGTTCACAGGGACCTCATTGAGAAAAACTTTCACCTTCATAGGTTCAGTTGATTGGTCGAAAATTGTATACATTTCATATGTACTATTGTCTGTGCCCTATTCTGCAACAAACAAATTCCTCTTTGGATATGACCCCTTTGGATTATTCCGAGTCTTTTTCTTGGCTCGACAAACTTGGGCTAAATGTCACTTTTTCTTACAGAAGTTGCATTCAATGTCCTTGTAATGGCAGGCGGGGCTAAGTGATTCCCTCCACATCTCTCTGTAACACACAATTTTTCCTTTTGGAGGAGTTTTTTCTCTGCCTCCTTTTGAATGGTTGAAAAGTACTTGGTAGTAGATACAGTTGTCTGATTGACTGCCTTGATGTTCTTCGAATCAGCCTCAGCAGCTTCTATAGCTTGTGCCTTATTCGATGCTTTCTCGAAGGTTAGCTCCTCAGCTAACAGAGACTTCTGGATTCCTTCGTGATTCATGCCACAGACCAAGCAATCCTGTAACATTACAGACAGGTTAGCGTACTGTAGGGATGGGTGATACTATTTTATCACCAAACTGATTATTATCCACACACATAAGTACTTTTGTGCCAGTTTGGCAAGTGGGGGAAAGCAATCCTTTTCTCCTTTCCACCATATTAGTGGATCTGTTTCAGTTGGAGCCACCCTACACAATACATATTAACACCTATCGAGTATAAAGACTGACGATAATCATGTGTATTGCTGATATAGTAGCCTACTTGAAGGTTATCACGATTATCAAGATAATCATTTTATCACCCATCCCTAGCGTACTGGCGGTATTGTCCCAGCTCCCTCAGTGCAGCAATGTATGCAGCTATGGTTTCTCCAGGTTTTCTCAATTGAGTGTTAAATTTCAACCGCTGCACGATCGGAGAAGGGTCTGGCAAAGTATCCTATGCCAAGCTTGCAGATGCCATCATAATCCAAAGTACTGAAGGAGTCCGTATCCATCAGAGTCTTTAGCAACCTGAACATAGCTGCTCCACAAAGAGAAGAATTGAGCATTTCTCGTTGGCCTCAGTTACGCTGTTCGAAGCGAGGTAATGTTCAAGCCTTTCTGTATAAGTCCTCCAACTCTCCTTTCCACCAGGTCTAAACTCTGACATCGATCTGTGAGTCACCATTCTTCAAGTTTTTGTTTTTTGTTTTTACCTCTTCAAATGTCATGTATTGGTAGCATAATTGCAGCTGTGAGACACACACACAAAAATTAATGAACTGAATGATAACTTCACAATACTGAACTGTAGTAATAACTGAATGAATTACGCATGCACATCAGCATTATGATTGTGAGTTGCGGTAACCTTGAAACAGTTATCTATATATACTGCACACTAAGTTTTTTAAGTCTTTATTTTCGATACAACAATGAACTGAACTGAACTAATCAGACAGACTGAACACAATGACAAAACACAGCATGTTATAAAAGCCAGCAAAATGATTACATAACTAGTAACTCATGAGTTATATATAGTTTACCACACTTCCCCCTCTCAAATGTACACATAGGATGGCTTCTCATGTATAGTAATTTGGAGGATGTCTCTCTCCAACTGAACGACGCAATGGAGGAGGAGGCAGTGACTGAGGTGATGAAGGAATGTTCTGATCGTGTGAAGGAGTACTAGACTCTTCCAGAGGTGAACTCTGCTGCTGTTGGGGACTATAGTTTGGTTCCTGTGAAGGGGGTTGGTTCGGAACTGTAGAGATGGGTGGTACTGTGGATGAAATGTCAGGAAATAGGATTGGGTCTAACATGAGAGATTCACTGGCTGGTGGTTCTGAACTTTGAACATGACACTGGATCTTTTGCTTTTCCTGCCTTAAAAATATATTGCTTTCAGACTACACATCCTAAACAATCCACATGCCTGCGAACTATATATTAGTTCCACATGATAAGACAATGGCCCAGTGACATCCACGACTGTCCCTGGCAACCATTTTGGTCCAATTTCTGTGCATACACTTTATCTCCAGCTTGAAAACTTAATACTGGTTTCCCTGAATCATGTGATTGCTTCTGACGTAACTGTTCTTTTACAACTTTGTCAGATCTGCATAGATACTCCCTTAGATTCATTGAACAGGTAAGCCAGAGGCTTGTGGTCGGATTCTATCAGGAAAGGTCTGTAATTATGAAATTTGGTTACTCCATATCTGGATGATATTCTAAGTAACTGGGTCTACTACTAAGCAACATTTGTCTAACTTGAATAGAGTTTTTGGGAAGACTTGAAACTGCAGGGTTAAGACTTAACAAAGCTCCTTCAAATTTTTGTCGAATCTGTCCACTAAATTATCACCATTGTACAGTTTACTCACTAAGCAGGTCAGATGGTCCTGGGGTCCTAAGGAAGACACAGCCTTTCAGATTGCCAAGCGTTTGCAGGCAGATTCTTTGTTAGTGCATTTCGATAGCACTAAGCCTCTTGTGTTGGCTTGTGGTGCTTCACAGTATGTAATAGGAGCAGTGCTATCTCATGTTATGGATGATGGGAATGAACGTCCAATCGCATTCATGTCAAGGACCTTGAATAGTGCTGAAAAGAAATACTCCCAGCTAGACAAAGAAGGCCTCGCAATAATTTTTGAACAGCTAAACCTGGCAATCCTTGCAACAAGATTTCTATGGCCCTTTGGAAAATGGCAGGAGCTGAGGAGACATCGAAGGGTAAGTGATTATAAACAAACAGGCCTTTATGGTGTTAATAGTGAGGTACTTCTTAGACTCCTCACTGCCCATTCAGAATGTTGGACTGGGGAGATAACACCCATCTTCTGTAAGTTATTTAATTCCTCTTCAACCTTATGTTTCAATACAAAAGGTACATTTCATGGTTTATGAAACTTAGGCTTGGCATTAACATCAACATGTAATTTGACCTTTGGGCCTTGCATGCACCCAAGCTCTTCAGTAAAGACAACAGAATGCTTTTGTAAAACCTCCTTCAATGGGCTGGAATGTGTTAAGTTGTGAACCTGACCAACCATGACACCAAAATGTCTGATCCAATTTCTACCATTAGGTTAGGTCCCTCCCCATCAACCACTAGCACTGCTAGATCAGCCTCTTTGGTTTCATACCTCACTTGGATGGTGGTAGTTCCCAGGACTGGAATGGGTTGACCTGTATATGTCCTCAGGTGAACATTGGACTTCACTAAAGGAGAATTCTTCTGAATCAAATGGTAAGTTCCAATGGAGATGAGTGAAGCAGCAGCACCTGTGTCCAATTCCATCTCTATTTGGGAAATCGACTTGCACAGTAATAGGTCCATCTTATACCGGGAATGTAGAGTAGGTATGCTCATCATGTTCAGCATCTTGGGACCTATCCTCTTGAATATGAAAATTGTCCTTTCCCTTTTTTGGTTTTTCTGTTCTTTAAGGTGTTTCTTACAAACTCTAGCTATATGGCCTTTCTTCTTACAAAAATGACATTGAGATTCTTTAAACTTGCAAACATGGGCTAAGTGGTCTCCCAATAGCACATAATAGTGTGAGTACTTTTTGGTGTGTCTTCTTTAGGAGGAGAACTAAAGTCTGTCCAAGCTGACGAGAGCCACGGAAGAAGCCCGGAAGTGCTTTAATATTATTCATAGTTACCTCTGCAATAATAACAACATTTGCAATGCATTTGCCCAGAGAGCAGCTGACTCTCCACGCAGCAATTTTTTATTATGTGCAACACTCCTTGTGGTCCAGGGTAACGCCATAGGATTTGTATTAGTCTCCTGTATCTCTCTATGGGGCACTACAACAGACTAAACAGGCATCTGGTAAGAAGCGTGTCGGTAAGAGCTGCTAAATGATACCAAATGGGTGTAATTTGAAGCTTTTTTGGCCAAGTTAGGCATGTTTTTGTGAGGCTCTCGTCAGACTTTAGTATTATCAGTTGATCATCCAGGCTGACTGTAGAGAACTGGTGTAGGAGCTGGTGGCTGAAAATTCTTAATGTCCTTTGTATCACGTTCTGCCGATTGGATGGCTCAACTGCAGAATCATAAGTTAGGTTTTTCTCTGGGAGTAGTTTCTTTTGTATACCTTCGTGTCGCACTCCACAACTCCACAAACTAGTCAATCACGGAGTACCTCCTTGAGTGAGTCTCCGTAAGCACAGTGTTCTGCCAGCCCCCAAAGTGCTGCAGGTAAGTTGCAATGGACTCTGCTTTTGCTTGGTTCCTCGTATTAAACTTGAACCTTTGAACAATGATCGACAGTTTCGGGTGGTAGTAGTTCTGTACTAATGCGATGATCTCCCGAAAGGTAGTGGATTTTAGCTGCTGGTCAGTAGGCTCCTGATCAGCTGGTAGGTAGTAGCGCCACAGTTAGCGTAAGATAGCCTGTTGCTTGTCTTCATCTACCACACTGTTAGCCGTAAAGTAATGGTTGAGTCGCTCTGCATAGATGCTCCATTCGTCTTTGCCATGCACAAAAGGAGGCACCGTTCCGTATCACGACTACGGTAGTGGCCATGGCTTTTTATCCTCGTTGCCAGATGTGGTAACCTTGAAACAGTTATCTAGAGTAACCACAGGAGTTAACGGACAGCAGTAGTTTACGGACACCCAAACTTTGACCCCCTCTAAAACTGGCGCCAATTAACCAGGGAATTTAAATCTTGCTGAAGTGTCACCTGCACCAATTACCTCTTTGCTGACAGGAAATTGGGTATGTTTTATATAGTAATCACTTGCAAAATGTCAAATTTTAGCAGTTGTCTCTCATAGTATATAGAGTAAAGGTGACCCTTTCAAAAATCCAACCCTAAAAAAAGCCAACTTTTAACAGGAAATTCCTTGTCTAACCTGCTCAGAAAGTGTATATCATCACATATCATTGGAAAGCAAATTTAGTGATTTTTTAGAATATGGTAATACTACAACAGTACAATATATGTTGATTTAACTATTTTACAACGAACTACATATACTCGTGGAGGTAGTTATTGGACAGTAGGAAATAATACAGTGGAACCCCTAAATGTGGACACACTGAAATCAGGACACTTATTTGTCCCAACTTTGAACTCCTAAAATCAAGACAACTCTCTATTATGATCTGTATTCACATTCAGGAGTTCCACTGTAGTTACAGGAATCTCATGGATACAACATTTTAAAAAAATGAATAATTTAGGTGATGGCATGTGCCAAGAAACGTGGGAGATGGGACATTGATAATTTGGAGAAGGCAATTAGAGAAGTACAAGATAGAAATTTATCAGTAAGGGAAGCTGCCAAGAAATACTCCATTCCTAAAAGTACCATTCATGACCACATTGGAGGGAGACCAGTTTCTCGTCCAGGTCCCGCACCTGTATTGACAAAAGAGGAAGAAAATGAATTAGTGGATTGGATTGTAAAAATGGCTGAAGTTGGTTATGAACAATGCAAGCAGCAAGTATGCCAAATGGTAAAAAAGATGCTTGATCAAAAGGGCCGATCAAGTCCTTTCACTGATAATTTGCCAGGAAAAGATTGGTGGTATGCCTTTTTAAAACAGCATCCTCAAATCAGTGTACGTACTCCTCAAGCATAGGAAACACACAGGGCAAAAGCCTTAAACAAATAGTACACCAGTTTTGAGCAGTTTCTGTTAACAAATGACCTGATTGATAAACCAAATCAAATTTGGAATTGTGACAAAACTGGTTCTTCTTTGTGTCCCAGATCCAGAAAAGTTTTAGCTCCAAGAGGAGCTAAAAAATGTGTATTACTCAAGCAGCAGTAAAGGCCAAATCACAACTTTGGCTTGCATTAATGCTGCCGGTGGAACAGTTCCCCCTATGCATGTGTTTCCTGGGGTTCGGTTCGCACGGAACCCCATGGAAGGGTGTGTAGAGGGGCATACTTTGGTAAATCAGATAATGGCTGAGAATTATTTTATGATTGGCTGACAAAGCACTTTGTTAGTTATATACCAGAAGCCTGTCCAGTTTGTCTGCTGGTTGATGGGCACGCATCCCATATTGACCTAGAAACTTCAAAATTTTGCAAAGAAAATGGAATCCTTTTATATTGTCTACCCCCCCCCATTCTTCCCATATTACGTTGCAACCTGCACAAATTTATGAGGCAGATAAAGAGACCACAAAACCTCCCTCTCCACTAACAGCTGCATAGCTGGCACTCAGTGCATTGGAGGAGGAACTGTGTAAAGAAATGCTGACAAAATACAAAACTGCTTGCAAGAAGGGTATGATTTAGAGGACCCAATGTACAGTGCATGTATGAAACTCAAACAAAAGAGTGACAGGGTAGCTCTATGTGACATTACAAACACACATAAAGCTGTTAAACCCACCTTACTTCAGGTACCAGTACAATCCAGTGTAAAGCCTGTTCCATACACCCGTGGCACAGTATGCCTGCCTAAGCAAATGAAGCTATCAAATTACTTGAGGAAAAGAAAGCCAAGAAGGAAAGAGAAGAGATGGAAAAACAAGAGTGTCGAAAGCAGAGAGAAGAGAATAGGAAGAAGAGAGAAATGGAACAAAGAGAAAAAGCATAACAAGTAGAAGAACGAAGAGAGGAGCATAGGAAGAAGAAAGAAATAGAAGAGAAGAAAAAGGCTGAGCGTAAACAGAGAAGAGAAATGCAGGAAAAGATGGTGAGAAACAGAGGCGACCAAAGCGAGAGAAGCAAAAAAAGAAATGTGATGATGCTTATGAGTGCCCAGCATGCAATGGAGCTTATGGAGAGGATGATGAGGGATAAGTGTACCCCAGTAGCAGCAGAGGCTACTGACAACAGCTTTATTTGTGAATAATGTACTTAAGTCTATTTTTATACTATACTGAGTTGATTCATACCTACATTGTTTGAAATACTCTTTCAAAATCCTTTATATTCAAACCGTCCAATATCTGCCTCAAGTGTCCAGTAACTATCTCCAGCACGCACCCACCAACATTTATATATACCCTGAGGTCAGCATCCACAAAGTACCTGCATCTCTCCTCAAGATTTGCTTTCAGATAGGGCTGACCTTCCAGAAGAAAGGACGCACAGGGGTGCTGCGCAAACCGCAGAGCTGAATTACGACCGCAAACCTTAGGTGTCCCTAAACTACCTCCGCTACTCTATATATACTGCATGCTCTCAAGCTTTTAAAGTCTTTATTTTTCAATACAACAATGAACTGAACTGAACTAATCAGACTGACTGAACACAATGACAAAACACAGCATGTTATAAAAGCTGGCAAAATGATTACATAACTAGTAACTTAAGTCATGAGTTATGTATAGTTTACCACATGAGTAATGATGTAATAATACGTAATAATTGAGTTTACCACACTATACCCATAATATGAACAAGATGACACATAATATGAACAAGATGACACATAGGGAGAGTGTGGGGGGAGGAGTGTCTGTACTTACCATTAGTTACTGAGAGTTCACCAAGTCCATTTCACTAAAACAGGATATGTAATGGGAGTTTGTGTTATGTAAGTATTACTTTATTTCTTTCTCTTTTTTTGCATTGTGACCTCATCAATTCTCATATCATTTCCAAGAATTTTTCCTCTCACTTGTAATTATGTTCATGAAGGTGTCCCAGTTCCTTGCATGTATGTATAGGCACAGATTACTAGAGCTACACATTATAAACAGTATTATTATAATCACATTCATTGATTATCTAAACTGTCTTATGCATGTAAAAAAATGCCTCTCTATACAGTGGAACCTCTACACCTTGGGGACAAAATCCTGATTAATGGGGTGGCCTTGTTTCAAGTGGTGAAGTTCTAATGTTAGTACAGAAGCTGTTATTCAGGGACATATCGACATATCCAAGTGTCCTTAATATGTATAGGGATGTCCTCATTAGAGAGATTCCACTGCACCAATCCAGTTTTCATCTATAAGTCATTTTTATGCTACAGGATTTAGTGAAGGAAATGGTAGCCTCTGATATTGCACTCCTTGGACGTGACCCAACAGCATAAACCAATCAACTGTGGAAAAGAACCTTCTTAGCTAAATTGAATGGATTATTTTGCAATGTAAAGTGAATTATGATGGAACCAATAATTTTATAATAATATTATTAATAAGAGGTGTTTTCATCATGAAGGATTAAACTGTTTATAAAGGTGAGCTCAAGATGCTTCAAGTACCAAAGTGGTGGGATAGCATACACACACTTCACACTATCTACAGCACTTCAGCCTAGAAAGCATAATTTTTCAACAGTTTACTAAGCTATTGTAAGACTTCATGCATAGAACCAGTCCCTATGACCACACCTTTTGCCATACCCAAATTAATAGGCTCTACTTTGAAAATTCAACTGTCTGGAATCAGGATGTCAAGCAGAGTAAACTTTAAAAATATATAGCTACTTATACTTGTCTATCTGTACCCCAACATCAGTATAATCCCCCTACCCCATCACTAGTGGATAAATATAGTTCTTTAAGCTATATTTTGGCACTTGAAGGGGGGGTTATAAGTATAGCCAAGCTACAAGCCCTTTGAGAAGATTAGTTATATAAAAACCTCACTAACTGGGGATGGGGTACACTCTCTAATTAATAACAGATGAGCTGGACTGTGCTAACATCTGACATTGTATAGACATATGCTTTTGTTGGGATTTTGACTTGTACAAGTTCAAAGGTATGTTGTCCTTTCTTTCTTATAATTGAGAACAATAAACCCTCTGTGGCAGGAGGCACTCTTATCCTCCCTACCCGCAAAGTTTTTTAAATGGTTTTCATCTTCACAGAGGATACCTAGAGGATCTCTAGAGGATCCCTAGTACCAAATGTAACGAGTATTTTAAAAGAGCTTTTATTCATACTCACCCTAAACCCCCAAAGGACCAAGATAGGGTTTCAAACTGGCATGCATCATAACTCAATCCCTGTATATAGCTACACCCTATCACCTTTATAATTCCTTAGAGCTGAGAAAACAATGCGACTCCTGTCAACTAGCTCGAGTGGAAATTATGGATTGACATCTTATCCATGAAAGCTCTAGGGATGTAATACAGACACCCAAATAAGGGGGATAAGGTGTGTAGAGAAATATAGGTACAAGTTAGCAGTTTGAAACAATAATACCATAATATAGCACTTTATTTTGGAGGAGCTCAACTTTCGAGTTTACATGAATTAGGAAAGATCCACAAACTAATCTTCAATTTTCTTCTCCGTTTACCTGGCCTCTGGCCTTGTGAAAGTTGTTACCTGAAAAGCTTCAGAATGACCTATTCTCAAAAGTTGAGCTTCCCAAAATAAAGGGCTATATGGTATTTGTCATCTTGGTCATTATTGGATTCAGGGAGGACTTCATTAGAAAGCTCTGAAAGAGTTACGTTTTTGTTACTTTAATCAAGTTTCTGGGAGGAAGTGTGACCACCCAAACTAGTCTTCTGAGGAAGTAAATTCATTTTTCGACAAGGATTATATATGTCTTGTCACTTAATAAAATGAAGTTATCTGATTGGGAACACTTTTTTATATTTAGTATTGGGCATTTTGTCTTTGTTCTTAAGTCTTCTAACTGCCTCCCGAATATGCTTTGGCTGGAGGGGACCATCTTCTCCTGCATTCTCCCTTGCTTGACATGCTTCATCCACAATTTCTCCTACAAATACCTAAAAATTGATGTGGATGATATAATACAGTCAGAGACTACAAAATGGATATGTTTTACACAAGAGAAGTGATAGAGGTGAGAAATCAAGGAGAGTCTCCCCCACCATATACATGAAGAACTACTGATTATTAACTGTGCAGAAAAGGGCCCCTCCTCCATGCACCTCCCCTTCCAGGCAAGTTTCGTTCATATTGGAAAAAGCTTGAGCTGAAATAACTGTCTGCAATATGACCCATAACCCAGCATGTACCTGGCATGTACCCAGCTTGTACAGAAGCACATCACATCCTTGCAGCCATGGCTATGACCCATAACCTGGTATGTACTGGTATGTACTGGTATGTACCCATGTACCCAGCATGTACAGAAACATACCTTGGTGATTCCAGCCATGGCTATTACGGCATTTTGAGGGACTGTTCCTCCACACACCGTCTGCATTATCTTTCTTACAGAGCTCTTGGGGAATGTAGACCTTCTGAATATCTCATACTGATCCTGTTGGCTGTTAGAAAAGGAAGAGATCAGGAGCTCTAACTTCTCTCTGTGATCCAAGTTCTTTTCCTCAAGAGCAGGAAACTCTGTAATCAAAATGAACATCAGGGGTTCTTTCAAAGGGGAGGGACCCTACCCACCCCATCTCAAATAGGATAATGGGTGGGCTTTTGCATGTGGTTACAACCCCCTCCCCCACCCACCTTCCATTAACAACCTGGACCTATCCTTGAAGATATTGCAAGTCATTTTAAGGGAATTAAAAATACCCCCTGATAAGCTGTGCTGCAGGATCTAAGGTAACAATAGTGATCAGTTGCTGTGTGCAGCTAAACAACTACCCCTTACTTTCCCAGAACATTCAGTCCTAGTCTAGGCGTTCTGCAAGCAAGCCATACCTATATACAGTACTCTATTAGCAGAACTGACTTGCTAGCTATAGGTCCATTGCTAACCTTCGCCCTCACTTTCCAACTTCAATTTCTTGATTGAGTCCGCTCCTTCAACTTCTGCATCTGAAGAAGTCTCTTCCCCCTTCTTTCTCTTACTCATAATTTAATTTAATTTTGCCAAGTCAGCAGTTTCGCCTTATTAGAATACTATTGTACTACTCAACCCCGCCCATTCAATGGCCACGTGGACCTCTGACCTTGAGATCATGAACTAGTTATGAGCCTGTAGTAAACTAGGGCGTTAATGGCAGCTGTACAGCTAGAGCAAATCCTTTCACGATTGTTGGTTCCTGATAATGAGGTTATCAAGCAGGTAAGCTATGTTTAATCCTGCTATAAACGCCTGTGATGTGTATATTTGACGGTTGCTAAGGCTACTAAAGAACTACAGGTTGTTTATAAAGACCCCAGCATTGTTTTCCCTCTCTGTGAGATTTTGGTGAATTCACAGAACCCTCAGGTTAGTAGCATGGTATTTTTTATTAGTGGAATCTCTATTCAGACACCTTGGGACAATTAAAGTTCTGATTAGAGGGGTGGCCTCATTTAAATTAGTGAAGTTCTAAGCACATAGGCTCTTATTTGGGATGTATTTGAGTTTCACTGTATACAGAGGTATCTTAATTTCAGGAGGTTTGAATAGAGGAGTTCCAGTGTATACAGAGGTGTCCTCATTTCAGGGGGTTGGAATAGAGAAGTTCCATACAGAGTTATCCTCATCAGTTATACTGTAGTACTGACATCTTGGAGATAAGTTGTCAGCACATGATATCCATAGTCCTAGGCATATCCCTAGCTCATGTGCTAACATCAGATCTCCAAGGATCAGAATCGACTGGTGAAGTAATAATGCTATTTAGATATGGTACTCAATAATCTGTGATATAAATATTCTCTAATTATCCACAGATTAAACGAAAATTTTTTGTAGCCTCTAATTATGCATATTTTAATTTTTGTAATGTTTAGATCAGGCAATATGCAGCTATTGTCCTGAGAAAAAAATTGGTTAAAGTTTGGAAGAGGTTGTCTGATGAAGACAAGCAGAGGTGAGTATGTGACTTGTTTCATCTCTAGCTCTCTACTTCATTCCTTGCTCCTCATTTTGTACTAGAACTAAAGCTGTCCTCCTGCAATGTACCAGTCAGGAAAAGATGTACGTGTAATGTACTTTAAGATATCAGGGTTCTCGTAAGGATGTGAACCCTCTTATGTCTTCAACATAGTTCTGTTTAATGTTAGGTGTGGGTAAGGTTTAAATGCTGCTTGTCATTATTCACCCTTGTTAGGGAGAATCCTGAACATTACAATATATAGTGGAACTCCTCTATTCCAACCTCCTCAAATGAGAACACCTCTGTATACAGTATAACTCCTCTATTCCAACCTCCTCAATTGAGAACACCTCTGTATACAGTATAACTCCTCTATTCCAACCTTCTGAAATGAGGCCACTTCTGTATACAGTGGAATCCCTCTATTCCAACTCCTGGAAATGAGAGTCAGACCACCCCTCTAAGGACACTTTTAAGATGTCCGAAATAGAGAAATCCCACTGCTTCATCTGTGATATTTTTTAATTACAGATCTATCGTACTTCGATCGATTGCTCACTTGGTAAGAGACCTACCCTTTTCAGCCATTCCTCTAAATATTTCTACCATTACATGTACACAGGTGAGCATCATAGCCAAGTATGAGCTAAGCCTGAACCAGTGGAGCGAGCTCAACCAGTTTATCTTGCAGAGTTGCAACAGTGCTGAGCCCAGTCAAAGAGAAGTAAGTAAATTTTCTTGTGGGGGTGGGAGTGGTCTCTGTGATCATGTGATCTCCACAGATTGGCATGGTTGTTCTCAGTTCACTAATGGATACAGCAGCAGTAGAAGTGAGTGTGATTTCTAATGATATTTAATGATAATAATTTTCCTTTGATATCAGTGTGGGGTGGAGCTTAATTACTTTGATCTCCACCCCACCACTACTGTATATCCGTAAGAGAGAACATCGATTGGTTTATTGGTGTTTTAAACTCCACCTCACCACTCTTCATTCATGCTCTCCCCTAAGGGAGAACACTGCATTTTTTTTTTTTTTTTTTTTTTCTAGCTACAGTCTCAGTTCCCTGTACTGCTTCGGCTGTTTTCTGCTGCCTTAGAGGACCAGACCAACAAGATGGTTCCATTCTATGCTCTGAAGTGAGTTGGTTGAGTGGTGATATTGTATGTTCTAAGGAAGTTGGTTGAGTGGTGATATTGTATGTTCTAAGGAAGTTGGTTGAGTGGTGATATTGTATGTTCTAAGGAAGTTGGTTGAGTGGTGATATTGTATGTTCTAAGGAAGTTGGTTGAGTGTGGTATTGTGTTCTAGAGGATGATTGAATGATTGATGTTTTTGTGTGATTGAGATCATTCGACATTGAAATGTATCGAACTGAAACAGTTCCAATACCATACAAGTAATGCTTCTTCTGGTCCATGCCAAAAATAACTTTTATATTACTACTAAAAATAGTTGAACTCAGTGTCATGCATAATTTAATAACATTGACACTTACAAAAATGCATGTAGTAGGATGTAGTCAGAATGCTGTAGAGTGTAGTCAGAATGCATGTAGAATAGGAGATGACTAGACCTTGACAAAATTTACTTAAAGAAAGAAGCAATTCTTCAAGCTGTTGATTTTGTCAAAATGGTTGCCAGTGAAGGTGTCTCAGCTGAGATTGATCCAATTGCTTGGTGGAGAGCCATGCCATGGAACCCTTCAGACAGGTACTGTTAGTCCAGCCATCTTTTGCTGCAGCTGACAGAATCTTTTGATTCTGCAGCACTTTACAGCTCAACAGCAGTCATCTTTGGAAGACTACCTGGAACTCTGTTATGTTGCAATACAAACTTGCTCATTAGATTTTGTGCTTGCACCATCTTAATTACAGTATGCAAAAAGGAAGCAAAATGGGAGCAAAATGAGTTAATCAGAAAAAATAGGTAGATTTATCAAGCATAAAAGCAAAGCAAAATAGGCATTAAAAAAATGCAAATTCCTAGAGTTCTGAATAGTGTGTTGTAGCCCTAGCCCACTTTAATGGGTGTTACCATTTCTCATCTTTCATCTCTTTTCTTGTAGGTCTCTCACTGCAATGGTGGAGTATGTGGGAACAGATGAACTGGTAAGCTAACATCACCACTATCCTTTTTATGTTGGATAAGAACAACCGGAATAGGACTCCACTGGGGTATGTACGGGTTGTGGATAACCCTTCAGTGAAAACGCTACACCTCATGGAAATGTGTATATAGTGATTGTCTCTCTGGCTTCCTGTTTGTCAAGCTCATCAGGTTTAATGCTTTCAAACATTAAACGTTGACGATGTTGTAGTAAACATCTCCAGGAATCAAATTGTCCTAATTGTACTAAAGAATGTTCTGTAGAAATAATGTAAACACTTCTTTGTAGCTATGTGTCCTCTTCTGTGTTTATGTGTGCCTGTATCTATGCAGCCATTGTTTCAGACCATGATTCCGAAGATAATGACAGTCATTAAGACCATTATAGAAACTGATGAGGTATGTCTGAATGTAATACAGTGGAACCTCGTAATGAGGACATCTCTGTATAATTATAGTGAAACCCCTCTATTCCACACACACACACACCCTTCTCTGAAATTAGTACACCTATGTATACCACTCTATTCTAACTCCCTGAAATGAGGACACCTCTGTATATAGTGGAACCATCTATTCCAACCCCCTGAAATGAGGACACATCTGTGTTATCCATTCTTGGATATGTCCCAGATAACACCTTATGTATTAACATTAATTAAACTCCATCCCCTGAAATGAGCCCACACCTCTAATCAGGACACCTTAATTAATTTTGTATAGAGAGGCTTCACATTATTAGAGGGCAAGAATTAGATTTAAGAATGTGACGGCATGCTAATGGATCTGTTCTTTGTGCCACTAGACAGTATACCACGCCCCTTACTGCAGTGATAAAAGGGGGATGGGCTGACTTTGTATAGTGAAACCGCTCTTTTCTGATTAGATGGGTGTCCTCATTTCATGAGGTGAATTATTGATGAGAGTAATGGGGCATGTCTAAGTGTCATATTTTTCATTTCAGGGTTGGAATAGAGGGAATTCCACTGTATGCTCAAGGGTTGAAATGAAAATAGAGGGTTGATAATAGAGGGTTAATAATAGAGGGTTAATAATAGAGGGTTGACGATAGAGGGTTAATAGAGGGTTGACGATGGAGAGTTAATAGAGGGTTAATAATAGAGGGTTAATAATAAAGGGTTGATGATAGAGGGTTGACGATAGAGGGTTAATAATAGAGGGTTGATAATAGAGGATTCTACTGTGTATAATTGTTCCAGGATAAAGCATGTGAAGCTATGGAACTGTTTGACGAACTGGTAGAGTGCGACGTCGGTATAGTAGTGCCACACCTTACCACACTGATCCAATTCTGCCTGGAGGTGGCCTCGATGATGTCTCTTGGTAGCAACATTCGAGTCAAAGCACTTTCCTTTGTCTCATGGCTCATCACACTGAAGAGGAAGGTAGTATTCACATTAAATGGAGGATACTGTAGTTTGGGGTGGGTGGGAGTGTTTCTTGCATGCAGTTAGTAGTTCTTGTTTCCATGGTGTCACTATGGTGATGGTTGGTATTTTTGTATAGGATTGTCAATGCAATAGTCATTGTTCCTATGGCAATGTCAAGATATATTCCTTTAGTAATAGTCATTGTTCCTATGGCAATGTCAAGATACATTCCTTTAGTAATAGTCATTGTTCCTATGGCAATGTCAAGATACATTCCTTTAGTAATAGTCATTGTTCCTATGACAATGTCAAGATACATTCCTTTAGTAATAGTCATTGTTCCTATGGCAATGTCAAGATACATTCCTTTAGTAATAGTCATTGTTCCTATGGCAATGTCAAGATACATTCCTTTAGTAATAGTCATTGTTCCTATGGCAATGTCAAGATACATTCCTTTAGTAATAGTCATTGTTCCTATGGTAATGTCAAGATACATTCCTTTAGTAATAGTCATTGTTCCTATGGCAATGTCAAGATACATTCCTTTAGTAATAGTCCTTGTTCTTGTGGCAATGGTTGATAAAGTGATAGTGAGCATTTCCATAGTAAAGGTACTATTTTACCTCAGACCCTCCTCCGTCATGGTCTCCTTCCAGTTATCATTAGTACAATGCTGGCTATCATGTCCTTCCCCGAAGAGGATGAGGATGACACCCCTGACGTGGACTCCTCTGAATCCCAATCCCCAATAACACTTGCTGGACAGGTGAATTAACCCTTACTGAACCAGGATTATCATTCAAGTGTTGATACTTTTAGGTTTTAGATGTTCTCTCACTCAATCTTCCTCCTGAGAAAGTATATATTCCAGTGGTAAGTGTAGTACTGCACTGTGGAACCCTCCAATAAAGGACACTCTGTATTATATGACTACACATCTTATCTACTAATACTTCAGTAAATACCAAGGTCCCAATGTGTCCTCTATAGAGAGGTCCCACTGTATGTAGGTATATAAGAGGTTCCATTGTGTCCTCTATAGAGAGGTTCCACTGTATGTAGGTTTATAAGAGGTTCCAGTGTGTCCTCTATAGAGAGGTTCCACTGCATGTAGGTTTATAAGAGGTCCCAGTGTGTCCTCTATAGAGAGGTTCCACTGCATGTAGGTTTATAAGAGGTCCCAGTGTGTCCTCTATAGAGAGGTTCCACTGCATGTAGGTTTATAAGAGGTCCCAGTGTGTCCTCTATAGAGAGGTTCCACTGCATGTAGGTTTATAAGAGGTCCCAGTGTGTCCTCTATAGAGAGGTTCCACTGCATGTAGGTTTATAAGAGGTTCCAGTGTGTCCTCTATAGAGAGGTTCCACTTGAGTTAAAGTCTCACATCAATTGACTCTCACATCACTGAGATGGATCCATCACATCTGATGGTTACATTTCTGTTTCAGATGCAACTGGTACAACCATTGTTACAGAGCACTAATAAGTTTGAGAGAAGTGCAGGTTTGGTAGCCATTGCTGTCATCACAGAAGGCTGCTCTGAATTCATAAGAAACAAGTGAGTTTTTGGGTTCTTCATGCAGTCAGTGTTTCCTTCTTGATCCTTCAGGGGACATTTCCCCTTTGATGTAAGTGTGGAGGGTGTGGCTTACATTGCTTTGATGTGGTCTGAAACTCCACCCTTTAGGAAGGCCAGCTGATTCCTAATGGGGAGAACCCTGATTGATTGTGTGTTTCTAATGGGGAGAACTTGATTGATTGTGTGTTCATAATGGGAAGAACCCTGATTGATTGTGTGTTCATAATGGAGAAAACCCTGATTGATTGTGTGTTCATAATGGGGAAACCCTGATGCTTAAGGGGGAATCCCTGATTTGAAGTGAAATCATGATTTATATTGATATTTTACAGTTATCTCACTAGTCTCTTGCAATATGTCTACAATGGTAAGTATTCATTTTATCCCTAATGACCACATTCCTTTGCCTCTAATGACTTCATTCCTCTGCCTCTATTGGTTACATTCTTCTGCCTCTAAAAACTCCGTTCCTGTATCTCTAATGTTTGCTTTGTTCCTATGCCTCTAATGGTTACATTCTTTGGCCTCTAATGATTTCGTTCCTGTGTCTCTAATCCCTGTGCCTCTAATCTAATGTTTACATTCTTCCGCCTCTAATGACTGCATTCCTATTGGGCTGTAGGTGTGAGTGACACGGAGAGAGTTGTAAGGAACTCTGCACTCTTTGCCGTGGGACAGTTTGCTGAACACTTGCAGGTACAGAGATTGTGGGTATAGTGTAGGCAATGTGGCATATTATTTCTCATCCTCTGACAACATGTGGACACTACAATAATGCCTGCACATGTTTGAATAGAATAATGCATATTCTTGTATACTACTGGATACTATCCCACCAGTTATTTAGATATTTTTGTATACTACTGGATACTATTATTTAATAGATCCTTGTATACTACTGGATACTATTTCACATTCTTGTATACTACTGGATACTATTCCACCAGTTATTAATAATAGGATACTAAGATATTCTGGTATATAGTGATTTGCATGTTATTCTGATCTCTTAATGACCCTGATTCAAGTTTTATATTATGTGGGGTCTATTATTGGTGAATATAGTGGAGATGTGATCTAATGGTGCAGTTTACCAGTTTATTAATAATCTCTCACTTTCAGCCAGACATCAGCAAATACCACAGTAACTTGGTACCAATCTTGATCCAGTTCATGGACGTGGCCATTAATGCTCTCCAGGCACACCCACAGGAAAAAACGGGAGTCACCAAGATATTCTATGCTCTAGAGACGTTTTGCGAACACCTTGAGTCTGGTTTAGTGCCTTATCTGCCCACTTTAATGGACAAGCTGTTCTCCGCTATCTTTACCACTAATGTAGGTGTCATGTGATCTCATGTGACCTTCATGTGATGTGGGTATTTTGTTTAGAGCACACATGTACAAGAACTGGTGTTGAGTGCTTTTGGTGCTGTAGGTAAGTAATGTTATTATTGGTCAACAAAATGAGGCCTCTTTGGAGATATTTATTAATGTCCATTCCTATGATGACCATTTCTAGATACACATGCTTACCCATTTAATACTAGGTAATTGGAATAGAGGAGTCCCACTGTATACAGAGGTGTCCTCATTTCAGGGTGTTAGAATAGAGGAGTTCCACTGTATACAGAGGTGTCCTCATTTCAGGGTGTTGGAATAGAGGGATTCCACTGTATACAGAGGTGTCCTCATTTCAGGGAGTTGGAATAGAGGAGTTCCACTGTATACAGAGGTGTCCTCATTTCAGGGTGTTGGAATAGAGGGGTTCCACTGTATTCCTACTAGAGTGGCCTCACTAAGAGATGAAAAATTCCCAGCCAAATAATAGGAGTATGCCTTGGGGCGATAGGAGCGGCTCCCTACCCATAACAAGACTTACTGCCGTCAGACCTCTTTAAACTCCACCCCACAACTTCATCAGAGAGTAATGTCCATTGAGGACATGGAGTTCTCATGTGCCTTAATCCTGAACAGAACCTAGTGTAATAGAGATGATATATATTTGAACTTCTTAATTTTCAGCAAGTGCTTGTCAAAAGCAACTTGCTCCTTACTTCAACAGGTTGATAGAGGTAATAAATGGCTTTATTGGGAGACAGTACTCACCAGAACAGGCCATACTACAGTCACAAGCAGTTGGTAGGTGTGATGGATGGGTATGATTATATCATGTGATAGTA
Source organism: Diacarnus erythraeanus (assembly GCA_964016965.1). NCBI lineage: Eukaryota > Metazoa > Porifera > Demospongiae > Poecilosclerida > Podospongiidae > Diacarnus > Diacarnus erythraeanus. The sequence continues at coordinate 1,116,089 of OZ024684.1, read as the reverse complement.
ATGTGATGGTCATGTGATTTGCAGACACGCTGGGTATACTGGCTAGGACAATTGGAGAAGAAAACTTTAGACCACTAGCTCTGGAGTGCATATCGACAGGAATGGTAAGTGGTTGTTACTCGGGTTTTGTTTTTGTGGTGGGAAGGACAATTTTTATCAGAGCACTTGGGAAATTTTCCTGACCACACCCACTTTTAATTTATAATCTTGATGGGCTGGTTTCTATCAGAATAGAAGATGTAGTCTAAGCAGTGGACTTTAATCAAGTTTAGATATAGAACAAAATCATTGAATAACATAGTGTCAATATCTTGAAGTGGGATGGAGTGAGGTAGGGTGGGGTGAGGTAGGGTGGAGTAGAGTGGAGTGAGGTGGAGTGAGGTGGAGTGGGGTGGAGTGAGGTGGGGTGGAGTGGAGTGAGGTGGGGTGGAGTGGGGTGGAGTGAGGTGGGAAGGGTAAATCCTGGAGTGCTCTTTACCTCTGTGTGAAAGCCTGGTTGTTACACCTTCGAAATAAGAATACTAATAATATCCACAGACTTTGATGCACAGTACAGACCCTGATCTCCGAAGATCAGTGTGAGTTACATTCTGCAGCTCCTAGCATGACTTTCCTTTATCTTCCCAACCTCTCCCATCATTGCTAGCTAGTTATGGGATGCTGGCTTCAGTGTCATGTATTCTGAAGGAGGAGATGGGAGGACACTTAGAAGCCATCATACAGAAAATGATGGAGAGTCTGACATCAGAAGAGGGTGTAAAGGTCAATGATAATTAATTACATCATTGGTGTGCTTTAATTAAAGACTAGTTAGAGACATAAATGAGTTGCTATTAAAGTGCTGTGTTTTGCAAGTTTACATTGTGATAATGATAACAAGGTAAACCATGTGTATGGATGTGAACCCCTCTATTCCAATCCCCTGAAATGAGGGCACCTCTGTATATAGTGGAACTCCTCTATTCCAACCCCCTGAAATGAGGACACCTCTGTATACAGTGGAACCACTCTATTCCAACTTCCTGAAAGGAGGTCACATCTCTTGCCTCCTGGAATTAAACTACTCCTCTAATTTTGTTCCTAGTGGTCCCACAAAGCCACTGCATTTGGTTTCCTATAGAGGGTGGGGTGGAGCATGGGTGTGAAGAATGGGGGGAGGAGCATCAGTAACTGTCACACCTCTTTCTATACAGGTACATTATGCCTCATTTCAAGTGGATTTTCTAAACTTTGAGGAGGAAGAAGCTGACCAGAGTTCTCAGGATGAGGGTGTGGCTTCCATTGAGGATGATGAGGCCATCGAAGGGTGTGTAGTTCTTCAGTGTGTGCCTATATCTGTTTATTGAATTACCATGGTAACAGTTTCAGTGTGGAGAATGCTTATTTAGAAGAGAAGGAAGATACTTGTAATGCACTTGGAGAGATTGCGGAGAATGTAGGGTAAGGAAATATCCATTCAGTCATCTGTCGGTTGGTCGGTCTGTCTGTCTCTCTTTGTGGGTCTATAACATCCAGTTGTGTCTGTCTGTACATCAACATCCAGTTGTGTCTGTCTGTTTGTCTGTCATTATCTAACATCCAGTTGTGTCTGTCTGTCTGTCTGTCTCATTATCTAACATCCAGTTGTCTGTCTGTATCAAAGCATTATTCTTCACAAATGGAATGAATCTTTCAATGCAGAGCTCAGTTCCTTCCCTATTTTGATGACTGCTACAGAGAAATCAACATTCTATCAGAGGTATGTGTGTACATTAGTACTTGATATACCTGGAATTGGCCCCTCCTTCATCTCCGCTAGCACTCGTCGGAGGGAATTAGGAAAGCAGCTATCTGGACACTAGGAAGATTCTGCAAAGTCTGGTATCATTATTGTAGTCAAGATGAGAAAGGTATTTTGTGTAGAGAGGAGAGGAGGGAGTGGGGAAGTGGAAGGGGGAGGAGGGAAGAAGGAGAGGGGAGGTGGGAGTGAAAGGTAAAGGAGGGGAGGGGGGGGGGAGAATTTCTTCTTAGCTAACTGTACCATTGAAATGAAGTTTCCCATCTATACCTACCACTGAGGTACTGAGAAATGCTACAGTGTATTTTTTTACCTACCAAAAAAAAAAAAAAAAAAAAAAAAAAAAAACATTTGTTATATCACCAGCACTGGACAAAACCATAGCATGGACTCAAAAATATATGAAATTTTTTTACCTTTGTGAAAGATTAGCTCAGCTATGCTTACACTTGATTAAAGTACCTAAAATCTAGCTCCCTTAAGGAGTTTTCTGTGATTATTCTTAGCAATTTGAAAAATACTTTTTGCTATCCTGGTGATCTTTGAACTGGCTACCTGAATAGACCATTAAGAAAGCTATTTGAGAGAGCTACATTTGGTACTTGAATCAATTTCCTGAGAGTAAGTGTGGCAGAGCTAGCCCTCCATGAAGTAAACATTAATATTTTTTTAATATGGTCTTTACTCCTCAACTCAGTAAATCTCGAGAATCTGGTGAATTCCACACTCTCCAGCTTTGCAGCTGTTGTAAGGACTGATGGTGATAAAACCGTTGTTATGGCCACTCTTGAGACCTTATACGAGACCTTAAAGCCGTTGAGGGAACTCTCCTTTCCTGTTCAGGAAGCCATAGTGGATAGTTTAATGGTATCTATTCAAGACATCTTAGAAAATAAGGTTGGAATTAAGAGAATTATAATAATAATAATAATAATAATAATAATAATAATAATAATAATAATAATAATAATAATAACAATAATAATAAGGTTAATTAATTAGTGGCTACAACAGATCACCAATCATTATTACCAGAAGTTGTTTATACCTGTGCCAGTTATTATGAACAGACAATTAGTTTGAAGGTTGGCAGGATTAAATTTGGTGATCTCTCATAATGACCCACCTATCATTAATAAAATTAATATGCTTTATACAGTGGAACCTGTATATAGTGGTCATCCTTGAGACACAACCAGTTGGCTGTTATACAGAGGTGGCCTGCTCACACAGTGGAACCTGTATATAGTGGTCATCCTTGAGACACAACCAGTTGGCTGTTATACAGAGGTGGTCTGCTTTATACAGTGGAACCTGTATATAGTGGTCACCTTTGGGACACAGCCAGTTGGCTGTTGTGCAGAGGTGGTCTGTTTATACAGTGGAACCTGTATATATAGTGGTCACCCTTGAGACACAACCAGTTGGCTGTTATACAGAGGTGGTCTGCTTATACAGTGGAACCTGTATATAGTGGTCACCCTTGGGACACAGCCAGTTGGCTGTTATACAGACGTGGTCTGCTCATACAGTGGAACCTGTATATAGTGGTTACCCTTGGGACACAACCAGTTGGCTGTTATATAGAGGTGGTCTGCTCATACAGTGGAACCTGTATATAGTGGTCACCCTTGAGACACAACCAGTTGGCTGTTATATAGAGGTGGTCTGCTCATACAGTGGAACCTGTATATAGTGGTCACCCTTGAGACACAACCAGTTGGCTGTTATATAGAGGTGGTCTGCTCATACAGTGGAACCTGTATATAGTGGTCACCCTTGAGACACAACCAGTTGGCTGTTATATAGAGGTGGTCTGCTCATACAGTGGAACCTGTATATAGTGGTCACCTTGGGACACAACCAGTTGGCTGTTATACAGAGGTGGCCTGCTCACACAGTGGAACCTGTATATAGTGGTCATCCTTGAGACACAACCAGTTGGCTGTTATACAGAGGTGGCCTGCTCACACAGTGGAACCTGTATATAGTGGTCATCCTTGAGACACAACCAGTTGGCTGTTATACAGAGGTGGCCTGCTCACACAGTGGAACCTGTATATAGTGGTCACCTTGGGACACAACCAGTTGGCTGTTATACAGAGGTGGCCTGCTCACACAGTGGAACCTGTATATAGTGGTCATCCTTGAGACACAACCAGTTGGCTGTTATACAGAGGTGGCCTGCTCACACAGTGGAACCTGTATATAGTGGTCATCCTTGAGACACAACCAGTTGGCTGTTATACAGAGGTGGCCTGCTTATACAGTGGAACCTGTATATAGTGGTCACCTTGGGACACAACCAGTTGGCTGTTATACAGAGGTGGCCTGCTCACACAGTGAAACCTGTATATAGTGGTCATCCTTGAGACACAACCAGTTGGCTGTTATACAGAGGTGGCCTGCTCACACAGTGGAACCTGTATATAGTGGTCACCTTGGGACACAACCAGTTGGCTGTTATACAGAGGTGGCCTGCTCACACAGTGGAACCTGTATATAGTGGTCATCCTTGAGACACAACCAGTTGGCTGTTATACAGAGGTGGCCTGCTCACACAGTGGAACCTGTATATAGTGGTCATCCTTGAGACACAACCAGTTGGCTGTTATACAGAGGTGGCCTGCTCACACAGTGGAACCTGTATATAGTGGTCATCCTTGAGACACAACCAGTTGGCTGTTATACAGAGGTGGCCTGCTTATACAGTGGAACCTGTATATAGTGGTCACCCTTGGGACACAATCAGTTGGCTGTTATACAGACGTGGTCTGCTTATACAGTGGAACCTGTATATAGTGGTCACCCTTGGGACACAACCAGTTGGCTGTTATATAGAGGTGGTCTGCTCATACAGTGGAACCTGTATATAGTGGTCATCCTTGAGACACAACCAGTTGGCTGTTATACAGAGGTGGTCTGCTCATACAGTGGAACCTGTATATAGTGGTCACCCTTGAGACACAACCAGTTGGCTGTTATACAGAGGTGGTCTGCTTATACAGTGGAACCTGTATATAGTGGTCATCCTTGAGACACAACCAGTTGGCTGTTATATAGAGGAACCTGTATAGTCACCCTTGAGACACAACCAGTTGGCTGTTATACAGACGTGGTCTGCTTACACAGTGGAACCTGTATATAGTGGTCACCCTTGAGACACAACCAGTTGGCTGTTATACAGAGGTGGTCTGCTTTATACAGTGGAACCTGTATATAGTGGTCACCCTTGGGACACAACCAGTTGGCTGTTATACAGAGGTGGTCTACTTATACAGTGGAACCTGTATATAGTGGTCACCCTTGGGACACAACCAGTTGGCTGTTATATAGAGGAACCTGTATAGTCACCCTTGAGACACAACCAGTTGGCTGTCATACAGAGGTGACCTGCTTACACAGTGGAACCTGTATATAGTGGTCACCCTTGAGACACAACCAGTTGGCTGTTATACAGAGGTGGTCTGCTTTATACAGTGGAACCTGTATATAGTGGTCACCTTTGGGACACAGCCAGTTGGCTGTTGTGCAGAGGTGGTCTGTTTATACAGTGGAACCTGTATATATAGTGGTCACCCTTGAGACACAACCAGTTGGCTGTTATACAGAGGTGGTCTGCTTATACAGTGGAACCTGTATATAGTCACCCTTGGGACACAGCCAGTTGGCTGTTGTGCAGAGGTGGTCTGTTTATACAGTGGAACCTGTATATAGTGGTCACCCTTGAGACACAACCAGTTGGCTGTTATACAGAGGTGGTCTGCTTATACAGTGGAACCTGTATATAGTGGTCACCCTTGGGACACAACCAGTTAGCTGTTGTACAGAGGTGGTCTGCTTATACAGTGGAACCTGTATATAGTGGTCACCCTTGAGACACAACCAGTTGGCTGTTATACAGAGGTGGTCTGCTTATACAGTGGAACCTGTATATAGTGGTCACCCTTGAGACACAACCAGTTGGCTGTTGTGCAGAGGTGGTCTGCTTATATAGTGGAACCTATATATAGTGGTCACCCTTGGGACACAACCAGTTGGCTGTTGTGCAGAGGTGGTCTGCTTTATACAGTGGAACCTGTATATAGTGTTCACCCTTGAGATACAACCAGTTGGCTGTTATACAAAGGTGACCTGTTTACACAGTTGAACCTGTATATAGGGGTCACCCATGGGATATACCTAGTAATGTGACAGGTTTCTTCCACTCACACTGAATCACTATTTTAGGCAGAATGCCAAGGAGATGAAGATGATACCCACTTGCCAGGAGAAGAAGGTGTGGCGGAATATGACAACTACCTGGAAGAATCAGCTGGAAGTATTCTAGGAGCTCTGGCCGGACTTGCAGGAGGGGAAATCTTTCTGTCCAAATTTAACCCAATTTTACCCAAACTGCTCAAAAAAATGGTTAGTAAAGTACTATACTAACCGTCTATAGAGTCAAATATTGAGTTAGTGAACATAGTCCCAATAGCCAGTCCCTTGATGATGTAAAATGGGAGTGTCTGGTTCATGCATGGAAAAGAATTCATAAAAGTGCTTACTTACATGCTAGAAAGATGTCAGAATATGTAACTATCCCATGACAACTGTAAGAACTTTATCTTCCAAGAAAAGCTCAATAATAATATTATGAACTAGTATTCCTATTCCCAGACTCTCCCTGAGAGATTATTATTATTATTATTATTATTATTATTATTATTATTATTATTATTATTGGGACCACGTGAGTACCCTAAGTCCGTCCCCTGTGGATTGAAGGGGTTATCTAAACTTGTGACATTCTGTTTGTTTGTTTGTTCCCCAGAATGGTGTTAACTCAACTGCTTCAGACAAATCTTTCGCTGTGGGAACTTTTGCTGAGGTGAGGACAAAATAATTTATCCTTTCGTGAGTGAACTAACACGAAATAATGCCATAAGGACAATAATAATTATGTGGAAGAAAATATTTCAATGATTTCTGTCTCATGGAATTCATGTGCTCTGTATACTTTTCCTAACCAGTAATTTATCCTTAATGTATGTAACCAGCAATGTAAGATTGATTGGTGTGATCCTGCCTGGCCATACCACTGTTCTTTAGCTGAAATCTACTCCTTGTTTTAGATTTTGGAGGGTGTAGGAAGTCATGCCAGACTTATGGTGAATCTTTACCAGACTTTCCTGAACTTAAGTGAACCAGATCAGGATAATGAAGTATGCAGCAATTCAGTTTATGCCTTGGGAGTGTTGGCTGCAAACGCTCTTCCTGAAATGATTGGGTGTGTTCAATACTATTCTGTTATACTGTACATACCAACTATTTACTTCCTTAGTACTGGACCTCTATTATAGTGGTCAATTGAGACACACAGTGGAACCTGTATATAGTGGTCACCCTTGGGACACAACCAGTTGGCTGTTTTACAGAGGTGGTCTACTCATACAGTGGAACCTGTATATAGTGGTCACCCTTCAGTTGACAGTAATACAGATAACCTGCTAATATCAATATCTTCCATGCAGCCATTATACAGCCATACTCCAGCACTTGTTCAGAGTTTCTCAATCAGCAAAAGGTCAAAATGGAAGAATAATGGACAACATATGTGCAGCTATCTGTAGGATGATCATGGCTAACCAAGAAGCCATTCCAGTTGATCAGGTTTGCAATGCCACAAAGCAGCTTCTAGATAATGTAGGAACTAAGAGTCATGAAGAAAACAGATATCTTTATTGAAACAACTTTCTTCCACATGATATAATCATAACTATCATTGTGTGGGGTTTACTCAACTCATGAATGAGCAAGTGTAAAGAAATATTGTTTGTGAAATTTCTTGAAGCTTTTCCAGTCCTATGCTGGTACTAACCAGGATAAAGAGATCAGCTCTTCCTTCAAAGAGATCCTGGTTGGATAACAACACTCTATTCTGGTTACTTTGAGGCATCGTTGAAAGCACCCTTATTAACCTGAAACTAGAAGTATTATAGGTGTCCTGAATATAGTAGGTGTCCTGAATATAGATGTCCTGAATATAGGAGGTGTCCTGAATATACAACCTTGGAACTGTTAAAGTATTCTTCACTGGTTTGTACTTGTGCAGGTGATACCAATGTTGATACAAAACCTTCCGTTGAAAGATGATATGGAAGAAAACAAGACAGTCTATGGCTGTATCATTCATCTCTTCAGTCAGAACAATGCTGTGGTTAGTTTAAGTATTTTATGCTATGCTGAAAACTTTAGACAAGGTGTAGTTGGTTATAATAGTTCTGAAGCTCTGTATTACCATAGTGGATAATTATACCATGTGGAATGTAAATTCTGCTTATGGAATGCAAGCCATCCTCATGGAATGTAAATTCTGCTCATGGAATGGCTAATCTCTGCTCAGGAAGTACAGATGCTTGTGTCTTTATTGAGTGGTTTCATGGTTAATTTTAACATTGGGTCAGACTTTTAATCTGGACTTCACTGATGGGAGCTGGCTTATTGACAATCCCGTCTCATCACACACAGGTTATGGTCCACTTACAATCATTACTAGGAGTCTTCGCTCACGAGCTATCAGCAGATTCAAAGCTTTCTAAAGGTGCAGTAATAATTACATTCTATCTAGAAATATATCTCATTCTACAACATGCCAAGTTGTGGTTTTGGTGCAGTAGACATGCATATGTACTGGCTATTGCTTATTTTCACTGTATTAAATGTTGGCACTCCATGAAAATAAAGTGTTTCAAATGATGACCACTTAAAATAGTGAGAGTAAAAAACTTGAATTAGGGTCATAACGGAACCCAACCCCCCAAAATGAGGACACCCCTGTATACAGTGGAACTCCTCTATTCTAACCCCCTGAAATGAGGACATCCCTGTATACAAGTGGAACCACTCTATTCTAACCCCCTGAAATGAGGACACCCCTGTATACAAGTGGAACCACTCTATTCTAACCCCCTGAAATGAGGACACCTCTGTATACCGTAGAATCCCTCTATTCCAATCACCTGAAAAGAGGACACCTCTGTATACAGTAGAACCCCTCTATTCCAACCCCCTGAAATGAAGACAGTACCTCTATATTAAAGGACACTTGGATATGTCCCAATAACAGCTGGTGGGTGATTTGCCCAGGCCACCACTGTAATTTAATTTTTTCCAAGGTGTCTAGACGAGAGGCTAGAGAGACAGAAGTAGACATGCATCCAACATCAAAATGATGCTAGAGGCCTTGTAATCCCCCTTTTGGAGTGAAGCCAAAAATAATGAATTATATATATATCGCCAGGAATGCTGTTAGCTGTCTTGAGTTTATAAATATGATCCTAGCCATTAAAATATTGTTTGTCTGCATGAAAATCGGAAGGGTGGAAGCCAAGATAAGTCAGACTATGGGTGTATGGTGTGTTCTGGTGACACTGTGAAGGAAATATAATTATTTGCATTGTGGGTGGTAGGTCATCACAGACGAAGACGAAGTTATCAAGAGAAGGTGACTCTTGCTCACCTCCCTAGTGTGAGGTTTGTTTGTCCCCAAAAGGAACTGCGTGTTTGATAGGTTTATCTCACGTGATCCATAATGATATTTTTCCATTTCAGACCTCCAGTTCCAGCTGGCCAAACTGTTACAAGCCTTAAACATGCAGTATCCGGAACAGATGCAGGCTGCAAGCAGTGGACTGTCTCAAGAACAACTGGCCATTCTAACTAATGCACTACAACTGGTTTCAGAGACAGGCACGTCCACTTGTTAAGAATAACTCTGTTGGTGTGAGGTGTTTGGGACTTTGGGTTCTATTGGGTAATATAACCAAAAAATCTGTGTAACAATTACTTTGCAATCATGTAGAACAAACCATCTATTAGTGAACTCTTCTTATCTTTTGTCTCTTATTTCTCTGTGGTTCATCCATGTTACTGGAACCTGCTGGTCCAGCTGTTATCCATGGCCATATCAACACTCTCCATGCCTTGTAAAGTAGATAAAAAGGTCCCTGTATGTAATAATCATACAGGAGATAAGAATTTATTATTTGGTCTTCCTAGCAAATTTAATGCCTATGCAAGCATGCAGCTGCTCATACTTTTTAGGAGTTTTCATGCCCACACATTATCATCAATCTGATTTCTCTAAAATTGTGGAGGAGGAGAGGGGGGAATCCCAGTCCCTCTCCCTCTCGTATGAAACCCTTAGCCCTGAGTATGTTATGTTCCTTATAAGATACAGGATTATAGTACACACTTACTGCTAGCCATAGCAACCACATGTAATTGCTGAAAGCAGAAAGAATCTGTACTCCAGCTGTCAGAATAATGAGATCTATCATGTACCTATATATTAGGAGCAATTCTTTCAACATTAATAGTTGTTACCTATTGTTAATTTTTGTGGGAAAGGTTTAATCATATCCCATGATATTACATAGCTGAGGTGGTTATCACTTATTAGTCACCATGTGGTCATTCCAATAACTTGGAGAGTGTTTAACCTGAACATTAATCTGATTAAAAACTAAATTAAACACGGTTAGACAAAATTGTGCATAACTTTATAATGGAGCTACCAATTGCTCTAAAACTTGGAAGATAACTACTATAGGATCAATAGTTAAGCAATAAATAATAATAATAATAATAATAATAATAATAATAATAATAATAAGGGGAAAACATGAATTTTTCCTCCCTTAAATCACCTGCTAACCTAAACTGCCACATCAATAAAAACTGATACAGACGAAGTGCTACAAAAATGGGATTTCTCCTTCACACAGACATACAAATGGAACTACTTACTCGGAGAAGTAAGTTTCAGAGAGATCCATTCCTGGCTGAATCAGCTCACCATTGGGCCCAAGATCAGGGGCTGCCATCTTTTGTAGTCCCACATAACAACAAGTCTGAACCACTAGAGAGAACACCAGGAATACCTGAACATAATATGTGTACAATAAATTACTTTAACTGGGGAACACCTTACCTATACTTACATAATTGATTCTTGAGAACTCTGCTGCAAAAATATAGGATAAGAGAATATGAGATACCTGAATTCCCTGGAAGGAAAAAACGCAGTAAAACAACTGTTCTCATGGTGATGATAATTTGTCACAATTTGCTAGCTAGCATACCCTCAATTTATGAGACCTACAGTTCCAACAATGGCAAACTTCCAATAGAATTTCAGAGTTTCAATGTTGCCTTTGTGGATTTCTTTTTTGCCTTTTCTTCTCTCCTTGAGCTAGAGTGAGTTAAACAAATTATGAGACTAGATTTTATGTTGCACCACCACTACTCACAGGCATAATTCTCTTGGTGACTCTAAATAGTGCACACTCGATGCGCATGCTCCATTTAATTTGAACATTTCGCACGTGTTGTGCAATCAGTAGTAGTGGCGCTATAAAAGAGTTACTACTATATCTGCTGCCACTACACCTTCTGAAATGCAACTTTTCGTCCAAGGACAGTATGTACACACGCTGAATGTCACACAGGAGACTACAATCAGTGACATTAAGGACACTTTATCTGACTTAGAGGGAATTCCATCTGTTGACCAAGTCTTGTCGTATGGTGGGTCGCCCCTTGGAGAAGAAAGCTTGGTTTGTGAGGCTGTTCCTGAACATGGTACCATCAGCTTGGCTGTGAGAGTACTAGGAGGTATGAACTACCAGACTACCATTCTAATTAGTGCACATTACCTCGTTTCTAATTAAGGTGCCACTCAAAGTGTGACTGCCAATCACCCACATTAGGTGCTGTCTATACATTACATAATGTATTCTACCTTTTGCCTTAATTAGGAAATATAAGGTATTACTTTATCCAAATTCAGGTAAGGTCCATGGCTCATTAGCTCGTGCTGGTAAAGTTAGAGGACAAACTCCTAAGGTATGTTGAGTGGATTAATTCTTGTTTAATGTCCCCATTCAATCACACTTGGTCTTCTATAAGCATTCCCATATATTCACAACCCACAGTCTCCTTGGGAGAATTGGTATATGTACACGTCAATCTTGTTCTCTCCAAATTCTCTTATCACTGTGTATCTATTTGAAACCCACTATATATGTATAAAAGAAGTGCAGGTCAGGTGATCTAGTGTGGTAGGTTAAGTTGGCAAGCAATAAAAACAGTCAAGTGTCCATTCTTTCATCTGTACTGTTAATTATTATCAAATACTGCACTTGCAATGTATGTGTGTTGTTTGGGAGGGGGGGTGGAGTGATCTATACTGTGCAAAGACAATTAGGAAATTCTCTACAGGTTGACCCCCAAGAAAAGAAGAAGAAGAAGACAGGTCGTGCTAAGAGAAGGATGCAATACAACAGAAGATTTGTCAATGTTGTTGCAACATTTGGTCGAAAAAGGGGACCAAATTCTAATGCTTGAGTCTGAGAACCAGACATTACTATCATAACATTAACACTCACTGAGCTATTGTGTATTATACACTTAATTATTTTTTGTGCGAAGTATTAGTATGCGATGTGTTTTACGATAAATATACGAGTTTGTGCCACACCTTTTCTAAAAATAGTAACATGGATATAAAAAGCCTATTTTTATGAATGGCGGAAGTACAATGAACTTTAGCCGACTGTTACTAGTGTACTGGACAGGAGACCTGTAGGTCATACTCCTCCATAGGTAGCGTAGTATCGTGGTCTTGCTACAACTATTAGATAACGGAAGAAGGTAACTAGGTGAGTATTAATAATGACTGCATCTAGCTTGCTTTATCGGAGCGTAGCTACATATTTATGTAGCCGGCTACCGCAGTACAGCTGATATAAACCTCCAATTTATATTAGCTCGGTGTTCCAGGTTAGAACTTAATGTACATGTACTCATTTTGCACCTGTCCTATTCAGCAGAGGTGACCAAAAAAAAGGGTGGAGTTGTCAAGTAGCTAATAATTTTATTCATTCCTAACTATGGTCTAACCTCCTGATACATGGCAATGCCTCTAGGGTAGGTGTATCAACCAATACCTTTAGGCCATCTTGTGAGCTGCCAATGCCCTCTGGTATTCTGTGAGTTGGCCTTTTGACTTCCTTATTTTAGTGTTATGGAATCTCAGTAAGGTCACTGTATAGGATCATAACTATTACATAATTCACTGTTTTAGATCATGCATGGACATCTAATACTCTACACTAATAGGTTTGCCTAGCTGTATCCATAGAAACACATCCCTTCACTTGGAACCTTGTGTCTGGCGAAGTCAGTACTTCAACTAATGAGGGAATATAAAGTCGTGGTCTTAGGCTCTGGAGGGGTTGGAAAGAGTGCCCTCACAGTGCAGTTTGTTTCAGGTACCTTTGTGGAGAAATATGACCCCACTATAGAGGACTTTTACAGAAAAGAAATAGATGTCGACAACTCACCAGCTGTACTAGAGATACTGGACACAGCAGGTACCGAGCAGTTTGCCTCAATGCGAGACTTGTACATCAAAAATGGGCAAGGATTTATGCTCGTCTATTCTATCATCAATGCTCAGACTTTTATCGATGCACAACCACTAAGAGACCAGATATTTCGGGTAAAGGGAGCGGGTACCACACCTATTGTTTTAGTGGGAAACAAGTGTGATATGGAGGCAGAAAGAGCAGTACCGATTCGCGATGGAGAGATGCTGGCCCAGGAATGGGGCTGCCCATTCTTTGAGACATCAGCCAAAACACGATACAATGTACATGAAATGTTTTCAGAGATAGTCCGTCAGATTTGCAAGAGGGTTCAGAAAAGTTCAAGTGGGTGCTGCTGTACTGTTTTATAACCAAATCTAGTTTTATATACAATGTACCTCTATAAATGCTACAGCTTCTCTGCACAATTAAATATAGCATGGTATTTTGAAATATTATTATTATTATTATATTTTCTGTATTATCTGCTTTTTGTGTTGTCACCAACTTTCTTCTGATTTTGTGTTTTAGTTATAATTATACGTATTTTACAAGTTATGAATTATTTTGTATGCAGCATTGGTGGGGTGTGCATTATTTAGGTTACTTGAGTTGCTGAATTGTTTCGAACTCCACAAATTTCACATTTAGTTTCATTAACCATGTTGATATTTGTACAGTAGTTGCATATCCAAGTTTGTGAAACATTCAACTCACCACCGGCATCAAGGCTTGCCTTCGAATGATTTAGTTCTTGTATATAATCTTTTTGGGAACCTGCTTTTATATGGTCTGACCGATTCCTCATTGACTCTGGTATAATTACAAAGCCATCTACTATTTCATCTTTGTACTTCATTTTGTGATCAATCGATGCTGTAGAGTCTTCAGGTTTTCGCTTATGTAAGGTTGTCACAACTTCAAAGTCACCTTCTTTTGTTTTAGATTTAGCTAAGCGGAAATCCTTTGGAGAATTGGAAGATGGTTTCAGTTTCTCCTGCTGCTCAACAATTGGACCAGTTTCAGACTTGTGTGCATCAATTTCTGTCGGTTGAAGCTTCTTGGTGTCACTACCAGTTATTTCTGAACCAAAACATTCCTGTGTTTGTTGCTTAGATCTGATAGCATTACCTTCCCATAAATTAGCAGGGTTTCCAGTAGCTCCAAAAGGTGTCGATGATGTGTGTTTATTAGCTATATAATCAGCATGTGATGATTTAGCATTATCAAATTGATGATCAGCAGATAAACTGTCCATACGCATCTTTAAAATGTTTGCAGTGGGATCATGTACTATTCCACAGTTTACTCTTTCAAGGTCATCTGGTGAAAAAGTACTCCCCATCTCATCACTAGTTGAAAAAAAATTATCATCTGAACTTGGATTGACATATAAATTAGCCCGGTTACTGCTGTGGCGAAAATTGAGCTGCAAACGATGTGCATCAGCCGAAAACTCAGCTTCATCAACAATAAAGGGAGCAGGAAGATCATCAGGGTTAGGGGGAGGAGGTAAAGATGGCAATATGGACAACTCCTGATCAGAACTAATTGGAGACCCAACATAAAACTGAGCAGATGACCGAGTCACATTTATCCCTCTTTCTGTATTATCAATACACGGATCAACCTGGAGAGGCTTATCTGTTGATTTGCCTTTCCTCAGTACATTAACAGGGTCCACTCTGTCTAGTAGGTTGCTATCACTGTGTCTTTTATGTGTAGAACACCACTCTTCATCATGAGGAGGCAAGTCATACTGAGGCTGACACATAAAGTTATGAACAGGTTCACTCTGATCCAACAAAGGTGCCGAGCCCCTTCGTCTCTCCTCCCAGATTTCCCTACTCCCACATTGTGAAGCCAGGTCTGAGTGATACTTCACTTGATCCTTATCAGTTTTTATCATGTTTTGACCATATCGAGATCGTTGAGGCTGACAAGACACTCGTTCATTAGCAATAGAAACAGCAGCTTCATATGTTTCTTGATAAACCTGATCTTCTATACTTCGTGCCTTCAAAATATCTGTGAGTATAACTTGTTGTAAATCTTGATTCCTGATTGCTATAACATTTCCTTTCAAAATATCTAGATCACAATGAAGAACAATCAAATCTGCTGCAGTTCTCAAGATGTGTTTAAGATCAACTTCTCCCTCGACTTGTCCCTTGTATTTAAGCTCATTAAACCCTTGAGGAATTGTATAACCCATTGCATTCAGAATCTTCTCTGCACCCTTGAGCTTGTTGGCCACTTTGTATATGTAGTGTGAACTGTACAACTGAAAGTAAATGAATAAAACAAACCAATCAATTCTTGGCACAATGAGTGGAATGATATCATGTTTGAGTTTTCTTTCTTATAAGATTGAATGACCAAATATATATTGTTCCTGTACTATCAAATAGACTTATGTTTCAACTTACACTGTCTTCAATCAACACGCGAACATGCACTCGCAACACACGAGCATGCAAGCACGCAACACATGAGCACGCAAGCACACAACACACAGAGTCTTTAATCATGTTCATAGATTATATATACACACACACTGATCAAATGCCCAATACCTTTATATTCTGGAATTCTGGTCTCTTTGGAGCAAGAAGCAGATTTAGTGCATATCGTAGAAGACAGCTTAAGGCCTCTTGCCACTCCACCATCTTAGACTCAGCCTGAGAGAGGGTTGTTTCTTCTGCATCTCCTACCAGTAAATCATATATCCCTTCACCATCACCAAGAGAGTACAGAATGGGATATCGAAGAAACAACTTCCCACCATTGATCAACGTTAGTGCATTGGGCACACGTTTAACGAATTCCTTTGCTAAATCATATGTACCTGGCGGCACTTTAACATCACGAAGTGGCTGATTTGGTTCAACTCGAATATTCCTGATACTATCCTCGATCTTATTCCTATCATTGATAAAAACCTCCATGTAGTAGCCAGCTACCTAGCCTTATGTTGGGGAATCCCCGGTCTGGAAGGCCGGGCTCTTTCGACTAGCCCGGCCCCCCTCCCCCCCGTCGTTTCCATGACAACGACTTGTGATTCTGAACTTATAACGTCAGATTTTATTCTTCTAGTGGAAGCTGCATACTGTACAACATGGTGAGTAGTGGAACTAATGTCTCTATATATCTTTATTGAACACACAAACACACATTACTAGCCACCCAAAAAGAAAGGGAAAGGAAAAGGAAAAGCAAAGGGAAAAGGGAAGAAAGGTAAAGCCAAGGCCACTGCCATTATAGATGGCATTTCTACAGAAGATATGACCAAGGAACAAGTAAGTACTTAATGAAGTACCTTTCCCCCCTTCCCCCAGTGCATGCATGGTGACACTCACAAGCTCCATGTTACATATATTCATGCAGTCATTCATCATGCATGCATCTGCATAGACACAATTAACTTGGCATGTAATGTATAACCTTAGTGATCTTGAAACAGGTGTTCTGGTTGTTAGTTAGCCAGTTAGTGGTAGCCTATTCGTAATTTTATCCTAAAGTACATAATCAAATGTCATGGATCGTCAGTCACTGAATATTACTCTCAGCTTGAAGAACATGTAGTTCGTCTTCGAGAAGAAGTGGACCGAGAAAGAGAGGAAAGAAACTTTTTCCAGCTAGAGAGAGACAAAGTGAACACATTCTGGGATATCACAAAGAGACAGCTAGAAGAGTCCAAGGCTACTGTCAGAAACAAGGAAAGAGAGCTAGGAGATGCAGATGAGAAACATCAAGTGGAAATCAAAGTAGATACACCTGAGATCTGATTAAATACACTTCCATGATACTTTCTACTTCCCTCCCTCCTCCCCAAGGTTTATAAGCAAAAAGTGAAGCACTTGCTCTATGAGCACCAGAACAACATCACAGAACTGAAGGCTGATGGCATCCATGCAATCGATTTGGAACGGGAAAACCACCATAGCAAAGGAAAAGAACTTAACAGTGAAAAGAGAGCACTAAAAGTCAGTTATTACTCTAAGACTGTTTCTGTACACCGATGTAGACATTGTGTAGGCTGCCCTTTATATTAATCTCTATAACTGTAGGTTGACATTAAAGAAAGTGAGTTAGCTCATCAGGATGCTATAAAGAATATGAAAATGGTGAGAAAGACTTTGTTAAATGGCTGCAGTAAGAGATCACAAGTAGATTAAATCCAAAAATGTATTTAGGAACATGACAAAGAACAGACAAAAACTAGAGAAGAGTTTGAGATGCTGTCAGTCGGTAAGGTTTAATTACTAAGAGCATAGATGCTATCACTGTAGTTACCGAGCATCTTAACCGTGGCAATGTGAAAAGAGGGTTGACATTGGCATGGCAGAATGGATTATTAGTTACAAATTATTACAGAGTTGCAGAAGAAGCATGAACTAAAAATGCAATTATTAAGAGATGAACTAGAACTGAGGAGAAAAACTGAGATTCATGAGATAGAAGAGGTCTGAAATTATTTTTCATCATCATCATCAGTTTTAATATCCTATAACACCCAGAGAAAGAATGGACAGATTAACTCTTTGATGAAGAATCATGAAAAGGCTTTCAGCGATATCAAAAACTACTACAATGACATCACACTGAACAACTTAGCTCTGATTAATTCACTAAAAGTAAGTCTACAATAACGTTTTCATGAAGTAACTATATTCAGTTCGGCTATTCGGATGTGTTAAAATATCTTTGATTCTATATAGGAGCAAGTTGAGAAGATGAAGAAGGACCAAGAACGGCTGGAGAAACAGCTAACAGAAACACAAGCAGAAAACCGTCGTCTGCTAGATCCACTACAGAAAGCACGAGAGGAGGTGGTGGAACTTCAAAAGCAACTCTCCAGTTATGAAAGAGACAAATTATCACTGACTGTATGTCCCTCTCATTACAACTGTGATACTTATGAGAGTGTCATTAAATCATCACACAGAATGCCAAGGCGAGGCTGAAAGTACAGGAGTCTGAACTAAAGAGCTTGCGTTGGGAGCATGAGGTGCTGGAGCAGAGGTTTGCTAAGGCACAGAAAGAATGTGATGAGCTGTATGGGAAGTTTGTCAAGGCTATTCACGAGGTGCAACAAAAAACTGGATTCAAGAATCTACTCCTTGAGAAGAAACTCACTGCTTTGACAGACACCCTTGAAAAGAAGGTACCTGTCTAAGCCCTGTCTTCCTATCTGCCTGTTGAGATATCTCTATTATTGCAGGAAGCTCAGCTGAATGAGGTCCTGTCGGCCTCCAATCTCGATCCATCTGCTCTCACAATGGTCACAAAGAAACTAGAGGTTTGGATGACATGTGTTGTGATGTAGTAATGTACAATGCACATGACATGTCATAGGATGTATTAGATTCAAAGAACAGTGCAATCAGAGACCTCCAATATGAGCTGGCAAGAGTATGCAAGGTAAGTAAAACTAGAGCATCCATTGAGTAAAACCATGTATATACATGAGTTGATAATTTTGCGTTCTTCCATAAGGCTCACAATGATCTAATCAAGACTTATGAAGCTAAACTGGCATCTTTTGGTGTCCCCACTGAAGAGCTGGGGTTCCAACCTCTGAAGAGTACTGTGGCTGGCCAGAACCTTGGGCAGGGACCAGCTGGACTAGTAGCATCACTCCCCTAGTGACTATAATAATTCTAATATATTATATTTTTTTAAATGGTGGTCTCTTCCTTGTATATCTTTCTAGTTAGCTATATATACTAGAAAAAAAATTTAGAATGGTCCTTGAATCATATCCATACCCTATTCCATTCCAGAGATGGGTAAGTGCTTGAAGTAGTGTCAAAGAACAAGAAAATAAATGGCCAAAAAGTAAAGCTCCCTATTTCACTGAGAAACAGACAGAACAAGAATTATGATGCAGAAAATGATAAAGGTGAAGCAGTCACTTTCTACAGTAGAAGAACACCTTTTCTCATTACAATTCTGGCTTTTACATATCCAGCTACATTGAACCTCTCTTCCAACAAACAGTTCACTTGAAAGCTAGTTCTTTGGCTTGTCTATTATTAGTTTTATTATTGCCACGTGTTGTTTAATGCCTCTTCCTACCACGTCCCCTTCCCCTCCCTCTGCCATGTCCCCTCCTCCCTGGGAATCCACGTCGAGGACTCTGATCAAAATTCGATATCAGCTCACTCAGTACAGGGTCACACTGGAAACAACCAACATGTTTTACACCCACTGATGTGTCCTTGGGCACCTCAGCAACCTGCAAGGAAAAAATGGGATGTTATACATGAAAGATAGCCAATTTCCTGGGACCACTCCATATCTAATGTTATAAAACAACGGAAAATGCAAAATTAAGTCTACTTTCATGTTTCTTCATAACTCCAGAATGGAACTACCCATGAAGCTGATTTTGGTACCAAAATGTAGTTCTTGAAATAAACAGGATAATGGTATAGTGTACCCCTCTTGGATCCATTAGGTATTGACCCACTTCAGCTTAGACTACTGATGACAAGTAATAATATCAATATACCAGCTGATATCTAATGGTTTGTACCATTAGAAAGATGATTTCAAGAGTTACATTTTGGTACCAAAATTATAGGTGGTTCCATTCTAGAGTTATGATGAGGCAAAATAAAATTTCATACTACGCATACATATTGAGTGATGTCATCTTTAATTATGATGAATTTTGTATTGAGTAATGTCATTGATGAATTTTGTCAATTCATCATAATTAAAGATGACATCACTCAATATGTATGCTTGAAAAGGTTATTCTCACCTTTGATAAATCAACAGATAAGAGATTTGCACCACAATCTGTGCACTGCTCCTTTGTACAAGAGACTTCAGTACTGCCAGAAAATCCAGTGAGTGCCTCATTACATCTGCCACACAATTAACGTTTATTAACATTGTCTCAGACCACCACTATATAGTATAAGCAGGCCACCTCTATTATAAACAGCCAACTGGTTGTGTCCCATGGGTAATCACTATATACAGGTTCCACTGTATAAGCACACCACCTCTGTATAACAGCCAACTGGTTGTGTCCCAAGGTGACCACTATATACAGGTTACACTGTATAAGCAGACCACCTCTGTATAACAGCCAACTGGTTGTGTCTCAAGGGTGACCACTATATACAGGTTACACTGTATAAGCACACCACCTCTGTATAACAGCCAACTGGTTGTGTCCCAAGGTGACCACTATATACAGGTTCCACTGTATAAGCAGACCACCTCTGTATAACAGCCAACTGGTTGTGTCTCAAGGGTGACCACTATATACAGGTTCGACTGTATAAGCAGGCCACCTCTGTATAACAGCCAACTGGTTGTGTCCCAAAGGTGACCACTTTATGTGTATAAGCAGGTCACCTCTATGTATTGCACTAGATAAAGAGACATTTTTTTTTTACAACAGCATCTATAGATCACCTCTGCCAATATTAACATAACACACTTTGAATTGTTGCATGTTATCTTCCATTTTGGAGCAGGCCCACCAGTTCGCCAGTGTGGTTCTAGCACCAGAAACCCATTATCACATTCCTGACACTTGCTCACTCTATGGTTCAGTCTGGAATGAGGACAGGACTCATGAGGACAAAGACTGCAGTTCATTCCCTTTTGAATCCCCTTGAATGGAGGTTCATTGTAGCAGTAAGGACAGAGAAGAAAGGACTAAAAATAGGTGAGTGAGGAAGGGAGAGAAGAAAAGGGGTGGGGAAGGAGGAGGGGTTAGAAGGAAAGGGGTGGAGAAAGAGGAGGGGTTAGAAGGAAAGGGGCGGGAAAGGAGTGGTTAGAAGGAAAGGGGTGGAGAAAGAGGAGGGGTTAGAAGGAAAGGGGTGGGGAAGGAGGAGGGGTTAGAAGGGAAGGAATGGGGTGGGAAGGAAAAGAAAAGAGAAGAATCAAAGGAGGTGGTGGGAGAAGAGAAGAGTTGATAAAGTATGGCAAAAGAAATGAGGAAAGAGAATGATAATGAACATTCAAAGTGCATACAAGTTATAATACCTTTCTCCCATTATCTGCAATGAACAGAAGAATTTCAAAGTTATCAATGGGACATTTCAGCTCCTACAACACAAGGAAATAAACACAATACAAACATGTAAACACACACATACATGTAAACACATGCACACCCACATAAACACCTGCACATACATGTAAACACATGCACATCCACATAAACACATGCACACCCACATAAACACCTGCACATACATGTAAACACATGCACATCCACATAAACACCCACATAAACACATGCACACCCACATAAACACCTGCACATACATGTAAACACATGCACACCCACATAAACACATGCACACCCACATAAACACATGCACACCCACATAAACAATTGCACATACATGTAAACACATGCACACACATGTAAACACAAATAGCAAAAAACCTTATAAAGTTTGATGGTGCCTTTCAGAGGTAAACTATAGGTCTTTTCACACTGCATGCAGTACAGCCTCTGTGGACGGGATGCAATGTACTTCATATATCGACTACAGTTGCCACACTTTGAAAAAAACCTCCCTGACTCTGCTATAGACGAAAAGGAGGCTTCGAAAAGCTCGTCCATAGCTGAGACATTGTGAGAAAAATAGTCAAACTTTCTTCTGAATATATCCAAACTGTGCTCCAGCACTTGGTCATAGTTTACCTACATATTCAATACTGAGTCATTATGCTGATGTGGCACTCTGATGCTAAATCAGCATTATTATTATTATTATTATTATTATTATTATTATTATTATTATTATTATTATTATTATTATTATTATTATTGTTATGTAATTATATCGTGTTTTGTCAGCATTACTTTTCCTTTGGCTATGAGATTGAGCTGCTCCTCCACTGCCGACCTCATGGTAGGCAGTACAAGTTGAGGATCAATCTAGAGAGAGAGGAGGAGAGGAGAGGGAGAGAGGGAGGGAGAGAGGGAGGGAGAGAGAAAGAGAGGGAGGGAAGTGAGGGAGGGAGAGACATTGAAAGAGGTCTCATTACGGCAGCAATTGACTTACCTTCTGATATCCATGCACTAAAACTATTCCAAGTTTAGTAGGGACAAGTTTTCTCCCACTCTCAACTTTGACATACTTCCTAGTACAGATATTCTCAATGTGGACTGGAATGCTCGCATCCTATTCATACAAACATAATAATAATAATATTGATAACTACCAGAGAGAGTGAAGGGGCTGATAAGGAGTTTGAGTTATTAATAAACTCTACATACTTCAGTAATATGATCTTGTAGAGGATTCAGTGGTAACGAACCATTATAACTCACTAGCTTCTATTTTAAATTATGGAATTTATGATGTATCCAGGGTTACATACAGTTCCAATCCCATGTTTCTCCATGAGGGTAATAATTTCACTTTCAGTAAGGTACCCAGGAGGAGAGGTCATGTGTTCTGTTATTTTGAGCTACATTTAATCAACAAGAACAAAGATGATAAACAACAACAACAACAACAACAACAACAACAACAACAAACCTGGTCCACTGCCCACACCTGGCCCTTCTCACACGGGACTGAACACTCCTCCTCATGAATAGCATGCCAGGTATATATACCAGTGTAACCAGGGGAAACCAGATTAGATCCTGACCAATTAAACTTCTCCTCTCCTATCAGGAAGTCCACTTCCATAAGTTTGTACTTACATTCTGGAAGCAACTACAGAGAAGAAGCTTCAGCTAATGGAGCAGCATCTCTACAATGGAACCTCTTTGTAAGAAACAGCTTGTAACAATTCAGAGGTAATTGTCCTTGATTCAGTGGTAATAATACAGTCATGAATTATCCATTATCTACAGTGGGACCTCTCTATAGAGGACACACTCGGATCTTGGTATTGTCTTATATATACAGTGGGACCTCTCTATAGAGGACACACTCGGATCTTGGTATTGTCTTATATATACAGTGGGACCTCTCTATAGAGGACACACTCGGATCTTGGTATTGTCTTATATATACAGTGGGACCTCTCTATAGAGGACACACTCGGATCTTGGTATTGTCTTATATATACAGTGGGACCTCTCTATAGAGGACACACTCGGATCTTGGTAATGTCCTATATATACAGTGGGACCTCTCTATAGAGGACACACTCGGATCTTGGTATTGTCTTATATATACAGTGGGACCTCTCTATAGAGGACACACTGGGACCTTGGTAATGTCCTATATATACAGTGACACCTCTCTATAGAGGACACACTGGGACCTTGGTAATGTCCTATATATACAGTGAGACCTCTCTATAGAGGACACACTGGGACCTTGGTAATGTCCTATATATACAGTGGGACCTCTCTATAGAGGACACACTCGGATCTTGGTATTGTCTTATATATACAGTGGGACCTCTCTATAGAGGACACACTGGGGACCTTGGTAATGTCCTATATACCTCTCTATAAAGGACACACTGGGACCAGAGGATGCATTCAGGCCATGTCCTACGTATAGAGGTAGTCCTAATTCAGAGGTATGCACTAAATAAAAGATCATATGACTGGAGATTGGATGTTGGACTCCTCTATAGACACACATACTGTATAAGATAGATCCTCACAGTTGCTAGAAAGTGGCGTGTGATGAAGTCATAAAGTCTCCAATCCGAGTCCCTCACTTGTTCTCTGGTGGCACTACACATAGGCGTAATGGGAGGATGATCTCCCAGATCTTTACCAGAGCTGCAAGCACACAGAGCTATATCACACACACACACACACTAATACTACAACACACTATTTCTCCTATGAAGAAATAACAGTGAGGCGGAGCTTCAGACCACTAATCCCCCTCACAGATCACACACATACCACATACATACCACATACATACCCCCCCCCCTCACACCCCACATCAAATAACCAAAAGCACAGAGATCCACTGTCTTAATTAACTATAACACTGTACACTGAATACACCCTTAATTAAAACAGAACAGAGTACCTTTAGTATCCTAGGAAGAATACTAAGAATACTAAGATATAATCCAAGGAAGATTACTAACAATATCCTAGGGAAAATACTAACATATACAGTACAGATACAGTGATTAAACTAGTATCCTAGGGAGAATACTGACATACACAGTGCAGATACAGTGATTAAACTAGTATCCTAGGGAGAATACTGACATATACAGTGCAGATACAGTGATTAAACTAGTATCCTAGGGAGAATACTGACATATACAATACAGATGTTCCACTATACCTGGGAACTTTGAAATTGGATTTGGTGAGTGTGGTGGCAGTCTCTCCAAATTCACCATGCTGTCTCAGACTGGACAAGATGGACTTGAAATCAAAGTCCTTAGGATAACGGGTTGTTTCGGTACGAGGATAACTGATAAACCCCTGTAATTAGTAGAAACAGAAGAAAACTTTGAACATGAAAAATAGATAATAATAGATAATTTATTATCACATTAACTTTACCCACCAATTTAATATTAATTAATGAAAATAAAATAAAATAAATAAATATTTTTCATATAATAATATCTGAAAATCATTATCTTAGCATCTACACTTACTCCTATATAGAGCCTCTCTGCCATCTCCATGGCCTGCTTTGGACCAATGTGCAGTTTGGATGACGCCATGCGAAGAAGTTCCACAGTGTGCAGAGCATGGGGTGGGGCCTTTGTCCGAGGTTTTTCTGTCACACCCACCACTCTTGCCTCTTTTTGGTCTTGAACGAGCCTGTGAAAAAGGTGAACCACTTCTTGGTCAAATATTCCATCTCGAGACCAATCCAGTGAGAGACTAGCTGAATTTAGCTTCACCTGAGGATAAAAAACAGATTAGGACCTCATATATATTGTAAAAAAGAACATGACTCAATTTTACCTCCATACCTACACAAAGAATATAGTAACCATTGCACCTTAGCTATAGAGCATGTAGTAACATTTGTACCTAAGTTATAGAGCATGGAATAACCTTTGCACCTAGTTATAAAGCATGGGGTAACCTTTGCACCTTAGCTATAGAGCATGGAGTAACCTTTGCACCTAGTTATAGAGCATGGAGTAACCTTCGCACCCAGTCATAGTAACCTCTGTACTTAACATGGAGTCACCTTTGCATCTAGTTTCCAATACTTTTCTGACTTAAATTGCTGTATCTCATCATGTCTCTGGACACAGAACCCTAATGTTGGAGTCTGACAGGGTCCATAAGATATCACACTGTTATTGAGTCCTGCATATTTAGTCTACAAGGTAAGAAAATAGATTATGGAACCTCTTTATAAGAGGACACACTGGGACCTTCTTATGTACAGTGGGACCTCTCTATAGAGGACACATTGGGACCTTGGTATTGTCCTATATATACAGTGGGACCTCTCTATAGAGGACACACTGGGAACTTGGTATTGTCCTATATATACAGTGGGACCTCTCTATAGAGGACACATTGGGACCTTGGTATTGTCCTATTGTATATACAGTGAGACCTCTCTATAGAGGACACACTGGGACCTTGGTATTGTCCTATATATACAGTGAGACCTCTCTATAGAGGACACACTGGGACCTTGGTATTGTCATATAATACAGTTGAGACCTCTCTATAGAGGACACATTAGAACCTTTGGGACCTGGTATTAAACTAAAGAGAAGAGGAACTGCTGAGCACTGACTTGGAAGGTTCTGGTTTGGAAGCGGGTAAATGCACAGCCAATCTTCAGGTCCAATTCCATGCGTGCATCCACAGAACGAGCCTCATTTCTGTTTGGTTCTGACAAATTTTGAAAGGCCTTTTGGATTGCAGATTCAGTGATGGATGAAAACCGTGCTCTGTATATGGTCTAATAACAATAGGTAAACATATTCTCATACACACCACACAAGAAATCCCAACCCCAAAAAGTACAATCTGAAGTTTCAACCTATTTTTTAATCAATTGAAAGACCATTTTATTCAACTGAAAGGCTTCCTTTATAAACTGAAGGCATTTTAAGCATGATCTGTGTGTGTGTGTGTGTGTGTGTGTGTGTGTGTGTGTGTGTGTGTGTGTGTGTGTGTGTGTGTGTGTGTGTGTGTGTGTGTGTGTGTGTGTGTGTGTGTGTGTGTGTGTGGTGGGGGAAGTGGGTGCTGGTGTGGGTGAGGGGTGCTTTACAGTGCTTTGATTAAAGGAGAAACCACATTGTTTGGTGTGTTACCTGTACCTGTCTGTCAGACCTTCTCATGTATGGTTGGACTTCATTTATAACCTTTGAATCAGAAAAAAAATTCCTAAGTGATTTTAGAAGCCAAAAATATTAATCTTGAACATACATGAAAACATGGAACATTTATTTTTTCATGGAAATGCTACAATGGAAATTCTTTAAGATGAAACTATCATATAATCTACCAAATTGAATTTTTGCATAAAAAAGTTTTATAATTATAGAGACCCCATGCCATGTCTCATGTGAAAATTTTTTGCAGTAATGGAGAGACTCCCCTCAACACTCATGACCTAGAGAATCTTGTTACTGTTTATTACACACACCTCAAAACATATATTCTCTCCTTCCTTGTCACAGTCCAGCCACAGTACAAGGTAATCCACCCCTCTGGCCTACAGGACAAAGTATTCATTAGAAGGCCTACAGGACAAAGTATTCATTAGAAGGTCTACAGGATGAAGTATTCATTAGAAAGCCTACAGGACAAAGCATTCATTAGAAGGCCTACAGGAATTAGAAGGCCTACAGGACAATGCAATCATTAGAAGTCCTACAGGACAAAGTATTCATTAGAAGTCCTACAGGACACTACTATTGTATAGGTACTGTGTAATAAAATCTAAGGTATTTTTGGAGGTGTGGTTTTGTCTGATAGAACATATGTTCATCCTGAATTCTTACTTCGCTTTTGAGGAAGTCACATATTCTTAGATTCGGTATCGATTCCTTCTTTTCTGTCTCTGCATCAAAGAGATCTATCTGCAGTAGCAATGAATTGAATAACAAGAAGATTCATCCCACCCCCTCTCCCTCCCCCTCCCCCTCCCCATCCACAATACTTATCAAGCCCACTCAACTTCATTGGGTCCACATACTCACTAGGGAACAACCTTCCTCCTTCCACCTTGTCCTGTACATAATAATTATAATTACCCCTTATCTGAGTTAATAACAGGATTGACCCTTTACCATACACCTCCTTACTCCACCCACCGGGTCCACACTGTCCCAGTTGTTATATTTAGGTAGAAAATCCAGGCTCATCACATGACCACACACAGATGTCATCTTGAAATGGGCATCCACACTCCTACCACTTCCCACATGAAATACCCCTCTGTACTCGTACACGTCACAAGCATGGCACATGGATTTCCTCTTGCTGCATTTCTTGTGGGAGAGAATTTCCCCCAAAGATTTGGCCAAAGAAGGCTTCTCTGCAACCATCAACACCTGTACAACCATCTTCTATGTTTAAACTAAATAACGTTTAACCCTCTAGTTACGGAATTTGACAGTAGCAAAGGCAAAACAATAATGGCTGGCGGATTTAGAACGAGTGTATTCGACCCTGTACTAGTTGTAGGCCAGATAGTAGCCATGCAGTGCTGCTTCTACGTATCCATGGGCTTCTGGTTAATTGTAGCCAACGCTGTAGCGGGCATAAGATATTCTGTGGACCAATTTTTTGACTATCACGTAAGTTTCCACCACACAAATACATAGGTAGCTAGCTAACTAGCTATAATGCATACCTGCCGGGACGTTTAGCCATGTTTTTAAATACTGTCATGGCTAAAGTATGTTGTGTGTATGCTACATTGAGTATAATGGCCAATTCGAAAGGACCACGAGCTTGAGAAATAGTTTTAGTGGTAGCCTGAACTGGTACATGTATGTGTAAGTGACTAAACTGTATGTTATAGCTGAGCTTTTTGCCATGGACACATTAGTGATACCACTACAATTATCCCCATCAGCACTGACCCCTTATCAATGGTACCACTACAATTAATGATGCCACCACAATTACCCCCTATCAATAGTACCCAATCCTTATTAATGATGTCACCACAACAATGACCCTATCAATATACCACCATCAAAGGTTCCACAATACCAACACTCTTGTATTATTTGATAGGAGTTTGAAGGCCCTCATGATGGATGGTTAGTGATGGGTGCTGTTGTCCTCAACTCTTTTACGAGGTAAGGGGTGGTCATGTGTCCTGGTATTACGGTTATTTTTTTAACCCTCCTTCAGCTCTCTAGGTTTGCGTATGGTTGTAAGAAGAGCAAAGCAGGTGAGTTGATTTAAATGAATATATTTACCCAACACTTTTTACTCCAATGCTGACAGAATCCATAGTCTAAGCCTAGTTATAGGGCCGAAAATACCACAGCATCATCACCATGATGACAATATACCTCCTTGTGGTATTAAAATGTCAGTAGAGCCTCTAAATACAGAGAGAAAATTTGTCCCATTTATTCCTTTATAGTCCATTGAAAAGGTGTCCATTGTAGTGCAAAGAGAAATTGTATTACAATACAGTGGAACCCCTCTATTACCCCCTGAAATGAGGAGACTTCTGTATTAAGGACACTTGGATAAGTCCCAAATAACAGTGTATTAGCATTAATAGAACTTCACTCTCCTCCTTCATCAGGACACTTTGATTTATCCCAAGGTGTCCCGGATAGAGAGGTTCTACTGTGTGCAGTCAAATTACAATAACCCTTTTTTATCTATCTGTCTGTATAATAGTGTTTAGACTTCACTGTGACAGTCTATCTTCTTCACTTGCTCATTTGTGTCAGTTATAGTGGCATTCCTTACTCGTGGGCATGGTGGCTCTGTCACATAGTCTCTATGATCATAATGGCAGTTCTTGGAGAGTATATCTGTATGAGAAGTGAGTTGGCAGCCATTCCTGTTGGTGGGTCACAGGGAAAGACATGATGTTAACTACAAGTTCTACCATTCTTCTCTCCAAAAACCTCTCAACTTCATTTCCATGACAATTCCATCTGTTGTATGTTTTATAATCACTGATGTTCATGCACTGAAAAATTAACAAATCTGCCAGACTATATATTCTTAAGCAAACACTCAAAGTCTTAATAGATGTGATAACTGCATTGTAGATTAGGCGCGCCTCTCTTCAAAGAAGGTACAGGGTCGACAGCACTGCAGGCTAACAAATTTCAAAGGGGTGTGCGTTTAATGGACGGTGTTTAAGATGGCAGACACTTTAAGTGAGGATCCTCCTACAGCTGATGGGGAATCAATGGATGTAGAAGACCAAAACCACCAGGTGACAGATGAAAATGTCGACTATACGGGTGAGATGGATGAAAATGGTGGCCATGCGGGTGAGATGGACGAAGATGTTGCCCATACGGGTGAGATGGATGAAGATGTCGGCCATGCAGGTGAGATGGATGAAGACCTGGAAGGTAGTGTGGATCTTAAGAGAATGGCCGAGGACTATGCAAAATATCTTGTTGTGAACAGCAAGCAAGACGTGAGATAAAAGACTATGAGTCACTTCTATCATAACATGTAGCTTCATTTTTATAAATGCAGCAAACTGCCCTTGATGACAGAATAGAAGGAGTCTATACAAGGTAGGTAGCATTATTGATTTTTCTAATTGAGAAATTATTGCACTTTATATGGTTGTGTATGGTTGATTGTTGCACATTAGAGTAGTGCTGTAATTAGAAATAATATTGCATGCTGTAATGATTGTCATTGCAGAGTTGATGAGTTTAAGCAGCAGTTGTATTTCCTGCATCAAAACATTACCAGCAGCTGTAACAAGATGCAGGAACTCAGTGATAATTCTGAGCAACTTTTGACTCTCTTCCAAAAGATAGACCAAATGGAGGTATGTAACACCATATACTCATATAAAAGATGTAATCTGAAATCTTCAGACTTTCATTTAAAATGTCTATTTGCATATTGTCTGCAAGAATTGTGACAAAAGGTGGCACTTCATGCATAAAATCTGCATAAGAAAGGAAAAGTGCTCTAACTTTAGAATGGAATGGAAACATTAAATGCAAACCATTTAGTCACATGACATGACCCTCATATTATTCCTAGCCAGATTACTTTAGGGAGAAAAAATTTGGAAAGGGAAAGAGAACCAAGTTTGTTTCATTTCTACTTTAGGCATTTTTGAACATGGTGAGTAGGAATGTTGATCACCTAGAAGAAACAGTCTCACAAGCAGAGAGAGACCTGGAGCCCAGCAAACTTAGGAAAGTCTTTTCTTCAATACCTGGCTTAGGGGTGAGTAAAACTAGGATTTTCATTAAATTTTTCATGTAAAAATTTTTTTCATGGCTATAAGAGGCCTCACAAAGTAATTTTTATAGAAGAACCTCTTTAACATAATTTTAACAAAGACCATACATGACCAGGGTAACCTCCAGTGAATAATTTTAGAAACTGTCCTTTATTACAGAGAAAGAGTGGCGTAAAACCTGAGCCAACAACAAACTGGCATCCTCCCAAAATCTTTCGATCTAAGGACTATTTCCCCCGTGGATCAACTGTATCCCCCACTTCCTCTCTGGCCTCCTCTTCTACTTCTTCCTTTACTGGGCAAACAGACGAGCCGTGACTATAGAAACAGGGAGGAGCTATATACCGGTTCAGGGATCACAGGGCTAATGGAATCACTTGTGTTTTAAACCCAACAGAGTGTATAATAATAATTCATGTATCAGGATGCGTGCTTTTTCTTTGTGTATGAAATTCCGTTTTTATGTACATAATTATTGCATTCTTCTGTGGTGGTTATGTAATAGCTTGCTGAAGAGAGAATGAAACCTTACTTATAGATTTCAGTTATCTGGCTACTCTGACATAACTTCCATTCAAATTGTGTCGGTTAAGTTTTATTGTATGTATAACTGAAGTTCTACTGTTTGTGCTATGTAATGCTTTTGAAGTTCTTGATGGAGTAATGAAAATACTTCAGTGTCTCTGCAAAAAGCACACAATAGTAGCTATATATTAAAACAGTCATCTCAGAAACAAGAAGTGGTACCTTGTATTTGATGAGGTTCCCTCTCCCAAACGGAAAAGACTTTGGCCAGATTTGTAGAAGTGTATCGAAGTTCCTTTAACACTTTTATCTTTCCATCCAGGTCTGCTCTATAGGTGGCATGCAGCTCTCTCAACCACTGAGTATAATCTCCCTGAGAAAACTCCTCAGCTGTTCTACTACAAGAGAACTCTAAACCTTCGGTTCTTACAGTATTCTCAAACTTTCTTTGAATGTCTTTGGCACATCTCTTCAGTTTTTGCACTACTTCCATCAATACCATCCTATCCAGAATTAAGGTTTGTACATTTATAGCTACATGAGACGAGATAAAAATACATAGTGGCTGCATTCTGGTATGTCATTGGGCTGTTGTCATGTCAGGACTCAGGAGACTATTGACCTCCATTTGGTGAAAAAGATAAGTGATGGTGAGACTGCAAGGACTAGTATCCCTCACCAACTAGTGTCCTCACTGACTAGTGTTTCTCACTGACTAGTGTCCTCACTGACTGGTGTTTCTCACTGAGTACTAGTGTCCTGTCCTCACTGACTATTGTCTTCACTGACTAGTGTTTCTCACTGACTAATGTGTCTTATTGTTAACTAATAGCTATATAGCTAGTTAAGGCCTGGTGGAGACAGGCTTTCTACTATAATAGTTCATTAGGGAATCTTTGCCTTGATCTTGTTCTTCCTCTACTTCTTGGTACATGATCCTGTTCAGACAATCTATGGGACTGCTGTGCTCCAGTGTACATCCATTCCGTAATCAAGCCTTTTCAATGGCTAATAATCATTCTGCAATCAAATTTGACACTAGCTATCTATTGAATAGTGGGATAACATGTAGGAAGAAGGGAGAATTTTGAACTTCATTATTCATTTTGTCTACATACTTTTTGCATTATGACCTCACCAGTTCTAATGTTTCCTCAAATAGACACTCTTTACTATCCAAAAAAAGGTGCATGCAATGCTTCTTCTAATGGCAACCTCTACATACCAGTGGTGCACCTACATGGAGTATTACTTTTCTTTATTGATGTGTTCCAATGTCTTCTCCATTGACTGAATCAATTTGGCGTTCAGCAGAGGGACCACGTGGTGGTAGGGACTCAGCACTCCAAGTTTCTTTCTCTCTCCTGCACGGTGTACTGCCTCAAGCTGATCTACCAGATTCACGAGAGACGAGATGTGTGCAAGACTCAGTTCTATGCTGCTGTTCCATATTACAAGCTGTTCGCTAGCTAACTGTAGACACTCCATGATCCTACGCAAGGGTCAAAGTTCACCGTACCTTAATTTGACTGTGATCCTATTCATGGCTGCACATAAGGAGAAGCTGGAAAATCTAACAGAAGATGACAAAGATTTATATGAAGAGTTAATAGATAAATCAGGCTGTGCCAAGTTCCACTATGCATTGCAGGATTGTTACTTTGAGCACAAGGATTGGAGGCAGTGTCGGAAGGAGATGGAAGACTTCAAGAAGTGTACAGATCAGCAGAATAAAAGAAACCAACAGAAAAACTGATTCCAAATTAAACAAATGGATCAATTGATAATATGTGCCACAGATTAGTTTGGAGTAGAGAACATGACTGTGAAGATACATAGCCTCTGTATCCTAACCCATTATAAAAATGTTCCATGGAATACTGTCTTGACTCTTGAGACAAGTCATATGCATCATCATAGGTTTCTGCTGATATTTTAGGGAGAAAATTTTTCATATACCCTTTAATAACTACTTAGGTTGAGTTACAAACATAGTATTTTCAGAAGTCAGAATCTAATTAACGAGTTTCTCAACTCAAAATTTTATAGTAGAGCAAACCATTCTATTCTATCCCTTTATAGATATGAATGTCCCTAGGTGTTGGAATACAGTACGTGTACATACACATGGTAGATTGAATCCTCATTTCAGAGGGTAGGAGTTTCAGAGTAGTCTTGACATATCACAACTTCCCCCACCTCACAGTATCATCCATGAGTCCTGAACCCACCTCAGAGCCCCCCCCCCCCCCCCCCCCCCCAGTCACATGTATCATCTTACTAATTGTGGGACAAGGAACTGTGCCACTTTAATCATTGTGTATATCATTTTGAAATGTGTTTGATCTTGTGATTCAAACCCACTGCTTCAGCCACTCCTGAATGACCCTCAGACCTGTGTAAAAAATAACACAATCAGTTCTGAAATTCTGTGGGTATTTATTTAGCTAAAGGAAAAAAACTAATGCATTCATGTTAACCACCACACTCCTTGTAAAATGGCAGTTCCTCTCAGCATATTCATTTATAGATGTATATCTAAGAATAAAAGTGCCCTTATTTCTCGACTGATGACAGGGACAAAGGTCAGCTTTGACAAGACTTAGCAATTAATGTATGTAGCTTTATTTTGGAGGAACTCAACCTTTGTGACTAGGTCATCCTGAAGCTTTTCACGAAACAACTTTCACGAAGTCAGAGGTCAGGTAAATGGAGATGAAAATTGAAGATTAGTTTCAAGAGCAAAAGTTTGGCAGGTCTTCCTAATTTGTGAAAAAGTTGAGCTCCTCCAAAATAAAGTGATATAGAAAACAACATTAGCTTACTCCAGTATCTCAGCCAGTTCCTTCTTTACTCTTCTAACTACTGGAGGTCCCTCATATGTCATAGCTGTGTACAGCTGAACAAGACTGGCACCAGCTGTTATCTTATCATAGGCATCTCTACCACTGGCCACACCCCCTACTCCAATAATGGGAAGCTTTCCTACAATTGGAAGGAGAAATATTGTACAGTTAATGACCAAATTTTTTTGACTGTAACAAATGGAACTGTATGAGAGATCATGACAGTTCCATGCTCAGTCTGGCATACCTCCTGTCAGTGTATACATGTCTCTTATCATTTCAGTGGACATGTCCTTCAAGGGAGTTCCAGTCAACCCCCCAATCTCATGATTATGGGTGTGGTTCTTTAAACTGTGCGGCCTACTGACAGTAGAATTGGTAACTATCATTCCATCAGCACCTCCCTGTGTGTTAAATATTACAACCTGGGATTGAAGAAAAGGAGGGTGGGGGGAGAGGGGGGTCTCACTTTCTGGCGGGTGACAACCATAGCTATATCTTCCTTATCCTTGGAAGAAAGATCAGGATCTATTTTGACCAGGATTGGGGGGCGATGGGACAGTTTATCCCTCTCCGCCAAAACCTGTGTGGAATAGTTGCTATTTTTATACATATGTATACATACTAACCAGTTCCCCTTGATAGTGAGATCAGTACAGAACCCACCAACCAGTTCTAGGGAGATCAGTACAGAACCCACCAACCAGATCCCCTTAATAGGGGTAGTGAGATCAGTACAGAACCCACCAACCAGTTCTCCTTAATAGGGGTAGTGAGATCAGTACAGAACCCACCAACCAGTTTCCCTTAATAGGGGTAGTGAGATCAGTACAGAACCCACCAACCAGATCCCCTTAATAGGGGTAGTGAGATCAGTATAGAACCCACCAACCAGTTCCCCTTAATAGGGGTAGTGAGATCAGTACAGACCAGTTTCCCTAATGGGGATAAGGAGATCAATGCAGAACCCACCAGCCAATAACTAACAGTAAGACACAAGTCATCAAGAAGTGGTTTGATCAAGATAGTCAAATTTAGTACAGTGTAACCTCAGATAGGTACATAGAGAAAGACCAAATTATATCAGTCATTAGAGTTCATTGGAAGGTATATCAGGGCAGGGGGCAGCATGCCACTCCACTTTTACCAGCTCTTCTTTGAGGTAGTTAAGAGAATGTAATATTCTTTAAATACAGCATTACAACACCACTCAAATTGAAACTCCATATCTGGTCATTTCATTTCACTGACCTCAAAAATAATAGAATGATTCATGTTCAACTAATGCTGAGGTCCATGTGGTAAAAATTATTATTTCTGCTACCCATTACTTATGAATTATATTATAACAAAAATAAAGGTACAGCAAAAATTAATGTAGTAGCCATAAGTAAAGTAACCTTGTGCCCATAGTTTCTTTAGTCTCTACAATACAATGGTCCCTCTTTTGAGAGACCACTTTCAAATCCAACAGAAAGTGGTCTCCCAAAAGACATCCTACTAGATGTGGGTGAGTATTGGGTGGAGCCAAGATACACTCTCTAAAGAACTGTCTGACCTTGTCAAGTAACCGAGTCAGCTGTTCCCTCCCTTGCATTTCTCTGAGTCCTGGAGTATTGGGGGATGACACATTCACAACAATGTAATCAGCACATTCCCCCAGAGTCCTAACCCCCTGAACATAGTCATCGACACCATCTGTGCTGTTCTTATTCTTCCCAAGGTTTACTCCAAGGAGTTTGCAGGAGTCACTGGACATCTTGGTAGCTAACGAGTGGTTCTTGAGTCTGTCTCTTACCACTTTGTGTCCATGACTGTTAAAGCCATACCTTATGCATGGAACGAACGAAAGGACAACTTTTAAATTTGGTATCTCTGTCACTGATTGAAAGAGGGAGGGATGGTAGGGAAGATGTACCCTTTACCATCTCCCATTTTGAAATCACCTGTTTATGACAGCTTTATCCTCTTCCAACCTGAACACTCTGGGTCTAGGGTTTCCAGGCTGAGGTTCAGGGGTTACACTACCCACCTCTACAAAACTGAACCCTAGCCCAAACATCCCCTCGTAGGCTTCCCCATGCTTATCAAATCCAGCAGCCAGCCCAAGCGGGTTTGTGAGATGTCTACCCCACACAGACGTGTGCTGCATGCATATAGAGGAAGAGAGACAATAAGTGAGTCTTGAACTCAGGTACAGTCCCTTAATACTGTATTCATTCTATTCCAATTAAAGTGCCAGCATATTAGAATGGCACCTTAATTAGAAAGATAATTCAGAAGAATGTTTACCATACATGTTAGATCAACAATACCTCATAAAGGTAGAAGGGGGTTGTAAAAAATCATGGCTGACAATAACATTATTAGTCACAAAGTTGTTTAATACTTACCAAAATATCAGGGTCTTTATTTCTATCTTTTGGAAGGAGTCCCTTTGAAGCTAATAGCACTCCAGTCCTGTGGGCTTTTTCTGGGTCCATCAACCTAACAACTGGCATAACCACATGCTGGAAGAACCAAGGGTTCCCCGAGAAATAGCAGTAGCAGCTTACACCGACCAAACCGGCGCCTCCAGCCAAAAAGACTCTTACCGACATCTTCCCTTAGGGATACTTTAAATAATGCACACCTTTACTAATGCCCAAGATGACTGTTAATAATGCACACCACACCGGATTGTGGTTTGTTGCTGTTAGCATGTCTGGTGGGCTGAAAGATTTTATAAAGACTTTGGCTCGAGTTCCCAAGTTGGTAGTTGTAGATATTGGTAATTTAACATAACATAACAAGCACTTATAGACTAAACGCTTACTTCCTTAGATTTCACCCTCTGGCCTCTTCATGTCGACTGCTACGTTACACCGCCATTCAAAAGCAATGGGTATATAGCTAAATTGCCTGTGTTAAGGTACTACTTGCGTCCAGGTAACTGTGGTGTGTATTTGTGTAGAAGAGGAGGTGCTATAGATCGATATGGTACTAAGATAGAGCTCTTTCAAGATGTGAGGGAGATATTTTCAGAACTTAATGATGTTGGAATAAAAATAGCTGCTGCATCAAGGTAACTGAGTATAGTAACATAGTATTATTTAGAAATAGAACAAATAGCTAGATATTGCTAATTAAATTTTGTTTTAAAAACTAAATTATTACTTATACGAAAATGGGGGTTGTATCTTTGACCTGAAGCTAGGATACCTAAGGTGGAGGTATGCATTCCTTCTCCAGTGCATAGTGTGAAAACATTAGCAATGATTGATATAGAGTATTTACAGTTATATTTCATTACTGCTTTACAACATTAAGTTCTAAAGCAGAAGTAATAAGCATTATCTGAGGGGGGAAGGGGTTAAAAGCAAAAGGGAGGGAGGGAGGGTTCCAACCCCATAGATTAGCCTCTGTTATATAGCATTGTATCTCTATGGCATTATACAGTTGTGGTTGAAAGTTATAATGAATTAAATTCTCCAGGACTGATGATCCTCCAGCTAGCAAGGAACTGCTGAAGGCACTGGGAGTATACGACTGCTTTCATTTCAGAGAAATCTACCCTTCAAGAAAGTTTAATCACTTTGAGAAGTCAGTGATAAAAGGTTTATTACTATATTGCTGGAATTCAATGTTCTCACATCTTTCTGTCTTAGAATAAAGGAGAAATCAGGTGTAGAGTATGTGGATATGTTGTTCTTTGATGACGAATTTAGAAATATCAAAGACATTACCACATTAGGTAGGTGTCGAACCATCACTACATCACTGGGAGAGTTGTTTTATTTTTATTAGGAGTCACTTGCTACTTCATTGAAGATGATAATGGACTAACCATGCCAAGACTTAAGCAAGGTTTGAAACAGTTTGATAGCAAGAACCATTAGTACTTGTCAGGCCTTCATCATGCTCATGTTTTATGTTATTTTACTGATTTTATTCCTCCTTAAATGACTATGTGCTGTTGCTGGCACTGCCAAACAATCTTACCATAAATTATCTATTAGATGACATACTTTAGCTAGAACAATCTTACCATAAATTATCTATTAGATGACATACTTTAGCTAGACCTTACACCAGTGCTATAGTCCTCCTGGTTGGGGTGTCACTTTATGACCTGTACATCAGGCAAAATATTGAACTGTAGCTAGAAGGTCATAGGAAATGCAGAGAAAGACTCAGACAATGGATCATGACAGTGACTTGCAGCTATACTAAAAGTTATAGGGAAAAATAATCCTAACCACCATATCTAAAACAGCAGACAAGAAACATGAGATCATCAGTACCTAGCCCTAGGCACTTCCTTCTACCAGGCATGCAAAGTCATTCTGTTACAGATAAACTGAATAATGTCCTGAGTCATGGGCACTTTTTTTCACCTGTTAGTCCTCACCAGGCTTTCTATAAATTATATTTACATAACCATAAAGCTCATCAAAGAAAGGAAAGCTTCTTTCTTCAGGCCAACATCAGAGGACGCAATAGCTCTCAAGTCAGCTAGCAGAGAGTTGTGATCTTCTTGTGTAATTTCATCATAACAAGATTCTGTAAAGTGGAATTGAGGAAAGTGCAATCTAACACAATTAAATACCAGTTAGAAACCTAATGAAAATGAAAGGAGGAATGAATTAAAACAGAAGTTGTAGTAGTTAGTGAAGTTTATTAAAGTTTGATTTTAAGCACCGTACATCTGCATGCATTCCAATTCTACCAGGAAATATGGAGGCAGAACCAATATTAAATTAAACGCTATTTACTCTGTAGCTATGTAGCTATACTTATTGTGAATTATTATTATTACAACTATATCAGACACAGAGACGCCTAAATCCGTACCAGAAGCCTGCAAGCTAAAGAAGGAAATATCCACAGTCTCATTAATGGTTGGAATAACTCTGAGCAATGAAAGGACACACACTAGCAGCAGAGACCACCTTGGAAATCACTGCAGAAAAAAAAAAAACAACAACAAAAAACAACAAAACAAAGCAAAACAAAACAAAAAAAATTCAAAACTGCAGCATACCATTATTAAGTTTATTGCCACCACAGTTCTTACAATAGTTTGCAATCAATAATTCTGCAGGGCTGTTATAGCTATAGCAGAATGGTGCTTAAGGTGGTGCTATATTATATGTCTCTAGATAAGAGAACCATTCAACCTTGGCACAGTTAACATTATGTAAAGCTCTCTACTAGGTATTAATGCATAACCTGCTTAAGTTAGCTATATACAAATTCCAAGACTTTGCTTGAATCACTAGATTTAGCAGTAAGTGTTTCTGAAGGTGGCCTTGGAGGTTATTGATAAGTATAGCTAGCTAATAATATCTTTTATGGCAGGATCTAACAGGAGTTTGAGGCAAAAATGTACCTATATTCAATACTTGATAGCAGACAGTTTTGTCCTTTTAAAATCTTAAGGACCCTGTGTCTCTATAATTAAAATTTGGTGGACCTCTGTCTGATCTTGTAGCTGGCTATAGGGTTAGTGTTTGATTTATTTTACTGGTTGCAAGTTTTGGATGCAGTGCTGTGGCTAGCAAGTAGTTTTGACATTTACATTATTCTTTTGATGGACAGAGTTGAGTCAGCCTTTTTCTCGATGAGATCTTTCCCAACACTACACTCAGTACTTTGCACAATATAAATAATGTCATGGGACACAATGACTAAGGAAAAAAAGGCACTGTTAGATGAGGAAGACAATCATCATCATCATCATCATTATCATAATAATAATAATAATAATAGTAATAATAATAATAATAATAATAATAATAATAATAATAATAATAACATGAAATAATAATTGTCTCAGCTAGGGATCAAAAACCTCCAGATTGTGTCCAAAATGAGTGAAAGTTCAAATTTTCATCCATAAACAAATCTAGGCAAATCATGTCTCTAGGCATAATTATGTAGCTATGGTGATTTACTAAAAGTATAATGATACCTTATATAATTATATTAGGCATCATTACACTCTTGGCAAATCACCATAGCTACACTGCACTTATACATAATTTTACCAAATTAAATATATGCATGTTTGATGGCAGCCATTCTATGCAAAATGTCAACAACATATTAAATGCCAAACTTAAGATAAGGTGCAAGCAAATAATGTTGATAGAGGGAGGATTTGATACAAAATATACCAAACAAAAAATACTGTTGTGCCTCTACAGTCTGACAACAGCAAAAACAAAGACAAAAACAAAACTTAACACATATCCTTATATGACCAGACTTCTAAATCCTTTTTTTAAGTTCATGGACACCTTTCTTCTACCAGGTATGTAAAGTCCAGATAAAATACTAGCTACATTATGGGTTCATGGGCACTCCTTTTCACCTGTTGATCCTTGATCCTATAAAGAAAAGATCAAGAGAAGCTCCTTTCTTCAGGCCAACATCAGAGTATTGCCGGACACAACAGCTCTCAAGTCAGCTAGCAGAGAATTGTGATCTTCTTGTGTAATTTCACCCTAACAAGATTCTGCAAAGTGGAATTGAGGAAAGTGTAATATAACTAACACAATTAAATACCAGCTAGAAACCTAGTGAAAATGAAAAGAGGAATGAATTAAAACAGAAGTTGTAGTAGTGAAGTTTATTAAAATTAAACTGATTTTAAGCACCATACATCTGCAATTTTTACCAGGAAGCATGGCATTATATAGTACTGTAGGAAGCTATTTACTTAATGTGAATTACTATTATTATCAGACACAGAGACGCCTAAATCCATACCAGAAGCCTGCAAGCTAAAGAAGGAAATATACACAGTCCCATTAATGGCTGGAATAACTCTGAGCGATGAATATAAAAGGAACACACACTGGCAGGCAGAGATCACCTTGGAAATCACTGCAAAGAAAAAAGCAATCAACTCAACCAATAATATTGGAGCTTCAAAACTGCAGCATTAATATGGCCATTATCAAGTTCATTGCAATCACAGTTCTCACAATATTTGCAATCATTAATTCTGCAAGGGCTGTTATACCTTTTTTTGGACATGACCCTGGTGCAAGCTTTATCAGTAATCGTGATGACTTTCAAACTCGAGCCATAGATCTTGATCATGGTGACCTGTGCATGTATGGAGAACGTTATGGAGCCTACGCAGTAAGATATACCATAACAGTTGTGAATATGTTTAGCTAGCTCTATATTATGATAGCTAATTATTAGGGCTATACATGTTACCTTGATTTTGTCTCTCTATAGGTGAGTACCAATGGGTATATCCTTCTTTTAACTAATACTGCTTCTGCTGTTACTAACTATGGTTATTCCCCTCAACGACTTTCTGGATTACGAGGGAGTGCTGCCATGGTAGCTCCCTTCTGGGCTGATATTAATTTGAGGTGTTCCACTTCAGCACCTGAATATAACAGGGTGTACTATGAAGAGACCACAAATTCCCACGTCCTTAGAACAATAGGAAGTATAAGACCACTTGGAGGGTTCACACCTACATCAGCTTTGATTGTGACCTATGAACATGTGACAGAGTATCCCTGCCCAAACAGTGCTGATGGAAACGTAAGAAACTCTCTCCATCATTATGTAGCTACTTGCATAGACAGTTGACACACAATAGGCAGTACTAAACGGAAGTATATAGCTAGTCACAGGAAAATTAATTTTGGTATCAAAAAAATATTGAGCAAGTAGAACATTGTTCAGCAAAATTCAGTGATATTATGTTGCAGTGATGCATATACCTAACTATGTAAAAACAGCTGTATAATAGATTTTAGTGTAACTATGTTTGTTTCGTTGTTCTCCCTCAGGAAAATACATTCCAGCTTGTTATAGCAGCTGATAGTTCCTGCACCACACACGTCCTCTTTTTGTATGAAAACATGGAGTGGTCTGATACCAATAGGATTGGCTTCACCAATGGAAGAGGATCGAGTGACGAATATACAGCTCACAACGGCAATGTCCACCTTCTGACCGGTTATTTTGTCTACTCCACTAGGCCAATCATCCAAGCTATAACTCAGATAAACAAGGGCAACATGGTGTCCATGCAACAAAGTGGTAAGGATGGTGGTGGCATGGTCTACATTCAGGATATGGAGTTAGGTCTTGAAAAGGTAGTTTCCAGGAAACAGCAGGAAGAACTACGTGATGAAGGAGGGGCCATGTTCCAGCAGGAAGGACTACGTGACGAAGGAGGGGCCATGTCTCAGCAGAGTGGCAAGGATGGCTCTACAGAAGCTCTAGAGGCTATAGCTGTTTTGAAGAAGTTTGTTGGGAAGAAATTGGTGCAAAGTGAGCTGAATGCAGCTCTCCAGGAAAGCTTCATGAAAAAAGTCAAAGCTTGAGCAAGGATCAAGAGAGAACACATTTGAACCATGAAACAGTAACTGATTTACTCTATGTATAGAAGTTAGTTCTAGTTGTCAGCTGTATAATTATTGTACAATAGCTAACTAGTTAGAAAAAAAATTTTTTTTTCTGGTATAATTATAGCTAGCTATGATGATTCAATCCTATGAAGTAGTTACAGCATGAGTCTCTAATGAATCAACACAAGAAACATAAGAAGAATGAATGTAACACACTGGCAGCAGAGACCACCAAGGAAATCACTACAGAAAGAACAACAACAACAAAAAAAAAAAACAGCTTCAAAACTGCAGCATGCCATTATCATGTTACTACAAATTCCAAGACTTTGCTCGAATCACTAAATTTGGCA
This sequence comes from Diacarnus erythraeanus, assembly GCA_964016965.1. Classification (NCBI taxonomy): domain Eukaryota; kingdom Metazoa; phylum Porifera; class Demospongiae; order Poecilosclerida; family Podospongiidae; genus Diacarnus; species Diacarnus erythraeanus. The sequence continues at coordinate 1,073,475 of OZ024684.1, read as the reverse complement.
GTAAATGTTTCTGGAGGTAGCCTTGGAGGGAGTTAACAATTTAAAGCTGATAATTATAATAACTTTTATGACAGGAGGTGGGTTCAGAGGGAGTCACTTTCCTTTTATGATTTTTTCATTAATTTTAGGATCATAAGATTTTTTGGTGTTTAAGATGTTGCACTGTGCCACACCCACAGGTGTGGCTTTCCTTCCATGTTTTTTTTTTTTAGAGAGCAAGTAATACAGCACTAGTTGGGGTATCTAACAGGAATCAAAATGTACCTACATTCAATGCTTGATAGCAACACCACTGTAGTGGACTGCATAACATTAATAGCTAGCTATAGTTAACAGTATAGTAGATCTATATATCCTGTTATTTAACCTTGTTCATTGTTCCTTATTGTTCAGTTACGTTAGGTACGTTGAGTTGTGAGTTGTGTTGTATTAGAAAATTGTGCAAAAGATACGTAACTGAGCTACTTTCAAGCGTGCAGATAGCCAAGTCCAAGGTTATCACAACCACGGTTTTGGGGACACCAATCCTTTTAAAATCTTAGGGACCCTGTAATGGGTTAGTTAGTGTTGATTTGTTTTACTGGTTGCAAGTTTTGGATGTAGTGCTGTGGCTAGCAAGTTGTTTTGACATTTACATTATTCTTTGATGGACAGAGTTGAGTCAGCTTTAATTTCCTTTTTCTCGATGAGATCTTTCCCAACACACTCAGTACTGTGCACAATATAATGATGTCATAGGACACATTGACTAAGAAAAAAAGGTACTGTTAGATGAAGGAGACACAGTTCAAACAATCATCATCATTATGATGGGTGTCACCAAACAGAAAAGCAAAGCAAAACATGAAGAATTAATTGTCTCAGCTAGGGACAAACCTCCAGATTGTGTCCAAAATAAGTGAAAGTTTCATCCATAAACAAATCTAGGCAAATCATGTCTCTAGGCACATGTATATAGCTACAGTATGGTGATTTGCCAAAAGTGTAATTGTAGCACCCTAGTCAGCTAGCAATTCCCAACAAGTTACAAACATTTATACAATGACTAAAATGACCAACTAAAAATCAGTAAAAGTGTACACGCTTAAATATACAATAGTTATGACATCACAAATAATTATTAACGATAATTACACTGTTTATCATAGTAATGATCCTTTAATTCTAACTATATTAGGCATCATTACACTATTGGCAATCACCATAGCTACATTGAATTGCACTTATTTTATACTTAACCAAATTATGTTTGATGGTGCTAAATGTCAACAACGAAATGCCAAACATTTATAGTCTAAGATAAGGTGTAAAAAAATAGAGGCAGGATTTGATACAAATAATAATAATTATATCAAACAAAAAAGTACTGTTGTGCCTCTACAGTCTGACAACAACAACAACAACATTTAACTTAATATTCATATAGCTACCCTTATATGACCAGACTTCTAAATCCAAAGTTCAGATATATTATTGAACTATGGCACTCCTTTTCACCTGTTGATCCTTCCTATAAAGCTCATCAAAGAAAAGATCACGGGAAGCTCCTTTCTTCAGCAACATCAGAGTACTGCCGGGCAAAACAGCTTTCAAGTCAGCTAGCAGAGAATTGTGATCTTCTTGTGTAATTTCACCCTAACAAGATTCTGTAAAGTGGAATTGAGGAAAGTGCAATATAACTAACACAATTAAATACCAGCTAGAAACCTAATGAAAATGAAAAGAGGAATGAATTAAAACTGATGTTGTAGTAGTGAAGTTTATCAGAAGTTAAACTGATTTTAAGCACTATAGCTACATCTGCATGCATTGTTGTTGTTTTTGTTTTTTTTAAAGTGAACAGATTTTGAAAGTGTTGTCTGTTATAACTGACATTGAGCTGCAATGACAGCTGTGTAGTGTTACAATCTTCACACGTGACTAAAGATCTGTCAAAATAACTGTTAAAAGTGAGAGGAAAAACACTTCTTGGAACTGAAGACAGAATAACTCTGAGTGATGAATATAAAAGGAACACGCACTGAAAGGCAGAGATCACCTTGAAAATACTGCAGAAAAAAACCAACCAATTTTACAATCCTTGGACAAAGAACAACTTCAAAACTGCAGCATTAATATGGCCATTATAAAGTTCATTGCAGTCACAGTTCTCACAATATTTGCAATCATTAATTCTGCAAGGGCTGTTGTACCTTTCTTTGGACGTGACCCTGGTGCAAGATTTATCAGTAATCAAGATGACTTTCAAACTTCAGCCATAGATCTTGATCATGGTGACCTGTGCATGTATGGAGAACGTTATGGAGCCTACGCAGTAAGATATACCATAACAATAATTGCTGTTGTGAATATGTTTAGCTAGCTCTATATTATGATAGCTAATTATTAGGGCTATACATGTTACCTTGATTTTGTCTCTCTATAGGTGAGTACCAATGGGTATATCCTTCTTTTAACTAATACTGATTCTGCTGTTACTAACTATGGTTATTCCCCTCAACGACTTTCTGGATTACGAGGGAGTGCTGCCATGGTAGCACCCTTCTGGGCTGATATTAATTTGAGGTGTTCCACTTCAGCACCTGAATATAACAGGGTGTACTATGAAGAGACCACAAATTCCCACGTCCTTAGAACAATAGGAAGTATAAGTCCACTTGGAGGGTTCACACCTACATCAGCTTTGATTGTGACCTATGAGCATGTGACAGAGTTTCCCTGCCCAAACAGTGCTGATGGAAACGTAAGAACTCTCTCCACCATTAAAATATCATTATGTAGTTACTTGCATAGACAGTTGACACACAACAGGCAGCACTAAACCCATAAATGAAGCAACTTTGCTCACTCAAGGAAGTAGTCACAAGAAAATTAATTTTGCTACTTATTGATAGGCATCCAAAAGCTCTTGAGCAACTAGAACATTGTTCTTGAATTGGAAAAGTGAACATGATGCCTTTAATTAAGGAAAAATTGTAGTGATGCAGTTATATACTATGTTTGATTCAAACTATTTCATTGTTCTCCCTCAGGAAAATACATTCCAGCTTGTTATAGCTGCTGATAGTTCCTGCAACACACACTTCCTCTTTTTGTATGAAAACATGGAGTGGTCTGATACCAATAGGATTGGCTTCACCAACGGAAGAGGATCGAGTGCTGAATATAGAGGTCACAACGGCAATGTCCACCTTCTGACTGGTCATTTTGTCTACTCCACTAGGCCAATCATCCAAGCTATAACTCAGATAAACAAGGGCAACATGGTGTCCATGCAACAAAGTGGTAAGGATGGTGGTGGCATGGTCTACATTCAGGATATGGAGTTAGGTCTTGAAAAGGTAGTTTCCAGGAAACAGCAGGAAGAACTACGTGATGAAGGAAGGACCATGTCCCAGCAGGAAGGACTAAGCGATGAAGGAGGGGCCATGTCCCAGCAGAGTGGCAAGGATGGCTCTACAGAAGCTCTAGAGGCTATAGCTGTTTTGAAGAAGTTTGTTGGGAAGAAATTGGTGCAAAGTGAGTTGAATGCAGCTCTCCAAGAAAGCTTCATGAAAAAAGTCAAAGCTTGAGCAAGGATCAAGAGAACACATTTGAACCATGAAACTGAAACAATAACTGATTTACTCTATGTATAGATGTTAGTTCTAGTTGTCAGCTGTATAATTATTGTAGATTCTAAGAGAAGAAAAAACTTTTCTGGTAGCTAACTATATCCTACAATGTAGAAGGACTGAAATAGTTTAGTTAAATCTGCAGTCTCTAATAAATCAACACAAAGAACATGCCCAGGGAAAAAAACAAAAACAAAAACAAACAAACAAAACTTTTATACCAGTGTAACTAGCTAATAAATTATTATTGTTAACCCATAAGTTTAGTGTTTTACTATATTATATTGGATGTCAACATAGCTACTACAGACACATAGTGTACATTATTGATCTTATCTTCAGTATGCTGGTGGCAAAGCAGAATTAAGACTAACCTACTGTAACTACTAGACGCAATAAATATTACTATACTAAGGAATATTATATTCTAAAAGCCTGTGGTAGTTGTTACAGCTAATAGCTACACACATGGCTATATTATAATGATGACCAGAAAGTGCTTGGTAAAACATGGCAACAAGCAAGAGGTGCTGCATAGAAACTAAACAACAGAAAGAAGGAGATCATTTAGTATATACAACAAACCCACCGTACTAACATACAAACAAAAGTATAAGTATGAACAAGCAGAATTGGGGGTGTGTGGCTGGGGGTGAGATGATCACTAGCTAGCAAACCAACAAACAAAACTAAGCACTATCATTATAAATATCATACTGAGAAAAATAACACTGAAAATAGTAAAATACTGAAAGTATCCTTCCCTGCTTGATGATTCTATGAGGGAGTGAGCTCTTCCATGCTTCCTCTTGGCTTGTAATAATGCTGTGAACCTAAGAACTGATTTTTAGCCTGATCTTTCACACTTTGATACTTAACTGATATTGATTTTCTTTCATGCATAATTTTGACTTCACATTTTTAGACAGATATATAATATTAGTTTGTCTCTTACTAGGACAGGAGCATTACACAAAAGTAGTGCCTTCACACAAGCTATATGTCCAAGCTGAGAACATCTATGGAGAGGAGTGCTAGCTACCTTGTTCATTAATAACTAAGGGTGAAGGTGTCATTAATGCTGCTAGTTTAAAAGTGTTATTGTGATCATCCGTTGCATTGACATCAGCATTGTTCATGTATCAGCTTTGGAACTAAATTTACACAGCACCTTCCACATGCATTATGAAGTAGTGATCTGCCAAATTGACCTCTAACATTACAGTGTTACCAACCATCCAGGGATTTCAGGTGTGATCCAGGGATCCAGGGATTGCTACAAAAATCCAGTACATGCACTAGCCAGTCTAGAATTCTAAATGAAGATAACTCAAGATATGTGTGATCAAGCAAAATTGCTTCAATTCAAGCAAAAATATGAGTTTAATCAAGCAAACCAAAATTGATGGGTTGGTAGGTATGAATACTTCTAGCTAGCTATATACAGGACAGTTTGTTCTCTGTTTTATGTGTGTAATGTCTAGCTAACATCTTAACAGCCTCCAAAGAGGAACTCCACCAAATATCCAGGGGAAATGGGACCCACATCCAGGAAAGTCTTCCTTGGGGGTTGGTAAGTCTGACATTAGTGTCACATCTAAACTCATTGAAGCAACTTTTTTCCTTTCCAAAACATGCTGATACAGTGTTGCCAGGCTGTTGTCTAAAAAAATCCACAGAGTAAATTAAGGACCTGATATTGTCTGCATGGTGGAAGATTCATATCCCACGCGTTTGTCCTCAGATATAGAGCTGGAAGACTCACCAGTATTTTGGTTACTACTACTTCTTGCATTGAGCATTGCTAATCAACTAGATAGAGGGACACTATTTAGAAAGATATTTCATAAAGGATACTTTTAAAACCAGCAATAAGCAGAAAAATCCACAGACACATTGGTGTCACACACAAACTCATTGATTAGTGATTGTGCAAATTAGCTCCGCCCAGTAGAGGGAGGGGGTGCTCTGAAGTAGTTGGTAAAGATCGTCAATGTGTTGTGAACCCCGGTGTCATAAAAATTAATTTTGGGGACCCCCTTATGAATATGGGGCCCCTTAGAAAGCGCGCAGGTTTTAAAGCGAAATTAATATTGGAAGGCTGGAAAGTGTATACTTAAGAAATGAAAACATGATAAAAGGGATGAAGTTGACATCACAGGTGATGAGGAAGTACACTTCTCAGGAAGAAATGTAGGATGGAACAAAATGAGAAAAAACAAAGAGGTATGTAGCCATCTTTATTTATATCTCTGTATTCAAAATAGAGAGCTATTATTTCATGCTAAGATATACAAGTGTGACTACATAAACATAAGGGGGGCTTGGGGGGCTTGGGGGGCTTAAGACACCCCAGATTTTTCAGAAAATGAGATAATGCTAATAAGCTCAGGCTCTGGCTTATTTATTTATTTATTTATTTATTTATTTATTATTTTTGTGTGTGTGTGTGTGTGAATTACATAATTTGTGCATCATAGTGGTGGTTAACAGGTAAGCATGGTAACAGCTGCTTAGAGAACTTGCTTGACTCTTAGCCTAGTTGCTAGTAGCTAGTACCATGTCTGTGAGTTTCTAAGATAGTGCTTTAAAGCCAGGTGAATCATCCAATGAATTTAAAAGCCTGAATTAGCCAGCTGTCAGATGAGCTAAGTTTTTTGATCAGAATATAGTTTTAGCTATTAGCTTGAAAGTAATGTTGAAGATGTTTCAGTACAGAATCTACTAGTTATCTTCAAATGAAAAGACTATAGCCTATCCTGTTGTACATATTAAAAGATTAATTATGGTTGCTTAGTGAATATTACTCCCTTACACCTCTTGGATTTTGAAGAAAATTTTTGCTTCCGCACTTCGTGCAGGAGGATCTCCCTCCCACACTCTCTCCCTTGAGTTGAATTGCAGGACAGCTCTTTTCTCTTTACCTTATTAGCCCCCCCTCCAGTCCTAAAAAGTTGTCTACATCCCTGATAAAAGTTCATTTTGACCTACCTGCCTACTTGACAGGAGCAAAATCCATTAGACAAGTTATTGATGACCCATGCATAACTGTAGTTTAGTGAAATTGCTGTTAGTTTACTTGTATACAAATTACTTGAGGCGTTCTTCGTCTATATAATAGGAAGTGGAATTTAGACTAGGAGAATGAGGAAAAATCTTGCTGGTAGCCAATGGTTAGATGATGACCATATGAAGCTTGTTCAACAACTATTGAATGATGAACATCCAAACCTGGATGGCTTTCAGTGTACCAGAACAATGGCCTTTGTCCTGTTAAAGGAGATGCTCTCCAGATTCACCAAAAACCACTGGGTGACTTCTAGCAGTATGATAGCAAGTTTACTGGAGATCTTAGTTCTTCTTTAAGTCACCAGTTAGCCCTTCTCTATAGAACATGGTCTGAAGAAGATGAGGGTGACGTTGTGCTTCACATTGTTGTACCTAACATGCAGCAACAACTTGGAGGGAATGATTGTGGATTATTTGCTATTATGGCGATATGATACAATGTGATAACTGCAGTGAGTGTTTTTTAGTATTTAACTGTATTCAACAAGCAATTTATATCTGTTATCATGCCACTATTCTATTATATAGCTTTCATGACTAACAGCTTTATTTACTTATCCATCTTCCAGAATCACTTCTTAAAATCCATCTGATTATGTATCTTGATTGGGTCCCAATATAATTATTATTTTGGGGACGGAGGGCCCTATATGTACAAGAGGTCCTCATTTACATGGGGCTAAGGGATTCTATAATGTGAATATAGGGATGGGGGTCCCCAATATTATATTATTATGGGGACGGGGGAACCCTAAAGTTACGGGTCCTTGTGGTAGACTCACTGTAGTCAGCAGTAACTGGCTAGTTATAATATTATAATTATCAGCATTTTTGTGGCAGTAGGCTAGAGTATGTGTGTCATCAGTTGATGTCGTTTGCTAGTTTCTAAAAAGTGTCTGTTAAAACGAATGCTGGGTTACCACAGTCCTCAATATTACATGACACAGGTAAATGGATAATTTATATACTGGTAGATGGTACACTTTTAGTGGTCCTTTGTGCAGAGGTTGTCCTTGTTTTGGAGGGTACTTTAATCTTATTTTAGCCAGAAGGAGCCGCTGCCAAGGACTCCAAGGCTCCCAGCACTGCAAGGGTACAGAGCAAACCAGAAGTAAGTCTCTTTACTACTGGTGAAACTCTGAGACTAGGACAGCCTCTCTATAAGGGACAGTAGATACGATCCCAATGTGTCCTTTATTCAGAGGTTCCACTAAGGGACAGTAGACCTGTCCTTTATTCAGAGGTTCCACTGTACTACACAGTACAGTAGACCTGATCCCAATGTGTCCTTTATTCAGAGGTTCCACTGTACTACAAAGGACAGTAGACCTGATCCCAATGTGTCCTTTATTCAGAGGTTCTTAGTGTAAATTAACCTCTGAGATAAGGACAACCTCCCTACAAGGGACAGTAGACCTGATCCCAATGTGTCCTTTATTCAGAGGTTCCACTGTGTATATAGCTGGTTACTCTTCGGTCCCATTCTCACTGGGAAATTATTGGTGGGCTAGTGTTGATTTTTTTTCATTTTCAGTTTTGCATCCAGTAACTATACTTAGCAAGACACAGTTCATTGTTGCAGACATTTTTAGTTTGATGGACAGAGCTTTTATTTCCTTTTCTTAATGAGATCTTTTCCAACACACTCAGTACTGCATGCATGCTACACAATCCTAGGTAGCTAAATAACATCCAAAGTCACTACGTTCCCCTGCACTTAGCTAGAGATTTTGGTATGATATTTCTTTCATGTAGCTGCCTGTATTATATAGACTGTAGTAACTAGCTATTCTGTTATGTATTTACATAGTGACATAGGATTGTGTATATAGCATGCATACAGATCAAGTGCAGCAGTCATCTCTACATCACCTTTTTTGGTTTTACTCCCTCAGAAACCTTTTAGTTGCCTACTTACAAAGTGCAATAGCCTGCCTACGCATTTGTACAGTCTCTTAGCGCAAACTGAAAGCTATGTTTAACTGTATACTTATTAAGACACAGAGACACCTAAAAGCCTACAAGCTAAAGAAGGAAATGTCCACAGTCCCATTAATGACTGGAATAACTCTGAGCGATGGTTATAAAAGGAACACACACTGGAAGGCAGAGATCACCTTGGAAATCACTGCAGAAAAAAACTCAACCATTTTACAATCCTTGGACAAAAAACAGCTTCAAAACTGCAGCATTAATATGGCCATTATCAAGTTCATTGCAATCACAATTCTCACAATATTTGCAATCATTAATTCTGCAAGGGCTGCTATACCTTTCTTTGGACATGGCTCTGGTACAAGATCTATCAGTGGTTATGATGACTATCAAACTCCAGCCATACGTCTTAATGGTGACCTGTGCATGTATGGACAACGTTATCGAGCCTTCGCAGTAAGATATAACAATAATTGTTGTGAATAACGTATAGCTAGCTAGCTAGTGATGCTAAAACTATAACTATATATGTTATTATATGTTACCTTGGTTTTGTTTCTCTATAGGTGAGTACCAATGGGTATATCCTTCTTCTAACTAGTACTCGTTCTACCGTTACTAGTTATGGTTTACCTCCTCAACCACTTTCTGGAATACGACGCAGTGCCGCCATGGTAGCACCCTTCTGGGCTGATATTGATTTGAGGTGTCGCACTTCAGCACCTGAATATAACAGGGTGTACTATGAACAGACCAGAAATTCCCACGTCCTTAGAACAATAGGAAGTATAAGACCAATTACAGGATTCAGACCTACATCAGCTTTGATTGTGACCTATGAGCATGTGAGAAAGTATCCCTGCCAACGCAGTGTTTATGGAAATGTAAGAAACTCTATGTAGCTACTTGCATAGACAGTTGACACACAACAGGCAGCACTACACACATAAAGGAGCAATCTTACTCACTCAAGACAGTAGTCACAGGAAAATTTATTTCCTATTAATAGTGTCTAATAGATATAATTTAAAATGGCAAGCTCTTGAGCAACTAGAATATTGTTCTTGAATTGGAAAAGTGAGCGTGATGCCTTTAAGGAAAAATTCAGTGATAATTATGATGCAGTGATGCATATAATTGTGTAAAAACAGCTATATACTATGTTTGATTCAAACTATTTCATTGTTCTCCCTCAGGAAAATACATTCCAGCTTGTTATAGCTGCTGATAGTTTCTGCAACACACACTTCCTCTTTTTGTATGAAAACATGGAGTGGACATCAACCAATAGAATTGGTTACACCAATGGAAGAGGATCGAGTGGCGAATATAGAGGTCACCTCGGCAATGCCCGCCGTCTGACTGGTCATTTTGTCTACTCCATTAGGCCAATCATCCAAGCTATAACTCAGATAAACAAGGGCAACATGGTGTCCATGCAACAAAGTGGTAAGGATGGTGGTGGCATTCAGGATATGGAGTTAGATCTCGAAGAGGTAGTTTCCAGGCAACAGCAGGAGGAACTACATGATGAAGGAGGGACCATGTCCCAGCAGGAAGAACTAAGCGATGAAGGAGGGACCATGTCCCAGCAGGAAGGACTAAGCGATGAAGGAGGGACCATGTCCCAGCAGGAAGGACTAAGCGATGAAGGAGGGGCCATGTTTCAGCAGAGTGGCAAGGATGGCTCTACAGAAGCTCTAGAGGCTATAGCTGTTTTGAAGAAGTTTGTTGGCAAGAAATTGGTGCAAAGTGAGTTGAATGCAGCTCTCCAGGAAAGCTTCGAGAAAAAAGTCGAAGCTTGAGCAAGGATCAAGAGAGAACACATTTGAACCATGAAACAGTAACTGATTTACTCTATGTATAGAAGTTGCTCTAGTTGTCAGCTGTATAATTATTGTACAATAGAAGAAAAAAAAACTTTTCTGGTATATAGCTAGCTAGCTATGCCTATGATGTAGCTACAGCATGAAGAAGGACTGAATTAAATGTGCAGTCTCTAATGAATTAACACAGGAAACATACTTGTGATCTAAAACTATGGATTTTAACTACTATTGTTAACCCATAAATTTAGTGTTTTACTATTGGATGTCAACATGCTACAGACCCATAGCATACATGAATCTTATTACTAGTATTGTCCAAGCTGAGAGAGCCTCACAAAAACATGCCTAACTCGGCTAAAAAAACTTCAAATTATGCGCATTTGGTATCATTTAGCAGCTCTTACAGAGGCGCTTCTTACCAGATGCCTGTTTAGTCTGTTGTAGTGCCCCATAGAGAGATACAAGAGACTAATACAAATCCTATGGCATTACCCTGGACCACAAGGAGTGTTACACATAATAAAAATTGCTGTGTGGAGAGTCAGCCTCTCTCTGGGCAAATGCTCGAAAATGTTGTTATTATTTCGAGGTATCTATGAATAATATTAAAGCAGAGTCGGATCCAAGGGGGGGGGGGCAAAAGGGGCAATTGCCCCACCCCCCTTTTTAACACCTTGTGACATTGTTTTGTGTATAGCTGGGCCACAAACAGTGTAAAAAAATTATTGTAGCTTACACTTTACATGTAAATATTCATTAAAATTAATGCTAGCTAATTAGATAGAGCCTGGCATGGGATTATAGCATAGCTTGTACTTTGTAAACAGAGCCTATTCAACACACCTGGAATTGAAAAACATCCCAGAGTGGTTGATAATGACACAGACCATTAAATTTGCTAGATCATTCCAACAAAAGTTTAGTTGTTGAAAAGCAGCTACAGACTGAGGATGGTAACACCTCTGTTTTGTACAAATTCAAGAAGTTTAAAGTTTCTATCTGAAGGACTTCCTACCTCACTTTCTGAAACATTAATTTTTCTCCTAAATCATATCCAAAATATCACCACAACATAAGAGTAGCTACTGTAGAGGCACTGAGGCAAAATGCCTCAGTAGATTTTTGCTATTGTAAAACTATAGCATTAAATTTTGATGCAACAGTTAACTGACAACTCTGTCTGTAGTTACAGTGCTGAAGCATACTATTATTATTTATTACCCTTTATTGAATATTGTCAACGAATTTTCTGAGTTGAACTAGAGAAAATTTCCTCAAAAGATTAAGTTGACATCTTACAGTTGTGTTATCAAGTTCTTAACATATCTAGTGCATGTGGGTGCCTATTAGACAGCCTGAAATGCCACCAGATTGAATCAAAGAGGTCTAAAATACAAAAATTTTCTGGGGGGGGGGGGGGGACCAGGCCCCCAGACCCCCCTAGATGGTGCACTTACTGCACTATGTGGTCACAAATCCCAACCCTATCTCCTGCCTGAGTATGTAAAAATTCCTGGCTACTCCTCTGCACAATGTTTCATATCTTGCAATAACTCTAGTAACTGTTGCTACAGTTGAAAGAGCAAATTCAGCCCTCAAGGGCCTCCCCATCCTAAGATCCACTTTAGCCCCCCCCCCCCCTTGGATCCGACACTGTACTTGGACAGACTTTAATTTATCTTCATCTAGCCAGTATGCTAGTGGCAAAGTATAAGACTACTGTAACTAGGCACAATAAATAATAATACATCTATTACTAGGGAATAATTATTAGGCTATACTAAAAGCCTATGCTAGTTGTTAAACATACAGTCAGCGCACAACCACTGTGCGATACCCACGTGGTTGCTATTATTGAGGACACACACCCAGGTTGGCAAAAGAATTACAGCTGGTTGGCAGTGTAGCCGTTTTCCTCTAGAGTGAGTACTTCAAGTCTCTAAATGAGGATGCAAAGGCCAGGTATGAGGCTAAACTAGCTATCATCTTTCTTTCTATTGAAGATGATCCCTATAAGCCAAATGACAGCTTCCAGTCTGATATGGTTGGCTGGCCTAATATCGAGTATAGCGAATATCGAGTATAGCACATATTTAGCTATGTACTTGATTACTCATCCTGAAGTGTACACACTTGAGCAGCTGTTGTCATGGAAGCAGTTGGAGGGCTACAATTACATTGTAACAGGAAGATCTCCATAGACCATGAATGAAGGATAGGTACCACCCTATTCAGTCCTAGCTCACACAGATGAAGGGAAGAGAACACTCTGTTCAGTTGTAGCCAAACCCAAGAAGGAGGGTGAACACACAGAGGAAGGGAAGGTAGTCTTCATAGCCAACTCCCAGGACATGTCCACTTCCACAGAATTACTCAAAACTCCATTACAAATAGACTGTTCAGAACCTATCAACTATTAGCTATAGTTATAATTATCTTCATTAGGGAAAAAATTTTTTTGTGTTTCTAACTATCACATTATTTGTGATTCATGAATTTTGTACATGCTTGAACCCTGCAACTATCTTATTAGTCTGTGTAGAATTATTTCTAACACTCATGGTATGGGTCTTTGTGCCAGTATCACATGCTGTTTCTGACATCAATACTAAGGCTTCAACTGCCAAGACCTCACGTTTGAGCTTCCTTCTCTATCTGCAATAATGATGATGATGATTACGATGATGTTATAATAATAATAATAATAATAATAATAATAATAATAATAATAATAATAATAATAATAATAATAATAAATAAATAAACAAGCAGAATTGGGGGGGGTGAGATCACTAGCAAAACAACAAACTAAACTATACGCTATCAAATATCATACTGAAAAAAATAACATTGAAATAGCTACTAAGTATCCTTCCCAGCTTTGAGGAAGCTTTTCCATGCTAAATATCCTTGGCTTGTAATAATGCTGTGAACCTAAGAACTGGTTTTTAGCATGCTCTTTCACACTTTAGCTTGATTTTCTTTCATATAACTACTTGGCAAAATACATAATTAACTTCACCTTTTTAGACCAGATGTACCATGAACATACATGCAGAATGCATAGTCTCATCAACATTAAACTATAGTACAGTAAACTAGTAGTCACATATCTAAACTCATTGGACATTGGTGTCACATTGATTAGTGATTGTGGCATGTGCAAATTAGCTCCGCCCAGTATAGGGAGCAATAAAGGATAGGATGGATGAGCAGAGTCTCTAGTCAAATGAAGCAGCTGCTGAGATTGACAGATTACAGAGCAAGAAGTCGTAATTTTGTCAAAGCAGTGCCTTTTTTATCATCAAAAATCATTATTTATAGTGTTATCAGACTGCTCAATATCCTCTGAAATAGTTAGTAAAGATCGTCCTATAAACTTCTCAGCAATGTCTAAAATGATCAGGGGAGTAGGAATCAGGGGGGCCAAGGGGGCCTGCCCCCCCCCCCCCCCCCAATAATAATACATAACAGGCTATGCACTCAGACAATGAACTTAGATTTGAGAATATCAATTTCATCACCTTTGCAAAGCTAAACCAAGAGCACAAACAGAAGTAGACTAATCACTGGAGTAGGAACCATGGTCCATAGAGGCCATAGAGGCCAGAGAGGCAGTAGAGAGAGTTTTTATACTGATCAAAATCAAGCATTGGAACAATCTTTAGTAACACAATGTAACAATAGAGACTACATAGTTTTTTGTTTTTTTTTGAGTCATCAATTTTTTCTTATGCTAGCCCAAATGTCTTATTATACCAGCATTATGCTCATTATGCTTTTAGCACCTATTATGCTCAAAATCATGCCAGCATAATTCGGAAGACCCTCTAGTGGGTAGTAATAATTTTATCTAATTTTAGGCACTGGGCCACTGGCCTATTAGTTATGCAATATTATGTAACTGCGCTGTTGTGCTATGTTCCTAATACAATTAGTGCATTATCGGTTCTTGAAAATGTAGTGGAGAGCAGGCTTCCTGGATGGTTTTTCCCTGGCCTTTGAAAGAAGACACCATTGTTTTGCCACTGTCATGTCACCAACCGGTCTTGGCGGCGTTGCACTGAGAGACTGTAGAAGTGTGTAGGCAGGTTACTGCACTTGAATTTCAGTGTAGGTAGGCAACTAAATTTCTTAACAAGCAAAGCCAAAAAAGGTGATGTAGGGATGACTGCTGCACTTGAACTGCATGCATGCTACACAATCCTAAGTCACTATATGTAGACTAGCTAACTGCTATATACAGTCTATATATCACAGTAGTTACATGAAAGAAATATCATCCCTAAGTCACTAAGTGCAGGGGGATGTAGTGACTTTCCCCTATTAACTTAAAAACATGATGCAATAATTTATGTACACTGCACCATTGCAGTATGCTCCTAATATTGTTGCATTGGCAAAAGGTACATGGATGTGTGTGTGTGTGATGTCAATATGTACTATTGTTATTGTTATTGTACTGTATCTAACCCTAGTCCTACCCCTAGCCCATAGCAATAGTACAATTGACAATGATGTTAATCTGTTACATGGAGAAGGAGGCCAATAATCTTCTTGTGTATAATTCCACCCCAACAAGATTGCAATCTAACAATTAAAATACCACTCACATCCACCCACATAGAAACCTAAATGTAAATTAAACAGAAGTTTTAGTAGTAGCTAAGAAACTGATTTTAAGCAAGCACCATACATCTGCATACATTACAGGAATAAAACTGAAAGCTAATAATTAATATGTCAGACGCAGAGACGCCTAAATCCTAACCAGAAGCCTACAAGCTAAAAGAAAGGAAATGTCCATGGTCCCATTAATGGCTGGAATAACTCTGAGCGATGAATATAAAAGGAACACACACTGGCAGGCAGAGATCACCTTGGAAATCACTGCAAAGAAAAAAGCAATCAACTCAACCAATACTGGAGCTTCAAAACTGCAGCATTAATATGGCCATTGTCAAGTTTATTGCAGTCACAGTTCTCACAATATTTGCAATCATTAATTCTGCAAGGGCTGTTATACCTTTCTTTGGACATGACCCTGGTGCAAAATTTATCAGCAATAAAGATAACTCTGAAACTCGACCCATAAAGCTTTTATATGGTGACCTGTGCATGTATAGACAACGTTATGGAGCCTATGCAGTAAGATATACCATCCATAACAATAATTGTTGTGAACAACGTATAGCTAGCAAGCTAGCTAGTGATGCTAAAATTAAGATCTATAATTATAGCTGAAATTACCTTGATTTTGTCTCTCTATAGGTGAGCACCAATGGGCATATTCTCCTCCTACCTAATACTGGTTCTCGTGTTACTGACTACGGTATTAGCCCTAAACCACTTTCTACATTACGAGGAAGCGCCATGGTAGCACCCTTCTGGGCTAATATTGATATGAGTTGTTGCACTTCAGTACCTGAATATAACAGGGTGTACTATGAAGAGACCAGAAATTCCCATGTCCTTAGAACAATAGGAAGCATAAGACCACTTAGAGGGTTCACACCTAGATCTGCTTTGATTGTGACCTATGAGCATGTGACAAAGTATCCCTGCCCAAGCCATGCTGATGGAAACGTAAGAAACTCTCTCCACCATATCATTATGTAGCTACTTGCATAGACAGTACAGGCAGCACTAAACCCATAAATGAAGCAACTTTGCTCACTCAAGGCAGTAGTCACATAATTTTGCTACTATAATTTTGACATCCAAAAAATGGCAAGCTCTTGAGCAACTAGAACATTGTTCTTGAATTGGAAAAGTGAGTGTGATGACTTCAAGGAAAAATTCAGTGATATATTATATATAGCTATATATGTTGCTGTGATGCATATAACTATATAGCTAGCTAATAGCTTTTAGTGTAGTTAGCTATGATATATATTTTGTTGTTCTCAGGAAAATACATTCCAGCTTGTTATAGCTGCTGATAGGCATTGCAACACACACATCCTCTTTTTGTATGAAAACATGGAGTGGTCTGATGCTAATAGGATTGGCATCACCAATGGAAGAGGATTGAGTGCTGAATATAGAGGTCACCGCAGCAATGCCCGCCGTCTGACTGGTCGTATTGTCTACACCATTAGGCCAATCATCCAAGCTATAACTCAGATAAACAAGGGCAACATGGTGTCCATGCAACAAAGTGGTAAGGATGGTGGTGGCATTCAGGATATGGAGTTAGGTCTTGAAAAGGTAGTTTCCAGGCAACAGCAGGAAGAACTACGTGATGAAGGAGGTGCCATGTTCCAGCAGGAAGAACTACGTGATGAAGGAGGTGCCATGTTCCAGCAGGAAGAACTACGTGATGAAGGAGGGGCCATGTTCCAGCAGAAAGAATTAGGTGATGAAGAAGGGGCCATGTTCCAGCAGGAAGAACTAGGTGATGAAGGAGGGGCCATGTTCCAGCAGGAAGGACTACGTGACGAAGGAGGGGCCATGTCTCAGCAGAGTGGCAAGGATGGCTCTACAGAAGCTCTAGAGGCTATAGCTGTTTTGAAGAAGTTTGTTGGGAAGAAATTGGTGCAAAGTGAGTTGAATGCAGCTCTCCAAGAAAGCTTCGAGAAAAAAGTCAAAGCTTGAGCAAGAGAACACATTGGAACCATGAAACAATAACTGATTTACTCTATGTATAGAAGTTAGTTCTAGCTGTCAGCTCTATAATTATTGTACAATAGCTAACTAGTTAGAGAGAAAAAAAAAAAATTTTTTTTCTAGCGTAAGTCATCAATACTCGACCACCACCTATTGTCGACCATCAAATCTCGACCGGGATTACGAAGATCGTGAAAAGTTTCAGTATATCTGTTAATGAATGTGTATGTGATTCATAAACGGTTTGCGCATAATAAACGGAATTGCACCTAACATGCGGGTGGGCCAGCTGCTTGAATAGTGAATCAAACAAAGATTGAGGCTATCTGAAGCAGGGATGGAGCAAGCAAAGAAAACCTGACAGTCCAGCTGCTACTACACCATCAAGATATATGCCCAGAACTTTGAAGCAGTGGGTGAATAGCTACTTCTATGTGTGATGCCATACAAGCTGTTGGATCAGGAAAGTTTGGTATTAATCAGTCAGTTAGAATGTATGGTGTCCCCCCTACTACACTAAAAGATAGAATATCAGGGCTAGTAAAGCATAGGTCTAGGCCTGGCCCCCACCCTATCTCACACAAGCTGAAGAAAATGAACTTGCTGAATTTTTAGTCCAATGTTCTAAGATAGGTTGTGGAAAAACCTGAAGAGAAGTATTTAGTATAGTAGTTCCTACTCTGAAGGGTAGGCCACTAGAAAAGTTTAATAAGGCTGGTGGCAACGCTTTATGGACCCCCCCCCCCCCCCCCACTCTTTCATTTTGAGAGCTTGTGACCCTTTGTCTAGGGTTTGATCTAATGCAATCACATAATTTTTCTCTTTTAGAAAAGAAGAAAATAAAGACAAGAAGTCTTCCTATCATTGTGTATGTAATACCATATTTAAATGATTTATTTGCTGCTCTTTTTTTTTTTTTCAAAAAACATAAAATTTTGCTGCATTATAGTAATATTGATTCTAATATTGATGAAATGCATTATTACTGAGTTAATCATTTCTAGTAAACCAAAAAAAGTAAAAATAGGTACATGGTCGACAATAAATGTATTAAGTCGACGTTACATTGCATCGGTCGACTTGATAAATGACCTCCTGCATTCCCGGTGGAATAACTCGGTTGTTATGGATACTGTAGATATAGAATTTTGATTAGCTAGAGGTCACTGCACAGCTCTACCTGAAGACCTTTGAACCGTAAAAATCTATTGAATAAAACGCGAGTTATAAGTAAAAATAAGTTAAGTGGTCGACTATTGATGACTTACGCTATAGCTAGCTATGATAATTCAATCCTATGATGTAGCTACAGCACGAAGAAGGACTGAATTAAATGTGCAATCTCTAATGAATCAACACAAGAAACATACTGTGATCAAAAACTATGAATTTTAAACCAGTGTAACTACTAACTCATAAATTTATTTTTTTACTATTGGATGTCAACATACTACAGATACATAGTGTACATGAATCTTATTACTAACTATCTTCATTTAGCTGTGGCAAAGCAGGGAAAAGTATAACCTACTGTAACTAGGCACAATAATATATTATTATCTAACTAGGGAATAATAATAATAATAATAATAATAATAATAATAATAATAATAATAATAATAATAATAATAATAATAATAATAATAATAATAATAATAATAATAATAATAATAATAATAATAATAATAATAATAATAATAATAATAATAATAATAATAATAATAATAATAATAATAATAATAATAATAATAATAATAATAATAATAATAATAATAATAATAATAATAATAATAATAATAATAATAATAATAATAATAATAATAATAATAATAATAATAATAATAATAATAATAATAATAATAATAATAATAATAATAATACAGCAACATACCCACATACAATGATCGACCAGAAAGTGCTTGGTAAAACATGGATGACACTGCAAGAGGTGTTGCATAGAAACTAAACAACAGAAAGGAGATCATTTAGCTAGTACAACAAATCCAACTGACTAACATACAAACAAAAGTATAAACAAGCAGAATTGGGGTAGAGGGGGAAGGAGTTGGGTGGGGGTAAGATCATTTAATGCACTATCATTATAAATGAGAAAAATAACACTGAAATACTAAAATGCTGAAGTATCCTTCCCTGCTTGATGATTCTATGAGGGAGCTCTTCCATGCTCTCTATGACAAATATCCTTGGCTTGTAATAATGCTGTGAACCTAAGAACCATGCTCCACTTTGATACTTAACAGCTAATAGTTTAGCTTGGTTTTCTTTCATAGCTATGACTGTACTTGTCAAAATGCATAATTGACTTCACCTTTTTAGACAGATATTGGTTTGTCTTTTACTAGGAGAGGAACATTACACAAAAGTAGTGCCTTCACACAAGCTATACACAGTGACATCCAAGCTGAGAACATCTATGGAGAAGAGTGCTACCTTGTTCATTGTGTGGTAAACTCAATTTATTACGTATTATTATTACGTCATTACTTATAATTATGCAAGTACACGTGTAATTCATCAGTTCACACAAATCTTGTGTCTCTATCAACGACACCTCTGCCTAATACACCACATTCATGAATAACTAGTTGCTAGTGTTAATTGCATTGACATCAGTATTGTATCAGCTTTGGAACTAAATTTACACAGCACCTTTCACATGCATTATGAAGTAGTGATCTGCCAAATTGACTTCTAACATTAGTGTCACATCCAAATTCATTGGTTAGAACTAAAGCAACTTCTTCCTTTCCAAAACATGCTGCTAAAATGAAGTGATGTGTCATTGTAATCATCCTGTACATTGGTATCAGCCTTGTGTTTACGTATCAGCTTTCAAACTAGGCTGACATTACCATAGCTGCCAAGGTGATAGAAAGACAAAGCTTGAGATAGCTATAGCTATATAGCTACATGTGTATTATGATCAAAAAAAACCTAGCCACTCTTCATTTGCTATTAGCTATAGCTAAACTCTGATTACAAATATTATTTCAGTTGTTATTCAATATTGGTGTTAGCCATTTCTTTGTGTGAGTTTTATTGCATTCCCATGTAGCTGGTTTGGCTTTCTTTAGAACTTTGCTTGTAGGTTCATAGGTATGTGTGCAGGTTGTCCACTGCATGCTAGCTTGATAGCTACTAACTACCAGGTCTGCCAACCTAATTTGGTAAAAAATATTGAGGTCAGTGAAAAAAAAAACACCTTGATTTCATAGTGAAAACCTGGAGGTGTGCTGTTGAAATCCATTTTCATCAAATGTAATGGGGTTTGTGAGGAATAGATGGTCACTTTGATTCCCAATCCTTTGAATACTGTACTTATATCCAGTATAATTTGCTCTCTTTGGTGAACGTTCACCCAGAACATCACCACCAGACAGTTCACCAAGTTCACAAACATCATCTCTCAGCCATAGCTGCAAGACTGCAACTCCTCAGCAGCAGCAGCAGCAGCACATAGATAGAGAAGCTAGCTAATATATAGCTGGCACGAATTTAGATGTCATTCACTAATCCATTAGCTAATGCATGCAACATGTAAAATACAAAGCAAGATGAGATAGCTAGCTCACAAAAAAAGCAGTCAATCTGAAAAAGAAGTGGTTATTGCCACTTTCCCTTGAGGAACGTTGATATGTCCCTTGAGACCTTGAGTATGGGCTCAAAACACTGTTGTATTAGTTAACTAAAACTAAAACTAAAATGGATAATAGTTCAGTAATTTCTTCACTACTAAAACTAAACTAAACTGTAGTTCACTTACTTGCCAAAACTATAACTAAACTATTTACATCATATTACACCAAAAACTAAACTAAAACTAACGAGAGCAGAGGTTGAATCTAATATTAGTTGAGCACACCTCCAGCTGATAATTATTGTATTAATGTTTGTAGTTAACCAAGCAGCATTCATCCCATGGAAGCAAAAAATTACATTTCCAACTAACTTAAACTATGATTGTATAAGTTGATTGCCCCAAAATAGCTACCATGGTCTTGTAACTAACTAGAACTAAACTAATGCTAGGCTCTTGTAACTAACTAAAACTAAACTAAAAGAAATACCAGGCTCTTGTAACTAACTAAAACTAAACTAAAAGAAATACCAGGCTCTTGTAACTAACTAAAACTATACTAAAATGTTGTAAGATTCCAATAACTAACTGAAAACTAACTAATAGTCCAAAACTACTAACTAAACAACAATAGCTCAAAATCTTGAGTCTCAAGGTGAAACCTTGAGGGTTGACAGGCCTGAACTACTGGTTCTAAACTTGGTCAAAAGGAAGTCTTATTTTTTCGAACCATGAAGAAGACATGCCTTTCTTCTGGTGGGAAGCCAGACAGAATAGTGGTTATATATGTACCACCACTAAAGTCTAATATATTATATAGCTATACATTGTAACAATAAAACCTTGTCATGCAGTAGCTACTGTGGTCAATTTATATAGCTAGCAGCTACCTTAGTTAATAGGATTGGATAGCCAGGAGGAAGCAATAATATACTTGAGAACAAGACCATTAGGCTTGAGATTGCTTGAGAATCAAGCCCATAGCTTGAGACTTGGTAGATATGCATTACATCATCCTGCACATGCACTAGCTATATACGAAATATATAGTGATAAAATTATATCTGCCAATTAATTCCACGATGTCACATTGATTACATGTGATTGTGCGCATGTGCAAATTAGTTCCGCCCCTCTGTCTTCTTCGCGACCATACTATTCTATAAAACAAAAATTATTGATGACACTATAATGGTTCCTTTTTTTCTCTTTTTCTTTTTTGGTGATAAAAAAGGCACTGCTTTGACAAAATTATGACTTCTTGCTCTGTAATCTGTCAATCTCAGCAGCTGCTTCATTTCGACTAGTGACTCTGCTCATCCCTCCTTTGCTCCCTGACTGCTTCTTACTACTCAATAGACTATTGAAGAAATTGGCCAGAACAGTCTCCCCGTTTGCCTTAGCATCACTCTGAAATAGTAGGTAAAGATCGTCAATGTGTTGTAAAAACCGGTAAAGGGTCACCAGTAGTAAAGATACTTACTTCTGGTGTGCTCTGTGCCCTTGCAGTGCCAGGAGCCTTGGAGTCCTTGGCAGCAACTCCTTGTGGCTAAAATAAAGTAGAATTTCTGATTAAAATACCCTCCAAAACAAGGACAACCTATGCACAAAGGACAACTAAAAATGTAATAATAGTGTAAATTAACCTCTGAGATAAGGAGAGCCACCCTACAAGGGACAGTAGACCTGATCCCAATGTGTCCTTTACTCAGAGGTTCTTAGCCTCTGAGATAAGGAGAGCCTCCCTACAAGGGACAGTAGACCTGATCCCAATGTGTCCTTTACTCAGAGGTTCTTAGCCTCTGAGATAAGGAGAGCCTCCCTACAAGGGACAGTAGACCTGATCCCAATGTGTCCTTTACTCAGAGGTTCTTAGCCTCTGAGATAAGGAGAGCCTCCCTACAAGGGACAGTAGACCTGATCCCAATGTGTCCTTTATTCAGAGGTTCTTAGCCTCTGAGATAAGGAGAGCCACCCTACAAGGGACAGTAGGCCTGATCCCAATGTGTCCTTTACTCAGAGGTTCTTAGCCTCTGAGATAAGGAGAGCCTCCCTACAAGGGACAGTAGACCTGATCCCAATGTGTCCTTTATTCAGAGGTTCTTAGCCTCTGAGATAAGGAGAGCCACCCTACAAGGGACAGTAGACCTGATCCCAATGTGTCCTTTATTCAGAGGTTCTTAGCCTCTGAGATAAGGAGAGCCTCCCTACAAGGGACAGTAGACCTGATCCCAATGTGTCCTTTATTCAAAAAACAACAATTATAGTGTAACAACATTAGGTTTATAGCAGATGCTCTGTTGGAATCTCACAACTTACAGTAGTAGCAGCTGATCTGGGACTCTTGATCATGTGTGCCTGCTGGGCCATGAGGAATACCTGGTCGTCGTCAGCAGTAATGTCACCAACCTCCATCTCAGGCTATAGTAACAAAAGATAACATTTTTAAGTGACAACTGGTCTCCAATCTCGGGCTAGTTGGGCATACACACCACATGCACATGCACACACATGCATGTACATACGGTATACATACACGCACACATTAGTACACATGTACACACAAAAAACATGAGCAGTGACTACAGACCTCATCTGAAGTCTACAGGAACTAGATATACAACTTTATGAGTAATTGAATATCTTGTACTCATAAATATGGTAAAGGGTCACAGTACTTACAAAAACAATGTACAACAAACAAATCACATGCATAAGGACTGGACTGCTACACTCATGAAGTTATCTGGATTTATGAGACCACAATCTATGGAAAATTACTATCCCTGTGTCTACCACAATTGAGCCTGTGTGGCTAATCACTTTGAAATCTATCTATTATCTTAGTCTCTCCATTGAGAATCTCCATAGCAACAGTACAACACAGAAGGAGTAGATAAAACTTAATGGTTAATGAATTTCATAACTAATAAATAGTATTCATATTATAATAACGGTACCCTCCTACTCCAGCAATTATCTACACAGGTTTCCATAGTCACTTTTAAAGCATGCCATATCCCAAGAATAATAACTCAAGCATTGAGAAGTAATGACTTGTTTATGGGATAGGTTTAACCTACACACATTACATCTCTGGACCAGAAACTATAGTTTATATTCACTGTAGACCTGGTTTTATTTTCACTCTCACTTTTTACTTTCAGTATGATATTATTTATTGCCGGACATTAATATTGTAGAAGTGTGATCTCACATGATATAACTTGAATCAGGACCCTATACAATTACTACTGAGATCAGTGGACTCCACCTCCCATGACTTGGCAAATAACGGGTCCTTCTATGTGTAAATTTCCTTACAGTATTCTTATAGTATATTACAGTAATCTTATTTTATATTCAGTAATCTTATTATATATTATTGAATATTACAAGTATATTATAAATGACGTAATGTCGAGGATTTACACATAGAATCACCCTAAATAACCCTGCTTCCCATGACTCAGCATTATAAAGATGAAGAGTAATCTGAATCTACAGAATTTTAGGGATGAGTGTGTTTGGAAAGGGTTGTCATGGACAAAAGTCCTCAGTAAGTATATAAGTACGATATAAATCTCTCATTTGATTGCTAATACTCTCACTCACAATCATGGTAACCTGCACACATACGTATGCACTGTACATCTCCCAGTGTAAACACATGCACATATACTTATCGATATCATAGAGGTCCCAGTGTAACACATGTACATGTACTATGTATCATAGACCCAGTGTAACACATGTACATGTACTATGTATCATAGACCCAGTGTAACACATGTACATGTATGTATGTATCAGAGATCCCAGTGTAACACGTACATGTATGTATGTATCAGAGATCCCAGTGTAACACATGTACATGTATGTATGTATCAGAGATCCCAGTGTAACACATGTACATGTATGTATCATAGAGGTCCCAGTGTAACAAAAAATGTACATGTATGTATCATAAAGGTCCATGTACATGTATGTATTAGAGGTACCAGTGTAACACATGTACACGTATGTATTATAGTGTAATACATGTACATGTATGTATGTATCAGAGATCCCATTGTAACACATGTACATGTATGTATGTATCAGAGATCCCATTGTAACACATGTACATGTATGTATTATAGTGTAATACATGTACATAGATGTATATGTATTATATAATAGTCATACAGAGTCCCAATGCAGACAGCTGTTCAGTGTAATTGCACATAGAGACTACACAAATAGACAATTGGTCCCACAGAAACATGATTTTAAGGCAACTAACCACACTCATTAGCTATCTTCATAACAGATCTTATCCATTAAACCAAAGGATGTGAAACTGTTAGCAACAAGAATTCGCCCAAACCTGAGGGTGCCAACATGAATAAATCACTATACCTCTGGTAAGGGGGGAAGGAAGGTGTTTCGTAGTCTAGTCTCAAATATAGCCAGTTCAGTTCGGTTATGAATTCCAGAAAATGAACCTCTCAGTAATAACCACATCATAACCACATTTACTACCTAGCCAAGTCTTCTATGCTACCCACACTATATACCCCCCACCATTACTAATCAAAGGACGGACAGATGGTCTAGTAGCACTATTATTACTATCAACAGGATGGACTCCTTGGATAAGCTCACAGGATATGATTATCTATGCCAGACACTGAAACCCGTCTGTTCAGGAAACACAAGGTCAATGCTTCTCTGTTCAGAACACATTGGAGAAAAGGTTAAGTTACTGTCCTGATTACTGAATATTCCTTTGTTCAGGACACCTTGAAAAGATGGTACATGATCTTCTCTGTTCAAGACACATTGGGGAAATAAGTTACTGTCCTGATTACTGAATATTCATTTGTTCAGGACACCTTGAAGAGATGGTACATGAGCTTCTCTGTTCAGGACACATTGGGGAAATAAGTTACTGTCCTGATTACCAAATATTCCTTTGTTCAGGACACCTTGAAAAGATGGTACATGATCTTCTCTGTTCAAGACACATTGGGGAAATAAGTTACTGTCCTAATTACTGAATATTCATTTGTTCAGGACACCTTGAAGAGATGGTACATGAGCTTCTCTGTTCAGGACACATTGGGGAAATAAGTTACTGTCCTGATTACCGAATATTCCTTTGTTCAGGACACCTTGAAAAGATGGTACATGATCTTCTCTGTTCAGGACACATTGGGGGAAAAGGTTAAGTTACTGTCCTGATTACTGAATATTCCTTTGTTCAGGTTGAAGAGATGGTACATGAGCTTCTCTGTTAAGATACCTTGGAAAAAGGTCAGGTATTGATATTCCTCTGTTGAGGACATCTGGGAGGGATATAGTACTGTTCTAATCTAAAATATAATATCATTTAGTTAGCAATTCCCAAAGTAATTTGTTCAACAAAATGACTAATTTGGCCTACCAACACAAAAACTTCCCACAGTATCCAATAATAACAGTACACAGAGCCAAGCAGAAGATTGATATAAAATGTAACGTTACATGTGTTATACATGTGTACTACATGTTATAGCTACACCACATGCACTTCTGTAGTTCTGGCAGTGAGTCGTAATTGTTACTCACAAGGTCACATCTTTTTTCCTTCTTGTTATGTAAGAAAATTCACAAGAATTCTATTGTACTTTCATCGTCAATGTATAATTCACTTTGAAATCAAATTACAATAAAATTCTGATTAGAAGTGTAGTTCTGGCAACGAGAGAGTCATAATTGTTACCCACAAGGCCACATCTTTTTTTTCTTCTTGTTATGTAAGAAAATTCACAAGAATTCTATTGTACTTTCAGACCAAATTACAGTATTATGCATGTGTGCCTATATATCAGTGGTCCTTACACACACACGCACTGTTGGCTTCTCATACCTGTGATGTCTTGGGAGCTATGATTATGTTCTCGTAAGGGTCAGCAGAATTTATTCCCTTCATATGTTCTTGCAGGATTTCAATCTTCTTCTCATTGTCCCAGCCAGAAGGTCTGAAAGAGCAAGGTTAACAGAGTGTTTCATATCAGAATCAGGGAGGGGTTCTATTCCCACTAGAACCAGAAGGTCTGAAAGAGCAAGGTTAACAGAGTGTTTCATATCAGAATCAGGGGAGGGGGCACTAGAACCAGAGGACAGAAGGTTTCATATCAGAATCAGGAGAGGGGGGTTCTGTTCCCACTAGAACTATCAATCTTACGCCACTAAACTTACAGGTCAGAGGTCACACACATCACCCTATAAAAACAGTCTGGTGGTTTAGATTTCAGTTCAATAGGAGAAATACTAACATTACAGCATACATAGATAGGCCACCAACAAAACTGCCTGGCAACACAGTAATCAATTAACAAGCAGCTGCACAGAACCTCCCACAAAGAATAAGGACAGTGCAAAGGACACCACCCCAAGCTAATATGAGGAAAAATCGACAATTTCATAGCATCCTTTATAGAGGTTCAATCAAAGGAATATATACTATTGAAATGGAAAACATGCAGTGTTGATTGCAGGGATTATGAACATTACATGATGTTGTGGTCTACAAAAGAAGGGAGAATCTGTACAGAGGACTACAAAGTAATAAGAGGAAGAAATAAAGTATATCCTCATATATAGTCACATAAAATACATACCCCCCCCCCCCATTTATATGGAGTCCTTATCTTATCTATGACTCAGAGACACTATCATAGAGTCACCTAGTAATGGATACCCCACCCCCACTCTCACACACCCGACCCCAACCCCACTCTCACACACCCGACCCCACCCCCACTCTCACACACCCGACCCCACCCCCACTCTCACACACCCCACCCCACACACCACTCTCACACACCTCAACCCCACTCTCACACACCCCGACCCCATCCCCACTCTCACACACACCAACCCCACACCCTTAACCCACATAGCCAACCACAATGAGCTCACATAAATATGGAGTCCTTATCTATGACCCAGGCTGCCTCCTTGAAGGGCAGGTCATAGGACTTGTGCAAGAGGTACTTGTGGAGAATATGCAGGTTCTTTTCTTCCTTGGTGGACGTATAGAAGAGAGCTGCTCCATCTGACATTGTATGAGGAGTCAAGGAAGGCTGAAGGTTAGATCAGTTGGAAGTTAATAGAATATAAGTGAGATAAGGGGTTAAAGGTTTAGGAAGCATGATATCATTAAGGTTTCAACTGTACACTCCCCCAGAATTTTCCTGAGAGTAACAGATGATTACAAGTCTGTTCAAAGGTTGTCTTCATTGCAAGAACTCGGTTGAAGTCCACTGCTTGGAGACCAGTTAGATCCAAAAGTAGGTATGCTTGGGGAAAAATTTCTGAGTAAATCATCCCCTCCCCCTCCCAAATATCCTCTATGAAACCTTGAATTCACACACAAAATTCTAGCATTCCACTTCAAATGGTTTGACCTCTTTCTCCAATTTTAATAGTTTGCCTCAATTTCCCACAACTGAAGAGTACTAGTATTCTAACAGAGGATGTTTAAGTTCCCTAGGCAACATGATAACCACAGGTCCAGGAAAACTACAGGTCCATGAGAACCACAGGTCTAGGAGAACCACAGGTCCAGGAGGTCTATGAGAACCACAGGTCTATGTGAACATAGGTCTATGAGAATCACACCACAGGTCAAGAGGTCCAGGAGAATCACAGCCGGTCAATGAGAACATCTCCATACACCTACTTTCATTCAAGTGCATTGCCCCCAGAAACATGCTTTCTTCATTACATACTACATCAATACAGAGCATTAATGACTTCACTGCTACTTGGCTAACCCAACCTGCTCCACTCTATGTCCATTCAATCCTCAGGGTCAACTCCCTTCTCGAGTTTATAGTCAACCCAGCCCATATCACCACTACAAGGTTTATGGTCAATCCTCACCAGAGTCACTCCAAAGTTTATAGTCAACCCAGCCCATATCACCACTACAAGGTTTATGGTCAATCCCCACCAGAGTCAATCCAAGGTTTATAGTCAACCCAGCCCATATCACCACTACAAGGTTTATGGTCAATCCCCACCAGAGTCAATCCAAGGTTTATAGTCAACCATAGGCCACCTCACCAGGGTCACTCCAAGATGTATAGTCAACCCTAGGCCACCTCACCCCAAGGTGTATCAAGGTGTATAGTCAACCCTAGGCTACCTCACCAGGGTCACTCCAAGATGTATAGTCAACCCTAGGCCACCTCACCCCAAGGTGTATCAAGGTGTATAGTCAACCCTAGGCTACCTCACCAGGGTCAAGGTCAACCATAGGCCACCTCACTAGGGTTATTAGTGCTATAAATCACTTAGAACTGGTTTCATGAGGCAACAAGACTTCTCATGCTTAAAAAAAATCTCCAAGCAAAGGAGCTTGCTAAAGGCTAAAATTCAAAACTGCTTAATAATATTCAGAGCCACCAATTATACTCATTAAAGGCAATGTAATAGTATTTATAACTCATTAGGCTGGAAAATGATTACATATGGCCACAGGCAGGTGTGTATATAATAGGATATATTAGGGTGGGAGGGGCAGACTGCAGGAATAAACACACAACTATAAAATTATAGTACAGTGTATGTATTAAGGTGGGGAGGGGAGGAGGGGTGGGGAGACTGCAGGAATAAACACAGTACAGTGAGAGGAAGGATACAGTTTAAACAGAACTTTCTGATGGCCTGCTGGATGAAGTCAAAATGACTGTCTCTGTAGCCATGGGTCTTTTCCAGTTCTGTCACGTAGTCTGACTGAAGGAGGGGGGGAAAGGAAAGTAAGAAAGAAAGAAAGAGAGGGGAAGGGTGAAGTAAGAAAGAAAGAAAGAAAAGGGAGGTGAGGTATAAAGGTCAGGAGATATGTATACACACACAAGGAAGCAGATACAGTCAGAGAAATACAGCGGAATAAAATGGATACCTTACAACAGATCACTATGATAGGAACTCCAAGATTATTAGTGAGGGTGGTATCACCTAGAGGTAAAGCCACACCCTCTTCCTCACCCACAGCAACAGAAGGTTCTTCAGGGTCCACATAACTCTGGAACCTCTTGACCACTATAAACACAAACAAAAATAAAAACATTCCTTCCTGTACCAAACAGAAAGGGAACAGTTTCAAAGGTTATTTATTTGGATGTAAACAAGTCAATTAACACCAATCTACTTTTAAGACTTCCAAAACCTTTTGAACTCAGCTGAAAGAATTTAGAAAGAAGAATCACCATATTTTATGAATGCAGATACCTTTGTGGAGGCTATAATCGGGTACATCTCTAGGGTAGATCACCCTACATTTGGCAGAAGTAAAATCTATTAACATCAACCGACAGTGACCTAATGCTATTCCCAACAGTCACACAGAAACCAATTATTACTCATATCACCAGCCAACACCTCAATTAACCAGGTCCTAAGTTCACACTCAGACACAATGTGCCATACCCTTAAGTCATTTGGCAGGGTATTGTGTGACACACTCACAAGCTTTAGAAAAAAAAACAAACCTGCCACCTGCCAGAGTTTTGTTACATCTAACCACTGTCTGGTACACAAGTCACGAAGAGCCTGCATTCAAAAGGGGATGGCCAATGTCAGATCATTAATTATTATTATCCATACTCTAGTCAAAAAGTCTCACTATTTCTCTAAAATCAGTATCAAGTTAGAATAAGCCAATTCATAGTCTATCAAAAGCTCAAAAGAACCACTAATAGTGATATCCTCCTCTCTCATTCTAATCAGAGTGTGAAAAGACAATCCAGAAAGCCACAGTGGGAACACACACACTAGAAGAGGATAACCTGACTCCTTCCCCAGGAAAGAACATGTAATTTATATACAAATCCAGAGCAGATAATGATAATCAGAGCACTACAGATTATAGACCAACACAGCCCAACTAAGCCAAGACCACCAACACAGCCAATGCCACCAACACCGCTAACACCACCAACACAGCCCAATGCAGCCACACAGCCAACACTGCCAATGAAGCAAACACAGCCCAGCCAACACCACTAACACAGCTCAACACAGCCAACACCAAAGTCAAAACAAATTGAAAAAGGGAGTTGAGTAGACAGAAGGAACTCGCATCCAAGCAACCTAGGCACTGTCCCCTACAAGTCCAGTTCAAGCTGTGCACACCATACAGCAAGCAAACATAGGCAACACAAAGTAGGCTAACCCATTTAAAGTAGATTAAAACAACCTTATTACACCCCCAGGCACTAATATACTTAAATACTCTATTTTAAAAGTTAAGAACCCTAATATAGTTACACCTATCATTATTGATAACGATAACCCAAAGGTCACTACTATGTGAGCAGTTGGGCATAAATAAATAAAAAATATCACTCAGGCTTTATATGAACCAGAGTTACTAAAGGATTAGCCTGTTTAAAATTCTCAGAACTTAACATACAAAAACATTTTTCCAGGCGAAATTGACATAAATGTCTGATCAGTTGTCATTTTATTAACAGGAGGGTATGACAAGAACACCAAACATCCCCAACCCCTCCCCCATCTCCTCCCACAAAAGTTTGGACTCTCCCGGTAAATTCATTTTTATCTCCCTCATCTCAGTGGAACCCCTTTATTCCAACTGCCTCAAATGAGGACACCTAAGTATACAGTGGAATTCCTCTATTCCAACCCCCTGAAATGAGGACACCTCTGTATACAGTGGAATCCCTCTATTATTCCAACCCCTTGAAATGAGGACACTTCCATATTAAGGACACCTGGATATGTCCCAAATAACATCTTGTCTGTTAACATTAAATAGAACTTCACCCTCTAATCAGGACACTTTTAATCAGATAGCAGTTCTACTATATGTATATACTTTCACCTCATCAAAAATCAATCCTTTTCTCACTACCCACCTTATTCCTCCTCCCACTTCCCCTCCCTCCCCTCCCCCACCCCTCACTCCCACCCTCACTCCCACCCCCCTCCTACCCTCCCAAACTTACTCCTCTCTCTCATCTCCTTTTTCACCTTCTCAGGAATACCCAGGGTTTCAATGTGCTTTCGAAGGACTTCAGCCCACCTTTCTAAGGAGTCCATGATCCCCCATGGTTGGGACATGTCCACCACTATCATCACCATGGTGTGGTCGATAGAGGACTTAGTGAGGACAAAGGGCAAGAGTTGACTGTGCCAAATAACTCCATCTAAGATCCACACGCCCATACGATCAAGAAAGTCTACAGGAGAAGAAATAAGTTTAGATATTGTCTGCCAATTCCCACACATATCTCCCCCCCCCCCCCCCCCCCCCAGTTTTATCCCCTTTAGCAAACAGAAATTCTTCAAGGGGGATAGGGGAAAGAACTGTCTTTCACTCACTCAGGGCTGCTTATTAACCCCAGTCTTCTAGTACAGTCACTTGGGATGCTCAGTTCAATTAACCCCGTTAACCCTGGATGTTTACAATGTTCTCAAGGTTATTACCTATTATATTATATACAATAATACACACTCTGAGATGCGGGTCACCACATGTACTACACTATATGTAGTACATGTGGTGTACATAATACATGTGCATGTGGTGTATAGTACATGTACTACACCACATGTAAACACATAGAAGGAATTTTCAGGAAAGATGTACAGAGTGGTGATGATAATAGCATATGGAAAGTCAAAGACTCCCTATCACTTACAGTAGTATCAGTATATATACTACATCATGTATTCTGTTAGTAAACTAAAACCCAAAACTGCTTCCAAAGGACTGTGTGTGCTCCAGTCTACATATTTCTCTTTGAACCTTCCTGCACTTTTCTGGGCCCAGAAATCAAACTGACTTAAAGAATACCTAAAAGATAACTGACAGTTTACTGTTTCCCTGATAGTGCACCTTTAAAACCCTGTTCCTTTGTTACCTAATACTCTCCGCATCCATTGACACAGTCATCTACTCTATATACCATCTTTTTCTTTCGGCACAGTGTCAAACAATAACATGGTCTACGAATTAAAACTAACATTTCCTGGTGTGTCAACCACAGAAGACAACAAAGGACAGAAGCCAAAGGTCTCCTGTGCGTGATATGTACACATGGGAAATTGTGGGCAGAATAGATTTGAGCAAAGGGGCACACTTCTGTCAAGCACAAGCCATTAAGTAATGACACAAGTAAGAAGTGGGAGGCGTTAAAATATAATATTGTACAACAGACTCATTAAACTTTGGGTGGTCCACACCAAAATCTAATGCCACCTTTTGAAGTAGCTGACTGAGAGGACATGGTTCAGATAAGGTATTTGAGATCAAGTGTCTATAAATGATGGTACAACTTATAAACTTCTGTACATGACCAAGAAACAGAAATAATAATTTTAATGATAAAAGGATTAAATCAGAACCCATTACCTTGTGTTCTCCATGAGGGGTTGGGAGGATTTCAGATGAAGTGGTGTTGAATGAGAGGGTAATAAATGATCTGAAGGGCCACATTTAAGGTACATGTGGCAGTCACGGGTAGAAAACTGATTAGATCACCCAAAAATATATTTTTTTACTCCAAATGAACCTGCAGGGCTCATTTGATGTAAGAAAAATATTTTTTTGGTGATCTAATGTTCATTATAGGGGAAGGTCATCTCCTATTTCTATTATGTATTATTATTATCATTATGTACAGAGAGACATGTACACATGCTACTCCTGAAATAAGGACATCTCCTTCTATTACATACACTCCCCACCCTACCACATTATTCTGAGGTCATGCTAGCTACATGTTTTTACTGAGAATGTTATGTAGCAACAATAACAAAATGTAGTTTGAAGTAAGCCAGTTTGGTTTCAACCTACAGGCTACAGACTATTTCAACATTGAAATTGTCAATTGAGACATTTGGACAATAGACTTGGAATAACATTGGACTTTATGCACAGTCACAATGGCAGACATCAGTAGAGGTACAGAGGAACTCTAGGCCTAGAAGTTTATTGTTTAGATTTGAAGATAGAGAGCTCAAGAGAGATTAAAAAAACTAATAACAAAATAAATAGAGCAGTAACTAACACATATAGGTGTTTAGACACTACTTTCAGATAAGACTTTGAGGTGGGCTAATCATCCACCAACTCCAGCTAAATCTTTCACATTCCAACTAGTGGAGCTTTGGCTAGGATAGTGAATACACATGTTCTATACAGCCAACTAGAATTATACAATGAATCCCTCCCATAGCTCCCAGATGAGTGATTAAAGGGGCAGTCTCATTTCAGGGAGTTTAATGTTAATACACAAGCTATTATTTGGGTATCCAAGTGTCCTTAATACAGAGGTGTCCTCATTTCAGGGGGTTGGATAGTATTTCTCATTGAAAGGAGACTGGAAAGGTGGAGTTTTACACCACATAAGAGCATTTAAACTTGCACCACACATCTGATAATCTACAGGACCACTCTAGGTGCCTTCACAGAACACCACCGACATGCTTCCTCACCATCAGTTTCTTCATCTTGCACATCAATGAATCTATACTCTAAACTACATCCACTCAGGGGATATTTGCCCCCCATAGGATACGACTTGGAGATCTGACACAGCCGATCCACCAGAGTTGACTTCCCTGAATTCACATCACCTATAAAAAAAGAGTGTTAATGCAAGATCACACGGGATTAATTGACTTTCACACAGGGTCTACTCATAACACTGAAAGAGTTAACAATTTACAACAGGTCAGTTAACAAAGTGTTAAAATAGAACCATGATTTGATGATAAGGGTGAAGCCAGTCTTTATTGGGACCAGAAAGGGTTAATGCACGACACAAAAAAATGGTTAATTCATGCAGTGTTCTCC
The DNA here is from genome assembly GCA_964016965.1 of Diacarnus erythraeanus. Classification (NCBI taxonomy): domain Eukaryota; kingdom Metazoa; phylum Porifera; class Demospongiae; order Poecilosclerida; family Podospongiidae; genus Diacarnus; species Diacarnus erythraeanus. The sequence goes on along the minus strand of OZ024684.1, from coordinate 1,038,963 downwards.
CTAAAGAGTGTTAAAATGGGTGCATATCACCTGGAGTGATGCTATGTTAATTTCTATAGTAAAGAGTGCTAAAATAGAGTTGTGTACATTAAGGATTAAAAACCCTTTTCTTAAAGGAATGCTCTAACCAGACATTAAATGACATATTTTGGGAATTAATAAACTACTGATAATTATTTGGAGGTCAATACACAACAAAGAATTACACTTTTAGACATGAGTCAAGTCTCCTAAGGGTTATATTAACCTCACACTACTTTGATCTTATCTATAAACAGGTAACACTCTTTCCCTCTACATTCACTATGCATAAAGTGTGCTGGAATTCAGTTTCCTGCTAGGAAAGGATTCTTAAGCCAATGAATCACATTTCAGTCAACAGCTTCATTTCCCATAAGACCATTATTAAATGAAATTACTAATACAGTAAAATGATACATTATCTGTAGATAGAAGTAGTACAAACTTAATTCTCCCTAAGGAGTTACCATTTAAATGTGCTGAGTCAGCATGTCACAAGAAGGAAATCACACATTCTCCCCCTTTCCTTGTATTCATGCACACACTAAAACTTACCAAGTACAAGTAAAGTTTTCGTCACCTGAGGTCTATTCCTAGCGCTAGAAGCGGCCACATCATTCAAAATAGCCGACCTGAGAGGTATAGGAAATTGACACTAGCGTGGTTACTTATAGATTTATCTAGGATAAATATAAGTTCTAATCTTTCTACTGAAGCTCTATATTCGCTTCAAAATGCCTACCACAAGTCTTCATCCTGTACTTCTGTCTTCTGATTCTCACGGCCGGTTGTGGTGGTAGCCATTTTGATTGGATTTGGGCATGCGTAGTTTGACCATCAGAGCTTTAATTTGCCCCACCCACTTCGGTGCATTATACCAATGCAATTATTAGAGACATATTGAATGTGACATGTGTCAAGCGAAAAGAAGCAGTTGTATCTAGCTACTTCATTAGCCACCCCTACACCTCTATATCTACTATTTCTACAGTCCTATCATTTACATTATGAATTCTAAGTTAGCTTCTTTTAGCTTAGCTAGTTGACCTGATCTCAAGTGGAAGAGGTAAGTTAATTATATTTATAACCTTAGTGCAATGTGGATAAAGTTCTTATCCCCCCTGTAGTTTGAAGGTGAGAAAAGATAGCTGGAGTCTAATGTGTGACGAGGAAGTGTGTAACATCGAAGAATAGATTTGAATTTCTGACTCTTGCCCGGAGCTCAGTGGCTTTATCATGTCTAAAGATTACAGCCGTCCTCATAGCAAGGGTTTCGGTAGCCCTCTGATGACCATAAAAAACGAGTTATTGCACGGAGCAGTGGTGAGAGGAGAGCTGCCAACGGTGAAAAGATTACTTGATCGCCACAGAGCGGACATTAACACGAGGAACTCGAACGGGCTGAGTTGCTTACAACTGGCCATTTTGAATGGTCACACCAAACTAGCCGAGTATCTGATCCAGAAGGGGGTGGATATCCATGTAGCAGACCCAGAAGGTTACACTGCCATCCATGATGCAGCTGTGGTAGACAACTTACTATTGGTTAAGAAGCTCATTGCCAAAGGACTCAGTCCAATGCTGACCACAAAGATGGGAGAGCTGGTGATTGATGTTGCTGGGAGTCAGCATTTGGAGAGAGTATTGTGTGAAGTGATGTATCAGGCTGGTGAAGTCCAGCTTGCCAAGGAGTACTATGCTTACTTGAACCTTGGTCAAGATGAAGAGAAGACCCTCGGCGCTCATGATGGCAAGAGATCTTTGGGGCACAGAGGGAGTCATTATTACACCTCCAGAACCCACTCTAAGCATGAAGGTCGCATTAGTTCTGAAGAAGGTCATGTTTATTCCAGGTCCAAAAAATTTACTTCACAGCCTCGACCCTCGCTATCTCAAGTACAATTTCCAGGTTCTCTAAAGACTGAATGTAAGAACACAGCCATCCAGAGTGAATGTCAAGTCTCTAAAAATTTACCAACCCACGCATTTAGGGTTCACCCTAGTGTTACTTCAGCAGAAAGGGAGATTACTCCAGCTCTGTTACCCTCAGGTGGGCGCAATAACCATCAAAGAAGTAACCTTGGCAACTCTCCTAATTATGTGGTCTATGAGGCAGGAAACCACAAAAATGTAACAGAAGAGGAAGCTTATAAAGACCCCACGAAGCAGCTAAATACAGCAAAAGTGCCTAATAGAAATCAGCTTCTGGTGGACAGTAGGGTAGAAATAGGAAGAGATTGTATTAGTGAAGTGAATAGTCAGAGCTTATCTCAGGTTAAGTTTGAAGTGAGTGAGCCATTATCATTCTCAGGCCGTGAATATACTATTCAGAAGAGAAATTTGAGCCCTCAATTGTCAAGGGAGGCAGATGCTTTAAAAGCTCTTTATCAACACAGCAGTTTCCAGTTACAGATAGGCTTTTCGCTGCAGTCACAACAATTTACTGATCTTGACAAAAGTGAGGATTATTTTGCAACTGGAGGTCAATTTAGTCCCACTGACCCTGATTCGGAGTTAGCTGATCCAATCAGTTCTTTGAGTAGCACACAACACACAACCACTAAACCAGGCTACAGCCAATTGACAAGTGAAGACCACTCTACCAGATACCCACAGAAAAGTAGCCTGCAGAGGAAATATCCACGGCCTTTACAGACTGTTAGCTTTGCAGATTTTCCTATGACTCGAAGCAAGAGTATGTTTGTTGGCCAGTCAGTAAACACCAGCACATCCAATACCAGCAACACCAGAAGCAACAGTGTTAGTTGCAGCACTTCTGCATCAAAAAGTCCGGAAACATCCAACAAATCTTGTGAAAGAACACTTCTCCAGCATTCTTTAAGTCTTCCTATTCTCGATCACTTCATCTCATATAGTAAACAGAAAGAAAGACCCTCTAAAGAAGAGGAGTGCGAAGAAACAGATGGTATGCTAAATGCTGGAATGAGAGCTCTTGCCATGAAGCCACGAAAGTCAAGCATAGCTTCTTCAACAAGGCGACGTAACTCCGAAAATTTCCATCGCCGAAGAAGCGTGACTTTTCAGCCGGAGGTTTTACTTCAGGAGATCGTAACAGATGGCGATGCAAAAGCAGTCAGTGAAATCCTGGAATCAGGAATGATTTCGGATGTCAACAAGATGAGTCCTTCTGGCCTGACAGCTCTGCACCAGAGTGCAATCGATGGTAATCTCGAGTGCGCCAAAGCTTTGGTGGCAAAGGGAGCCAATGTAAACTGTACAGATTGTGAGAGCTGGACACCTCTTCATGCAGCTGTAATGAATGGCTCCATTGAGTTTGTCAGATTTTTGCTAGCCTCGGGTGCAAAGCCAAACATGAAGAATGACAACGGAGAAACAGCCTATGATATGACAACAAATGGACCAATCAGAAAAATGCTATTGCATGCCATGAATGGGAAAGGCTTGGATGCAGACGAGTTCTCTGATGGTGAGTACTCAGGAGATGAAGAAGAAAAGGAATACAGTCATGCAGAATCAGAATCCGATGATGAACTGGACGCAGAGGGATCAGGTCTTTTCGATTCTGGCGGGGAACAGAAGACTTCCCTAAAGGATAGATTGGGTCTGACTCATACTTCTGCACTGAACAATGCCCACAGTAATTCTGTTTCGCCTTCGCCTGACCTCGATAATGTATTCACCTCAAACTCTCAGCCACACTATCACAAGAGAGAACAAGAACAGACAAGAAGTACATCTTCCTATGGCTCCATGTTTGATTCCAATGAAAGAATAGACATTTCTGAAGTGAGAGATTCAGCCACTAATAAGATCATCACTGTGGAAAGTGATACGGATAAAGTTTCGGAGTCTGGTATCAGTACAATGGAAGGATCCAGTGATAGTAGCCATCGAAGCCGAATGCTATCATCAGAGGATGAAGGCATTACACTGGATAGCGATTTGGATCCTGGGTCACTTGATTATGAGTTCCAGGAAGCTTGTCTAAACTGTGATGTGGACAGAATCCTAAAGTTGGTAAAATACAAGTGTGAAATCGATGTGAACCGAATCAACAAGGCCTCTGGCATTACTGCATTGCATCATGCAGTCCTGGAAGAGAACTTTGTAATCGTTCAACATCTAGTCAAAGACTTCGACAGCGATCTCCATTTGCAGGATGTCGATGGTTGGACACCACTTCATGCAGCTAGTGCTGTTGGAAGCATTCAGATCGCCCAGTTTCTTCTAGACAGAGGTGCCAAACCATCTAGTTTGAATCTGAGCTGTGAATTTCCAGTTGATGTGGCTGAAGATGAGGCCATGGAGAAACTTCTAAAGAATGCAATGTTAGGACATTCCACCGAAAAAGTTTTGTTAAGATGAAGATTCATGATACTATTATGATATGTGGTCAGTTATTGCTGTTATTTGTTTGTTTGTTTGTTTATTTGTTGTTATTTGCATCTTAGCACACTCTATCACTGGTCCACCACCTTTTGTGTTTAGATAATATTATATTATAATTTATTATCAAAGAAGTCATTTTGTGTATTTACTCATCAGATAATTTTATAGTATTTAAGGGCTATATATACATATAGCACAGCTCTGTAACTATCTCGTCACAGCCTCCTCATTTTTTCTGCTTTCATATGATAATATTATTATATAAAAAGTACATTATTGTACAAGGACAGTGTTGATAGCACAAAGGCTAAGCAAACTTTAGAAGGGTCTACAAGGCTTATTAAATAACTCTAATAGCTTGAGTGCTAAGCCCAATGAGCCAAATATCCCTTTGAAGGATAACAACATATGTTGGTGTATCTAATGGCATGGTTATGAGCCAAAAACTCAACATTTTTTTCTCTCTTCTTTTTTTAGAAGTTTAGAGGCCAAAGGGAGGTTTAGGGGCCAAAGTTCTTTTAAAATTTGAGGGCCAAAATTGTAAAACCTCACACTTTTTTAGAGACAGTTATACCTGTTAACAGTACCTGTGTGAAAGGATAGAGGGGAAGCCAACTTAAACATAGCTATGTCTTAAGATTAAGTCCTATGTAGATGTTCTTAACAGCGATCTAGCAGTCCAGTGTGCTATGGATGACCAGGTTACATTAGGCTACACGTCATAATCAAAGTAAACAGTTGGGCCAGGCTACTACACGTTGCCAAAGGATGTGTTCAAATGGTGACTACTATATACATGTATAACCAGACCTGCCAAGTCTCACTCTTTGGGAGTGATTCTCACACCTGGCTCCCTCGCTTTTAGTACACAATTTATACTAGCCTTATGTAGTACATATTTATGTTAGTCTTATGGACATCTCACTCCTAACCTTTTCCTAACCTTGGCAGCTCTGGTATAACAACCAGCTGGTTGTGTCCCAATGGTGACCACTACATATAGGTTCCACTGTATAAACAGGCCACCTGTATAACAGCCAACTGGTTGTGTCCCAAGGGTGACCACTATATACAGGTTCCACTGTATAAGCAGACCACCTCTGTATAACAGCCAACAACTGGTTGTGTCTCAAGGGTGACTATATACAGGTTCCACTGTATAAGTAGACCACCTCTGTATAACAGCCAACTGGTTGTGTCTCAGGGGTGACCACTATATACAGGTTCCACTGTATAAGCAGACCACCTCTGTATAACAGCCAACTGGTTGTGTCTCAGGGGTGACCACTATATACAGGTTCCACTGTATAAGCATACCACCTCTGTATAACAGCTAACTGGTTGTGTCTGGGTGACCACTATATACAGGTTCCACTGTATAAGTAGACCACCTCTGTATAACAAACAACAACAGTTGTTTGTCAACTAATAATAAACAGAGGAACAAACAACTCTACAGTTAGCCCCCACTTCTACATAATCTAAACTGGTTATATGTACACTACTAGCTACAGTAAACAGGACATAGCTCTGTAGTACCAGTACTTACACTGAATATTATATTACAGGACAGGTTTGGGGCCAGGGTGTCTCTAAAGGCTGGTCTAAAGAATCACACAGCAAGTTCTCTACATATGTCCTAATATATGTTAGGCTCTCAAAATTTAATAGGACATTCACTTACAAAACATAACCAAGTCCAATAAGACCAAGTGTTAGGATGTTATAGGGGAAAGGGAAGAGTTATAGTTACACGTATAAGGTGAGGGGGAGGTTATGGTTACACATATAAGGTGTTGGGAGGGGTAATGATTACATGTATAGGTGATGGTTGGGGGTTATGGTTACATGTATAAGGTGATATGGTGGGGTTATGGTTATACATATAAGGTAATGGGGGAGGGGAAGGTTTGTAAAGCAATTTGTATGTTTTTGCCAGTATAGAGGAACTGAATACTCCCAGTGTGTTATAAACTTTCAGTTGATCCATGCAAAGCCAATAGCAGTTTGTCAATAAACAGAAAATAATGTGCTGTTGCTAAGTAGCTACTAAATGCCAACTAGTATAAGCTGCTTTCACTTGTCACCCAGAAGATAAGGTACCTTTGATGTGGTTAATAGGACACTCCATACTTTTCTTTGTAAAGTTATAGAATACAAAAGAACAAAGAATACTTTCATTAAAGACAATAATCTTCCTCACTTCCATGTTAATATGAATCCTACTACTGAAACATACCTATCTAGACAAGCAACACATAGATACATCAATGTTGTAGCTATCTAGAGAAGCACCTTTGTAGCTATTGCATTGCACAAAAAATTTCTTTAACTGAAAACACCCTCTTAAGATTAAGAACTACTTAGCTTGCTCAAATTGTTAATTATATAGAGGAAGAGGGAGAGAATGAGAGAGATGCAGCAACTTTTGATGAGGAGTGCTAGATACAGAGATATCATTGGTGGAGTACCAGTTGAGGACATCCCTATATTAAATGACACTTGAATATATCTCAAATAACAGCTGGTGTAGCAGAATTTCAATGAGCCCACCACACATAATTTGTACCAAGGTGTCTGGAATAGTAAATTTTTAAGTTCAGCAGTTTTTGTCAGCAAGCATTGGAATTCTGTCTAATTATACAATAAGTCACTAAATTGAACACAGGAAGAGAAACATCAACACACTTATGTGGTGATCAACTGATGATAGTCAGAACACCTGGAAAACAGTATTGTACCTACACTAACATAGCTTTTCAATTGAAAACATAACACTATTTAGTAGCACATACATTAGCTACATAACCCATTAGCCAGGGGTGAGTGAGAAACCTTTTAAAAAATACAAAATTAGCTGGTACCCTCAGTAGCTTGAGCATGTATCCCGATTAGAGGGGTTGCCACTCATACTGAAAAGTCAATGCACACTTTTAATTAATATTTTGGTCAAGGTGTAGCTACAGTTTAAAAAGAAAAAAAAGCAGATAAAGGACTGTGTGGGCTAGATTCCTGAGGCTGGGTTGCACCACAAACCTGCTGTTAAGAGATGACTGTGTGGGCTATATTCCTGAGGCTGGATTGCATCACAAACCCACTGTTACATATGATTGTGTGGGCTATAGGCTGGGTTGCACCACAAACCCACTGTTAGATTATGAGGACTGTGTGGGCTAGAGTTCTGAGGCTGTATAAGCCAAATAAATAGATGACTGTGTGGGCTAGAGTTCTGAGGCTGGATTGCACTACACATAAGCAGATAATGACTATAATATGTATGTAAGCTGTTGTTGTAACCAATAGTATAACTGGTATTTAAAGAGCATGGTTGTCCTAGAATATACAGGATATGCTGTGACCATCCAATTCTGTTAAGTAGGGATGAAGGAAACACTTTGATTGATCAGACACCCCCCCACCCCCCCCCCCACCCACCTCCCCCTCTCTCCCCCCACCCTAACACACACATTCAGTTGTAATTTTTCAAAAATGCATCACTACCTCTTACAAATTGACCAGCAAGCAAAGACAGAGTAGTTTAGAATTATTACATCATGGTCAGGTAACTGCCTGGTCTGTCTGACTAGTAAGATATTTATTTATAGCTAACTACTCCAAGGCTCAGTCCATATTATTAAAAATTATTATTAATCTCTGAATCAATGCCACTTTCCACTTTTACTTAAATATCACACTGCAAGTAAACAACAGCAGCTGTGGTTTAATTCATGGAGTCTCATCTCCTGCCAGTCTGGGCTCCTTCTCCATTTATTCAAATTACATCATTGTCAATTGTACCATTGCTATGGGCTAGGGGTAGGGCTAGGGGTAGGGCTAGGGGTAGATACAGTAATAGTACATATTGACATGTAATCTGAATGATGTAATCTCTACTGTTACATGGATTGACATATAATCTGAATGATGTAATCTCTACTGTTACATGGATTGACATACAATCTGAATGATGTAATCTCTACTGTTACATGGAGAAAGAGCCTGTCATATTTTTTATTTTAGTGTGAGGTACTCCAGTCAAATCATGGTAAACAGGACACCAGATACGACTTTTTAATCCACTTGCAGGAACAATGCCTAAAAGAGGAGAACATGTAGCATTGTTTTAAATTGATTATTCCACATGACTGGAGTAAGATAACAACAGACCACCAGGAAAATTTGTGTAATTGGCCTGTGTGCATTTACCTAGTTTGGGCATGAACCAGAGACTTCAAGTTGGTTATAATAGCTGATGGTTGAGGTGACACAGCTTTCTTATGGAATAGATGTTTACATAAGAACTCCTCACACACACACACACACTATCTTGTTGCTAATGGAGAAGTTGCTTGTGGATATATAAACCGAGGGCTCCTTCTCCATGTACTTCTCCATGTAACAGATTACATCATTGTCAATTGTACTATTGCTATGGGCTAGGGGTAGGGCTAGAGGTAGGGCTAGGGGTAGGGCTAGATACAGTACAATAACAATAGTACACAATTGACAATGATGTAATCTGAATGATATAATCTCTACTGTTACATGGAGAAAGAGCCAGACCGAGTGGTGGTTCTTAGGCCTTATTAGTTAAAGAGGTATAAAAATAATGATTGCACCTAGAGGTGACCTAGGACACATAAACAGGTCACTCACTGTAATGGAATGGTAGTCTGCCCGGAGGTGGGGTATACTTACTCTTAAACAGGTCACTCACCGTAATAGATTGAGTGACATAGCTTACTCGTCATAAAGTGCCCTGAGGTGGCCTGCTTATATAGAAATGTGATGAACTAGTAAAGTGGCCAGTCTTTAATTGTCTCTAGTGAAGTGGCCTTCTTGTCTCCAGACTCTCTGTGAATACACAGTGACCGATCTGTTGTAGAGCACTTAGCATTCCAGGACCCCTCACCCATGGAAACCCCCCTTTTAAAGTATTACTGTTTGGAGGTGTCCCAGTATAATAGTAATAAAGAGCAGAAAGATAGTTGCCCTCATTATGCATTAAGGTTGTTTGGCATGCACTTGAAATGCAAGATCAGGTAAACATCCATAATAACTGTCCAGCTCCCATTAATAATATATCGTTCTTCTTGTGTAAGGCTGCCATCCTGGACAAAATATGAACAAGGGACGAGTCTTTTATGTAATTGCTGGATAATACAGTTACTGATACACCTTTTGGAACTAAAAATTAACTTCCAACAAACTATAGTCTTTACAATGCCTTACCCCACCCCTCTGAAGTTCATTGTATCCTATCTTTGTCAATGTCATCTATCAAGGCTGAAAAGCACAGTACTTAGACATTCAACCTCAGACTAACTTGTGGTTAATTAAACTTCTTGGCTATATACACTGCACTTAATTAAGCTACACACAGCTCATATCTCTTGTCAATTGGGTAGCAGTCACCGCAGCTAAAGAATTGGTCTTTCTATTCCAACCCCATGAAACGAAAAAAGTTCTGAGTAGAGTGGAACTCCTCTATTAGACATCTCTGTATACAGTGGAACTTCTCTATTTCCAAACCCCTGAAATGAGGGCTCCTTCCCCATGTAATATATTACATCACTGTCGATTGTTATGGGGCCAGGGCTAGGGCATACAATTGACAATGATGTAATAATGTAATCTGGATGTTACACAGAGAAATTTGAGCCGAAATAAGGACATCTCACCTCTGCGTACAATGGAAACCCTCTATTCCAACCTCTTGAAATGAGGACATTTCTGCATACAGTGGAACCTAAACTTCCAGAAATGAGGCTACCTCTGTATTAAGGATAGATTCCTAAATAACAGTATGTGCATTAATAGTATACAAACCAAGGTACAAAGATTACCACAATGGAGATATAGTTATACTATACCTACAGACAATTCTTGTCTACATAGATCATTTGCTCACCAGCACTTAACAAGTTTCCACATCACACATTCTTCCTCTGTGTAATCTTTAGAGTATGGTTTCCTCTGAAATGATTAATCACTGGGTGCTAAATACTTCCATTCACCCAAGGAATTGCCTTGTTCTCTTCAACCACATTCAAAGGAACTGCTGATTAATGTGTGTTAAATAAAACCCACTCCAATACAACAATCCTGCAGATTTAGTAATAGACTCCTTTGAAAAAAATATTTTATTGGTAAAACAGTCTGGTTTCATCATTAGGTGCCAAATACTCTTACATACAAAGGAACTACTGATTACTGTGTTGAATAAAACTCACTCCATTACCAGTCCTGCAGATTTAGTAATAGGCTCCTTTGAAAACAATATTTTATTGGTAAAACTGTCTGGTTTCCACATTAGGTGCTATAAATACTCAAGGAATTCTTACACACTGATTACTGTGTTAAAATAAAAACCACTTCATTATTAGTCTTGCAGATTTATTAATAGACTGCTATGAAAACAATCAAGTTATTCACTCTTACATAACACCCAACCGATGTGCAAGTGACTTCACCGAAACCTTTTCCCTTCAAATACATACATTCTAAAGAAGCTATTCTATGAAATTAGAACTGGTATGTTGAACGATACTCTTGAAGTAAGGTATAACTAAAGAAAAGTATTAAAGTATTATCTTACAAAAATCTCACTCTTGTACACATGACAAGTTTAAAAGAAAAGAACAAAAGAGAAAAAGCAAAGGACTAAATACATAACAGGAGTGAAAGAGAGTCAATAGAGAATGAAAATTAAGTTCTTTACACATCCCATAATGAAATGTAAAGGTACATTGAACAGAGAGCACATACAGCGTAGCTTGCACATATTATATAGGCTGAGAAGTGAGAAATGATACAAATAATAATATTATTAATATTAATTCTGGTGGTAGTGACCCAATGATATGAATTCAGTTAATTATTGTTGCTGTTAGAAAAAATAATCATTAAAAAAAAAGAAAAAGAAGAAATTCTACTTTGCATAGCTGTATCACTGTCAGGAACCATGTAGATGTGTTATACCTAAGGAAAATGATACAAATGGTAGTCATATTGTGAACCCTCCTGGGTATTGTTACAAGTTGTGTTGGATTACTCAAGCATGTTCTTACTTCTGGTTTGGCTGGACTAGACTGGACTTTAACATTGGACAAGTCATATTGTGTAAAATTGGACAGTCATATTGTGAACCTCTCCTTGTGAGAGATTATAAGACTGACTCCAGTACGTATGTATTCATCAGTACTCAGTGCATATCTCTAAGATCACAGTGGACAGACTCTTCATGGAATGTCTATTATTATCATTACCCTGCACACATGTCTACTTTCTGGAGATCACAGTAAACAGAACTCCAGTACATATCTATTACATGATGTCTATTTTCTGGATATCACAGCAGACAGACTCTAGTACATATCACGGAATGTCTATTACATGCTGTCTATTTCTGGAGAGCACAGCAGACAGAACTCCAGTACATATCATGGAATGTCTATTACATGCTGTCTATTTTCTGGAGATCACAGCAGACAGACTCTAGTACATATCACGGAATGTCTATTACCCTGCACACATGCTGTCTATTTCCTGGAGATCACAGTGGACAGACTCCAGTATATATCAAGGAATGTCTACACGTGCTGGGCTGTTTATTTCAGAGTGGACAGACTCTCGTACAGTACATCTATCATTACCTTTAACATAGGCTTCTCTACTTTAAATGCTGTTTCAGCATACTAATGCAAGGTTCCATGCATTGCATAGCTCAGCTTGGCATTGTGCCCAGGAAAATAATTATCTTTATGTTCATATAAAACAGAATTGGAATGCAGATCCTCCACACAATAATTTGAACTAGACTTCTTACCTTTCTCCTCTTCATCTTCTTTCTTCCTCTTCAGGTGGTTTCACTTCCACACAGTCTGTGGTTATACCAGTATCATGGGACGAGGAATCTACTTTCTCTATTAATGGATCATGTGAATCTTCTGTGCTATCATACAATTTCTCCACTTCATCAGCTACAACCACTTCTTTAGCAGTAGTAACATAACTATCAGACAAAGAGCCCGATAGAAGGGAAGAGCCAGGATTCAGATCAAGGTATTCAGTCCGACTAGAAGATTGAGGTTTATTGAAGGAGGAGGAAATAGATCTGACATCTAAATCAAGGTATTCGGATGTATCTTGATACAGTTCCAGATCAGAACTAGTATGAGATTCTGATCTTACTCGCTGACTGTACCACTGTTTGGGGTCCATCACTAGCCTACAAAAAATCACAATGGCTACTGAAATAAAGTCATAGTGAAAGATTAATATCCTCTAGGTGAATTAGTGTCCAGCACTAACACCAGATAACAACACCTGACCTTGGAGTTTCCACAATCTCCCCACCAGCAAAGAATTTGACATCCCTGTCTGCATCGTGTTGAAGACACTCTAGAGTTATGTGCACCTCTTCCAAAGAAAATGTATCGTCTTTATCAGACTGGAAATACTCTAGGCAAAGTAAATACAGATGGTGGTCACACAGTATGCAGAGCAGATGGGACAGGAGAAATAATTAACCAAGGTTCTAACTAAAAACCAGCATGGACCTCCTTTACCCACCCCCTTCCCCACTCCCTATTCCCCACCCCCACCCCACCCCACCTCCTTAGTTTCCTTGAATTAGGACCATAATACAACTACTACTGAGATTAGCGTCTTATGGATAACCAGATCTATAATACAGCCTCTGAGCAGATCTTAAAGAGTATTCACAACTGGAGGAGGGAAGGAAGGGAGGTTACTTGTACAAACAATTCCCAGCTGGTATGAGTGGGAAGAGATAGATACGTTAACTGATAATAAAGTCCAGTCTAGTCCAGTCAAACGGGAAGTAAGAACATGCTTGAGTAATCCAACACAATACCCAGCCTGCCATCAGTTACCTGCTAGGAATCAAGGACATAGGACTTGAAAGGGTCAATGCAACGAGGGGATTATAACATATGGGTGGTTCATTGACCTCAGACACCCACCCCAATAGATTGGGACAATATCATTTGATATTAATTTACTGGGACACTTTGATGTGTCAGAGGATACCATGGGAGCTTCATAGAGGAATCCAACATAAGAAGGATATCCAATACATACTCGTCACAGGCACATGGAGAGTCACAATGGAGACATATGAAAGAAATTATGGTTCAGACTAAGGTCACTGCAGCATATTATAGCAATCTTGATGATGCAATCTTTCCATCCATTTTTGTCAAGAAATAAATTTTCCAGGCAATCATATGCATACAATATTATATTTAATGGTCAATGCTTGTCTCGACCATCCTGACTAAAACCAGCAATTTAATAAAAATTTCTACATCATCTGAAATATAGTAAAGGTATTGGGGAGGGGGGAGGGGGGCTAGGGGATCTGCATGAAACCCCCTGACAATATCCTTTCTTACCACATGTTATAATGGAGTCCTTCAAGAGCTTTGCTATGGCTATTCTGATGTTAGGCACTCTATCTCTTGCCAGTTGAAGTAGAGATGGGAGACATTCTCGGGCAAAGGTTTCCTTGGAAATATACTCATTTAGTAGGAACATTTCACATTGCTGCACGAACCTGTGATAAAGGGAGATGTGGCTAATGGATACAGTTACAGCAATAGCAGTCAGTTGGCTGTTATACAGAGGTGGTCTGCTTATACAGTGGAACCTGTATATAGTGGTTACCCTTGGAAACACAGCCAGTTGGCTGTTGTACAGAGGTGGTCTGCTTATACAGTGGAACTTGTATATAGTGGTCACCCTTGGGACACAACCAGTTGGCTGTTATACAGAGGTGGTCTGCTCATACAGTGGAACCTGTATATAGTGGTCACCCTTGAGACACAACCAGTTGGCTGTTATACAGAGGTGGTCTGCTTATACAGTGGAACCTGTATATAGTGGTCACCCTTGAGACACAACCAGTTGGCTGTTATACAGAGGTGGTCTGCTCATACAGTGGAACCTGTATATAGTGGTCACCCTTGAGACACAACCAGTTGGCTGTTATACAGAGGTGGTCTGCTTATACAGTGGAACCTGTATATAGTGGTCACCCTTGAGACACAACCAGTTGGCTGTTATACAGAGGTGGTCTGCTCATACAGTGGAACCTGTATATAGTGGTCACCCTTGAGACACAACCAGTTGGCTGTTATACAGAGGTGGTCTGCTCATACAGTGGAACCTGTATATAGTGGTCACCCTTGAGACACAACCAGTTGGCTGTTATACAGAGGTGGTCTGCTTATACAGTGGAACCTGTATATAGTGGTTACCCTTGGAAACACAGCCAGTTGGCTGTTGTACAGAGGTGGTCTGCTTATACAGTGGAACCTGTATATAGTGGTCACCCTTGGGACACAACCAGTTGGCTGTTATACAGAGGTGGTCTGCTTATACAGTGGAACTTGTATATAGTGGTCACCCTTGGGACACAACCAGTTGGCTGTTATACAGAGGTGGTCTGCTCATACAGTGGAACCTGTATATAGTGGTCACCCTTGAGACACAACCAGTTGGCTGTTATACAGAGGTGGTCTGCTTATACAGTGGAACCTGTATATAGTGGTCACCCTTGAGACACAACCAGTTGGCTGTTATACAGAGGTGGTCTGCTCATACAGTGGAACCTGTATATAGTGGTCACCCTTGAGACACAACCAGTTGGCTGTTATACAGAGGTGGTCTGCTCATACAGTGGAACCTGTATATAGTGGTCACCCTTGAGACACAACCAGTTGGCTGTTATACAGAGGTGGTCTGCTTATACAGTGGAACCTGTATATAGTGGTCACCCTTGAGACACAACCAGTTGGCTGTTATACAGAGGTGGCCTACTTATACAGTGGAACCTGTATATAGTGGTCACCCTTGGGACTTGGCTGTTATAACAGAGGTTATAGAGTGGATTCTATATGGTCATCCTGCACATATTAGAGTCAGTAAGTAAATAAACTATCTTGGTCCAACTATGTCACTCCCACAGAAAGGATTCTATTTGGAATAACAGTTTGAACAGATGATTTTATTCATTTTACGAGACCTGGTAAAATTAAAATACACATGTACAAAATTGGATATATATCATGCATAGAAGTGGGGAGTGGAGGACTTATCATACAGTGAGGAGACCTATACAAGTGAGGGGACCTATACAAGTGAGGGGACTTATCATACATGTGTGTGTGGGAGGGGGGGGGGTTATCACACACTAGGGTTTTTACACTGTATAAGTGTTAACCTTTCACATGATAAGTTACAACTGGTCCCCATTACAAGAGAACTTGTCTATAACTTGATACAGTCAGTACCAACACACATGTTCCCTTTTAAGGTGACAGAGACAGTACTCTTCCTGACATACGAAGGTGGGACCTTGTTTTAACTCCTTCACAATGAGAGTACACACATCGCCCAACATTAGAACACAATAATTCCTTTAAACTTTACAGGAATATTTGGCAAACGCTTTTATAAGGACAGATCATTAAAAGCAGTAGCTGGCACAGAAGGAACAACCACTAGAGAATTATTATTGCAAAGAAAATGTCTGCTGCATTCTCTTCAGCCTCAAAAAAATATCAAGTTGAGAACTCCATCTCTCCAAAAGTACCAACACTATAAAGCTGACTCCTGATAAGAAGGCCACTCTCCTGATTATTATTATTATTATTATTATTATGTACAGGTCTGTATACCATCTGACTGCTAATCTAGATTACAGCACATCCCATAAAGGGAGTGGCTCAGCAAACCAACATACCTATGTCACCTCTGTATAACAGCTAACTGGTTGCGTCGCTATATACAGGTTCCACCGTAAAAGCAGACCACCTCTGTATAACAGCCAACTGGTTATGTCTCAAGGATGACCACTATATACAGGTTCCACTGTATAAGCAGACAACTTTTATATAACAGCCAACTGGTTGTGTCTCAAGGGTGACCACTATATACAGGTTCCACTGTATAAGCAGACAACTTCTGTAAAATAGCCAACTGTTTGTGTCTCAAGGGTGACCACTATATACAGGTCCCACTGTATAAGCAGACAACTTCTGTATAACAGCCAACTGGTTGTGTCTCAAGGATGACCACTATATACAGGTTACACTGTATAAGCAGACCACCTCTGTATAACAGCCAACTGGTTGTGTCTCAAAGGTGACCACTATGTACAGGTTCCACTGTATAAGCAGACCACCTCTGTATAACAGCCAACAGTTTGAGCCTCAAGGATGACCACTATATACAGGTTCCACTGTATAAACAGGCCACCTCTGTATAACAGCCAACTGTTTGTGTCTCAAGGGTGACCACTATATACAGGTTCCACTGTATAAGCAGGCCACTTCTGTATAATAGCCAAACTGTTTGCATCTCAAGGATGACCACTATATACAGGTTCCACGGTATAAACAGGCCACCTAGCCAACTGGTTGTGTCTCAAGGGTGACCACTATATACAGGTTCCACTGTACCACCTCTGTATAACAGCCAACTGGTTGTGTCTCAAGGGTGACCACTATATACAGGTTCCACTGTTGTGTACACTATTATAATACCAGTGTACAGTATGGTGTCTATGGATCTAGACAAAACAATATGGAATGGTCTAGGTGCCTTCCTGCTTCACAAAATGCTAAGCTTTTACATTTCCTCTTTCATCACTCACCACAACAGTCCAAGAAACATGCCTTGGGGAAGAAACATGCCTTGGGGTGGTAGGGGGACATTCAATGCCTAGGGAAAACATTCAATGCCTAGGGATCTCCCAGCTACACAATTGAATAAGGAGGGGCCTTAAACACAGAATTGAAAATTATAGCTCTTTCTAATGCTAGATGAAACAGTAACTGCTTACATTAATCTCTTTAGCCAGTTGGAGTTGGTCATGAGGGAAGCCCTCAGCTTCTGCAGGAGGACATGACACTGTTCCATGTTGGAACTGGAAATTTTCTTTAGCAGCATGCCAATCTGAAGAAAATGGAATGGAATGAGGTAATGGGACATTAGGGAAGAGGTATGGGATAAGAGGCATGGGATAAGAGGCAGGATGGTGGGTGATAGGGGGAGGCAGGATGGTAGGTGTGTTAGGGGAGGAGTGTGGGATAGGGAGAGGCAGGATGGTGGGTGTGGGTGTGTTATGTATGGGATAGGGAGAGGCAGGATGGTGGGTGTGGGGGTTAGGGGAGAGGTGTGGGATAAGGGGAGGAGGGGTGGTGACAGTACTTATCTCACATCAAGGGAACACAGTCTCCATAATTAGATATTGCATGATGATAGCACTTAATTTAGGATAGAGATGAGTAGAGAAGACCATTCAAGTTCAGGTGAGAGTTACTAATTACTTCCTTGTAGAAATTCTTTCCAGTGAATTCTAAGTCGTCAGCTTACATGCACCCATAGATACAGTGAAACCTGTTTACAGTGACCTTGCAAAAAATTGCCTAGACAGGTTTCACTGTAGTGGTCTATGTAGAGATTGAGGGGTGGTTTCACTGTGGTCTACATAGAGAGATAGTCTGATTAGACAGGTTTAACCGTAGTGGTCTATGTAGAGAGGTTGTCTGATTAGACAGGTTTCACTGTAGTGGTCTATATAGATTAAGGGGTGGTCTGATTAGACAGGTTTCACTGTAGTGGTCTATGTAGAGAGGTGGTTTTATTAAGGAGTGGTCTGATTACACAGGTTTCACTGTACACGGAAGCTTTATCTTCCTGAAAAAACGCTGTCTAAATTTCAAGCATAATGACTATTAAGAACCTCTAGGGAGTACAAATCAGTGTTTATAATATAATGACTTACCAACAAGTTCGCTGACCTTCTGACCTCAGCCACTGTATCTGCCAAGAGGACCAAGGCTAAGGGATAGATGTGCTTATGGAGGAACGCAAAATCAAACAGATTGGTTAGCAAGAGCAGTTGTCTGCAATGATAACAGTAAGGACGTAAGGACATAAATTATGAAATGATAAAATTTCACTCTTGGCTCTTAGAGGGTGTGGCCTCATCTCACTATAGGTCAAGTGGTGTGGCCTCGTCTCAAGTGGGGGTGAGGTCAAGTCTTATTAGAGGGTGTGGCCTCATCTCAAGTGGGGGTGGGAGTCCAGAATAGAGGAGTTCATATTTAGGAGATTTAGAAATAGAGCTATAGGAATTCTTATTAACCTAAGTGGGAGGGAATTGGTATATTAACCTCAAGTGGGAGGGAGGAGGGTATGGAACAGAAGCTTTAAGTCAGACTTTCCCCTAATAAAACTAAGTACAGAACAGCATTCCTAGAGGTCATTAAGTTTCCACAATTACCTCTAATAAAAACTGTTAGAAGCTCTACCTCATTAAAAATGATAATTATTATTATAAGCATTGCTACAATGCTCATTAATAACCACTGCTAGACTAGGTACAGTGTCTACAACATTAAAAACTCATTAATAACCAACCACTGGTATGCTAGGTACAATAAATACCATAACTGTACTCATTACTGAACCTGGCACAATGTCTGGGCTCATTCATTAATGAGCAGATTTTTAATACTTACTCGGCAAGTGAGTTCCTGTACCGCCAGTTCTTCTGGTTTTCCATCTGCAGGAGCCCATCCAATACCTTTGGCAGGTACTCCTCCCTGAGATCTTCCGAGAGAAGCTAGAAATAAGAAACACATGCACACAGGAAGCATAACCTCCAAATAAAAACTTGCTACCACCTTTTAAAGTATAAACATCAAATTTGACCCAGTGTTGGGTCTACAAAGTAGGTAAAGGGTCGTCATTTTAATAAAATATGTATTTGCCATCTTCTGCTACGATGTGGAAGGAGAGGAGGTGGGGGGAGGGAAGGAGATGGGGAAGAGAAGGAGATGGGGAGAGAAGGAAGGAGGGAAGAAGGAGGAAAATAAGTAAATAGTCCAACAAACTCACTTCAAAGAAGTCCGCTAGATGCATCAGAGTGCCAATTTTCACATCATCTACATCTTTTGTACAGTATTCCTCAAACACTGGTAGAATATCCTGACTGGTTATCTCAGAACCAAGAACACGTGCTAATTCATGGAGGGAGAAAGCCAAAACTCGACGGATCTTCCACTAAATGTGAACAGAGGTCAATAATTTCTGAGTATAATAGTACAACAGCCAACTGGTTGTGTCTCAAGGGTGACCACTATATACAGGTTCCACTGTATAAACAGACCACCTCTGTATAACAACCAACTGGTTGTGTCTCAAGGGTGACCACTATATACAGGTTCCACTGTATAAACAGACCACCTCTGTATAACAACCAACTGGTTGTGTCTCAAGGGTGACCACTATATACAGGTTCCACTGTATAAGCAGACCACCTCTGTATAACAGCCAACTGGTTGTGTCTCAAGGGTGACCACTATATACAGGTTACACTGTATAAACAGACCACCTCTGTATAACAACCAACTGGTTGTGTCTCAAGGGTGACCACTATATACAAGTTCCACTGTATAAGCAGACCACCTCTGTATAACAACCAACTGGTTGTGTCTCAAGGGTGACCACTATATACAGGTTCCACTGTATAAACAGACCACCTCTGTATAACAGCCAACTGGTTGTGTCCCAAGGATGACCACTATATACAGGTTTCACTGTGTAAGCAGGCCTCCTCTGTATAACAGCCAACTGGTTGTGTTCCAAGGATGACCACTATATACAGGTTCCACTGTATAAGCAGACCACGTCTGTATAACAGCCAACTGGTTGTGTCTCAAGGGTGACCACTATATACAGGTTCCACCGTATAAGCAGGTCACCTCTGTATAACAGCCAACTGGTTGTGTCACAAGGGTGACCACTATATACAGGTTCCACCGTATAAGCAGGTCACCTCTGTATAACAGCCAACTGGTTGTGCCCCAAGGATGACCACTATATACAGGTTTCACTGTGTAAGCAGGCCTCCTCTGTATAACAGCCAACTGGTTGTGTTCCAAGGATGACCACTATATACAGGTTACACTGTATAAGCAGACCACGTCTGTATAACAGCCAACTGGTTGTGTCACAAGGGTGACCACTATATACAGGTTCCACCGTATAAGCAGGTCACCTCTGTATAACAGCCAACTGGTTGTGTCCCAAGGGTGACCACTATATACAGGTTCCACTGTATAAGCAGGTCACCTCTGTATAACAGCCAACTGGTTGTGCCCCAAGGATGACCACTATATACAGGTTTCACTGTGTAAGCAGGCCTCCTCTGTATAACAGCCAACTGGTTGTGTTCCAAGGATGACCACTATATACAGGTTCCACTGTATAAGCAGACCACGTCTGTATAACAGCCAACTGGTTGTGTCACAAGGGTGACCACTATATACAGGTTCCACTGTATAAACAGACCACCTCTGTATAACAGCCAACTGGTTGTGTCACAAGGGTGACCACTATATACAGGTTCCACTGTATAAGCAGGTCACCTCTGTATAACAGCCAACTGGTTGTGCCCCAAGGATGACCACTATATACAGGTTTCACTGTGTAAGCAGGCCTCCTCTGTATAACAGCCAACTGGTTGTGCCCCAAGGATGACCACTATATACAGGTTCCACTGTATAAGCAGACCACGTCTGTATAACAGCCAACTGGTTGTGCCCCAAGGATGACCACTATATACAGGTTTCACCATTCACAATTACAATAATATATTATCATATTCTTGCATATAACCTGCAAATTCTCTGCTAGATAATCAAATGTTGGCTTTAGTAATGGCCAGTGGTTCTTTCCGAGGGTAAGAGTCACCGCAGGTAGTGAGTAAGCACAATAGTATAGGAGATCTGTATCAACTGTCTGGACCCGGCTGTGCTCCGTCATACTGAGATATATTTCCATTAGCTCATCCGGTACTATTTCCTATAGCATAACAGAGTTACAGTTACTCAGTGAAACCTTCACCTTTTGACCTCTCCAATATGAAGTAAACAAGTTAATTTTCACAATAGCCCTTACATGTCTGATCTACAATAACCCTTGCATGTATAACCCTTCTATGTTTGATTTAGAATAAATAACCCTTATATGTCTGATTTACAATAACCCTTGCATATCTGACCTATAATAACCCTTACATGCCTGCTAGCAATAGCCACTACATGTCTGCCTGATCTAGAATAACCCTTACATACCTGATCTATGTAGGGTTCATCATCTCCTGTACACGCCTCTTGAACACTAACACCACCTTCCAGGGTCATCTCCATGGCTTCAGATGTGTAATTGTTAGTAAGAGACAGCTCACATGCTTCTTCCTGTGTCCCACTTTCCCCTGAAGGTTGAGAAGGATTTTCAGGCTCCACCTCTGCGTCTTCAGGAAACAAAGAGGAAAGATTTTGTTCTGTTACTTGGCCCAAAGTTGAGTGGATGAATACACGTACCTACATTAGGTAAAGGGTTGACAGAATAATCAACAAGTGTGGCATCTCAGATAGAATATATTGGTGTGCATTATATAGAACACAGGTATATATCAGGTACAGGGTCATCATTGATATATACACTGTCAAACTTACTTGTGGCAAGTTGTTGTTGAACTGGTTTGCCCTATCCAATGACCACCTCCTCCTCTTCTTCTCTTGGGCCAATGACCATCCTCGAACTCCTGGACGGGAGCTGAACCCCGATTCTGTGGACAAGCGTCTGAAGGAAGAACCGGCTGAGCAACTCCGTCGTAATCTGACAGTATTTTCCACATTCAATAGCCCACTTAGAGTCTCAAGACCAGCAGAATCACTGTCCACTTTTTCAGAAGTCACTTCTCTAGTATCATCCATGGATTTGTTGCCTAATTCCTCACTCAATCTACCCAACTCAATCTTCTCTGACTCATGAACAGAACTTTCTCCTGATTCTGATGACACATCTTTAGATTTCTCTGACCCAGTTCTGGGTTCTGTTGACGCGGCTTTATTTTTTGCAGACTCAGCATCAGCAGCCCCCGATACATTCACTTCTAGGTTTCCAATTTCCAGCAGGTTATCACATACCCTCAGTTCATCACCTTGTCCTGGACAACAGCCCTCGGATTCACAAGGACTTCTGGATTTAAGGTTGGTTCTATCCGACTTTTCATGATTATCATAGTGAAGTTGTACTTTCACCTCATCATCCTTTATGCCTATGTAATATCAAAATTCACCATAATATTATATTATCACAGCATTTTGTGTTTTCAGAGAAAACCACACCTTACCAGTCATATGGAGGAATATATTGGGGCCTTCGAGTAAAAATTACCTTAGCCCCCATCCCTTCAAACTAATTGTTGAAATGCTACCAACTAGGGTATTGTAACATTCACTGTGTACAACATAGATCTTTTTGTTGTGAATTTTCCATATCCCCAGACTCTAATGTCACCTACTCCCACTAATATCTCTAGTATCTCTCATCTGGACAATTTTTTATAATGAATCCTCCACAAATTGCTTCAATCACTTCAAAGAAAGTTGTTTAAAAAAAAAAAAAAAACCAGATCTATTGAGGACACTTCAAGAATGTTTACATATCTCATGAAACCACAATTACCTTTGGAGTTAGAGTTATTCACAGCAGCAACCACATCTGTTCCATTTCTCTCTCCTTCCTCCACTAAGTTCGGAATTGGAGATCTCCAAAATTCAAAGTTTGAGAATTTGTGGTCCTGAATCATCACTTCCAGCTCTGAACTACTAGCTCCACTCGACGGATGTATGGGAGTACTGGAATTTGGCTGTGGGTTATCGGGTAAGGGATGTCGGTTATCTGAACTCAAATCAGTGGTGGTGGTTTCTGACTCCGCCCCGCCACTACTACCAGTACCAGTAGTGATGCCGCCACTATGTGTTATATTTTCTAGTAAGGAGTTGTCCTGGAGGAGAGAGTCACTGAGAGGTCCAAGGGAACTATCCTCTTCGTTATTTTCTGGTGTCTGGTTCCCATTAGAGATGTAAAAAGTAGAAATGAGAATCCCAAGGGATTGATATGCTGCCTTCCTCACCTGTATACCAAGACAAGGGAAAGAGGACACCAAAAATATGTAATTTTTGTAAAATTATCCAAAATTAACAATGATGATACAGCTTCAAGTACATACCCATCTTGAATCATCGTGCAGCAGCTTGAGGAAAGCTGGTGTGAGCTGGTCATATCTGGTCCCTAGATTACAAGCAAGGGAAATATCACTGAAGACATCTGCACAAGCTTTTCTGACTCCCCACACTTCATCTTTGCACAGCTTCAGAAAGAGAGGAAGCTGTGTCGTGTGTACGTACAAAGTGTGTGTATGTATGTGTGCAAAGTGTGTGTGTGTGTGAAGTGTGCATGTGTGAAGTTCACATTTTAAGTAATTAACAGCGTTTAAGGGGAAAACTCACAATAAACTGTTCAGCGAGTTCTTCTTGGAGGACAGGACAGAGCTCTTTACAACACATAGCAAATGCCTGCATTCAGTATATTATACATGCACTGTTAGTATACTACACTACATAGTCAGTATACATGCATATAGTTAGTATACTACACTACATAGTCAGTATACATGCATAGTTAGTATACTACACACTCATAGTTATGCATTGGCAAGTAATTTAAGCTTGCCAACCTGGAGAAAGATTAGCATTAATTAGGAAGACCATTTCCATGGTTACATAATACCTTTCTGATGTGGAACATTGTGTCTGATGCTAACAAGGGCAAAAGAGGAATGAAGTATTTCAAAATATTTGGCTGGCTCACAAGTGATGCCATCTTGCTGATGAGCTATGGAATGAAATGAGTAAGAGTGAGCATGCTGTCCACATGACAGTAAGTGGTTACTATGGCAGCATCCAATCTGAGGTCATAGTTTTCATCTCTTCCAAGACACTTATTGATGACTGGAAACAATCTTTCCAATAATTCATCTAAACAACAAGCACAATAAACAAACAATAAACAAAGAAGAGTGGATAAGTGTCCTCATTTCAGGGGGTTGGAATAGAGAGGTTCCACTGTATACAGAGGTGTTCTCACTTCAGGGGGTTGGAATAGTGTATACAGAGGTGTCCTCATTTCAGGGAGTTGGAATAGAGGGATTCCACTGTATACAGAAATGTTCTTATTTCAGGGGCTAAAATAGAGAGATCCCACAGATGTCCCATTTCATGGGGTTGAAGATACCACACAAAGACCTCCATTTTGACTTTAAAATACCTTTCTGCTCCTGTGTCTTGTCTCCACCTAACAAAGTCACTATCACATTCTGCCCTACTCGTCTAACCTGTATCGGGTAAAGGGACATCAATAATACAAATATTAGTAACCCCTTCCACACTCCCACACATACATCTGGTTCAGTATCAGTGAGCATTCTGACAGGAATATCCAACAATTGCTGATGGTTCTCTGAGGTGGTGAGTTGCTTATCTCCTTCTACTTCTTCGATCTCCTCCTCTTCTTGTTTTAAACTATCATTTCTTTCCAGAAGACCAGGTACATTAGACAGGACTCCAATCCGGACAAGAAAAACTACAAGAAACAGAGAGGGAGACTGAGTTTAGTTTGTTGAAGATGCCCTTTAAAGAGTCTTAGCTAAGGATCCAAAGTAGTTTACTAGCAATATCCAGTAGTATTGCAACAAGGATCCAAAGTAGTTTACTAGCAATATTCAGTAGTATTGCAACAAGGATCCAAAGTAGTTTACTAGCAATATCCAGTAGTATTGCAACAAGGATCCAAAGTAGTTTACTAGCAATATCCAGTAGTATTGCAATAAGGATCCACAGTAGTTTACAAACAATATCCAGTCATCAAGA
Source organism: Diacarnus erythraeanus (assembly GCA_964016965.1). Classification (NCBI taxonomy): domain Eukaryota; kingdom Metazoa; phylum Porifera; class Demospongiae; order Poecilosclerida; family Podospongiidae; genus Diacarnus; species Diacarnus erythraeanus. The sequence continues at coordinate 1,013,752 of OZ024684.1, read as the reverse complement.
GGCAGAGGGAGGCTCTATTATAACTTCATCATAAAATACCCCCCAAAACAGGGTGCTTCTATGTGTAAATTTCCTTACAGTATTCTCATTATGGTATATTATAGTAATCTTATTATATATTATTGGATATTACAGGTATATTATTAGATGTAATAGTAATGATGTAATGTAAGAAATTTACACATAGAAGCACCCAAAAAAAAAAAAAAAAAAAAAAAAAAAACCACAATATTTCAGAGCTCTAGCTAAGCCACACCTTATTACAAAAAGTAGCCCTCTCAAATAGCTTTCTAATGGTCTATTCAGGTAGCCATTAAAGGTATGACTTGAAAAAATGTATTAATAACCAGCTCATCAAGCATTTGTGTTTTTTTGTTTTTTGTTGTTGTTTTTTTTACTTCCTAATTCCTACAATATGCATTTGGTAATCAGAGAAATCACTTTAAGGAAAAGGCACAAAAAATTAAAAACCACGAAATTAAATATTTAATCTTCTCCTAAGGCCATACTTCCTCCAAGTCAAATATTAAAATGCAGCTCTCTGATAGAGATTTATAATGGTCTATTCAAGTCATCCCAAAAATGACCCGATAAAAATAACAATTCTACTATACCCAGTCACATCTGGTAAATCTGATTGGTCCAAAAGTATATAGCAGCATAACCCACACTTTATTTGCTGCTAGCTAAAAATAACCCACCGACATGCAATATACATGTGCGGCACAGATACACCATTCAAAATTGTGTGTGCGCTGCATTCACCCCAAATAACCAACCTGTTGGCTATGGTCACGTACACCATACTTTTGAGTGGTGTATCCTATACTTAAAACTAATCTAATATTTGGTATGTATGCATTTTACCCTAAACCTTATCATGTAAGCAATAAACTCTCTCTTCCTCCCGCCATGAACTCACAGTGATCTTTGGCCAAAGAAAAAGTGATTTTTAACAGAGTATTAAGATCAGGAATCGTACTTATAGCCTGCAGGGCATCTGGCAATAACATCACACACAGTTGCCTAAGGGAAAATAAAGCATATGCAAGGAATTAGTAGGTAGTGGGCAGAGCTAGACCACATCAAAGTACTTAAGTTCTACCTACATCAAAGTAGTCATGCCTTAGTACCTGGGAGAAAACGACGTCATACATGTGACTACATGCCCAGTGGGTTATTGTGCAATGGACAATGAATCTGAGTTATTACCCTGTGGAAATTATCTAAGAGGAAATTAGACTCTACAGTCAACCAGTTGGCTGTTTGTGCAGAGGTGGTCTGCTTATACAGTGGTCACCCTTGATACATAAACAGTTGACTGTTATACAGAGGTGGTCTGCTTATACAGTGGTCACCCTTGATACATAAACAGTTGGCTGTTATACAGAGGTGGTCTGCTCATACAGTGGAACCTGTATATAGTGGTCACCCTTAAGACACAACCAGTTGGCTGTTATACAGAGGTGGTCTACTTATACAGTGGAACCTGTATATAGTGGCCATCCTTGGGACACAACCAGTTGGCTGTTTGTACAGAGGTGGTCTGCTTATACAGTGGTCACCCTCTACATAAACAGTTGGCTGTTATACAGAGGTGGTCTGCTTATACAGTGGTCACCCTTGATACACAACCAGTTGGTTGTTATACAGAGGTGGTCTGCTCATACAGTGGAACCTGTATATAGTGGTCACCCTTGAGACACAACCAGTTGGCTGTTATACAGAGGTGGTCTGCTCATACAGTGGAACCTGTATATAGTGGTCATCCTTGGGACACAACCAGTTGGCTGTTATACAGAGGTGACCTGCTTAGACAGTGTAACCTGTATATAGTGGCCATCCTTGGGACACAACCAGTTGGCTGTTATACAGAGGTGACCTGCTTATACAGTGGAACCTGTATATAGTGGTCACCCTTGGGACACAACCAGTTGGCTGTTATACAGAGGTGGTCTGCTTATATATAGTGAAGTCTTTGACAATGAACTTGCCTATTATCATTACTTTCACTGGTATAGTAGGTGAGCATCCTCTTCAGAGGAGGAAGACTATCAGCAGGTGAGAACTCATCTGATAGAGGATCAATCTGCTCCATTGGATCCTCATTGTCCTCTTCATCTATGAATAGAATAGAAAATTACAGTGGAATCTCCTAAACAATAAACTCTCTCTGGCATCTATAGAGGTCACTGTATAAGCAGGCCACCTCTCTATTACAGTGAGATCTGTCTATAGAGGTCACTGTATAAGCAGGCCACCTCTCTATTACAGTGAGACCTGTCTATAGAGGTCACTGTATAAGCAGGCCACCTCTCTATTACAGTGAGACCTGTCTATAGAGGTCACTGTATAAGCAGGCCACCTCTCTATTACAGTGAGACCTGTCTATAGAGGTCACTGTATAAGCAGGCCACCTCTCTATTACAGTGAGACCTGTCTATAGAGGCCACTGTATAAGCAGGCCACCTCTCTATTACAGTGAGATCTGTCTATAGAGGTCACTGTATAAGCAGGCCACCTCTCTATTACAGTGAGACCTGTCTATAGAGGCCACTGTATAAGCAGGCCACCTCTCTATTACAGTGAGACCTGTCTATAGAGGCCACTGTATAAGCAGGCCACCTCTCTATTACAGTGAGACCTGTCTATAGAGGCCACTGTATAAGCAGGTCACCTCTAGATTACAGTGAGACCTCTCTATAGAGGTCACTGTATAAGCAATTCAATTACAGTGAAGCCTGTATGTCTATAGATCGAGCAACAGTGAAACCATGTTTGAAGTCCATTGTATAAGCAGGCTACTTCAGAGTTTCCATAACTACAGTGAAACCTTGGTCACTGTATAAGCAGGTCACCTCTCTATTATAGTGACACCTGTTTGTTAACAGAGTAATATTGTATAGTTAGAGTATGACTCCATAAAAGGAAAGTTTTGTACTCTGCATGCCAGATTTTTCACACACTTGAAGATCTTGGCAGAACAATGTGATATATTCTTAATGGAACACACCATATGCCATGAGAATTTAAAAAGAAAAAAAATTATTGTTGTTGTTAGTGCTCACTACCACATACACTGACTCACCTTGATAATCAAAATCTACATCACCAGAAATATGCACTTGGGACAAATCAAGAGTTAGAATATCTGTGGGCATACAAAACAGTATAAAGCTGTTGTAAGTTTTATTCTCAAGTTCTGTATATAAACTAACTAGCTGGCTATTAAAATAAATGTACAAGTTGCCTACATAACCATAACACGAAACTAGTTGGCTAGCTAGCATTATAGTAGTCTGTGGGTATATATTGTAACTACCTACTACATTAACCACAGCTACATGGCAAGCTGACGATCTAGTCATGTTTCAAGGTTGACTGAACGTAGCCTAGAGGGGTAATGAGAGCAAAATAATTATCTAGCTCACACACTCACCAGCCATGATGGACGTCCGACTCGTCAATATTAAAATTAATTATTGCGATCGCGATATTAATAGGATTCTGGCTCACGTGCATTGTATCTAGTTTGGTAAACGTTATTTATTATTATAATATTATGTAAAGAAGAAGCTTATTCTGATGTTTATGCACTTCCTAACAATAAAATAATTACATCATGTACATTACACCATGTAATAGTATATGATTAATTCAATGAGAATGCAGTGTCTGTCCACACATAGATAAGTTCTTTCTCCTCTCTCTGAAATCTTTAGTGATCCTTGCAGTAGTTTGTGTTATGTAATTTACACCATTCACACTAGCCATTGGATGTTTGTTCAGCTCCTTGAAAGTAGCAGCATTTTTCTTATTCAATTTCTTCAAAATAAATAAAATGTTGCTAGTTAGCTAGCTAGCTAATAATGGCATAATGGAAACTGACTTCAATCCTGGATTGTAGATCATTCACTTCTCTTGGAATTGGTGGATTTTTCAAGAGTTTGTGCTTCAGTTCTATATGTGCTTCAACATTTGAAATCTTTTGTCGTGTCTTGATAATCTCTTCCTTAAGAATACCTATGGCTCTAGAGATGTTTCCATTAATATCATATAATGTACAATAATGATAATGTAGTTAGCTATATACCTTCTCCTTATGGCAAATTCTGTATCCTTACTCATCTTCAGTAATTCTCTAATATTTCATAATAACAATTACCACTCTATGCATTTTGTCAAGCTCCACCCCTTAAATATATCCTGCATACTTTTGCCATTCCACTTCATTTTTCCCTTTTTGTAGTCCAGCTCTCAGTTTTTGGAGAGTAAAGGCCATATGAAAGCCTTTCTCACCTCCTCCCCACTCTTCTAAGTTGTCTTTTAGATTGCTCATGGTGTCTATTGCTGAAGCAAAGGTGGTAGAGGAGCTTGTTGGATCACTGGTTCCCAAGCCAGATAGGAGGATTCTATAACTTGAGTATTAACCACACAAATTGTGTTTGTAAAAATATTCTCTCACCTTGAATAAGGTTCATTTGGATCAAACTGGTCCAAAAGTTTTCTTTCAAGTGCATATTCTTCTAGCTTTGTCCTTAGTACCTCTTGATCCTTGAATTTTTTTGTGGCGTTACTCTTTACAGTGGTTAGTTCTAGTTCAGAGCCGCTAAAAGCCATGCTGTTATTGCTGATGCTTTGATAAACTGACCCATAAGTAGCCTTAGATGTTGTACCAGGAGTTATTTTCTTGCTCTATAAAAAAAAAACAAAAAAAAACAATAACTAGCCACAATTATAATATCTTGGAACCTCTCCATTTAGGGACCTTGGAAATGGCCTTGTTTTAGGCAGAACAAATGTACTTTTCATGGTAAACTTCCATCAGTGCATGCATATGTTCTTATTTTCACCTGCAATACAGATGGTGAAGCTGAAGCCACAGTTATGGTTGGGTTGAATGTAGTAGTTGGACTGGTCAAGTTGCTGCTTCTATATCTTGGGAACCTCATTTGCCGGGATGACTGTGACTGTGCAGAAGGACTTTTGCAAGTAGAATTCATCTTCCTTGGTGACTGATTAGCCTTGCCACGTGATTGAGAGATTGGCACAAATTTATTTCTAGATCTGGGACTGCAAGCTCTGTGGAAACCAACTTTAGTGCTTGTAGAAAAACAAGGAACTACATTTTTTGATTTAGTAGCATTCCTGGAATAAGAAAGAAAATTACAGCATATTATGATATTGTAAAGTATCAACACTGCTTACCTATAATCACTAAGCATTTTGTCACTGCCAGCAGCTTTTTTCATATGATAAGTAGGTCTGATTTTGTGCAGATTGGTATCCGAATGTACTTTTGAAACTGTCACATTACTATTAAAACATGGCAAATACTATAATTATTACTATAGAAGGGCAATCAAAATATTTGTCAGTGCAGTTTCTTAAAAAAGATTGAAGTAACTAACTGAACTATACCTATCACCACAAGTTGATAGTTCCTGTGCAGAATGAGATCTAGAATTCTTGTTAATCAATAAGTGTTGCTATAATAAATGTTTATAACAAGTATGATCTACATAACATTATGATATCATACATCTCTTGGGACTAAAACATGAACTTGATAGATTGGGACAATGATTCCATGTGACATTGGGCACTTGAAGTATCTCTTCCCTTTGTATACTCCATCAGTTCCTCCAACTAAGTAATAAATATTATAATTAGCTTCTTCCTCTCTATCCAACCTACTAAAATGAGGACACCTGGTATTGACATTTAGATAGATATTATTAGCTTGCATTAACATTTCACCCCCTGAAATGGGATAACCCCTCTAATCAGGACACTTTGATTTGACCCAAGGTGTCTGAGGTTCCACTATATTTACTAGCTATATTTAGCTACAAATTACATTTACCAGGATCATCCAGTTTAATACCAATGTATATTTGATCGTTAATGTATTCACTATCCAGATCACCAACATATTTTACCACTCCAGGAAAAGTGCCTTGAACCAAAACTCTATCACCAATTCTAATCCCAACATCTACTTCTTCTTTCCTTGTTTTAGTCCAGTGAGACGTGTACTTATTGACATATTTGCAATTTGAGCATGGACAAGATAGACAACTCCATGGAGCTTGTAGCCCTTGCTGCATAGAAATTATAAATTTCGTGCTAGAGCTATAGGTAGTTTCTATGCATACCCTTGCAGAACAAGTCTCTAGACTGCCGTGTGTGGCAGCATTTGATATTCTTTCGTCATCAATCTCATTTATGGCTAGCCTGGGCATAATAATTATTATAGGTACCGTGTATGCTGCTCTCTCCTATACCATGGCAACAACACGCATGTGCATGCGCATGCCAACGCACAAAAGGCCAAGGGGGGTAGTTAATTAACATTTTGTTTTATAAATAGATAAATAGAATTCCTGACCATTTACGGTCACATTTCATGGTAGGTTAATCTTGAGGTCACTAATGAATTCCTTGCCCCGAATGAAAGTCAATCAAGGGACCACTTTATTACATTTTTAATTGATTTTTGGCTCGTCCTGCCGTCGGGCCGGTGAGTTACCTAGCCAGCTCTTGTCACGGCGACATTGTTAGGCGGACACCTAACTTAGATGCCCGGAGTAGTACCAGAACTTGGGAGATGTATTGATCACCTGAAAAAAAACATCTCATCTTGAACTACCGGAATTTATTGTTCTAAGAGGTATCTAGACCGTAAGGGGGGCCGGTGAATAGTTGTACCTAGTTCTGGTGGATATCTCTGCTGGTTCTGTTTAGCCGTTTCTTGAAGTGATTTGCCTTGGCTGGACCGGAGTTTATGGACGAACCTGTTGATGAGGGCTCAACGACAGCGAACTGTTCCAGCGACCAGACCTCTGTGATGACCACGACCGCCCCTGTGACGACAAACCTGGGTGAGTTACAGCTTGCTTGGCTTGTCTTCATCACAGCAGCTAGCCAATTCTTTGCAAGGTCATGTCGTCTCACAGTAGCTAGCCAATTCCTTGCAAGGTCAATGTCTTGACGTCATAAATTAGCATTTTTTCCTGCAACATTTCTTTGATGTAAGGCAATCAGAGGTCTATTAGTTATCCAGAGTAGTGAAATACTAGTACTAAGGTATCTCTATCCCATATGAAGATGTAACTATATTCTGGAATCTTAAAGTGGTGTTAATAGATTCCTAGATCACCAGAAAATATCCTTGACTATATAATTATAGTGATAAGGTTTAACTATCATTATGGATAAAGTCTCCATAAATATCATAGCATACATGACATTTTGTTAGAAAGGAAATTATCAAAATGTTTCTTATGCAAATTAAATTTTATCTGGTGGGTTCTGTCTTCAGGATGTTGACTCCATGTGGGTGCATTCATTTACATAAACATCTTTAATCTTAGTACTTTTCTGAAATAGGAATCAGCATGCTAATGAGATGATGTTTGTAGTGGAATCTCTCTATTCTGTGACACCCTTGGAAAAATTAAACTATCCTGATCAGAGAGGGGTGGCATCATTTCAGGAATGAAGTTCTATTAATGTCAATATGCAAGCTATTATTTGAGACATATCCCAGTGTCCTTAATACAGAGGTGTCCTCATTTCAGGTTGGAATAGAGGGATTTCACGGTATAACTTGTACATGTCTTCCATTTAACTACAAATTTTCTTTTTTTTTTCAAGTTGAAGGTAGTAACTACAGTACCAGTGTAAGAAACCATTCCCAAGAGGAAGGGACTGGCATGTTATTTTCAGTTAAAAGATGTAATCAGTCCTCTGAGAAGTCTAGACGAGATACTACATCCAGCAGTAATGGACTAGCACCTGATGACTGGGGAAGGGCAGAACTTCCAGCTGATATAAAGACTCCGCCTCTGGCACCATCACAGGTGTCTTCAGAACCTGTTAACGGCAATCGTAATAATTTATCAGATAATGCACGTGCTTACTCTGCAAACTTCAAATCTTCCTTGAAAGCTTTAGATGTGGGATGGACCATATCTGATAAAATTTCTGTCCAACATTCCCAGAATGCATCTAAGGATATGAAATATAACGGAGGAAGCCCTGGTCATCTCTCCAGAACTGATGTTGTACCTCCAGCTCTAGTGATTATTGAGGACAGGAAGGAAAGTCAGGATAACCTTGATCCAAATACCAATGAAAAATTGAGTAAAAATATAGTGAGTTCTTTACAAAATAATGGAATTGACCACCAGCATATTAGCGTCAATGAAGAACAGAACGGCCCTTTGCAGTCCACGAAGGTTACCTCAGCAAATAGCAGGAGAAAAGCAAGTGATCCTGCTAGCAGTGAAGATGAGGAGGTGGAAGAGATGGATTTGGTGTTGGTAGAGGATGAAGAAGAACCTGAAAATCTGACAGGTTCTAGCTACTCACGCTCTACAGCTGCTGTCAGAGATGCTGGATCAACTGTTTCAAATGTCTCTGCAGGAAAGATGGATGGACCATTAAATAAAAGTGCTGATGCAACAATAAACAAAGTAGGCACTAGATCAGTATTTTCTGCTGCAGCTAATTCTTTTAACAAGGAACACAGGAACAATCCTTCATCTGGTGATGGCATAGGAGTAACTGCTCAGGATAACGAAGGTTTCAGTGAAGGAAATGGAAGGAAGTCACAGAAAGCAGCATCCGTGATTAGTGTGAAACAAGCAGCCAAGGTGAAGCAGTTCTTCACGACCATTCAGCAATGTGGCAACAAGATGGGGAGTGAGGTGGCGGAGCAGGTTCAGGAATTGATTCATGCTTTGATGGTAAGTTTGATTTTTTTTTTTTAGGGATTGGGGTCAAAGTTCGACCTGTATGATGATGGATAATGCGAGTGAAATCAATAGGGACATTTTAATTAAAAAAGTAATGGGATAGTGAATGAAGGAGGAGGGGAGGGAGAGGGAAGGAATGAGAGAGAAGGGACAAGACAAGGGTTGGAGGGAGGAAGGGAGGGATAGGGAGAAGAAACCCCCCCCCCCTCCCCCCCTCTCTGGGGCAATGACTCAACTGTAATGTCAAATTATTTGAAGAATGTGTCGTTTTAGTGTGAGGGTTATTCATATCCAGTGTACATAATCCCATTTAAATGACAAATAATTGGTGCTCATCAATCCATTGTAATAGTAAACTCTTGCAATAGTAAATTGATATGGTTTTGTTTTCAAGGAAGGCCTAGAGTACACTAAGTTTTGAAGAGGTTCACTGTTGGCTGTTTATTTAGTCATTACTGAAAGATTGTAAATAGTCTTTTCTATACTCAACCCACTGTAGCATTCCGTTCTGTAGCATTCCGCATTCTGTTCTATCTCCTACCTCACTCTCACCCTCTTCCTTACCTGTAATCATCCATATTGACCCATTGCTTCTCTGTATTATCTTTCTCTTATCCTATCACTTCATCCTTCCCTCCCCCCACTTCTGTACTATTTCTAGGAGCCTGTTATCCCATTGACTTGGTCTCCCTACCCCCTCCCAGATAAGTATTATAGAGTTATCTATGAATCCTATCTGAACCCTCCATGTGTAACCAGAGCACATTCTAAGCACAGAGCCAAACAGCATGGAGCCAACTCACTTTTAAATATTTCTTTTTCTAGGGTCTATACAACACTACAAAACTATGGACTACAATATACACTATGAAACTGTAGATTTATGGGTTAAGATTATAGTATCTAAATAATAAATGACAGTTTCCAGGGTTTCTTTCAGGGGGGAGCATTTGCCCCCCCCTTGTGTTTATATTGCCCCCCCTTGGAGAAGCTGAGAATACATGCATAATTTACTCAATTCAAGCTTTTTAAAATATACTCATTTGGTACGCTGATAGATACATGAGAGTGCATGATTATAGTCCCCCCCCCCCCAAAAGCACAAAATGCTCATGAAAACTAAAACCTGGGGAGGATGCTTGTTCCAACTGACCCCCCTACTTTACAGATGTCCTTATTTTGCCCCCTCTTTGGTAAAAACCTGAAAGAAACCCTGGTTTCTTATGAAGAGGTGTAGTTCTTTGACCTATATGTAGACTCAATCAATAATTGTGGTGGGCTCGAGCTTATTATTTCCAGAGGCCACTAGTGCTGCATGCATGTTTTTGGTCTATGACATTCAACTCTAACGTATAGAATGTTTGGGCTAGAAAATGATTGTGGTGGGAGTTTTTAATTACCAGGGGCACTGTTGCTGCATAGCACTATGTATAAACAGTTGCTATGGTATTGATAAGGAATCTTATTGTTTTGTTTGGGTTTACTGAACAATGTGTTTGCTTTCAGTGTCTCAGATGCAAGTCAAATATTTTACTCTTTCTTGGATATCTCTTAGGTCATGCCTTGTCAGTAATTCCCATCATTATTATCTATTAGGAGGGACACCATTTGTGTCCACACCCATTAAAAGGAATATCTTATACCAGGGATTAAAGGGACACCCTCTGTGTCCATACCCATTAAAAGGGATATCTTATACCTTAAGGAGATTAAAGGGATACCATACCTATTAAAGGGATATCTTCTTTCTGTATGCCTTAATTAAGGAATGCTGGAACCTTAATGAAAACCTTTCTATATCCTATTGGCATGTTCCATGTATATAACGCCTAGACAAGTTTGCCAAAAAGCCTCTCTGCCAGTGAGACCTCTAATATAGGATCCCACACTGCTGTTATCTGTGTTATATCTATCAGCCTCTTGTGAAGGAGAGGACATTAAAAAAAAAGACCAAAAAAAAACACCACCATCTCTGTGGGTGTGACCAATAAATCCTTTCTCTCCTATATTTGCAAGCTGCTGATAAGCAGTAACATGTATTGAAGGACATGTGCTCCTTGCACTATGAAATATTATCTCAGTAAAGAATAGTTTATAGGGTGTCCATTATTGACTAACCTCTAAGCTGATGCAATAGGACAATTTCTTGAGTTCCTTAGTGTCGGCTTGTCTCCTTGTACAGTTCCGGAGAGGCGAAGGTGAATTCACAGTATTATTTATTATTGTATTAATACAGAATGAGACAGCAACTGTGGAAGAGTTTCACCAAGAAATCCAAACCATCACCAACTACCCCATTAAGGATTTCATCATTCCCTTCTTGAGGGTCAGTTATCTCTGTGTTGGCATTAAACAAGATTATGTCTGAGTCCCAATGTAATTTGCTCTTAGCCTTAAAGAAAATAACTTCCTGTTATTCTCTCTGTGGCTGACACTAGGTGTCTTCTCTATTCTGGACACCTTTAGGACAAGTTAGGGGGGAGTAAGGGCATTCCAGTATTCCTTGCTAGGGTATTCTTTGCTAGGGAATTTCAGTATTCTTAGTAGGGTATTCTCTACTATTATCAGTATTCTCGGTAGGACATTCCAGTATTCTTGGTAGGACATTCCAGTATTCTCGGTAGGACATTCCAGTAATCTCTGGTAGTATGCAAACTTCATTAGTCTTAAAGTTCACACATTTCATGTGCTTTTGGATGTTATTCACAGAGTGTGAAAGATCTCGTGGCAGATAAATAGTTATCTGGTCAACAAACTCTAATATTCATGAGCATGGCTGACACCGTAAGTGTGTCTGGCTACCTTTTGTGGTGTCCTCAGGGGAAGGGGAGGAGTTGATATCATGTGCTCTTTCCCCTAAACAGTGGGGAGGTTAGAGAGGGTCACAGGAGAGGGGAGGAAGAGGAGAAAGAGACAGGGAGGGTTATATTATATGTGGTTTGCCCTTCCTCAAACAAATAAGGTGAAATTTTAAGTGGTGCCTTCCTATGGGATGGATGGAGGGACTTGCCTGGTAATAAGGAAAAATAGATACTATTCAGAGAGAGAGAGAGAGAGAGAGAGAGAGAGAGAGAGAGAGAGGCCAAGTAAACAGACAATTCAAAGCCAGAACAATAAATGCTGTATCTAATCTTCTTTCCTTCCATCCATGAATTCTACAGGAGAATATTGGCTATCTTAGGGCAGAGTTGAAGAACTCCAATCAAGTCCTTTCTGAGATTCTTGGAGAGGTCCCTACCTCTTCTGCTGTCACCCTTACTCCTCAACTAGTGGATGATGAGTTGCCCGTACTCCCCTCCTCCAGCAAAGCCTCTGCCACGCCCACTATATGGACAATAAGCAGCTCCATTATGCTCAATTCATCAAACTCCAAGACCACCTCTACTTCTTCGTATGTATCCTCCTCCTCCTCTAGAAACTCGGGTCCCCATTTTCATACTACTAATCACCATGTACATGGAACTGGAATGAATGTTCAAGCTCAGTCCCATTCCCATAACAGCGTCGTGGGTATAGAAGATGGGTCAGATTCTAGAACTAGACATGGTAGTAGCAATGGAGTTAGTAATTCTGGGGTTCGAAAGAGGATGAGAAGATTGTCCACTGAATGTGGAGGAGCTGGACATGTGTAAGTTTAATACAATTTGGGTAGTTGGCTGTTATACAGAGGTGGTCTGCTTATACAGTGGAACCTGTATATAGTGGTCACCCTTGGGACACAACCAGTTGGCTGTTATACAGAGGTGGTCTACTTATACAGTGGAACCTGTATATAGTGGCCATCCTTGGGGCACAACCAGTTGGCTGTTTGTACAGAGGTAGTCTGCTCATACAGTGGAACCTGTATATAGTGGTTACCCTTGGGACACAACCAGTTTGCTGTTATACAGAGGTGGTCTGCTTATACAGTGGAACCTGTATATAGTGGTCACCCTTGAGACACAACCAGTTGGCTGTTATACAGAGGTGGCCTACTTATACAGTGGAACCTGTATATAGTGGTTACCCTTGGGACACAACCAGTTTGCTGTTATACAGAGGTGGTCTGCTTATACAGTGGAACCTGTATATAGTGGTCACCCTTGAGACACAACCAGTTGGCTGTTATACAGAGGTGGTCTGCTCATACAGTGGAACCTGGTCACCTTTGAGACACAACCAGTTGCTTATACTGTACATAGTGACTATCTGGTGGTTTTAATTAATTTTCTGTGATCAGGATCTAAGCTGATAGTGTAGTTACTAATAAGTTAGATAGTTGTGATTACCCGTGGTCTCTGTATGGTAGATTACAATATATTTGCAGGTATTAATTAGCTACTTTAATTGTGGTTAAAAGATGCAAATTGGTCTTTTCCTGGTCAGGTGCATTGTTGTAAACAAAAGACCCTCACTAATGGGTTCTTTCTCTGAGATAGATATGACCTTCATCAAGCACATATCCAGCTAAACAGCCAAGTCAAAATGAACACATCTCTGGCTAGAATGTGAAAATGTTTTTTTTTTTAAAGAAAAACAAAATAAACAAACAAACAAAACAACCCCTTTTCTCTATAGCAATGCAAGCTATCTTACCTCAAAAGACATAGCTTATTAGCTCTTCATTACAGGTCCCTATAGTGTAGCCTGCTTACACCTTGGTATTCCCACAAAGAATCAGATGTTGTTGGACATTTACATTGTGAATTTATCACTGGTTACATCTAATAATGTTTGAATATTAATTAAACCTTGAAAATGCACACATCAAACATCTGCATGGGCTGGTATATCAAAGTAACTTAATATATGGAAAGAATTGCTTTGAAACAGAATTAGCACCTTGTAGGCAGCTGTCCAAAACTTCCCATGTGACTTTCCAGCCTACATGTATTTTAAATATTGACTTAAGCTACATAAATGTGGACTATAGGTTTCCCTTGTAGTCTTGTTTCTTGACTTATTTCCCTCTGTGTTCAGGGTGGGATGAATCAAACTATGTGAAAATTTTAGCACCTTTTCTCTGCTGGGTTTTTAAGATTATAGACAGAATTGGTGTCAGCTGACAGAATTGTCCTGACGAGACCAATAATTTGTGTTGTTGTTGTCGTTGTTGTTCCTTTTTTCGGTGTAATAAAGAATATTATTATTATTATTATTATTATTATTATTATTATTGTTGTTGTTGTTGTTGTTAGCTGTTAATATATTTCCATCAGTGCTCCTGTCATGACATCAATCACTTCCTGCATGTAATCTACCTCTACGTGCATCTCTATGTTTAAAAGGAGAATGAATCTCTGAGTTTAGGATTCTGAGTAATTGCTTCCTAGCTAATGAAATGATTCATTGCTTTACATGTCAGCAAATATTATATGTGACCCAGACTGTGTTCCTAACTGACTGTATTCCTAACTGACTGTGAAAATTAACAATTTTTATATATAGCGTTTCCATTCCCTGCAAATGAAGGTATTCTGGGTGAATGAGCCCTTCAGAATTGAATACCTGTAAGGAAGACAACCAAGGTTGCCTCTTAGAAACACACAATGTACCCCCTCTATTCCAACACCTTGAACTGAGGACACCTCTCTATCAAGGACACTTGTATCTGACCTAAATAACAGCTTGTAGCCACTAGAAACTGTGGTAAGATTTAATCATGTTTTTTATGTTTTCTTCTTTAGAAACTTGGAAAAGGATGGCACTACTGAAAAGGTCAGCTTAAGAGGTGGGAGGGGGGAAGGGGAGGAGGTGGGAGGGAAGGAGGGAGGAAGGGGAGGGGGAGAGTTAAGATGTTATAAAACTTGACAACACTAAACAATGAGTGCTAACCTGACTGTGAGGCCATTGGAGCACTTGTCAAGAGTTAGAATGAGTAATTATCAATGAAACTAGACAATTCTCTGTAGTTCTATGAACTTGTATCTAGATGAGTATAACAATGAGAGGGGGCGCGTGCTCTCCAAACACACATCAACTGTCTGATGAGTACCTTTTAGCTCAGACTAACAGAAATATTTTTCTTGTTAATTGCTGATGCTAAGTGGAAGAACAGATTATTCTAGTCAAAACCTCGATCTGTTTTTATCTTGTCTATCAGCTACTTCCAACTGTTGTTATAATCCTTCACATTTAGCTATGTACTTCCAACAAGTTTCGTTTAATTAATTTTATAACTAGAGATGTCTGGTGTTCTTGTTATAAATTAAGGAGACCCCTTCCTCCCCCCCCCCCCCCCCCAGAGCTGGGTGCTCTAATATGCCAGGATATGCCAGGATATGGTTATTAATTTTATCTGTGTCTGAATGGTTAGGATTGATTGTAACTTTATGGTAACCATCACTTTGTGGTTTCGTACTTGAATAAGATCCTGTGAAAGAGATTGGTAAATCGTGGTTTCACTTTCAGGCTGGCTGCAGATGAACACTGGCTTGTGGTCTTAGTGCAGTTTGGCCCACACTGGCATGATATGCTGTATTATTGCTGGTATAGCATAGCTCTGTCAGAAGTGTGCTATGTAATCACACTGGTGAAAAATAACAATATTAGTGATCAAAATTTACAGTTAACTATTTTTCCGAGATACTTAATGGTAGAAATACCCATCTGGGCATCTGTTCTTCCAGATGACACTCTTCTCCTGATTTCTTGAACTACCAAAAATATATATCCCTGAAGTTGCAATCAATAAATGATTATTCTACTATTGACCCCTTTATGATCCTATTTTTCATGACCCCCCCTCCAATGTTCCCACACCCCCTTGAAATTTGACCACTCCTCCTTGTACCTTTGACCCTGACATATGTTATTATTTATCTTGTGTTGTTATAGTCTTGGCCCAAGAGAATATGTGCTGATATGAACAACAACAACACCATCATCATCTCCACACCCAGGCAGCCTCCCCCTGCCTATTCACACCCTCCACCTCCCATTTCTCTCTCCTACCCGTCCCCTGTCTCTCACTCCTTTCCTCCCCCTCCTCCATCTGTGACCCGGCTGGTTAATGTTTCTACCACCACTCGTCCAGCTTCGGGGGACAATCTTGCCATCTTCTCTCCATTTAATCCTGATCACTTCCCAAGGAAGAGGGGAACTATACTCACTGAGGATTGGGGACATGTGGACATGGTGAGACATTTTATAGTGTTATGTGTGCTGTGTGCATGTTGTGTGCATGGCATGAATGTATATATGTGTGCTTGTATATGATTAATTCGAGATATGGTGAGCCATCACACCAGACATAATAGAAAATTTTAACTATAAGATCATGTATCACTTCATATCAAAAAATATAACCACCAAATTTACACAACCAAGAACTCTACAAGAGTCATATAGCCAAATATTTGACCACCAAATTATCCTGCTGTGCAGTGTAATAGGCACTAGGTACATGAAAACTTGTGATAATGAAGGAAAGGCAAAATAAATGGCATTTTGTATCTAATGATTACCTAGTAACTGTTTTAAAGGGTCTATCATGCAGCTGCTAAATCATTTCTCTTCTAATTCAAGTTCCTAGCCTCCCGAAATGAGAATTATGTCTCACTAGACAAAAAGAGGATTTTGGCACCCTATCTGGCCAAGTTGGATAGACCTGAAAGACAATGGTCTCCAGTGACAATAACTCAACAACACCTAAGATTTAAACTCCTCTCGTAATGGCTATTAAGTTGGGACTTGTTCATAGTTGCTGAGCTTGCATTTTTACTAGTGGTTTGGAATCAATAATGAGTTGCTAATAATTTTTCCTGGCTGTTATCAGCCAACCCGAGCTGGTATGTGTTTATTCACTTACTACTTGTTTGGCTGACCTAGTCCGTCCTTAAGGTGGAGTAGTGGTGCTAATAATCTGATCTAAGCTGGTGAAGGGTGGGAGTTTTGCCTATAGAGGTTGTTAAACTGTTGTATTTTATATATACCAGCTGGCCTTTGTGGGCTGGGGATAGAACAGTTGAACAAACTCAGGTTTATAGCCTGTGCTGTCATGCAATGTTTTAATCTAGAGGACTCATTTCTTATTGTGTGGAACTGCTTATTATTGTAAATAAATCCATATTATGTTATAGCTGGACAAGAAGTACATTATGGCTGTGAGTATAGTTAATGTTGGTTTCTATGGTGCAGATGCTGAGCAGTATTCAAGGTATGGTGGAGAGAACCAGGCAGTCCATGTCAGTCCTAAAGGACAGGGTGTCCACCACACACACTGAGATTGAGAGAAAAGAGGTAAAGGATACTTAGATATTACACCTCTGATGAGACCTGATGACATACAGCCCTATTTTAATTACCACAGATTCTCCATAACCGCTAGTTCAACCCTTTAAAAGATAGTGTATGTTTTTTTCCAGGTTGAGAAAGAAGGAATCATCAAGCAAAGAGTCAATGAAGCAGTTGAAAAGATAAAGCGTCAGTCGACCGAAGAGAAGCAGAGGCTTTTATTAGAAGCAAGCAAACAGTTGAGAGATGCAGTGGCCACTGTCAAAGCTGAGGTAGAGGGAAAGATGCAACAAGCACAAGCAATGGCTGTCCAGGAAGCTCTAAAAGAAGCTAATATACAAACCAATTCAAAAGAGGTACCATAGATATGAAATGATATGAAATCCACTTGGTGGGGGGGGGGGTCATCTCAACAAACAACCCAATGAACTATTAATAGCAAGGGAGAAGTCTATGTAGCAGACTTACCTATTCAGGTATTCTCAGCAGATGGGGAGTTTCTCTTCAGGTTTGGGGAGCAAGATTATGGCCTAGGCTGAATGAATTCAGGCACCAATGGTATTGATGGAGTTGAGATTAAGGAAGATACACATGCATATGCTGAAATTACCTTTCCATCAAGCTACTATAAATTTGGCTATAAATCTATTTTGTGATATTTACAGAGTTGCTGGAATTGTGGAAGGAGAGCCACTGAGACATGCAGTGGATGCAACAAGGCCCGATACTGTGGTACATTCTGTCAGCACAAAGACTGGGCCAGTCACATGCACCACTGTGCATCTGGTTTACAAGGTTAGTCTAGTAAATGTCATTCATCATTGTGGTATCATCATGACAACATTTTATCATTGATTTTCAGGTCAGGGCACTTCTGTGACAGAAGAGGTGACCTATACTTCAACTCATGACCTAGGACGTGTTCATCATCGGCATCAAGCAACTGTAGCTTTGTCAACAGGAGAAGTTGCTCTCAAATCAGCTGGCCGAGCAATTCCAGTTGTGTCACAGCCCCATCAAAGAACCATGGCTATACCAGTGAACCTGATTGCAGCTTCTCCACAGGAAGTGAACTTACATCTGGCTTCTCCGGGGCATCATCCATCGAAGAATCATCCCGAGATATTCATAAAGACCGAGAAAACATGATAGGCTCACAGCCAATTTCATTGTGGCCCCCCTTCTCCCCCCAATTGGGGGTTCATAATCAATATTCAACATTTGTACAACTGTTCCCCATATATTTTGTTTTAATAATGTTCTTTTTACTAGCTATGTTAATTTCTTGTAGGAGATCTCTCTCCTCCTGTTCCATGTTTCAAAAAAAAAAAAATAATAATTTCATTTTCCATGGAAACAATAATAATATTAAAGCTAATTAGTTATAATAATATAATATATAGCTCAAATATAACTCGATGCTATAACACTGAAAATAACATCTGGAGAAAAGATGTTGTTATGGAAGATAGTTATTTTACTATTGGAGTTGTTAAGGAAGTGGTAGCCCAGTAACATCTAACAGTGAATTAGTAGGATCCCTGATAACTGGACCAGCTCCAACCTGCGTGAAGGTTTTAAAAAAAAATCTCTATTCTCTGGACACCTTGGCTGAGGGTTGGCCTAAGGGATTGTAGCATATTATACAAAAGTGTCCTTATTTCAGGGGACTGGACTAGCCTATTATGCTCTAACAATACCTTGGTATGTATAATGTACTGAAGGTCTTCAGAACTAGTGGAGTTTATTTTCATGTTCCCTATCAAATCCTGTGATGTGGAATAGCTACAAGTAAATGTTTGTATTCTTACACTATCATACCTTATTGATAAGACTTGGTTTGTAGGAAGAAGATAATCCTCTGATATAATCTCTATAGCAACGATTTATATAGTTATGTAACTATTTTCAAGCATCTGATGACTAGATAAGTACTGGGAGTTTTGGAAAGAGGAGGCAAGGAGTTTTGGAAGGAGGCAAGAAATGGGTAACACTGGACCATGAGAATTATAGGGGAGCATTTATATTTTTGGGTGCATGGACACATCCATTCTTTAAATTTTTTATGAGCTATAAAGATACTAGCTATAATTTATAAGTGTTAATTAAAAAGCCACCGAAATTCTCCTGTTTCTAGATCGATCTGTCACTTTCAATTGTATTATTATTAAAAAATATACAAACAGGAGGCAATGACCTCCAATATGCCTCAGGTAGTATCTTCTCTAACCAGCAAGTTCAAATGGTGGGGATTTGAATAATCTTCTGCATCTTTTATTATCATTAAATTTAACCAACTTTTTGTCCTTCTGTGGAGGGAAATAGTAATAGAGCACGTCTAATAGATCAAGTACATCTTTCGATAAAACGTAGAGAACAGCATTTGGACCAGCATCAAATGTATATGCCACCTGCAGAAAGTAACTAGTTTGGGGATGGAAGAAGAGGGGTTTCCAGTGAGTGGATTGTATCTTTGGCCAAAGAAGGATGAGAATGTGCACTCCTTCTCCAAGCATACAGTGTGAAAACATTAACAATGATTGATAGAGAGTAATTGGTTATAATTCATTACTGCTTTATAAGTTATAAAGCAGAAGTGATATTATAAGCATTAGCTAAGGTGGTGGTGGTGGTTACAGGAAGGGGTTAGAAGCAAAAGGGGGTATGTTGCAACCACCCCAACCCCCTCAACCCCCCACCTGATCTGCTCCTGGTTTCTGAGATCTGAGTCATGTGTAAAAACAATTAAATCTGAGGAGTGAAGAAACGAGTATTATTAGTTACATTTAGACACACAAACCTTTATTTTTCCTTGCACTTGGTTGTACTTTGTTACAATTTCAATTATTTTCTTTGAGGTGCTGTTAAGGTAGAAAATGGGTGGGTATGTATCAAGACAAACAGCGTGGAACTGATTGCTATCCTGCAATAAAGATGACACTTTACCACGTATTTATAATAATAATATTAATGTTCCACACCTGCATGGTAATTTTACCAAATGACTCAAAATCCTTCTCCGAAATTGCCTGCTCCATTTGTTTCATTCTCCTTGGGACTATTACCTCGGTTCGTTCAGCCATGAGGGGGCTGGTATGGACTGTTGTCTGCATACCCAACGTACTGCTTACTTCCTTCTTCTGGGCACTAACAACTAGGACCAGCACCTCCATCTCTGGCCAGTGAGTGGCTGGAGCAACCTAATAATTTATGAGATAATGAATGTTAAATGCATTATGCTGAGTAACATGCAGGGAAATTCTCTCCCAATATGTTGAAGCTGGAATAGATATAGATAAGTCCCTAAATATTAAGACTGGGTTACTCCATTCCATGATCCTCACTGTGAACTGACCTGTACAGCGATGCTGTCTGAGCCATCTTCCTTCTCACCTTTCTCCCACTTTACAAATCCTCCATACACACTTCTGCAAGCACTCCCAGATCCTTGCCTACATCCACAGAAACATCATAATCCTTTTCAGCACAGAACATGTAGTCTTGATCAGCTTTTCATTGAGAGCAAAAATATATAAGAACACCGATCCCGTGAACTACTGTAATTCTGGAAAATAATTTTTATTGTTTGACGAAATTTAATTTTAGAATTAATAATACCAATTAATTAGATTAATATCTAAGAAATTATGTTTTACTCACAATACTTTAAATCTGGCTTCCGAAACTTGTTACTTTTGAAATTTCTTGAATTACAGTATATGAGAGCTATTAACAGATTGGCTCTTGAAAATAGACAACATAAAATTTTTTTTGCTCAAGGAATAGGTGTTCTTATAATTAGGTAACAATTATTTTTGTACTCTGACCTTGCTATTTTAGATATGTCACCTTGGATACCAAATAACTTGGCAAGAGTATACACTGAAAGAAGGAGAAGATTATTTTGTTGCATCAAATAGAGCTAGCTAGAATGTTAGTTACCCAAACACGCGTAACCAGCTGCCGATGAAGCTAAGCCAGCGGCTGTAGGAAAATTATTCCTTGAACAGATATGAATGCCACCATTTATGGAGGAACCGTTTTGTTCTTTGTATAGTCTCCTCACTAGAATATTAAACTATTATCATGTTAATACAATGGAAGGGTTCTCTAGAACACAAGAACACTACTGTATATATATACTAGAACCACCTCCAGGACACTACTATATAGTGTAACCCCCAGAATTGAGGACACCACAGACATGTGGATACATCTTAAGTAACAACTCATGCGTTGACATTAATAGAACTTCACTCTCTGAAAATGAGACCACCCCTCTAATCAGGACACTTTAATCTATCCAACTGTATAAGGACATGCATTCTGACCTTCTGATATGCACCTGATCAATCTTGGATTAGAAATGGACTCCTCACTATGAAATAGAAATGATTAGAATCAGGACAGTGTGTACACAGGAGAAATGTTAAAGGAATGAATAGATCCCACTTTAATCCAACTTTTTGTGAAATGAGAATACCTGGTAGCTATTGAGTTTAAATATTTCTTAGTATGCATTTTTTAACCATGATAAACATCAGTCATACTGGTGCACTGAAGTCCATAGACAATACAACTGTACCCCCAATATGGCTACCAATACCATGGCAATGCTACAAATACCATGGCAATGCTACCAATACCATGGCAATGCTATGGTAATGTCATGGTAAAAACACATGATAATAATAGTGACACATTTACTATCCATTAATCCAAATTCTATCTCGAGGGAAAGCTTCACTGAGTGCAATAGAAGTAGTTGCTGACATCTACACAGAGAGAGAAGAAAATAAGATACATTACTAGCACATACTTGCCAACTGTCACTTATTACAGTCGGGGACAGTCCCTAAAATAGGCCAAGTGTCCCTGAGTGCTTTTAAATTGAGCTAAATTTGTATATCTTCTGTGAGAAATACAAACCATAAAGTTCCAAGCTATTAGCAATATCTACATTAGTTCTGTCCTATTGGTAATGAGTCACTAAAAAATAGGGAAAATCCTACAAAATCTGATAAAATTACACTTAATAAGTATGCTAACACAGCTGTAGAACTGTATTCTAGTAGGGCACTTGTTGATTAACATGAAATCTCTTTGATCTGTAGCATTATTTTCTGCAACTTACCTCACTTTGGTCCAGTGTCACACTGAGGGAAGAGTTTGTTGGAAGAATTAAGTCCTCATCTCTCTTTCCCCCTGACATAAAACATTTATACAGAATAAGCTTTTGACAATAACAGTGTCATCATTGGCTAACTATAATGATATCCTCACAGTATTTGATGACTGCAATGTTCACTGGAGCAGAGCAGGTCACCACCTTTACTTTGGCGTCCATTCTATTGTCAAGTCTTCACCAAACTTCTTTCTTCGACAAAACCTCAAAGCCATGCTGGATAGAGCCCCTCCCTTCTTCCGGCCAGCTAGATGTGGGTGAGATAGATTACGGATGTTTTACTGTGCGGTATTCCCCTCCCACGTGGACTTTGAACGGCCAACAATGACATTTTGGCATAGGGTGTCTGTGCCCTCTCACCTGTCGAGGACGGCTCTCACTAACAAGAGCTCTGTGTGGACTGGCGGTACAGAGAAGAGAACAACATATTTTTATGCAACCTCAAGTAGGGATGATGAGGTGAAGACTTCTCTCACCAACAGAGTTCTGATTGATGACCCAGGCAATCAAAAAAAGGTTGATGTCAAGAAAAAGACATCTTTATGCTTACCAACAGTATTTTTACCAGATGAATTGCAAAAATCAATAGATATAGTCCTTGCAAGTGAGTGGATGTTGGTTACAAAGATTAATATCTTCTTCTCAAAATTGTGCGACTATTATGTTAAACTGCTTCTGTTGTGATGATGTGTAGAGCATTCTGGAAGGAAAGAAGCTACTTTGGATGGACAAGATTTGGCAAAATATTTGATGAATCATGTGCCTCCCGATTGTGATCATATTTGGCCATATAAGTCAACAAATGGTATGAGTAATAATATAGCATAACTGTAATAATTCTGCCTCTTCCTTCGTGTGATCTTGTAATAGACATTGGCAAACAATAGCTTTGAAGAGAGAAATTGTAGGAAAATTTGCACCCTTATTGGATATCTGTAATAATCACTCCCAGGTGATGAGTGGGAAATGGATATCTTTATCTCCTTCTCTCCCAGATGAAGAATTTATAAGATAATTCTCTTATGTTGACACAGGAAAGAGTTTTAGGTTTAACTCCAAGTATAATCCAACATCTGTACAGACTAGGAAGTCAGGTAACCTGTGACTTTTGAAGGTGTTTTATTGCAGATCTTTAAATCTCTAGGTAAACCAAGGCAAGATGGAACCACAAAACCAGCTCCAAATTTGAAGTATGGTGTTTTAGTTATTGATGAGCTGGGGTTCCCACAGAAAATAAAAATAGGCTAAGCCATAAGAGTAGGACTATAACCTCAAGTGAAAAGTAACCTACTGCCATTCAATGCAATAGAAGCCAGAAAGATTAGATAGGCAGCACAGCCAAGGTTGCTACAAGCTGAGGTAAAGAGGGCTATGGCCATAGGCTAACTGTGCTTGTCTAAATATAGCCAAAAGCTACTAGAATTAACCAATGGCTAATTTAGCTATTGTATAGGGAATCTTGTTATGAATAAATTATGAAATTTTCAAAAGTGAAGCCAGAATCATTCTGAAATCCCAGTATCTATTACTTTTTCCAAAATCAAATGTTGTCAGATTTACAGGAATTGAAATCTGTTTTAGTGAGCCCCAGCACATTCACTTGACCCTTACTAGCTCCACAACAACTTGCCCAGTTCCAAAACTACAGGCACTGGTAGATTCCTGATAACAAGGGCTTTTATTTATGAGACCAAAGTTAACTGTATGTTTCATAACAGTGTGCCATTGACCACACAGAATTTGATCAGCTCAGCATACCAGGAAAGAATTAGTAGTATATACTGTATGGGCTATCTAGCCACATGCATAGACAATATTTCTTACTGTTAGTTGCACATACAATGCCAGTTTAAGCCCAACCTCCAAGTTTTCTGGGCTCAAGTTTTTAAATAAAAATGAACTTTAGCTATGATCAAATATTTGTTTGTTTGTTTGTGTTTGTTGTTGTTGTTGTTGTTTAGATCTATAAGTATTAGGATCCCTTTCTATATTATTACAAATGTGCTAATAAAGAACATTCCCTCAAATTTGTTATAATAAGAAAATGGGGATAGCTTTCCATTTATGAGGAAGCTATTTTGGCTGACTTCTGAAATATAGATCCAACCTGTACCTCCCAGGACACATAATGAGCCAGTGTACAGTTACTTTGATCTTAGCAATGTGGGTGGAGCTTAACTGCTTTGAAGTGGTGTGAAGCTCCACCTTAAAACTATACATCACAGATATCCCATTTGTTATCCAGGTACCGGAGGAGGGAGAGTTTGGCTTTTCTCGCTGGAAGGACCCAGGCATCCTATGGGGTAGCTCTTCGAGTGTTATCCGAAGTAAATGCATAGTAATAAGTATTCTTGAAAGAATATTCTATGCAGCTACAGGTCCTCAAATATTTGTTATTTTACTTGTCATTTGTTGTTGTTTTTTTGTTGTTTGTTTGTTGTCTAATAATTGTATCATGCATTTTTAAACAGGTAGCAAAGAATAATGAGTCATATGGTCCACATACTCTGTTAGATTTTGGCTCTGGTGTTGGGACTGTTGAATGGTATGTTATATCTTAGTAATATTTTCCACCCCATTTACTAGAATTTTGCTATTGTACATTGCAGGGCTGCCCACCATCTATGGAAGGATTCTCTCTATGAATATCAGTGCATTGATATATCTCCTGAAATGTTAGAATTGGCAAAACGGCTAAGATCAGGTAAATCAATTTGTATTATCAAACAAAGCAACCCTATTGCTGTTAACCCACAGGATTAGGGCCATAATAACGTATAACTAGTGCTGATGAGATAATAATATGAATCTAATTACTTCACAGGACATCATTAGATGTCTATTATATAGCCTTATTAAAGAGTAAGCTATAGTTACACTGTGTAGTGGTGTCTAATTTCAGTGTATGCATGGAATTATTATGCATTGTCCTTATTGGTGTGGGAGATGTCCTTCTTAAGTGGTCACTAGGATTAGAAAGCTAACATCTCTGTAAACTAATAATAGTATTGATGTTGATACAGGTGGTGACAATCTAGATAATGAGCTAGAAACTGAAAAAAAGCTCGCTAAAGAGTCAATTCCTAATGTTTACTCAAGACAATACCTTCCTTTATCAAGACAGGTTAAGGATTACAAAGTTGTAGCTTTATCTAGAGAAGAGCTGGAACAGTGGAAGCTTGATACACCATTCAAATCCTTTGAATAAGGCCTAGGGCTATAGACCACTATCCTTTAGGTGACACCTTCGTAAGATATGAATAATCAATAGGTAAAGTATGATGTAGTCGTGTCAGGTCACACGTTAGGAGAACTGCCATCTATCAGGCTTCGATCCTTTACAATTGCTGCACTATGGCGGAAAACTAAAGACTATCTTGTAAGGCTAACTAAAGTTATTTACTGGGAATTAATGTTATTTATGATACATATAGATACTGATAGAACCCGGAACTTGGTCGGGATACAGAATAATCATGGAAGCAAGGGACTTGATTCTCAATGTGAGTAGATTTTGTTCGTCAGGATTTCAAGTTAGCCTCAGGAGAAAATAGTAGCTGGTGGTTCTGAACATTTATGTGTAACTTAATGTCAGAGATTCTATATATAACTGGCCACTTCTGCTAAAAATGTTTTATGCATCCTCATGATTCATCCATGTAAGCCGTGGTAGAGAGGAGGTGGTATTCATGGTGCATGGTCTTTCCATCTTACTGCAATCAGCTCTGTATAGAGGGTTTGTTGTTCATTTCTCTCTACTTCTCTCACTCTACTTCATCATCTTCAACAAGAAGAAGCATGATGGTATTTTTTATCTATAGGCTTCTGAGTGGACCAAATATGAAGATGAAACTGCAGAGAGTCTATTGGGACATGTGTTTGCTCCTGTAAGAATACTCTCTGTTCTTATACATTGCTACTATTGATCTATCATATATCAGTGTCCACATGATAGCAGATGCCCTCTGCTGCCCGACCAGGATAATAATATGCCCCAAAACCCCTGTCATTTTGCACAGAGAGTGCAGCTATCGTTGAGTGAGGTAATAGTGTTCATGTGGTCTGGTTATGTTTTATTAAGTATGTTTTTAACTATAGAAATCCACTTTTCTGAAAAAGAATGGCTACCACATTGAGAACTTCTCTTATATTGTATTCAAGAAGGGACCAAGAGAGACCACAGGTAAATTACAACACTTAGGGCCTGTATACCAGCTTCCCTTCCCCTCCCAGGACTTCTCTGTAACACTTGGGGCCTGTATACCAGCCCCCTTTCCCTTCCCAGGACTTCTCTGTCCTCTCATTTGTTTTGCTGTCCTTAGGTGAACAGCGAGGTAGACTAATTGAACCTGTGAAGAAGAGAAGCAGACACATTATATGCAAGTTATGTACAACTAAAGGTATTACACTATACATTATAATATACTCTCTTTCCATCCTAATCCATGATAATATATAGGAACATTAGAGCAAACTATATTTACCAAGAAGAAGCATGGGTAAGTGGAGGGAATTCTCTCTTTTGTTTCTTACTTATTATTATTATTAGTGAATTGTACAAAGAAGGGAGGAAAGCCAAGTGGGGAGACGTTTTGACATTGAATGGAAGTTAGACTTATCACTATATATCTTTTTTACACATCAGTGATGAATGACTTATTTTTATGCAACAATGATAGAATTGAGAGTTAAAATTCTGCATGAAGAGGACTTCCCATTTCTGCATCTTAGTATACCGTATAGCTGGAAATTTCCGAGGGGAAATATTTTCGTGGTTTTCAATAAAGTTATTTGTGGAAAAAAATTCGTGGTTTACAGCTCGGTGCTGTCTCGATTAAACCATAAATTAAAAGTTCGCAGTAAAACATCCTATTTAAACCATGAAAATATTTCCCCTCGGAAATTTCCCACTATATGGTATGTTATAAACACCCTCATCAAGGGCCATAATCCCTCTCCCTTCCCTTTCTTCCTTTCCCAATAAAAAGTAGTAGAAGAATTGATGTGACAATAAGCTAATCCTCCATGTAATAATGTAAAATTCTTCAATTACGTAGTCACTCTGATTCATAGAATAACAATACTCATAAAGTCCTAGCTAGCAGCTATCTAGGTGACCTTGGAGTAGGTTTTGGTGATGTCACTGGTCTTTCTGAAGGTTTACTTAGGAGTAGAGATTTTGTGGGTTCTTTATTGCTGCTACTTCGAACCAGTGGAAAGGGTCGTAGATTGTCTTTGGTGGGCAAGGATAAAGCCTTTATCAAGTGGTTGCTAGTGTGGTTTAATGGTGATGACTGTTCACTAGATGACTTTGACTTCCTTCCTGATCTTCTTAGTGGAGTTGGTTTAAAAACCTGTGAGGGAGTTAATGAATTATTGTATAGCTAAAATATTAATCAGGAGAAATATTCATCAGAAATATTTGTTACTACTTTCAGATGCTGGGACTAGAGGAACTTTCTTTGGATTTCATGTGACAATAAATATAATCAGTAATTTTGCATTACAAGAACATGCAATAATAACATTTCCATTATAACAACAGAATGATAATGTTTCTGGCAACTGTATGGTCTTTTTCAATAGAATGCATGTCTCATTGTTAGGTAGAGTTCATGAGAATACCCTACTACTGTAGTGAGATTGAACTTTGAACTGAACTGCAGTTAGTTATGTAATTACCACTTTTATGCCTTCTGGGCATGCTCAGTTATGTGTGTGTTGCTGATCAATATTTTAATAAACTTCCTCATGGTAGTTAGCTGGTAGATCCTGGCCCATCTTGCCTACTAAGTCAGTAGAACTAACCCTACAACTACCAGGGAGTAGGAACCAGGCTTGGGTCTTAGTGCCTGGTAAAATGGTTGATCACTGTAATTAGGCCAGACAAAATTAATTTTTTAGGAATTTGATTTTTGATTTTTTAGGTGTAGCTAGTACAGATTTGACTCAGATGAGTGGTAACTTAATAAATTATGAGGTCAACTTGACTTCAACTTTCAAGCTAAGCTTGCCTGGGCAAGTTTTAACCAGTGGTTGCATTAATTCCTCCATGGGTTTAAATACCTAGTACTATGGGAACTCTTCCCAGTCTGGATTAGGCCCTGCCAGATTGTGCTACTTTTTTGGCTAATTATTCTATTCTCTTATTCTAAATAAATGCATCTATATTATTCCAAAGCAAATAGTTATTATTCTAAAATTATTCCAAAGAAATAGCCAAAAAATCAAACAAAATATCAAAATAAAGTCAGTTCTGTTTGTTATATTGATCATTATAGAGGTTTCTATATAATCTTCTAATGAGGACATTTGCTGTTCTGTAAAACTGTTTGAAAGAAGAGAAAAAAAAACTCGTTCTGCTGCAGCAGAGAAGGGCTGAACCAATAAAACCATTTTGCATGCCTTTGACCAATGAAAGAGCTCAGTCTCATGCTTCAGACATTGCTTGGTGAAAGTCATAGCCAAGTATTTGGGCAATTCACTCTTAAAGTTGTCAATGAGATATAAGGAAGGGAAAAATTTTAAGGTTGTCTACATTGTTACATACAGGCTGCAGCTCAACAACTTTAGTTGGATAACAGCATTTTCCTAACATTGTTCCCTTATATAGGTAAATTATTCTAGAATTATTCTAGGATGCCTGTGGACCCCTATTATTATGCTAGTACAATCCGGCAGGGCCTAGTCTGGATACTTCATACTAAAATCTCTCTTGTTATCTTCACAGCTAGCTATGGACTTGCTACAATTAAAATTATTAGCAAAATTGCCACATTTGATGTTTTCTTTACTGAAAGGCAAGTCTTTTAGGCTATGAGCCATGTTCATCTTCATGCTGATGATAAGAGAATTTTCTAGGATTCACGCATTCTGTTTTGAAGGGTAAATGTCTTTTTAGTCTGTGAGCCATGTTGTCTGTTGAAGTAAATGTAGTAGGAGGTAGTCAAAGTAACAGCCAAACCTTCTTTCTCTCTCTCTCTCACACACATAGACCAGTAGTATGTGTTGGTGATCAATGTTGTATCATTTCATTATGGCATGAACCAACAAGGTTAATTCATACTCTAGAGTCTCAGGTTCGAGTAAAACATCATCCAGCAGTTTTATAAATTCCAGTTGTTATTTTGGTTTAGTCTGATGGTCTGTTACCTTCTCAGCCCTCTGAGTCTTATCCTCTTCAAAAGAACTCCCTCATTAGTCATTACACCTACCTACACCCCACCCATCCATTTTCCTCAACAGATCACTGTAACACTTCCTCCTCTGACTCATTAATACATTACATCTAAATAATAGTCTGGTATAATAATAATACAGGCTTGTTATGGTTAGTTATAACTATTATGGTGCACATACATAGTTTATGGTGGCTCACCTTGGCTATCGGGAGATGCTCCATGTAATAATTAATATCTACTTTAACTGACACTCTTCACTAAGTGTAATTTGTTGTTTGGCAAGATAAGGGGGATGATTGGACAAAAGTACAAAGCTAATACTCTAAAAAAAAAAAAACAACATATTTTTGCTAGGTTCCAGTAATTTCACACCTGTGAAATAGTGCAATACAACAAGCAGCTGCATGTGACATATACACATATAGTTACAGTATTGCAATGTATTGTGTCAATCTAATGCCAATTTTGTTAGAACCTAGCCAGTGGCGTCTCTAGCCACTTTGGATACTGGGTGCAAACTATGTTGCATGCATAATACTCAATTACTCTTGAGGAACGTTGCTTAAATCGACCTCAGTGAACTTTGAACCTTTGCTTAATAATGACTGCTGCTGCTGCAGCATCCACGAGTTCTAGTGTGCGGCCACAGTTAAGTTCTATGGCCTGGAGCTAAATAATGCTTTTTAGCTGGTAGCTAAAGACTGAGCTACACTGCATGGATGCAAGTAAGTGTGTATGGGTGCAAGTTAAGTTGTTCTGGGTGCAAATGGGTTCATTTGCACCCCTCTCACGACGCTACTGAACCTAGCAGAAAGTGAAAGCTAAATGTTAAAGGAGTATAAAAAAATTTTTTTCTGTGCTTTTGTCCAGTCATTCCTCCTTTCATCAAAATATGTTGCTAAGCTACCTTACTATAAGTAAAGAATTCACATTGGAGAGGGAAGCTACATTGCAGGAAACCATGCACTCATTGACTTTAGAAGGTCTGTAAACAAATCAGTGTGTTTATCCATATTTGGACCAGTATGTAGCTGAATTTAAACTGATGATGTAAGACAGGAAAGAGGCTCCTTCTGTTGCTGCTATTTTGCCATGGAATTTGTATCTAACTGGAAGTTAGAAGGGGTATTTTTTTACTTCCTGTCATACAGCTGTTTATCTGTGTGCTCTGTTCTAACTGAATGGGCACATAACTAAAACCAAATTTAGTAATGTTTGTAATAACAGAAACCATGCATGTTATGTCATTCTGTCTGATTAAGCACCAGCTACCAAGGACTCAAGTGGACTTTTAGCCTCTTGATACATGGCTTAGAGGAAGTTGCTTTTATGGAATCATCTGACACTTTAATCTCCTCACTCTAACTATCTGAGATTTGTGAGAACTAGAGTCATTCTCAAATTTGTGAGAACTAGAGTCATTCTCAAAGAACCTAAAATTTTCCTGGGTGAGCAAGTACAACCCATATCCCTCTAGACTCCACAGTTTGAGCGCAACTCGTGCACTGGCTTGTGTATCATTAGTGTATCCCACACTCCACTCTGAAAGTCATCTTTCTGTTTTCTCACTACCGTATTTCCTGAAATTTTCGTTATACTTAATAATTCATTTTTCAAATTTTCATGTTGTTTTAATTTCGGAAGAGCCTAGCAAGCCCAGCATGCTGCGGCTGTGCATCTCCAATTATTCAACTTTTTAAATTTCGTAATAAAAGTGACATCCGAAATTAAAAAAACGACGAAAATTTCAGCAAATACGGTATTATTAACACTAAACAGGTACTATTTTTAGCTACCTTTTTTGCTATTTTGGTGATTTGAAAAGCAAAAAAAAAAAAAGAAAAAAAAAAGAAAAAAAAATGCTAGATATAATACATGTTATTTCGAGAGTAATTAATGTTTGTACAGTATTAATATTCATATTGTCATAAGTTAAATATCAGTTTTTAATGATGATAATAAGCAGCTTCTCACAAGTGACAGATGGATACTTACCAGACAGTTTATAGTAATACTTCATTGTCACTATGTTATTATGTAGTACTAGCTACTGAGGTCACCTTACCTTATTTTATTACACCATACTATAACACACACTATTGTTTACCTTTTCTGATGAAGTGTTGGGTATAAGCTTCTTTGGTAAATCAATTTCTCTATCCAAGGCATCATTCACTACAGTAACCTCGGGTGAAACAGAACGGAGCTTCCTAGCAATTGGAACTGGTTTTTTCCCTGGCTTTGTATCAGAGTCAGTATAGCTGATGGTTGGCAACTTTGAGAGCGATTTAGTTCTTGTTTTTGAAAATCCCTCTGTCAAATGAAGATAACTTCCCACCAAATTGTAGTATGCATGGTCTTCATAAGATCTTGAAGTTTCCAGTGACTCCGAACTTCGAAAAGTTTTTCTTACATTGTAGTATGTGTGAGCAGACAACTCAGAAATTGACAGGGGAGATATTGAGCTATTAAAATTCCTAGGTTGAGGTAATACAGATACTTTCTGGTCACTCTCTTCTTCACTTGATTCTTCTTGTGATGACATGCTCCATCTTCTAACTAGGTCAACTTGAGGTAACATTACTTTGAGAGACCTAGGTTGAGAGGCAGGTGACAGACTGTCATCGTTACTCACATCAAATTGCCTACAATTACTCTCATTCGTCTCTGTATTCTTTTTTGTCTTTGGTAAGAGAATATACTCTCTTGGTGGTATAGGGTCATTCCAATACTCGTTTTCTGATCCATATTCCAATTCTTCAGTTTTGTCATCTTTTTTTTCATACATGGACTCATGCCAATATTCTTTATCTGATTCTGAATCTGATGATGAGTCCAGGGCAATGGCTCTAGTGCGAGAAAGGATAGATCTTTTATCTAGTTCATTATCAACATAGTCATATTCGTCTTCCGTAGGACTAGTCTCATTTTGACACTAAAAAAACAGAAAAGATATATAGTAATTGGAATGCTCTCAGAGGTGTCTTCATTTCAGGAAGTTGAGCTACCACTGCAAACTTGAGACTTGGTTGGAATAGAGGAGGGATCTTCATTCAAAAGTCAGACAGGTGTTAGTGTTTGCATGCATTATATTAGCTATTATATAGGACCCTTTACCATAGAATGATAAAATATGAGGAACACAATATGAACTCGAGACAAATTATTAGCGATAATCTCACTGTTGATTTGTCAAAGATGAATTCATTCATTGAGGTCATCCACTCTTCTCTTTCTGCCTTTGAAGTGGCTGCTAGATGATGTATCTCCAGGTTTGGTTTCACTATGCTCAAAACATAGTTGTGACCTTTCAGTTTCTTGTCATGTGTCACAACCGCAATGCACGAACACAGATCCAGTGATTCTGTTACAAAATATTATAACTATGGCTTACAATCCAACTTAAATTTACCAGGAGTCTTCGAGTCAGAATTTTAGAATTATTGATGCAGCTATGCGAAAACCTAATCGTTTGGTCAAATTAGTTTCTATAAAATCTTTCTTGTAAGATTGAGAAACAGTAGTCTTTACTGGGGAGGAGGGAAGCTTCTCCACCAAAGACAAAAATTGGCACTATAAATTCTCCTAATTATTATTATTATTAATAATGTAATCATCATGAGTCAGTATGATACAAATCAGTGTAGCTATAATATTATAATGATTAATATTAAAGATTTCCAAAAATTTCTGGGTGTCCAGCCAGATAGGGATAGCTCCCCCCACCCCACACACACACACCAACTAGCTAGATAGCCCTGGTTGTGTAGTTATAATACCTTCAAATATAAGTTGTCCTTCAGCACTGTGCTCCTTTTTGTAAAAGTCCAACCTAACCTTGCGTTCAGGAGATTTAGTCGGTTCAACCAAGTCTACTAACATACACCACCTCTTTTTCCATTTTCCTCTGTTATCTAGTCGTGCTGGACTCCTAACAAGAAACCCAGACTTCTTGACTTGGTGGTAACTATTCATGTACTGGAGAGTTCTAGCCGAGTATGGCTCGTCCTTCCTCTTAGCAGCCATCATTTTATGATCTTGACAGCTGGTAGCTCTATACATAGATATTATGCTCTATACTGTCCGCTCTCACGACCACACGCTAAGCACACACAGCACAATAATGTTGGATAAACAGACTTTTAATATGGTAGTATGGAATGTAGGAATATGGATTCTTGGAAACGATGAAGTCATACCTCTATTTCATGCTTGGTTCTACTTGGGAGAAGGCGAATCATCTAACTAGCTCAAGTCTTGTTAGATGTTATTAACCGACAGTTTGTACATTACTGCATGCTAACCCTCAAGAATTTATCTAGTTAAGTGCAAGTGAGTATAAGTGGGTATCCAACTAAAATATCAGACAGAATGCTATTATCCTCTTCCTGCTGCTGTCACAAACTTTGACCTTTGGCTCAGTTGGAGAGGGAGGTAGTCTGCTTTATGTGTAGCTAGTAAAGGTAGAAAGGAATAGGACTCTAGGAGCTGATCTCCTAGCCATTAGCTCACGATCTCACTGTGACCTGCTCTAAAGGGTGCACTATTGACTTCCCTTACAAAGGACCACCTACAGTCTATTAGTAGTCATAATAATAATTATAAATTTTACTGTATTTTATTGCACAGTTAATATGAGACTAATTCAACTTTGATATTTGTTTCTCTGTAATGATGAGTCTTCCTTTTACAAAAGCTGGAATGACTACCTGTTTCTTCAATAGTTTCACCAATATATACACGTTGATAGCAAAGAAAAGAAGTCCTGCTAGCCATATCAGAACAAATGTGTTGTAACCTCGAAACTCAAGGAGATAGGCAGATAAGAGCCACAAACCCTGTACATATGCCAACAAAACAAGTGTAAATGCAAAACCTATGGAAATGGAGAGGCTCTGGCTGCAAAATGTAATAGATTGATCCAGAGCCCTCTATGACTAGTGGAGCCAAAGCATTCCCAGTTGTTCCTATGGATATAATTTTTAAGTTAAAGCTAGAGACTCTCCACTTGTCTCCTATAAAATTTTAAAGTTGTAAATCCATCCCAATTTGCTCAAAATGGACAAGGAAAAGGGATAGGAAGGTTTCTCTGGATGCTATCACTATTATTATTAATTAGCACTTCCAAAATAGCAAAACTGAATAAATGAACATGAAGTTGCAAATTAGGAAAAAGTATACCTGTCCCAAGAACCACACGACAGCCATCATCAGTGCTTCTGAAAGGAGGAACTTTGAGTAAGGTGTGACCAGTGGGAAGAGACATAAATACCACAGAAAATACTAGAGAAGAAGGTTAAATATTTCAATGGAGATAAACTTGCTATATTATCCAACTTTACCTGAGAAGTGCAAACCTTGTTAAAAGTTACGAAGATGAATGTCTGAACAAAACAGCAGAGTGTGATGTCTCTATACAGCCAAACAGCCGTAGTAAAGACAAGCAGAATTTGAGGGAGGAATGCTAAAATGCCAATGGGCAGGGAGAACCAAGTATTCTGGGCAAGATAAAGGATGTAGAAATAAACAGAGAAGTTGTGTCTGATGTCTCTTCTTGTGATGTGATGGAGATAGGCCTTGTGAATGAATTCTCTTCCATATCTGTATTTTATCAAAACAGCTAGCTAGAAATAGAACATAAACTTTCTGTGACACACTCACAGGACATAGAAGAAGCCTGTGACACTGATGAATGTGAGGAAGCTGATGTATACAAATTTCAATCTCTGTGGACTGAAGAATCTCTCAAAGACACTTTTAACTTCAAGTGGTGAAACACTCAAATCAGGATTCGTAACATAATTCTCATCAATAAAGAGATATAAGGGGAGGGAATAGATTACAGGAAAGATCTTCATATGTACTGCCAATCCGAAGAAAACAGCTGAAATAGTAATTCTCCTACACATGATAAAATATATAGTTGCTAGAACTAAGAGAGCTAGAATAGATTCAGCATTTCCCCGACTTGACACAGCTGCAGTCAGGGGATTCAAGAGCCACAAAGAGAGAGAAAATGCCTTCTTAGACTTTGTCACACCTCTCATACTCAAAATCTGAAGAATCAGCACTCCAGCACAGATGTCCGAGAGAACAAAAATTATTTTTCCAAAGGATAACAATAAGTAATGATTAGGAGTTAGTAGTATAGCCAAGAGTGGTGTGTACCTGTATGTCTGCCTGAGAAAAGGCGATTCACCGTCCACAACATGCTTGGCAGCATCAGTGAAGACGTGATAGTCTATATCTGTGAACTTGACCGCAAAGTTTGAGTCCTGCCATTCCCCATAGATCAACAGTGAAGCACGCAAGACGAGGGAAGTGAGAAATATTACTCTCAGAGTGAAATACCTGGAGAGGTAATCCTCCACAGCCATAGATTACTAGTTACATGTTACAAAATAAAGCGCATTAACAGTTAATTATCTATGACAAAAATTAATGAGTTTACTGTATAGCAGCCTTTTTTAATCAACACTGTTATATTATAGTGTAACAACAGATTAATGCTTCCTTGATAGTACTTTATCTGTTTCAAAGTGTGGAGAGATGGGCTGTGTAACTGGCCTATCACTGGGTTTTATAACCACAGGTGCATAATGTCCGATAGGTTGAGCTTTGTGAACTAGACTTTTTCGGTACTTTGAAATTTCTTTTGCTTCCTCAGCCTCTCGTAGAGCTCTCCTCTGAAGGTTCTCCACTTCTAGGGAATTTATTCTCCCCTGTTTCTCGGCCTCATACTTGGCTCTCTGACTGCTGCGCATGTCAGAATGAAGGATTATGTTCTCAACCTGTGTGAGGGGCTTTGTGGATATCTCTGGAAGGAATGGTTTAGTGTAGAGAATGGAGACGTCCTTGGCCTTAAATTCAGCCTCCTGTTTCTCATTCTGAAATTGGTCCTCAACCTGCAATGATGGAACATTCTGCCATAATATAGTTGGTCTTAAAGACAGTAAAAGCCTGACATTATCTGATTATCCAGCACTACAAAGGAGCTTACCTGCTCTTTCCACTTCAGAGCATGTTGAATTCCTCTGACCTCCGTCTCTAGGTTGAAAGGCTCGGGCTTAGTGGTGGACAAGGCTATCTTAGGAGGAAGGAATGGTGGCTCAAAGTTTGAGTTTGGAACTGGCTGTGCCTTGAATGCAGGTTTCTATAACAATCAGAAACAACCATTAAGGAAACAAGAGAGTGAGAGGAGTGTCATCCAGGTAAAATTAAACATGACAGCTATTTGAGGACATATCAGTCAATTAAAAAAAACACACATTATTAATTAAATAAGTGTCATTACAGAGCCAGACTAAAATATCTCCCATCCAGAAAATTTTATACATGTATACACTAAGGTCTAACACAGTGTGTGTGTGTGTGTGTGTGTGTGTGTGTGTGTGTGTGTGTGTGTGTGTGTGTGTGTGTGTGTGTGTGTGTGTGTGTGTGTGTGTGTGTGTGTGTGTGTGTGTGTGTGTGTGTGTGTGTGTGTGTGGAGGGGGGCTGCAGGTCTTTTCTCCTTACAAGCATGGATAATTTAATTCTCAAATATTTTTGATTCCTCCTGTTATTATCAGTAATGTCATAATGACTGAATTTACATATCTGACATTACCTGTTCCTTTTGCAAAATCTTCTCCACTAATGTCTGTCTTGAGGGTTTATCCTTGTCCCTTGCCTCAAAGCTAAAAGGCTGAGTTATCACAACCCTCTGAGGGTATTGTGGTACAAACACATTCTCGAAGTCTGGGACAGGATTGGCTCTGATGATGTGATTTCCAGTGTCTTCCTCCTCTGTGATATCTGTGGTAGTACTGTTGAGGCGACGGCGTTTTACCATGGCCGGGGACTCGGGTTGGGTGATGGGACGAAGCCTCTTGGTTGGAAGCCCCTGTATAGTAAATAAATGCTGGGAATCAATAAAATTTTCTTTAAGAGGTATGTAGCATTATGGCACAGAGGGGAGGATTCCCCCCCCCCCTAATGCAGTGAAACTTCCAATTCCCTGAAAAGAGAGCACAATACTGCCCAAATGATATTAGAACTTAGAAATTCATCCTCTGAAATGAGGTCACCCCTCTACTTTAATTCATCCCCAAGGTGTCCGGAATAGAGAGATTCCACTGTAAAATTCCTTCTTTTTTAATTTTTTTTTGCATTTTTTTGCCTGTTCATGACAGCTAGGTGAGTAAAGGATGCTGTATTGACAGAGAATTTAAGACTCACACACACCTTGACCACCGTGAAGTCTGGCATGGGCTTGGCTACAAATTTCTTGTCCCCTGTCTCAATGTCTTGCTGTTTGTCCTCGTCCTGAGCAGCTCTTCGAATCTCAGCTAGTTTCTTTGTGGCAAGTGGAGGGCTTACAGGCCTGGTTATGTTAGAGTCATTCTTCTTTCGAGGGACACCATGCAATCCTCCTTTGTTAATGATGTCCATATTGAGGGGATTGGCTTTGAATTGGTATCTGAAGGAGAAATGACTATAAACAAAGGAAATAAGCAGACCACCTCTGTATAACAGTCAACTGGTTGTGTCCCAAGGATGACCACTATATACAGGTTCCACTGTATGAGCAGACCACCTCTGTATAACAGCCAACTGGTTGTATCCCAAGGGTGACCACCATATACAGGTTCCACTGTATGAGCAGACCACCTCTGTATAACAGTCAACTGGTTGTGTCCCAAGGGTGACCACTATATACAGGTTCCACTGTATGAGCAGACCACCTCTGTATAACAGCCAACTGGTTGTATCCCAAGGGTGACCACCATATACAGGTTCCACTGTATGAGCAGACCACCTCTGTATAACAGTCAACTGGTTGTGTCTCAAGGGTGACCACCATATACAGGTTCCACTGTATGAGCAGACCACCTCTGTATAACAACCAACTGGTTGTGTCCCAAGGGTATACAGGTTCCACTGTATAAGCAGGCCACTCTACAAACAGCCAACCAAGTATGACCAGGGTACACACTCATACAATTTAGATCAACATACTGTTCAAATTTAGTGGCCTCTTCTTCTTCTACCTCAGCAGTACTCTTACAAGCCACAGATCGCTTTCGACTCTTCGTTAAAAGGTTAGGTGTCTTAGGCATGGTGATATGTGATCCCAGGTTATACTGACTCCCACTGTTCTCAGAAATCTTGCCAGATCCAGGAGCAGAAGGTTTTCGTCTGAATCTCGGAGGAGTAGAATTCTGATATTTCAATATAAATTCTGCCATGGGTTGGTTGTTTTTAGAGTTAACAGCAGTTGATCGGAGTCTGGCTCTCCTGTCAAGCTCAAATTTGAATGGTTTTGGCCTCGTAGTTGGTTCAGGAGTGGGTGTCTTCTTAGAACCCTATATGGTATACAGCAGGGCGTAGGGATTTCCTCTTTTAATTAAAGTGGGTTGTAAACTATTAGAGAAATGTAACCTCAAAAATATATTCTTAAAGAACCCCCATCACATAATGGGGGCAAAGTGGCAGTAAGCACCATATACCACTTAGGTCAG
This sequence comes from Diacarnus erythraeanus, assembly GCA_964016965.1. NCBI lineage: Eukaryota > Metazoa > Porifera > Demospongiae > Poecilosclerida > Podospongiidae > Diacarnus > Diacarnus erythraeanus. The sequence continues at coordinate 974,910 of OZ024684.1, read as the reverse complement.
CTGTTACAACCATGTCATTGTCTATACAATTACTAACCATAGTAATGTTGTCTGCAACATCTAGAGAACGTAGACTATTAGCAAAATTACTGGGATGAACATCCCTGACACCACATGATCTTGAACTGTTATTACGAGATTTTCTACCATTTGTCGTTTTGAAATTAAACTCCTTTGTTTCAGTAGGAGGCTTCGATCCTTTGATAGCTCTCATAGGCCCAGAGACCTTGGCCAGCTTGTGGAAAGATCGCTTTGATCTCCTCAGTTTTCTCTTTGCCTCTCTCTGCATTCTCTGAATCTCCTCCAACTGTAGCTCCTCTGTGGTTTTGACTTGCTTTTTGGAATCAGTTTGACTGGATAAAGGAGAGGCAATGACTTAAACAAAATTAATATCATGGTATCTTCATTCATACATAGATTAGTAACTACCTCTCATCTAGATCATTGTGTAAAGAGGTGGACTGCTTATACAGTGACCTCTATAGACAGGTCTCACTGTAATAGAGGTTATCTGCTAATACAGTGATCCCTATAGACAAGTCAAAAGGTGACCTGCTAATACAAATTTGACTAATAATTTACCTTTTTTCATGAGTAGCTTTTACAGGATGAAGGTGTGGTCTCTTTAATATATCTTGGATACCAATATTAGCCTTTTTAGCAGCAGCTCGTAAAGATCTGGTAGACATGAGAAAAGTTTAATTTAAAACCCACTCACAAGGGTGGAAGGGAAAAGGGGGACAAGGCTACAGGTAGGGAAGGGAAAAGGGGGACAAGGCTATAGTTATAGCCATGTTAGTCTAAAGGTCTCCGCTCACTTATTGCTGGAAACGAGTGTACCTCCTTTCACATGCATAATCTTCAAGTGAAAACATGTGCCACCTTCCTGTTTAAGAGGATTGACCCATAAGACTAATGACCCCCCCCCCCCCCCCCCCCCCCCACAAATGCATGTACCTTGGGTGATAACCCTTATGGATAGCATCCACAACAAGTTTAGCAGTATTTTTCATCTTTGTCCCAGGTGACTCTTCAGATTTTATTTCTGGCTCTGGGATTACTTCAGGAGGCCCTTCCTCCTCACTTATGCATTGGTGGCTTTCTTCAGAGACCATAGCAACACTCTCTGATTCACTTTTAACCTTGGAGAAGTCATCTTCAAATCCTTCTTCAGAATGGCTGTCTGAAATGGGTATTGATAATGAGACTTAGCAAGCAATTTATTTAAACTCACATCCTTCTTCAGAACGATTGTCTGAAATATGTAAAGATATTCAAATATGTCAGAGTTAGCAATTTCAAAAAAAAATTAAAAAAAAAAACTCACCGAACCAAGCATCAGCATTGTCATATTCGAAACTCATCTCTGTGAAGTCCACAAACGTTGGAGCATCACATTCACATCTAGGATCAATATAAAGCTGAGAATCAATGGCCTGTCCGGCCTCCTCGGCATCCATTATAGTAGTAATGTCTAGCTTCGTTCTTGCTCACGAGCGCCTTTTTTGAATTTTCGAATAATTCTTAACACGCATGCGTCCACCTTGAACTTTAACCTATGCTAGCTACTGCATGTTGGCAACATCAATAACGTGGCAAGTCTGATCTGAAGTAGAGTTCACTTGAATGGCTTAACTATTGAATAGTATTTTAGGCCAGCTCCCTTTGACCAAATGAAGGAAAGGGTCTGATGACAATTTTTAGATCCTCTTGTAATAGCTAGCTTCATGTTTTGTAGTCAAGTAAGCACTTTAATTAAATTATCCAGATTCCTTACAATGTCACCTGAACCTTTGCATTTCATATTGGTGAAGGAAGATGGCCATTGAGGTTGACTATTGAATTGTCTACTAGTTAATCTTGTGCAGCCTTGACGGGTGGCAAGACACCGACAGTTCTTTGTCTGGTATACATGGCAAGGACAACTATGACCACACCCACAAACATGCTGAGCAGAGAAGTCTGCCAAAATCCCGATTTCCTGTTGAGAGAAAATGCCCAGAATCTACAAAACAAACAAACAAACAAACAAATAAATAAACACCATCTATTCTAAACACCATCTATTCTAAACACCTTGGGGTAAATTAAAGTGTCCTGATTAGAGGGTTGGCCTCATTTTTAGAGAGTGAAGTTCTATTATATTAATGCTAATACACAAGCTGTTATTTGGGACATATCCAAGTGTCTTTATAATTAATTGTAGGGGTGTCCTCATTTCAGGAGGAATTTTACTGTACAATAAAAATGCTGAAACTGCTATGATAGACATCAGAGAGAAATATAATACAACTTACTTATCTGGACAAGTAATAATGACGTCATTCCAACCATCTCCAGAAAAATCCACAACTTGCAAAGGAGCCACCGGGTGACAGTCTTGCAGCCGGACACTAGCTACTTGTGTTCCATCCTTCCCAGAGAGGAGAGTTAACACATCCCATCCCATTATCATAATGTGGTCCTAGTGTATGACAAGTATAGGCTCTCATGACAGCAATAGATGGTTCCACTAGTGGTATACAGGAACATGCGTGTGTGGGTGAAGGGGGTTCCCACTGTATGAGTGTCCTCATTTGAATAGAAAAGTTTCTATTGAGGGTTTTACAATAATATGTATATACCTCAGCACCTTGAACGAGGGACAGGCTCCTGAAATTTGTGGGGCTGAAATATAGAGGGGTCTCATATGCTAATGAAGTCCTCAATTCAGGGGGCTGAAATAGAGGGGGCATCCACAATCTCAGATGTTAATGAAGGTGCATATGTACGTAAGAACTGATTCTACAAAAAATAATAAATGTTTACTTTTTTGCCAAAAACTTGAAGGGAGAAAGGAACTGCTGAGGGTATGAAACTATTGTGCAAGAACTGGACCTTCTCTGGATCTGACTCCCAGGATGTGTGGGAAGGGTCATATATGACTTGAGAAGCAGTATCCCAATCTGCAGTTGTGTCAACCTGGAGAGAGAGAGAGAGAGAGAGAGAAAAAAACTCACCTCATTTACTTGGAAATTGCCTAAATGTTGAGAGGGCCTAAAGTTTTATTTTGCCTGACCAAAAAAAATTTTGGTTCTGAGCATAAAACTCTCTCGTGTGTTACACTTTCATGAATGGTAAACAAACAGAGAAGCAACTAAGTGAATAAACAAACAAGTAAATAAACAAAAATAAACAAGAAAATATGGGGCCCAGTCACTTCCTGAAATGTCCTGATTAGAAGTGGCCTCATTTCAACACACAAGCTGTTATTTGGGACATATCCAACTGTTCTTGGCGTTTTTATTTCATGATAGGGATTCTATGGTATAACTTCAGGGGGTTGGAATGGAGGGTTTCCACTGTATACAGAGGTATCTATTTCAGGGGGTTAGAATAGATTGATCCTACTGTACTCACACTAACCTGCCAGTTGAACTCCCCGTGGGGACCTATACTAGTGACACGCCCACTGCTAAGCACAAAGACACTGTCGTAGAGTGTTGCAACAGGGGAGGAGGTTGAGGGGAGATGAGGGGTTGGCAAACCCCTGAATATCCGAGTGAGAACATTGACATCCCAACCCACTCCACTGATGTGGAGTTTGAGAGGTATGTTGTGGTAAGAACTGAAAAAGAAGGGGAGGAGGAGAATATTCAAAGTATTGCTTCCACAGTGGAAATAACGGGGAGAACCTCCTCTCCCACCCCACCCCCTTTCACTTCCACTATCCCCTGTCCCATGTGATGGATCATGTAAATACCTTGGGATTAAAATTGGTGCTAAAGGTTCCGTCAAGGCATCTTCCACTTTCTTTCGACCAACTTTCCTGAATTGTGGCATCCACTCTAGTGAACAAGGAGTTAAAGATACTCTAGTGAAGAAGGAGTTAAAGATATTCTAGTGAACAAGGAGTTAAAGATACTCTAGTGAACAAGGAATTAAGATACTCCAGTGAACAAGGGGTTAGTGTACAAGGACAACAGACTTTGTGACATCAAAATTGGCTCACTTACTGTCGATGGCTACAAATTGTTCAGTCCAATGTGTAGCCCTACAAATTGAGTGCTTGAAGATAACCTGGTAAAATCAGGAGATAAAAATTATAATGATCACATAAATCTAATTTATGTAACACTGGATTAAAATTACTGATTTTATTCACTGATCAAAGAGTGAGATAACTCTATTAATATACTTATGAAGTTTTCCAGTGGTAAAAGTGACTCTCTCTACAGGCCTGACCAAAATCTGTGAGGATACTTTACCCTGTCCCTGAGGTATTGTGTACTAGACACCTCCTGGTGAAGTGTCTGTATATTACCTTAGAATCTAACTTCATAGAAGTTGCTTTGCCATAACAATCCCTCCTCTCCTCACTATCCTCAGAAAAACCCGCTAAATCAACCATCCAATATCATATAATGAAGCAATTTTAAGAAGCTGTAACATACAGACCTTTCCCAGGGTTGTGTATGGCCGAGATGTGGTCTATTACATCATCTCCATTAATATCCACATGAGAGGAATGATAAGGTGAGAGAGGGAGGCTGCAGAGTGGCCGTCCCTGGTAGAGGTGTATTACTTCTATACCCTAATGTGAGACCAGGATCATATCATATGGTGTGAATAGAGAATAGGTGATACCCAATTTTTCACCTTTATAGAGTGTAGGATCAGGACATTTGGATCTTCAACATGTTCACTGGCTGAGTGAGGCTGTTGACCACCGAAAGTCAGACCAGCTATATGATCCACAGCTAAACTACCAACTATAGAGATGCAGTTACACTATAATAAACAACAACAACAACAACAACAACCTTTTGATATGTGGTCTGTTATTTCGGATTTTTCACTTGGTCTTCTATCCTTCTTAAAGTGGGCTAAACTGAAATATGTGTCACCACTAAACTGCCAAGTATGGGGCTAGAATCAAGAGTAAAATACACAGCTATTTTAGCTTATTAAATTGACTACCCTGTACCTACCAGAGTGTCTCTGATGGCTGCACTGTACTGATGCCAGGAGACTTCACCAAAGTGTTGGCTATGCTTGAACATGAGTAGTTTTAAGTGTCGGAATGATGATGACTCCTATCATTAGAGAGTTAGAGGTATAATATCACTGGAATTAGTAACTAACTCCAATGATTTTATACCATAGTTTACTAACTCCAGTTACATTATACCTCATAGTTTACTAACTCCAGTTACATTATACCTCATAGTTTACTAACTCCAATGATAGTATACCTCATAGTTAAGTTTTATGACTATAGATAGAAAATACATGTGTTTATACAGGTCTGGTGTTTTCAGTGGAGAAAGGTCAGTCAAATGACTCAGTAAGATTCTGGTTTTCCCGTGAAGGGGAGGTATTTGGGGTGGGGAGGTATTTGGGGTGGGAGGTATTTGGGGTGGGAGGTATTAGGGGTGGGAGGTATTAGGGGTGGGGAGGTATTTGAGGTGGGGAGGTATTTGGGGTGAGAGGTATTTGGGGTAGGGAGGTATTTGGAGTGGGGAGGTATTTGGGGTAGGAAGGTAAATTATCAACTGACAGGAGGGTAGGCAGGGGTTATCTGAAAGTCTCCAGGAGTATGATGCCATCTTATTTCTCCTCTTCTCCCTTCCAAAGCATACATGGTGTAATGGTCAAGAGTTTTCAGCTGTATAAATACATTTATTGAAAGAATGAAGACAACGACGATGACGAAGACAACAACAACAACAAGCTCACCAAGTTTTCTTCATTCTCCTTGGTCATAATTCTTCTCATTCTGTGGGGGAACGTTAACTGCTGAATAGCTGGACTTGTGTCCACATAAGAAGAGTACATTAATACCTGTTTACACTTGCAATAGGTGTCAAGAAGTCCACCTCCCTCCCACCAACTATGATGGAACCAAGATCACCTTTGTGGATACTCACTGGAGAAATCAGAATTGTGGCTTCCCTATGTAACAGAATAATAGTTCATGGTTATGTCTTCCCACACCCCTCTCCATTCCCTCCACTCCCCCCTCCATACACCCACTTCTCCCCCTCCCTATCCTCCATTCCCTCCCTCCCCTCTCTCTCCATATACCCACTTCTCCCCCTCCCTATCCTCCCTTCACTCCCTCCCCTCTCTCTCCATACACCCACTTCTCCCCCTCCCTATCCTCCCTTCACTCCCTCCCTTCTCTCCATACACCCACTTCTCCCCCTCCCTATCCTCCCTTCACTCCCTCCCCTCTCTCTCCATATCTCCCCCTCCCTATCCTCCTTCACTCCCTCCCCCCTCTCTCCATACACCCACTTCTCCCCCTCCCTTCACTCCCTCCCCTCTCTCTCCATACAACCACTTCTCCCCCTCCCTATCCTCCCTTCACTCCCTCCCCTCCCTCTCCATACACCCACTTCTCTTCCTCTCTCCTTCACTCCCCACGCAATCTTCCCTCCCCACACCACCTTCCCTCCATTCCATGATAACTTACGAGATTAAATTCAATTCCTTCTCCTTATCTGCAACTTTTACCTTCCAAAGTAATTTCAGCTCATGGTCAAAACAAAGCACCATCCAATCAGACATCAGTACAGCCACCACCTGATGACGAATCTGCAACATGGATTGGTACCGCCTGAGATACCCCGATGCCATAGTGACTGGTCTTACGCCCTCACGGACTAAATAGCTGAGATCCCTCATTGCCTATAGAAAAATTAACTGTTATGCCATATCTCTTAACTATTATATCAACGCTGTCAGTGAGAGATGAACATTGAAGGTCATCCTCTTATCAGGACACCCCAACTTAACAGGACACCCTTCTATCAGGACAGCCCACTTATCTAGACAGCTCTCTTATTAGGACACCCCTCTTATCAGGACACCCTTTTTATCAGGACAGCCCTCTTATCAGATCATTCTAAGTTATCCAGGATAGAAATGCCACCTTATAATATAGGGGGGTATCACTAATATTCCCAAGGGACGAGGAGGGGGGGGAGGGGGGATTAAACTGGTATCTCTAACCATTTCTTCAATGATTGTCCGAGTTTCTAGGGTGCTGTAGGTGTTGGTGACTGCAGGAAACGTGAATAACTTCATAGTATTGTTGTTGAATAACAGGATCATGTCCAAATTGCCGTCACTATCCAGATCAGTAACAATAGGAGGGGATCTGACAAGGTGTGTGTGTGCATGTGTGTGTGAAACAGAAATACACATGAATAATATTGTGACTAGAATAATAAGAAGGGCATTAAGTTGCCAATTGTCCAGGTTTAACAGGTTTATCAGGTAAAGTGTCTAATCATATAAACTCGATAGCAGTGCAACACCCTATGGGCTTCATAGATCCTTGGGGTGTGGCTTGTTCCAAGTTTCTTTTGCAAGTGTGTATTTAATATCAGAACATGACACAGAGATAGTTCACTCACAACTTTTCATCTTCGAGTGGGAATTTTAGGTTACTGTATTGGGATACATCAATAGATTCCAGCCAAACTGGCATGAATCGGATGGCATCTCTTGTACGAAAGAGCAAAACTCCAAAGCTGCACAACACAAAGATAAAGACCAGTTCTTTTACACTGACCAATTGCCATATGTCAGGCTTCTTCTGGGACCTATGGGAGCTCAGATGTCGAAGATCCGAGATTCCATGAGCTGGAGGACCTTCAAGGTCTTGCTGTCCGCTCAGTTGAGGCGAGGACGAAGGATGACGATCCTGATCACTGCCAGGAGCAAATGGTGGACTCACTGATTGCAGCATTTCAAAAATAACGGTAAGGATCGCAAAGTGCTTTTTGAAAATCGCTTAATTAGAGATACTTTAAAATTAATTAAACGGGGATAAATAATATTGTAATAATGCAATACAGTAAGTTTAAGTTTAAAACGTAAAAGACACACAGTGTAGATAGCTATAATAGTATGCTTGTGCCTGCAATAAAAAGATCATCCCATACTGTTCTCTCCGCTGTATGCCATGTACAAAAACCCATCATCATCTTTGTGTTGTTGATAAATCACAGCCATACTAGAACTATAGTGAAAGGAAAAAAACAACATTGTAATTCAAAGTGAAGCAGAATTGACTTGACATTCTTGAATGGCAAGAATGGCATTGCATCATAAGCATGAACCTGAAAAAGGTCAACACATTGTGGTCCTACTCACATTACTACCACATCTCTGCCATTTTAGGGAGGGGGAGAAACTAATCCTAGAATGGTTGACTCACCTGGTAGTAGGAGTTACACCATTGACCATCAGATAAATGGACTCTGTAGCACCAAGTTGGATTCTTTGTCGCAAGACATGCATAAACTGTGCCACTGTGAAGAATGAACAATGCTTTCATCTTGGACAGTCACATAGAGTACAATATGTATACCAGCCTTTATCATAATTAGAGGTGAAGGAATTAGAGGCATGTTCATTTCAGGGGGTTGAAATAAAGTGTACAGTGGAACCTCACTATTGGGGGGAGGGAGATTAAAGTGTTCTTGTTAGAGGGATGGCCTCATTTTTTCATTTCAGAGGATGAAGTTCTGTCTTATTTCAGAGGGTTGGAATAGAGGGATTAAGAGGTGTCCTCATTTCAGGAGATTGAGGTCAGTATTATTATTGTTTGATCTATAACCTCATAACCTCACCTGTTAAATCACCAGGAACAAGGTATTTCTTTCTGTCCAGGTCTGGGATCCTTGCACCTTGCACCTTTTCCACTATGACCTGGGTGGGGTTGCATAGAGTGATTTATATAGGAGTGTTTGGGGAGGGGGGAGGGGTGGGTGGGTGGGTGGGTGGGTGTTTCAGGTGGAATATGTAGAGAGGAGGGTGCATGGTTAGGGTGTGTGGTTTTAGGGAGGTGTAGGATATGTAGAGGAAGTAGGTGATTAGAATTAGAGCAGAGATGGGGTATGAAGAGGGAAAGAGAGACAGGGTGACTAGATATGGGGAAAGAAAGGAATCTTCCTCTTTGTCTCCCCCCACCCCTGCCATGGTGTCCTTCCCTCTCCAACATCTCTTTGATGAGAAGAGTCTATTAGTGTCCTATGGCAACTCCACAATAATAGAGTCTTATCTCTTTGCTCATCTAGATCTATCTGCTCATCATCTCTCAGATTATGCATGCACTTTGTACCCTCAACATTGGGTTCTTTCTCCATGTAACAGTAGAGATTACATCATTCAGATTACATCATTGTCAATTGTGTACTATTGTTATTGTACTGTATCTAATCCCTAGCCCTACCCCTAGCCCATAGCAATAGTACAATTGACAATGATGTAATCTGAATAATCTGTTACAAGGAACCCAACATTGGGACTGCTTTCTTAGCGCTGAACTATCAAGCTGTTGGAACAAGTGGGGATGGTAAACTGTGGAGATGTACTGTCACAGTCAGTAGTTATGAAGAGTAGCTTACATGTATGATAGTAATTTGGAACATGAGTTAGATGACCACAGTTGCATATAACTTGCTTCATTGTAAATGGCAAACAATGCAGCCTTTTTCATGATTAGGGTGTGTTCCAAGTTACCCTTCAAGTTTCACTTCACCTTATATAGTTTAAATTGCTACACAATAACCAACTCACAGGAACTCTATCTGGGTGTTTCTCCCTGATTTTGGCAGATTCAGTTGCTCTCACTTCTGCAGAGAAAGGCGGACAGGAGAAAAAATGCAGTAAGCTCATGACGAACGGAATTCGAAACTCACCGTATGGCTTCTCTTCCTTATATTGCCACTTCATCTCAGTCCAAGTCGACTCTAGCTTTCTTCTGAACAGTTAAAAATGGTGTGAGAACAAACAAAAAAAAATGCGCGCGCGTTTAAAATGTGCACTTTGAACCTTGTACCCTGTATATGTAACCATCAATATGAATGAACTATCGACGGGTAAGTTGAGTCTAATTGTTGTCTCATAATAATCTTAACTGATAATTAGCTCTAAAAGATGTACTGGAGAAGCGTGGGGTGTTGTCTGAAGTCAAAGCGAAGTTAAGGGCAGATGTGTACAAGGCTTTAGATGACAAGGTAGCCAGCTAGCTATATAACTTGTGGCTACATACAGCAGTTTTTATATGCAGAGCATCTCCAAGCCAAAACTCAGCAGAGAGAATTTCCTGCTCAATGAGCTGATCAGAGACTATCTTGCTTACAACCAATACAACTATACAGCTTCAGTTCTGCTAGCTGGTAGGTGGGTGTGGTTCCTAAGGTCAAAGGGTATAACAGTGAGTATACTTACATTGCTGTCATGATGATAATCTCAAACTGTAAAAAGCATTTGAGTTTGGTATTCAATAACAGATAACAAAGAAATGGGTGGGGCTCTTTCTCCATGTAACATTCATTACATCATTCTCAATTGTACTAAACCATCTTCTGACAACCAGCCTGAAAAAATTTAAAGCCAATTTGTGATTTTATGATCAGCACTCAGAGTTATTGAATGGCCATCCTCAAGTTACTTGTAGGTGTGGTAAACAGATTATAATACTAGATTCAGTTTACTCTGGGAGTCACTGTACAATGAAAATAGTTCCCTTTTTTTCTCATTCAGAAACTGGCCAGCCAGAAGAGGCTTTAAACAAGGATTTCTTAGCAAGGGAACTTGGCATGAAGGAAGATGGTAGTTCTATGTGAGTACCCCGTAACAGGACCCGTAGTAAGCAGTCTGACCTTGGCTTGAGCAATGCAACATGCTGCACTCTTAAATACTAGTGTAGTTTTGATGTAATGCTCATGAAATCACAGTCAGAATTATACTGTGACTCAATGCTGTAGCCGGTATAGAGTTTTAAAGGGTTTTAACAGGGTTTTATAGCTAAAGGGTTTTAATAACTATAGCTAGCTACCTGAGCTACTATTGTACTGTTGACCTAGTTGAATACAATAACTGTATGTTCAGGATTTTTATTAGTTCAATGGTCACTTAACAGATCGAGCACTCAACAATATTATTAATCTTCCTACACTGTGACACTTCTATTAGTTTCAAGATCTTGAAATGTCCTTGCTACATGTAGATGCATTATAGTCCAATCAGTGGGTATGGAGTGGTATTAGCTAGTGGTTAAAACCTATGTGCCCTAAAAATAGACCCCAAGTCCCTATGACTGGAGTTTTCTTCCTTGTTTCCACTGCAGCCCTCTACTCTATAGAATGCTTGCTTGTTTCTTACAAGGAACCACTCTAGAAGACCAACAAGATGGTCAGAAACTTACAACCTTGTATCCCAATGCTGTTCCCAGTGGAGACAAGAGAGCAGATGGAACTTGGACTATTGAAGAACCAACTTACCACAATACAAGCTGATAACTACTGTCAATAAAGCCACTCTCTCACTTTCACTGCATGCTAATAGTAATTCCTCTCCTTCATAAATACACTTATAACTTTAGTTGTGACAGTTCTGCTGTAATTCTTACTATCACACTAGCTAGCTGATTATTAAACTAACAATGGCTGTCATGCAATGCAGTCCACAGTAGCTAAGGAGAGTTAGCTGTCTTACACTAACAATGGCAGTTCATGTCTCAGTTCATATTATGAATAATAAATAATGTGGATAATGATGAGCAGCAAGAAATAGCTATCTAGAAAGCATAGTTAATTGAAAAGTCCTAGAATTGTCAGTTAATCATAACCAAAAATCAAGGCCTCAGCTTAAATTAATAATTGTTTGCTTATTGGGTACATATTAGTCAATTTCCTCCACCTTCTGCTACTTGGAATCGATTCAATTTGTAATAAATTCCCTTCTTGTCCATCAGCTCCTGGTGAGTTCCCTTCTCAATGGCCTTCCCTCCGCTGATAACCACGATGCAATCAGAGTTGTAAATGGTGGAAAGACGATGAGCTATGACAATGCATGTCCTTCCTTCCCTGGCAAGGTCCAGAGCTTCTTGGACGATCTTTTCGCTTTCAGTGTCGAGGGCAGAAGTGGCTTCATCTAAGAGAAGGATCTTTGGGTCTCGTATAAGAGCCCTAGCAATAGCAATACGCTGCTTCTGCCCTCCACTGATCTGTGTTCCTTTGGCTCCAACATTGGTATTATAACCCTAAATTAATCAATATTGATGGAAAAATAGAACTTGTCACTGGAAAATTCCCGAGGACACCTGTATATAGTATTCCTACCCCCTGAAATAAAGGACACCTCTGTATACAGTGGAACCCCTCTATTCCAAACCCCTGAAATAAGGACACCTCTGTATTTAAGGATGTCCAAAATAATAGCTTGTGTATTTAATAGAACTTCACCCTCTGAAACAAGGCCATCCCACTAATCTAGTCATTATCCCAAGTTGTCCTGAACAGAAGTTCCACATTACCTGAGGCAAAGATTCCACAAATTTGTGTATATTGGCAGCTTTAGCAGCTTCTATGACTTCCTCTGACGACACCTTCCTAAAGTTGACTCCGTAGCAAATGTTGTCTGCAATGCTCCTGTCAAACAAAACTGGCTCCTGGGAAACAAGTCCAATCTGGTTCCTAAGCCAGCGGATGTTCATGCTGGAAATGTCGGTGTCATCAACAGTGAGAGTACCAGAGATGGGATCATAGAAGCGTTCCAGAAGAGAGACCACAGTGCTCTTTCCACACCCACTGGGTCCTACCAGAGCGAGTGTTTGTCCAGATTTGATGGAGATATTCAGTCCTTGGAGAACAGGAACATCCGGACGGGATGGGTAGTTGAAATGTAAATCATTTGTTGCAACATCACCAGTTACTTTTTCCTATTCAAAAAAGAAAAAGAAATAATTGTGTGTGTGGGCATGTGTGTATGTTGCGTATTTGTGTTGTGTTATGTATGTACTGTTTGTGTGTGGTATCAGAATCTCCCTTTAATGAATGTAACCATTAAAATAACTCAACAGACAGAGAAAAGCAATTAGTGAACTTTAAACCCATTTATTTCAAGTGCTGGTTGGACTCTCCAATTATTTGTATTCTGGTGGGTGATAATATTATTCATTACTAAATGAAATTTCAAGGTACTCCATGACAAACTTCACACAGTTGAACAAGTTGTCTTGCTAAGGATCCTCCCCCAAAGCCCAATGGATTAATAGATTTCTTACTGGTTTTGATCCTGGTATCAGAATCTCCCATTAAAGTGGTTTAGTGAATGTTACCACTAAATACAATAACTCAACAGGCAGAGAAAGGCAATTAGTGAACTTTAAACCCATTTATTTCAAGTGCTGGTTGGACTCTCCAATTATTTGTACTCTGGTGTATGATAATATCATTCATTACGGTACTCCATGACAAACTCACAGATGAACTGGCAGTCTTTTAAAAATAACATTCCTGCCAAGGACCCTCCCCCAGAGCCCAATGAGATGATAGATTTCTTACTGGTTTTGATCCTTCCTCAGAATAGCCATCTACAAGAGGCTTTCTGTCCAAAAGATGGAAGATTCTATTGGCAGATAGCTTAGCTTTAGCGTAGTTTGGGGCGTACGCACCAGCCTGACCTGCACCTGCAGCTCCAAATACCAGAGCAAAGAATGTAACGAAGACATCATTGAAGGAAGCACTAGCAATGTGTGAATCTCTGATGATGATCTGCCAAGCTCCAAAACGAAAGACAACGCAATACATGAGGTATATAACTCCCTGAGAGAAGGCGTAGGTCACACCATATATTAAACTGTTAAACAAAGCTTTCCTACACGAGACAGATATATAATATAGTTACTTTCTCTCCTCCCCATAACAGAACTCTGCTCACTTGTATGGTCTCTCCACCTGGATGGAATACTGACGGTTGAAATTCTCCTCCAGACTGATAGAGGCCACTGTCCTGATTTGCGAGATGGATTCCACGGCAATCTAATATTACAATATTGCAGACTGGACAGTGTTTACCGCATAACAATAAAGTAACTTCTTAGAGTTTCATAAAACAACTCACCTTTCCAGCTAATTCCTGGGATTTCTTGTTGGCAGCTGTGTGTCCTGAGAGGGCCTTCACCTCTAGAGCACTGGCAATCAACACGAGAGGAACCACAGCCAAAATCAGAAGAGTGAGGACCCAGGAATAAACAAAAGCAACGACAATGGATGCTAACATGCCAATTGTGGTCTCCATAAGAGTTCCCAGACGAGTTCCTGTTGCACCTTGGACTTTAGCAGCATCATCAGCAAGGCGAGTGGTGAGAGCTCCACTGGAGTTCCTCTCTTCATCAAACCAACCAACTTCTTGACTGAGCATGGCCTTGAAGGAGAGAGATCGAAGTCTAGAGGTGAGATTCTCACCCGATATACTGAATGATAGTGTCTAGATGTGAAAGAAATATTATTTGTGAGGCACACGCACGCCATTCTACTCCATGTCCCTGTGAAATGAGTGTACCCTATACAGTGGAACTCTAGAAGAACACCTTTGTTTCTCCAAGTTAAGCCAACCCTCTATTTTCCATCTGGCAACAAGAGGTATTCAAATCTAGGCAGTTCCACTGTTTATTATATATCTCAATTACTTTGACAAAAATAGACAGTGCTAGAGCAATGCCAATAACAAGGAAAACGACAGCCCACGGATGAATAGCATCCAACACTTCATCTTTAGGACGAGTGAAAACTTCCAACACTTCACCAAAAAATATAGCAAAAGATGGAAATATACAACCTCCCACAGCTGCCGCAACAAGCCCAAACAAAATTATCCACCATTCTGGAGCGTTCTTCATGATGACACGTCCAAGAGAGACCTGAATCCATTAAAGATGAATCTATCATCTATCATAATACAAACATACCTACCTCAGGTATGTCTTTGTCCCATTCTTCTTCTAGCTTCTTTGCATTCTTTCTCTCTTTCTCATTTGATTTTTGTTTCGATATGTTAGTCTGCTGGCTGAGCTGATGGCTGGGCTGTTTCTCAAAGTTGTATGAGTCGGACTCTGAACCACCTTTCTGAATACTAAGTTGCCTCCTTCTTGGAGAAACTGCCTTGGAAAACTCTTCATTGGCTGCATACAGCTAGAGAGATGAAAGGGTCTGTCAATTCACACAGACACACTTGCCAACTATAAAATTGATCGCTCACATCCTATGTATACTCACATACCTGAGCAGTGACTAGTTCATGGTAAAGTCCTTCTTTGTCCATTAACTCCAAGTGAGTTCCCTTCTCAAACACCTTGCCAGATTCAATGGAGGCTATCACATCAGCATTTTGGATGGTGGAGAGACGATGTGCTATCACGATGGCAGTACGACCAGTACGAGCATTATCCAAGGCTTGCTGAACGATAGACTCACTCTCTGTGTCAAGGGCAGATGTGGCTTCATCAAGGAGGAGGATCTTTGGGTCTCGTATAAGAGCTCTGGCGATGGCAATACGTTGTTTCTGACCTCCACTGAGTTGAGTTCCTCCCTCTCCAACAAATGTATCGTATCCGTTGGGAAGCTTTGAGATGAAGTCATGAGCATTAGCATTCTTTGCAGCATCCTTCATCTCTTCAATTGTGGCACCTTCTTTCCCGTAGAGTATATTCTCAGCTATGGTGGTATCAAAAAGGACAGGCTCTTGAGAGACAACGCCAATGTGCTGTCTCAGCCATTTGACATTGAGTGAACGGACATCCTTTCCCCCTACTAGCACCACTCCTCCATTCGGATCATAAAATCGTTGGAGGAGCTGGACAACAGTACTCTTGCCACACCCACTGGGTCCAACCAGGGCATAGGTTTTGCCCACTTCAACTTTTAAGTTAAATCCATCCAATACCTAAAAGATGTGCACATAACATAGTCTAAAAACTATATGCACACAGCATGCATGTCTAGAGAAGGCACATGTACACTGCATGCATGTGTATAGAGGGTGTATTAATGATTGAACATGTCACAGCACTTTAAACTATTACATAACATGTTATACATAATTATAAACACAACACATCCTTTCATAACAGAAAGAACTAACTTTAACATCTGGCCTGGTAGGATAATTGAAAAATATGTCCTGGAACTCAACACTCCCATCAAACTTCTCTGGCTTTTCTCCGTCCACAGAAAATGGATCTATCAAAGATTTCTGAGAAGAGGGAAGATATGCATCACAAAAATCTATATAATACACTTGTACCTATGCTTGTCTGTCACATACATATTCATGAACTAATGGTTTTCATGAATAATTCATGTTTAACACCTAACTGTATGAGGGCTTCTGTAAGCTATGTTTTGTGTTTCCCAGCTTGAGTAACTTCACACCTAACTCTTAGGGCCCACTAGAGCCTGGGGTCAGAGAGCACTCTGATGCTAACAAATATGATATGTGGTGAAAAAAAGCTGTATTAATTAAAAAAACTCCCCACAAGTGCCACTGTGTGGTGGGTACTTGGTAGTATAACATATTAGTATAACCATACCCTCCCAATGACTTTAAAGATGGTGCCACCAGCTCCAGCTGCAGTTAACAAAACCTCCAGGTTAGGACCAGCTTGTCCCAGGGCAAATGCTCCAATCAAGACAGCAAAGGATACCTGAAATAAAAACATTGTACATATTCTAATCCTCTGAAATGAGGAAACCTCTGTATTAAGGACATTGGGTAAACAACAACTTGTGTATTAACATTAATAGAACTTCACTCCTTGAAATGAGCCCACCCCTCTAATCAGGACACTTTAATTTGTCCCAATAGGCATCTAGAATAGAGAGGTTCCACATAACCACAATATTGTTCAACTAACGGTAAGGACATCACCCCCTTGAATTATATCCTCTTGAATGAGGTAGGATCCAAACCTAAACAAACAAACAAATAAAGAAAGAAATAAATAAGGAAGGAAGCAAGTCCAGTTATTGATATACTATTCAGAAGTCTAGCTATTATAACCTGTAGCTTAACAATGACTATGACTGGCTAGCAGATAGTAGAGAGCTGACTATCTCTGCTGTAAATACATTGCACACAGAGCATCTAGAAAGTCACTGAACAAGACTGGGGACACCATTTAGGTCACAGGGCTAGGCAATTCTCTGCAGCTATGTTTATAGGTTTTGAACTTGCCAAAAAGCAACTGAGTCAATGCCAAAGAAAAGGAAGTAGACAAAACCAAGATTAAAACCAACTGTGGCTCCCTTCTTTGCACCAACCAATCTAGCTTCTTTCAACTTGCTATCATATCTATAATAATAATAATAATAATAATAATAATAATAATAATAATAATAATAATAATAATAATAATAATAATAATATATCTACAATATTATTGTCTCTGGATCACACACCTTTCACATTCTTTCATCTCCCCACCAAATGCATATACAGTCCTTATCGAGGAGAGGACCTCCTCTGCAACACTCCCAGCAGATGCATATTCCTTCTGTTCCCTGTTACTGAATGTACTGGTCAACTGCAGTGGAAATAAAACCAGAGCAGAGTGGAGTGAATTCTAGACTAGGAGATGTGTGTGTTCCCACATTCTTTTTGTCAGTCTTACCCCCACACACCACACCCAATGCCATGTATAAAACACACCACAGCAAGTGTTACAGATCTATCAAAAGTGATAGGGTTAATGGGAACCCAATAGATATATAATAAATATTGGCAGCCATCATAGTGGTCATACAATAAGCCAAGCAAAAAAATAACTTCCCTCACTTTTGACATGAAAAATCCACCAATTACAAGAAAAGGTGCAACAGATAGCAGAAGCAAAGTTAACCTCCATTCTCTGATGAAAGCAACAACAAATCCACCAAAGAAGGTGGCAAGCCATTGGATCAACAGTGCCACCTTATCACCAATGCCATCATGAATCTTGTCCACATCACTACAAAACAGAAACAAACTCATAATGAGAAATAATAACACAGGCAAAGAGGAAAACACTCATAGTAGTAGTAGTAGTAGTAATAATAATAATAATAAACTATTATTATTATTATTATTATTATTATTATTATTATTATTATTATTATTATTATTATTATTATTATTATTATATATTAATTAATGCTTACTCAGATATCCTACTAGAGAGCTCTCCACTGGAATTAGCATCGAACCAACCAATCTCCTGCCTCATAATAGCTCTATAAAATGCCAGCCTTATCTTCTTCACTTGACGTTCACAGGCTGCTTGAAAAAGGGCTACTTGAATAGTGCCAAGGATAAACACAGCAATAGCCATTGCAAGGAAGATGAAGATTAAAGCATTAACTTCGTCAATGAAATCATCGTTGTTAATACATTCTGCTTGCCCAGAGAAGCAGTTGGTAATGACATTGTTGATTGAAGACGTTTCATTAACTAGGAATGAGCAGTTCACTCCCCCATCAGTGATATCATCAACTGTAAGGCCTACAAAAGATGAATCTACTGCAGCATTACATTGCAAGGATGAGTTCTGTACTAGGAACGACAGGCCTTCAGTGATTTCCTGGTTAATGAAGATGTTGATAAAGTCCCCAAAGATGACTACAAAAAGAGGCAGTATTGTTCCATGGAGGATACCAGCAATAGCACCAAACAGCATCAGGAGCCAATCCAGAAGTGTAGCATAAGAAAACTAGAGACAGAGAATAAATAACTAAAAAAAATAAACAAACAAACAAATAAATAAATAAGAGGAAAACACATATTATCTTATATTTTTCAAAACCTCTTACTGCAACTATAGAAGCATACTGCAAAGGGGGACTTAGGGGGGACTTGAGGGGGTCTCCTAATTG
This sequence comes from Diacarnus erythraeanus, assembly GCA_964016965.1. Lineage (NCBI taxonomy): Eukaryota > Metazoa > Porifera > Demospongiae > Poecilosclerida > Podospongiidae > Diacarnus > Diacarnus erythraeanus. The sequence continues at coordinate 956,221 of OZ024684.1, read as the reverse complement.
CTAGATCTATCCCTTCCCCTTTCTGGTTGGATATAGATATTACTAAGCAACCAGATACAAGGAGATATTTCAGGAGTAATTTTAGTGAGAGAACCCATTATACAATGTAACATTGAGCCATTGGGAAGCAAGCAGAACCAAGTCCCAGATACTGAGACTAGGAAGTTGATAGAGGGGGAAAAAATGCAGATAGCATATTTCTATTCAGCAGTTAACCCCCCACCACACACACAACACATTCTGTCTAGTATAGTTAATGGACTTAAATAGACTACATTATGGTCTTTACTATGTCACAACAATTTATTATGTATATACTGCAAATATATGTATATACTGCACAGTGCACAGTCAGTGGCAAAGTACACAGGTCATGTATTTAGTTGCAGCTGCCAGTTGATTACTCTATGCATAATGACTGGCTCTTTTATGTTCAGTGTTCAGAGGTGCCTACTCATATTGACTAACCACATGAGGATGACCCCTGACCACACAAAGCAAGTAACTAGACAGAAAGAGATAGATATGAGGTGAGGTGATGCAACAAGGTGATGCAAGTACAAGGGGATGAAACTATCAGTCAGGGAGAGAGAAACTGATGCAAACTGGTCTGAGAATTGGTGGATACTCACCAGGTTAAGTACAGCCCTAGGACCAGCCACTGACTTCTCTTCTTCCATTTTCAATTCAACATTTGTCTCCACTCTAGGAAACAAACCAGAAATAATGTGCCTAGTGGTGACCATTCTGTGCTATTATAATACATGTAAGAGGTTGACATGACAAAGTTTCTGTATATAGCATTACATAGGGCACCTATGTTTTGTCATACACACAAAATTATGGCCATTCATAATTACATTCATGTCAGGCCTCCCGACTCCCCTTCAAGGTCCTATAATCATTTTACATTTGTATGCAAATGTCAGCTGTTCAGTGCACAAAATAGGCAATGTAAGAATGATCTTCAGAGAGCAGAATTGTTTTATGCATACCACTATAGGCTCATGAGTTAGGAATTATACAGTGATCTAGGAGTAGTCTGGGAGAGGGAGGGAGAGGCAGGCACTCTTCTTTACCCTCTCCCACTCCTTCCATGAGAAGGAGGCTGGGTCCACAAAGCAAATGAATTAGGTTATGCTGGCATTTAGGAATAATAGGATTCAGTAGAATAATGGGGACTCATTAAATTTTTGGGAATAATTTGAGCTCTTTTTTGCACCATGACCTGGTCATTGTACAGCTAATTTTGAGGTCCTCTGAGTGGTCTATGGACAAATGGGTCTACTCTATAGGCCTAATTCCATTAGTGGTTTCATGCACTATTGCTAGACTATATAGTGATTGATCATGTGATCAGCCATGTGGCATGTTTCAGTATTTTGATATGTAATGTCAAAAATGGCTTCTAGTTCAGCTAGCACTAGTAGTGACTGTCTTTTAAAGAAGAATAATCAATAGTGTTGTGAGAATAATGGGTGAATTAGCACAACTTTTTTTTAGCATTGCAGAATAGAATAATGGGAGAAATTTTGAGCATAATCTACCTAAGCCTACTCTGAACACAAAGTAGAAGTGCACAGCACACATTGCTCAATCCACTTCTTGTGCTTACTCCCCCATTCTTTTTTTAAATAAAAATTTAGATCTTGCTAGTGCTAATTGCAAGCTGAAACCTTCAAGTGCATATTCATGGTCCACACCATAGAAACCGTTATAGAACAGTAGCTACATACACACCTCTCACTGGGTTCCTGTGCTTTTAGTTGTTCACTTTTCCAACCAACTTCGTATTTTTCAACTCTAACTTTCACCCCTTTAGACTTAGCATTACCACCACCACCACCATCTTCAGCAGACATTTTTATAGCTAAGTCAGTAGAGTGACTAACTATTTCCCTAGCGCTATAAATTAACCTGCTGCTCTCCGAAATAGAGAGTGAGAGATTTCTCAGCTGGCCTCACAGGCGGCGTCATCTTATAATTAAGTGCAGCTGGCCAGGCCTAGACGTTTTGCGCCATCACTTTAGAGCATGCGCATGCGCTAACATGCAGACCTGTGTTTGGGTCAACCCCTTGTACCCTCTGTGAAGATACGGTCACAACAACTCATCTTGAACATTTCCTTTCAAGCCACCTTCCTGCCAATCAACAAGGAATAACTAGAGAGGAAATAAAGGGAGAGTTGAAAAAGGAGCACCTTGACATTAACTATATCATTAGGCTATTCTCCCCTAATCATATGTCCACCCTCAGACAATTGGAGTAATGTTATTTTGCTTTTGTGCCCCTGGGCTTAAATTGACCACACACACCATGCACTCGTTTTCAGTGTTGGAAAATGGTTTTCTGAAGCTTTGTGCGGGAGGGAACATCCCCCTCCTGCACTCTTCCCCTTGCAGTGGCCTTTGGCCACACAGTCATCAATTTTTAGACAGCAACCTGGTAACACTGAATATTGCAAAAATGTGGATGCCACCTATGTAAGCACATACTACATACAGTACCGGCCAAAAGTTTGGAACGATTAAAATTTTTAATGATATAACATAAAAGCAGGATAATAAAACAGTACAGGCCCCACTGATGCAGTAAACGACAGTAAAGTGTCAGAAAAAAGTTTGATATAATCATCTGAATTCATTCTTCCCTTAACTTTAACCAAAGGTCCCACACCATCACGTTATACACCCCCACATTATAACATTGCCACCTCCAAATTCTGTTCGGTACCCACATTCAGGTAGAAAGTCCTCACCCACCCTTCTTCTTACATACACCCTCCCATCAGATCAGAACAAATGAAATTTAGACTCATCATCACTCCAAATCACCTTGTAAAAATCACTAATAGTCCAATCTTTTTCTAATTTAGGCAATATTCCTGTGCCGTTCTGTTAACAGTGGCGTTTTTCTGGCCACTTTCCCATACATTCCAGTATCATCTAGTCTCCTTCTCACAGTTTTAGCACTAGTACTTACTGTAGTTATCTCCTCCCATTCCCTTTTCAATTGAGTGCTTGTAAGCCTCCGATTTCTTACAATAAGCCTAACCAACATTCTATCTTGGGGAGCAGAAAGTTTAGAACGTGGTCTCATCATCCACACTGCACGTTTCCTTGAATCTACTGAGTGTCTTAGACACTGCACTATAACTACACCTAACTCTTGCAGCAATAGCTTCCATTGAATACCTTTCTTCTCTAATACTGTAATTTTAATTTAATCATGGTGTGTTAGCCTTCTTTGTGATGCCATTATAATTCATCAAATTCAAATTATGTACAGCTGTGAGCCTGTCATTAACTTGTATTTTGTTCATAAGCATTACGAATAAACATGTTCAACACAACTGAGCATGCTTATTTCCTTCACTCAAATAGTATTAGTGCATATAGCTAGAATTTCCCTAGCAACCACACCTTATAATGGTGGTTTCCCTACCAACCTGTGATAAAGACACTCCATTTTAAAACTACTGAACTATTAGTGGCAATTACCCTTAAAACAGAACATTACTGTAGGAAATTCATAACCTTAAGGGAATTGATCTCTCCCTTTATGCAAGCATTACTGTCAATTAATTAGTCGTTCCAAACTTTTGGCCGGTACTGTATATGTGGTTTTACATCTATTCCAGCCCACTGAAATGAGAACACCCCTCATACAGTGGAATCCCTCTATTCTAACCCACCCCCTCCAAGATGAGGACACCTCAGGTCAGGTGTGGGCAGCAATTTTTTCAGCCTGAGGGAATAAGTCACTACTATGAGACATGAGGGCAAGTTTTATTTTTCAACCAGTGATGCATGTAAAATGCACAGGTTCCAACCTCCGGGGGGGGGGGGGGGGGGGGGGGGGAATCAGTGGCATGCCACACCAACCAATCAATATAGACTGCACACATCAAGTTAAGTTTTATTAATAAGTGACAAATTATTATAACTATTTTCCCTAAGAAAGCATAGCCTTCTTGCATTTGGTGAGGAGTTCTTTGGGGAGAATTCAGTGTCAAGCAGCAAGAACTATTAATATTAAAATAAGTACACTATTGTTTCCTGATTAAGACTGGTCTTCTGATCTGTTTGCACCTTCCACAGTCTTTGGAACAGATGTGTCCAGGGGGTGGAGTAGACCCTGACTCTATACTCTGCCATGATGAACTGCCAAAAACTCTCAAGGAAAGAACATGGTAGCTATGGACTCAGCATGCAGCTGATTTATGATGTATCTGGACCAGGTGTGCAAACTGCATATTTTTAACATGCACTGGATAATAAAAATTGCTGCCAGAGTTTGAGTGACTGCTTCAGGCAGTTGCTAATACTATAGTTTATACAGTTCTTCAGACACCTCCCTTTTGTTGGTGTTAGTCTAGCCAACAATTACCACAGAGCTATAGAATAGCCAGAGGCAACCTAGTAGAGTCCAGTAAATAATCATTATGCTCAAATTAGCATTGCTCAAAACCTATTATGTTCTGAATTCTACCCATTATGCCCTACTTTTTTAGAACAAATTGAGTCAGCATCTTCCTTTTTCTGACACAAATCAGACTTAGGGGCTCTTAATCTACTTAGCCATGAAGCAGTCCTATTTTTGTTAAACTCACTCTACTTATGATTTATTGCTGCTACTACTCTCATTCTCAGGATTATAGAAGTAGTAGAGCAGGAAAACTCCATTAGGACTAATTCAGCTATAACTAGCTACAACATGTACTCTTAGGCCATGTATTATGATCTATATGCCAACCATAGTGGTTGAAGCTCCCTATTATGCTCAATTATGCCCAGCATAATGGTTGAGCCTATCATACTCCAATTATGCCTGGCATAATTTACTGGAGTCTACAACCTAATTATAGTCAGCAGACAATCTACTACAATAGTCAATGACAATCTGTTTTTGAGCTGTCTTGTAGCATTGATTGAGCACTTTTTATTGAAGTATCCAAATTTTGAACTGGTATCTATCTATTATATGTACCAGATTCTAAAGTTTTAGGGATTAAACCTGTGAGACTGTGAGACTCACAGGAAAACTGAGTGTTGACAGGCCTGTACATGTAGCACCTGAAAGTGTTTGATATGGTACCCAAAATAGTAGGACATGAACTACACCTAATATAAGCATAATACCTTACACTCCATGTTGTGGTTAACCTCCCTGCATACTTTACTGTCCTGCAGTGGTTGTCATTTGAAGGAACTATATTGAAGGCACTCCAGAGCTGCAGCTGGACAATATTTGACGTGAAAGAGCAATTACAAAGATCCATGTTCCTGTTCAGTATGAACAGTTTGAACGTCACATTTTTTCAGAATGATATCGAGATTACTACTAATGAAGATGAAGTGTTGAATACAACTAAAGATGCCCCACTAAAAATAGAAAAGGGCAGGATGATGAGACACCTGTTGGTAAGGAATATCTTTCTTCTTTAATTTATTTATTGATGTAGTTTTTAATGCAGATTCAATTCAAGCCAAGAAGAAGTAAGTGGCACTTGTTTTCTGACCAACATGCATTATCAAGCTCATTTCTACCCCTTTTCAACGTCTGTACTGTGGTGTGTGATCATAGTTGTTTTATTTCTCCTTTAGGTGCTCTTTTTACAAGTTTGACGAAAAAAACCCTTTATGCTTTAAAAAGGACATTCCTTCAGGTATCGATTTTCCTGAAGTGATATTCTTAACAAATAAAATTTATGACCTCGATAGTGGAACCTACAAACGGGTGTCTTACAGTGAATATTGTTATGTTTATGATTACTCAGTTCCTGCAAGTGAGGTTGCTAGGTTTCCTACAAGTCATTTCCTAAAATCTGTCAATTTCGATATTTATTGGCTAAAGCTAATACCAGTATTGAAGAAGCAAAAGTTAATTTTGGAGTTTTGCTAGTTGATGAGGGGGTACCGATTGTTCAAAAGTACTCGATAGTGTTGCTTTCATATTCCCTCCAGCAAAAATCCCTAAGCTCTTACAGAACAGATACGTTGAAATCCAACTCCAAACATATTTTGACAAGTATTGCATATCCCAATCAATCAAAGGAGATCAACCATTCAGAGATGAACCATTCAATAAGTATCATTCATCATACCCAGATTTAGTGTTATGGTTGGAAGATTCAAGTAAGCAAGGCAAACATGATGATGTACCTGCTATCCTAGCCTTTTCTATAAGTGAAGATAAAGATGACGATGATGATGAAGATGGTGGAGCAGAAATTGACTCGAGTGATTCTGAATCCGAGGAAGAAAGTGGTGGTGGGATGGATGAATTGCTGGCTGAAGCCTTCAATGTTGGCACCAGAATTTTCTGCGAGCAAATCAAATATGAGCATATTAAGAAAATTTCAGTTATCTGCTTATTGCTCCAAGATGAGTGCAGGAATGGGAGACTTTCAGTGCTATCTATTGATTTTAGTCGTCAAGGCTCATGTAAAATAAGGAACGATGTTACTGTTCGCACGACGAGCAAATGTTTTCATCTTGCTCTTATATACTTGTCAGAAAGGAAGAAATTTTGTAGAAACCCTTTTGGTATCTAAATGATCTCAACAATCTGTACTGTCTTGATTGTGTTTTTAAGTACCTGTGTGTGTGATCAATAGTTTGCCATTCTTTGCTTTGGGTTTGTACACTACTCACTGCTGTAAATTTTGTAGACCCTGCCCACTTTCTCACATGAAACTCCCGAATGTGGAAGGTATAAAATGTTAAAATAGTGTAGTAGTACTACCTCTACTGGAATCACCACACTAGGGGTGACACTGATGTAAAGAAGGAAGCTGTTTCCAAAAGAGAAAAGACAACAGTAAGCATTACAGTGAGAAAAATGAAGTTGCTTGTGAGACTGTGAGAAAAGGGCTAAAACAGTGAGAGTTGGTAACTATGAGCTGGGACTATATATCACTGGGTGGCCTGCCAGGGGTTCTTTTTACCTTTTTAGGCCTATGCCCCACCATGAAGGGGTGCACACACTGCAGCTGCCATCTGTATGTTCACACCACCCCTCAAAGAGAGTGGTGAGGTGTTTAAAAGTTTGTTTTCTAGTTGTTGCCTTGGCTATTACAGTTCTGTAAGCATAGCAAAAAATATGGTGGGTGGATTAGGGGGCTATCTTGCTTTGGTGACCCTGGGAGTGATCTGTGCATTTATATTTTGTCTTCTGTGTAGGCTTGATGACGGACCTGCCACAGACTCTGCACAATCTCTGGAGAATTTCACCATGATCCATCCTAAAGATTTCATCAACATTATTGTATTTTTTGTGCATGTTCTAGGCCATATTGTGGATCAAAAAAATGGACAGCATACCTCTGCTTACCAATAGTATTCTTAAATGATCCTTCCTCCCTATGGGATATAGAAGATATCTATAAAAACTTCCTGTTTGCGGTGGTGCCAAAATTCTTGCGGTCACTTACCTCGTCTTTTACAATATTTTTTATTAGTGGAGCCTGTTTAAATAATTATGTATACTTGAACTCAGTATTATTTTACCATGCCAGGGCATATCAGACACAAGATCAGGGATGGTTTGATACTGGAACCAAATATCTGGAGCTTTGAATGCATTTTATGGCTGTTGTCTAGACAAGATGTGGTTGCTATGCAAACAGTGCATGCACTGTTGTCTAGGACTTGCGCATGCGTGTAATCTGTACACAAAAGGCTAGGCGAGAGGCGCCCCCCAGGGCCCAAACACCCGTGGGCCCCGCCCCGAAAGTTGACTTTTCCCGCCTTAGAAAATTTTAGAAGAGAGTGTGGGGTGGGTGTGTGGGGTGTGTGTGGGCAGTGCGCTTGCAATCGATTTTAGAACCGACCAATAGGAACACTCTCGTAGCAATAGCTAGCTAATATATATTATAATAAAAGTCTGGTCTATACACGTGCACACTAACGTGCGATCAAACGGCTTACTCGTAGTCTTAGTCGAGTTGAGTGTTATCTGTGTGCCACCTTTGCTGTTTCTCCCCACCTCCTCAGTCTACCCTAAGGGTACTGGGTAACTCCCGACCCTCAGGAGCAGTAGTGACTCCTCTCTACTAGCATACTTTAGCTGCTAAGAGGTAAGTATAGGGTATAAAGGTAATTTCTTGAAATTCAGGCCTGTAGTGATGACTGAGATAGAGTTCAATTAATAAGGTTGGCCCACTAAAAATTATCACATTGCCCACAAATGTTATACATGTACCTGTATCATGTAGAACACATGTTACTCCCTAGAGCACGATTTCTGCCTGATTAAATATACTCCATAAAAGCATAAAAGACCAATTTCTGTGCCAAAATTAGAATTTTAAGCTTGTAAGCTTTCTGAGTGCTAGCACTCCCTATGTAAGGTGAATCTTCTAAAAACTTTCCCTGGGACAGAAGGCCTTAACAGGGCTGATCTTTTGCTTGTAATTTCCCTGCTGTGTTAACAGCTTGTCAACACTTGCCATTTAAGGATGTAATACAGTAGACCCTCACTTACACAGACTCCTTGGGACTAGCACTAGTCTGTATATGTGAAATGTCCGTATATGTGAAACAATAATGTATACATGTGACAAAAATTATTTAGGAAGAAAAAAATGACTGTATTCTAACTGGGCACATCTCTAGCTAAGTCCTTGAACCGTGTTAGCAGCTTTGCATTAACAGAAGGTGGGGGGGGGGGGGGGGTGCCCACAACAGGTAGTTAACTGTTAATGATATTCATAATCTGTTGTATCAACCCAATACTAGTATTCATTGTATAAAGTAGATTAGCTAGGTAAGGTAGGCCTGAGAGCGGGATAAGTGAGGGCCAGATATGCAGGGGTCTACTGTACTACATGCTTGTGGTGGTGTACATTTTGTGCACTTTAGCAGCAGGAAAGCTGGATGATGATATTGTAATTATGAGTGGTCAATATAACACATGTAGAGAGAACAATTTTCAATCACAAAAGTGCCAAGGTCAATGCATAGAGCATAAAATGAGCTACAAAATGATATTTAGAAATGCACTGTGTTCATGATGGAAATCTTTTACTAAAAGTGGGTAATTGAGAAAATCATCAATTATTTTTAGTTCACTCAATGAGCTTAACAGTATTAGACCTCTATGAACAAAAAGATCCAAAATTGCTGGTCCAAGTGTTATCAAGCTTGAAAGTTAATAAGTAAAATTTAAGGCAAAAAAATTTTCATAACATTACCCCCAAAAGGTGGAATTTATGGGTTGCTACTCCCTTAAAGGTGGAATTTATGTAAGCCCAGCAAAATGTCTTGTTGGTCTTCTCTGCCCAGTCTCCTAAGTAACCCTGCTCCTTGCTTTAGTTCTATTGGTGGAACTCTGTGCCCATCTGCCTGCTGAACCTGTACTATGACTAGCAAAAGACAACTCTCTCCTGTGAAACACCCACCTGCAAAGAGGAAGCCAGAACAGCAGGTGGGTGCATGATTGAGATTGCATTGCATTCCTTGAACTAAACCTCTCTTTGGATGGCTTAATAATGTGACAATGGGGAGTTTCCAAAGTTGTGTAAACTAGGGATTTGAAGTGGGGGGTTGAAGTGTTTAGCAGGGTTTCTTTCCAAGGAGGAGGGGGGCATTACCACCTTCTTAGCTATCTACTAAGAGCAATTTCCCTGTCAAATTTCTAAAGGGGGGAGGCAACCCTACTTGGTAATGTTTCCAGCAATGTTATTGATTTCCCTGCACCTTGAGGCCCAAGGAATACAACTGTGTGCTTTCCTTGGTTCCCACTTCCACTGCTTCCACTGTGGGGTGGGGCACACACACAACAGACCACTAGATAGCTGCCACACCAAATAGGTATATATACAGTATTGCTTTTCCTACAAATTGGAGGCAGTTGGGTTGAACTAATGTTCATGAACATTTGGCATAGGGACTATAAAATATTGTATAATAGTAGATAGCATCATTCCTTCTCTCCTCCACAGGATATCTCGATGATGGATCATCTTCATAAGGATATAGCCAATCTTAAGGAGCAGATAGACCATCTCCAGAAACAAATCAAAAAGATCCAAGTCTTTGTGGATAAACTTGGACCAAATGAAAAGGAGCTGATCCTTGAAAAGGAAAGACAGATCACTGCAACAAAAAACCAGATCCTTGAAAAGGAAAGACAGATCACTGCAACAAAAAACCTGATCCTTGAAAAGGAAAGACAGATCACTGCAAAGGAAAACCTGATCCTAAAGGAAAAAGGTGAGCAATGAGAGGCTAGAACCTTAATGCTGGTCAAGCTTGTAGCTTGCACCCAAGGTGTATTATTTCACTACAATAAAATGTGATCTAAGGGCAGTGGTACATAGCAACCCACGGTTACCTAGTTTAACATAACAACTGATGATGTTGATAAACATTTGGCATAGGGGCTAACTAGAAATAAAAGAATGCATCTCAAAAGTTATGTTAACCATACTTGTGCCATAGATTCACTGAAGGAAAGGATACCAGTTGAATGGTTGGAAAAGGAATATCTGCAAGGAGAAGGGAAATTTTGGAAGCTTACTGATGTACCTTGGTTTTTACCTTTGGATGACGAGACTACCACTATGTTGGTGCTGAAATGTTATGTTGATTTGGAAAAACTGATTATGGATGAAGATGTCTCCAAGTTTGGAGTCTCGGGGAATCCAGGGATTGGCAAAACCTACTTCGGGATATATCTCATCAATACTGTAAAAAGGGGAGGAAATGTTATATATGATCGAGGTAACCCCCACTTTATCAATTTAAACACGATATCTCCACTAGATGGCCAACCCCCTGATGTAGTAGAGTTGTACATTTTAGATGCACATGTAAAGGGAATGGATATGAATAGGCACTATAAAGCTTCTAAAAATGTTTACTTATATTCACCTGCATCCTATAACAAAGATTGGAATTTATACCAAAAAAGTACAGCCTACAATATGCCTGTTTGGGATAAAAATGAATGCTCAATCTTTGCACAAAAAGAAAATGTAAAAAAAGAAGATTGGATTAACCGATATGATTGGTTTGGTGGGATCCCTCGCTATATTTTTGATGTGAATGATTCTATGCTACGGGAACTCAATCGTAACATTTCAAAAGCCATTCGAACAGCTAATCCTCAAAGATTAGTTTCTGAAGTTGACTTAAATGAATCACATTTGCTTTTACATAGAATCAATAACGATGAAGGGCATGTCGACTTCCACATGGAATTTGCATCAGATTACGTTAAGGAGGAAATTCTAAAATTTATGCTAGAAAATGAGGTATCATGGCTTTAGAATTCTTGAAAGCGTCATCAGGTGTTCCTATGTATGGTACTATCAGAGGCTTTATCTTTGAAAAGCTTGCTCACTCTCGACTCTCTAAGGGGGGGCAATTCTTCTCCAAGCAATACAACGGAGAGAAGAGCAGGATCACTATAGGAGAAAGGGAATATCACCAATTTTCAAATAACTTTGTTCCCGACAAATACTGTGTTCCAAGTTCTAAAACGTTTCCCACGGTGGATTCTATTGTGGATTCTATTGTGCCGTTGGTACCTCTTGTGTATATCAGATGACAGTAAGTGAACGCAAGGACATTAAACAGAAAGACGTGGATTGTTTGAAAGTGAAATTAAGACAAAAAATTTCCAATTTTATTTCAGCATCTACAATTTTACTTTGTTGTTCCTGACGACATCTTTCCCAAATTTTCAATCACTAATTACGATAAATTGAGTAAATCTGAATCGATAACTTTTCATGTATTAGACTGCCTTACCTAATTATACTCTGACCTGGTGGACAAGTCTAATTTTACTTTGTCATTCCTGAGACATTTTCCCCAAATTTTCAATCACAAATTACGATAAATTGAGTAAAGATAAATCTATAACTTTATACTGCCTTCCCTAATTATACTCGTGACCTGCCCCAAATGTATGGGTACACTCCTCTTTCTTGTGTACAACTAAATGATAAATCTGGTTGAGACCTTATTATGGGGATTAATAATTATGTCTTGAAATAAGTGAAGGTGATAATTGTTATGAAAATGTAGCCTTGGTCCCAGGCCCACTACCAATGACTACTCCCAGGTACCAGAATGAGTTTCTCAAGTCATGTGATTCCTTGTCAGACAGAGGCAATTCCTTCCTATCAGAGAATTCCTCGTGTGCAGACTTGTCCATGCTATCCGGTGAGAAAGTACATCTGGAAGCATTTAAGGAAGGAGAGAAGGAATATTCCATTCTCTCATTTTTTGTAAAGTAAGAATTGGATTCCATTAATCACCGGGTGGTGGCTTCCTTCAGGGTGGCAACCCCCTCTGATATTATCATTTTTATTATTAAGCCAGTGTTAATGACATTCTTGTTTCTGGTCAGGATTTCCCTTCACAACCTAGCGGGCGGGCGGTGATTATTATTCATTATGTCATTATTCTGATGAACGGATACTCTGCCATAGTAGTACCATTTTCTTTGATGAACTGGAATATTTTAGCAAAGTCACCTTGATCTAGAAAACTATACGTTCTGAAGTAGCAGCTAGCGGATAAAACGCAGCTAAACACAAAACTATCAGCACTAATTTGCAACTGCATGCAGCCACTTGTAGAGTCAAAGGTCAATTAGTACTCTAAAAAATACAATAATGAGAATAATGACAACTTTTGAGCGGTGTCAATTTCCAATGCGGGCGGTTGACCTGAAACAGGAATGTCATTAACACTGGCCTTATGGAATGTATAGCTCCTCTCAACTGTGGTTTTCAGTCTGAAAATCCTTTTCCTATTGGATTAGGCTGCTCATGTAATTGGTTGCTACCACTTTGCGGAGGGTGAGGTGACTGAGTTGGCCCGCCAGCACCTCAACAAAACACAGCAATCGCTCACAACTGCTGAGGACGACTCTATCGTTGACCACAAAGAGTTGAAGGGGTTCCTAGTGGCATGTGAGGACATGCTATAGTAAGGGTAAGTTTAATAGTATCTCTAGATAGTAAGCAAACATCTCACCAGACTGTCCTTAATTCAGAGATGGATACAGGAGACTCTGAAAAGGGGAGGGGACAAAATTTACAACCCAAGCTTTCCTGGCCATGGCCATTCTGCTTAACCACACCCATTTTAAAGCCACCCCATTTCCATTATAAATTACAGGGCAGAAAACAAGAAGTTCCTTTACATAGAAGAATAAAAGCTGGTAGTAGTTACTCCTCTCTGTCATTAGATTCACTGTTTTACTGTGTGTATCAGTACAGAAGAATGATTAAAATGTGTCTCTGACTCACTACCCATCTCTTCCAGAGTGTAGGAGTACTGCTGGCAAAGATTATTAGTGAGTGAAGGAGCAACTCTACGTGGAGTGCTTGATTCACGGGAAAGAAGGTTGTCTGCAGCTTCAGATATTATTGTTTAGTTAGTAGTTTTGGACTATTAGTTAGTTTTCAGTTAGTTATTGGAATCTTACAACATTTTAGTATAGTTTTAGTTAGTTACAAGAGCCTGGTATTTCTTTTAGTTTAGTTTTAGTTAGTTACAAGAGCCTAGCATTAGTTTAGTTCTAGTTAGTTACAAGACCATGGTAGCTATTTTGGAGCAATCAACTTAGTTTAAGTTAGTTGGAAATGTAATTTTTTGCTTCCATGGGATGAATGCTGCTTGTTAACTACAAACATTAATACAATAATTATCAGCTGGAGGTGTGCTCAACTAATATTAGATTCAACCTCTGCTCTCATTAGTTTTAGTTTAGTTTTTGGTGCAATATGATGTAAATAGTTTAGTTATAGTTTTGGCAAGTAAGTGAACTACAGTTTAGTTTAGTTTTAGTAGTGAAGAAATTACTGAACTATTATCCATTTTAGTTTTAGTTTTAGTTAACTAATACAACAGTGGCTTCAGAGGATCCACCTCAACCAAGACAGCAGAAATTGGAGTCTACTGGCAACTCCCTTAGCCCAAGGGCTAAAGTCACCCTCTGCAGTGCCCTGGGAAGGGTGTTGGAGGGAAAGCCCCCTCCCCCAAGGGTATGGAGAATATTTATGTCAAATGGCTCTGACTGCATACATCTAACAGGCTATGGTTTGAGGGTAAAAATGGTCAGATATTAAGCCTGTTTCATGACAAAGATGTCTGGAGCCATAAATATCTGACTCACAGTGATGACTCTCTGCATAATAAGCTTTGGTCCTTGCTATCAAGGGGGCATGATTTTTTGCTGCTTCCTGGCCCCTCTTACAAGCTCCCATTAGCTCCGTTACCAAAACCTGCTCCTCTAGGTAATCGTCTAGATTCTTCCTGAACTTTGAACTCACAAAGGTACCAGACCTGAGGAGTTCAAGGGCTGCAGAGAATAGCTCTTGGCTATTGGCATACAGCTGCGTGTATGGGCATGTGAGGTGCAAAGTTCAGTTGGTAAAGGATAGTTACAGCTATAATATAATATACCTGCATCTTAGCCATTAACTGTGCCCTGAAGACAAGACAGTTGTATTTGGTGAGACTCACAGGATCAGACACACCCTCTGCATGACCATAGCCTCTGGATGACCCCACCCACTAGTTAATAAATGCCGTCATTAACAGTCTATAGTTTAGGATCCACCTACCTTTAAGGAGGCTGCTCTGTGCTGTGATGCAGGAATGGACTTGGGGAAGGGGGGGGGTTAAACCCTTTTGCTCTCTCTAATAGGAATGCAAACATAAATGTTACAGGAGACATGAAATGGACAAGAAGTGTGTTTATGAACAACATATTCATGAAGTGGAACATGCCTCCTTCACTCCTTTAGTCATGTCAGCTACTGGTGGTTTGGCTAAAGAAGCCACAAATTTCTACTTAAGATTGGCTTCACGTCTTTGCTGAAAAATGGACCAACCATATAACTGCACTATGAACTGGCTACGATGTGTACGTGGTACTAGGTCAGCATGTGGAAATGCCATCAAAGTCTCCCCTGTTGACCTGGTTTGTGCTGAAGCTAACCTCCATGACTTTGAACTCTAAACTTTTCCTTCTTGTCCTTATACATCTACATTTGGACTATTATTATTATTATTATTATTATTATTATTATTATTATTATTATTATTATTATTATTATTATTATTAAAAAAATTACACACAATTCTACACTTCCCATTACACACATTTCTACACATTCACATACACAGAGAGAAGAGTTTATGCTACAATACTGACCTCATGAAATTCTGCAGTGATAACTTCTTAATGGACGGCATACCTTTCTTCCTCATAACCTCACCACTGACCTGAAAACATAACTTCTTAATATAATTGATCTGACACCAAAACTAAGAGCTGACCTGCAGGAGGAACTCTATGCAGTCAGCGCCATTTGACATAAATATTCCCCATACCCTTGATGGACAAGATATGACCCCATATCTTGTCCATTCTTTAATGCTTGATTTCATTCACTTGATCATTTTAGCTTCAAGGTCCTCTTCCATATTGATATCAAACTATACATGTGCTTGCTTCTAATTTTACTTTTGGATTATTAGATAATAAAATATGATGTGTTGTGTCATGAATCACTAGACCCAAGCTATATTGGATGAGGAGGCATGCCTCTCTATAGGTGTTGGCTGTACCCATTTTCATAGGTTCCAAGGCCGTGATAGTAAGCAGTCTGACCTTTGGTCTGTAACAAAGTTTTGAGTTACCCTATAATACAGCAGGTTGTACTCCTTCAATATAATACTCTCAGAGAATTATACTGTGACTCAGTGCTGTATTGCCAGGTCGTCAGACGTTTGCGCCATCACTTTACTAGAGCATGCGTATACGCTAACATGCAGACCACACACACTGTGCCATGCACTCGTTTTCAGTGTTGGAAAATTGTTTTCTGAAGCTTTGTGCGGGAGGGAACACATCCCCCTCCTGCACTCTCCCCCTGCAGTGGCCTTTGGCCACACAGTCATCAAGTTTACATTTTT
Source organism: Diacarnus erythraeanus (assembly GCA_964016965.1). Lineage (NCBI taxonomy): Eukaryota > Metazoa > Porifera > Demospongiae > Poecilosclerida > Podospongiidae > Diacarnus > Diacarnus erythraeanus. The sequence goes on along the minus strand of OZ024684.1, from coordinate 940,274 downwards.
AGACAGCAACCTGGTAACACTGAATATTGCAAAAATGTGTTACTAAATAACTTGCTCAACATATCTGGGTCCTCCTCTAGACTCTTTTGGATGCCACCTATCTATGTAGTGTATATATATGTGGTTTTACATCTACTCCAGCCCACTGAAATGAGAACACCACTGGAATCCCTCTATTCTAATCCACCCCCTCCAAGATGAGGACACCCTAGCCCCCCCCCCCCCCCCCCCCCGTTATACCCTACTTTTTTTAGAACAATTGAGTCAGTATCTTCCTTTTTCTGACACAAATCAGACTTAGGGGCTCTTAATCTACTTAGCCATGAAGCAGTCATATTTTTTGTTGAACTAAAGAGCTCTCACTCTATGATTCACTGCTGCTACTACTCTCAATCTCAGGATTATAGAAGTAGTAGAGCAGGAAAACTCCATTAGGACTAATTCAGCTAACTAGCTACAACATGCACTTAGGCCATGTACTAGTCAGTCATGATCAGTTCCAAACTATATGCCAACCATAATGGTTGAAGCTCCCTATTATGCTCAATTATGCCCAGCATACTCCAATTATGTAATTTACTGGGAGTCTACAACCTAGTAAATAGTCAGTAGACAATCTACTACAATAGTTGACAATAGGCCAGGGGATATATAATTCGGTACATGGTAATTTCCATGGCTGCCACTGCCTTGGAACCTATGGAAATTGGTACAGCCAACACCTTGAGAGGCATGCCTCCTCATCCAATATATAGCTTTGGTCTAGTGATACCAGTTCAAAATTTAGATACTTCAATAAAAAGTGCTTATTCAATGCTACAAGACAGCTCAAAAACAGGGACCATAGTAAGCAGTCTGACCTTGGTCTGTAGCAAAGTTTTGAGTTACCTTATAATACATGTTGTACTCCTTCAATTAAATGCAACTTTGAGTGTGACTCAGTGCTGTAGCCTGTAAGGTTTTTAATTGATAATGGGATTTTAACAGCTAAAGGGTTTTATAGTTAAAGGGTATTATAGGGGTGCTTCTATGTCCTTACATTATATCAAGCCCTAGCCTTAACTCTAGCCCTTACATTAAATCAACACCATTATTATTGTTGCTGTTGATGTAATAGTAATGATGTAATGTACACATAGAAGTACCCTTTTATAGCTGCTACCTGAGCTATTTTCTACACTATTGGGACACCTAATACTGTAGATCTACAATAACTGTATGTTCAGGATTTTTCAATGGTCACTTAACAGCTAGGAGCACTCAACAATATAATCCAAGACTTCACCTACACAGGCACTTCATTAGTTTCAAGATCTTGAAATGTCATTGCTACACTACATGTAGATGTTTGTAAGATTATAGGAGTGGTGGTTAGAATCTACTGCCTTAAAAATAGACCCAAAGTCCCTATGACTGGAGTTTTCTTCCTTATTTCCACTGCAGCCCTCTACTCTATAGAATGTTTGTTTGTTTCTTACAAGAAACCAGTCTAGAAAACCAGCAAGATAGTCAGAAACCTACAACCTTGTATCCTGATGCTGTTCCCAGTGGAGACAAGAGAGCAGATGGAACTTGAACTATTGAAGACTCAACTTACCACAATACAAGTTGATAGCTACTGTCATTCTCCAACTTTCACTATATGCTGCATAATAATAGTAATCCCTCACCTCCATAAATACACTTATTAGTTGTGACAGTTCTACTGTAATACTATCACACTGACACTAGCTAGCTGGCAGGAATTATTAGAGTTTACAATAGCTGTCAAACAGGTCCAGACATGTCTTGTGCAATGCAGTAAAAGGATTAGGTGTTAAACTAACAATAGCATAAATAATGATGAGCAGCAAGAAATAGTAAATATCTGTCTAAAGAAATATACCTAATTGTGAAAGTCCTAGAATTCTAGAATTGTCAGTTAATCATAACCAAAAATCAAAGCCTCAGCTTAAAAATTAATATTGTTTGCTTATTGGGTACATATTAGTCAATTTCCTCCACCTTCCGCTACTTGGAATCGATTCAATTTGTAATAAATTCCCTTCTTGTCCATCAGCTCCTGGTGAGTTCCCTTCTCAATGGCCTTCCCTCCGCTGATAACCACGATGCAATCAGAGTTGTAAATGGTGGAAAGACGATGAGCTATGACAATGCATGTCCTTCCTTCCCTGGCAAGGTCCAGAGCTTCTTGGACAATCTTTTCGCTTTCAGTGTCGAGGGCAGAGGTGGCTTCATCTAAGAGAAGGATCTTTGGGTCTCGTATAAGAGCCCTAGCAATAGCAATACGCTGCTTCTGCCCTCCACTGATCTGTGTTCCTTTGGCTCCAACATTGGTATTATAACCCTAAATTAATCAATATTGATGGAAAAATAGAACTTGTCACTGGAAAATTCCCGAGGACACCTGCATATAGTATTCCTACCCCCTGAAATAAAGGACACCTCTGTATTTAATAGGACTTCACCCCCTGAAATACGGCCATCCCACTAATCAGGTCACTTTAATTTATCCTAAGTTGTCCTGAACAGAGGTTCCACTATAATTCCATTACCTGAGGCAAAGATTCCACAAATTTGTGTATATTGGCAGCTTTAGCAGCTTCTATGACTTCCTCTGATGACACCTTCCTGAAGTTGGCTCCATAGCGAATGTTGTCTGCAATGCTCCTGTCAAACAAAACTGGCTCCTGGGAAACAAGTCCAATCTGGTTCCTAAGCCAGCGGATGTTCATGCTGGAAATGTCGGTGTCATCAACAGTGAGAGTACCAGAGATGGGATCATAGAAGCGTTCCAGAAGAGAGACCACAGTGCTCTTTCCACACCCACTGGGTCCTACCAGAGCGAGCGTCTGTCCAGATTTGATGGAGATATTCAGTCCTTGGAGAACGGGAACATCCGGACGGGATGGGTAGTTGAAATGTAAATCATTTGTTGCAACATCACCAGTTACTTTTTCCTATTAAAAAAGAAAAAGAAATAATTGTGTGTGTGGGCATGTGCGTATTTTGCTTATGTGTGTTGTGTTATGTATGTACTGTTTGTGTGTGGTATCAGAATCTCCCTTTAATGAATGTAACCATTAAAATAACTCAACAGGCAGAGAAAAGCAATTAGTGAACTTTAAACCCATTTATTTCAAGTGCTGGTTGGGCTCTCCAATTATTTGTATTCTGGTGGGTGATAATATCATTCATTACTAAATGAAATTTCAAGGTACTCCATGACAAACTTCACACAGTTGAACAAGTTTAAAGGTCTTGCTAAGGATCATCCCCCAAAGCCCAATGGATTGATAGATCTCTTACTGGTTTTGATCCTTCCTCAGAATAGCCATCTATAAGAGGTTTTCTGTCCAAAAGATGGAAGATTCTATTGGCGGATAGCTTAGCTTTAGCATAGTTTGGGGCGTACGCACCAGCTTGACCTGCACCTGCGGCTCCAAATATCAGAGCAAAGAATGTAACGAAGACATCATTGAAGGAAGCACTAGCAATGTGTGAATCTCTGATGATGATCTGCCAAGCTCCAAAACGAAAGACAACGCAATACATGAGGTATATAACTCCCTGAGAGAAGGCGTAGGTCACACCATATATTAAACTGTTAAACAAAGCTTTCCTACACAAGACAGATATATAATATAGTCTCCTCCCCATAACAGAACTCTGCTCACTTGTATGGTCTCTCCACCTGGATGGAATACTGACGGTTGAAATTCTCCTCCAGACTGATAGAGGCCACTGTCCTGATTTGTGAGATGGATTCCACAGCAACCTAATAAACATTAAATTATGAAAGATTCAATATTGCAGACTGGACAATGTATACTGATTAACAGTAAAGTAACTTCTAGGAGTTTAGAGTTTCATAAAACAACTTTAACTGGCTCACCCTTCCAGCTAATTCCTGGGATTTCTTGTTGGCAGCTGTGTGTCCTGAGAGGGCCTTCACCTCTAGAGCACTGGCAACCAACATGATAGGAACCACAGCCAAAATCAGAAGAGTGAGGACCCAGGAATAAACAAAAGCAATGATAATGGATGCTAACATGCCAATTGTGGTCTCTATAAGAGTTCCCAGACGAGTTCCTGTTGCACCTTGGACTTTAGCAGCATCATCAGCAAGGCGAGTGGTGAGAGCCCCACTGGAGTTCCTCTCTTCATCAAACCAACCAACTTCTTGCCTGAGCATGGCCTTGAAGGAGAGAGATCGAAGTCTAGAGGTGAGATTCTCACCCGATATACTGAATGATAGTGACTAGATGTGAAAGAAATATTATATGTGAGGCAATCTCCTGTAACAATAACTGTGTAGTGACTCTAGTGTATGTGGTGGCAACTTTGACCTCTTCAAGCCTGCCTGTGGATTTCTTTGTTTGTTTGTGTTGGGCCTATGATCTGAACTAGAGTTCTGTGCTTGCTAAGCTGAGAACTAATCATTCTAACATTTTATCTAATTGGTTCAGCCATGACACCTCTTTAAACCAAACTCTTGAAATTCCTATTATATGTATATAATATATCCCAACTCCCTACCAATCTACTCCATGTCCCTGAGTGTATCCCTATACAGTGGAACCCTCTATTTCAACTCCCTGAAATGTAGGAGCTTTCTACTCCATGTCTCCATGAAATGAGTGTACCCCTCCTATACAGTGAAATCCTAGAAAAACATTCTTGTTAAAGGAAAATCTTGCTTATGCCCTCCAACTCCATTTGGCAAGAAGTTATTCAGATATAGGCAGTACCACTGTATATTATATTTGATAAATTACTTTGAAAAAAATGGACAGTGCAGCACCAATGCCAATAGCAAGGAAAACGACAGCCCACGGATGAATAGCATCCAATACTTCATCTTTAGGACGAGCGAAAACTTCCAACACTTCACCAAAAAATATAGCGAAAGAAGGAAATATACAACCTCCCACAGCTGCCGCTACAAGCCCAAACAAAATTATCCACCATTCTGGAGCGTTCTTCATGATGACACGTCCAAGAGAGACCTGAATCCATTAAAGATGAATCTATCATCTATCATAATACAAACATACCTACCTCAGGTATGTCTTTGTCCCATTCTTCTTCTTGCTTCTTTGCATTCTTTCTCTCAATCTCACTTGATTTTTGTTTCGATATGCTAGCCTGCCGACTGAGCTGATGGCTGAGCTGTTTCTCAAAGTCGCCATGTGAGTCGGACTCTGAACCACCTTTCTGAATGCTACGTTGGGAAAACAACCTCCTTCTTGGAGAAACTGCCTTGGAAAACTCCTCATCGGCTGCATACAGCTAGAGAGATGAAAGGGTCTGTCAATTCACACAGACACACTTGCCAACTATAAAATTGATCACTCACATCCTATGTATACTCACATACCTGAGCAGTGACTAGTTCATAGTAGAGTCCTCCTTTGTCCATTAACTCCAAGTGAGTTCCCTTCTCAAACACCTTACCAGATTCAATGGAGGCTATCACATCAGCATTTTGGATGGTGGAGAGACGATGTGCTATCACGATGGTAGTACGACCAGTACGAGCATTATCCAAGGCTTGCTGAACGATAGACTCACTCTCTGTGTCAAGGGCAGATGTGGCTTCATCAAGGAGGAGGATCTTTGGGTCTCGTATAAGAGCTCTGGCGATGGCAATACGTTGTTTCTGACCTCCACTGAGTTGAGTTCCTCCCTCTCCAACAAATGTATCGTATCCATTGGGAAGCTTTGAGATGAAGTCATGAGCATTAGCATTCTTTGCAGCATCCTTCATCTCTTCAATTGTGGCACCTTCTTTCCCGTAGAGAATATTCTCAGCTATGGTGGTATCGAAAAGGACAGGCTCTTGAGAGACAACGCCAATGTGCTGTCTCAGCCATTTGACATTGAGTGAACGGACATCCTTTCCCCCTACTAGAACCACCCCTCTGTTTGGATCATAAAATCGTTGGAGGAGCTGGACAACAGTACTCTTGCCACACCCACTGGGTCCAACCAGGGCATAGGTTTTGCCCACTTCAACTTTTAAGTTAAATCCGTCCAATACCTAAAAGATGTGCACATAACACAGTCTAAAAACTATAATAATACATATGCACACAGCATGCATGTCTAGAGAAGGCACATGTACACTGCATGCATGTGTATAGAGGGTGTATTAATGATTGAACATGTCACAGCACTTTAAACTATTATATAACATGTTATACATAATTATAAACACAACACATCCTTTCATAACAGAAAGAACTAACTTTAACATCTGGCCTGGTAGGATAATTGAAAAATATGTCCCGGAACTCAACACTCCCATCAAACTTCTCTGGCTTTTCTCCGTCCACAGAAAATGGATCTATCAAAGATTTCTGAGGAGAAGAGAGAAGATATGCATCACAAAAACATAACATGTTATTATAACCATACCCTCTCAATGACTTTAAAGATAGTCTCGCCAGCTCCAGCTCCAGTTAACAAAACCTCCAGGTTAGGACCAGCTTGTCCCAGGGCAAATGCTCCAACCAAGACAGCAAAAAATACCTGAAATAAAAATATTCTAACCCTCAGAAATGAGTAATCCTCTGTATTAAGGACATTGGGTAAACAACAGCTTGTGTATTAACATTCATTAATAGAACTTCACCCCTTGAAATGAGCCCACCCCTCTAATCAGAACACTTTAATTTGTCCCAATAGGCATCTAGAATAGAGAGGTTCCACATAACCACAATATTGTTCAACTAACAGTAAGGACATCACCCCCTTGAATTATATCCTCTTGAATGAGGTAGGATCCAAACCTAAATAAATAAGTAAATAAATAAATAAATAAATAAACAAACAAACAAACAAACAAAAAGAAAGTCATATCTAGTGTACTATTCAGGATTTTAGCTAATGTCCAAAGACAAAAGTTTGCAGAATGGTGGTCTATCTCACTCACTCTGAGCCACTGTTTCATTTTAGCAATAGCAAAAAAAAAAAGTCCTTGACCTGCAGCTTTACAATGACTATGACTAGCTAGCAGAGAGCTAACCACCTCTGCTATAAATACACTGCACAGAGAGCATTTTGGAAGTCACTGAACAAGACTGGGGACATCATTTAGGTCACAGGGCTAGGCAATTCTCTGCAGCTATGTTTATAGGTTTTGAACTTGCCAAAAAGCAACTGAGTCAATGCCAAAGAAAAGGAAGTAGACAAAACCAAGATTAAAACCAACTGTGGCTCCCTTCTTTGCACCAACCAATCTAGCTTCTTTCAACTTGCTATCATATCTATAATAATAATAATAATAATAATAATAATAATAATAATAATAATAATAATAATAATAATAATAATATTTCTACAATATTATTGTCTCTGGATCACACACCTTTCACATTCTTTCATCTCCCCACCAAATGCATATACAGTCCTTATTGAGGAGAGGACCTCCTCTGCAACGCTCCCAGCAGATGCATATTCCTTCTGTTCCCTGTTACTGAATGTACTGGTCAACTGCAGTGGAAATAAAACCAGAGCAGAGTGAAGTAAATTCTAGACTAGGAGATGTGTGTGCTCCCACATTCTTTTAGTCAGTCTTACCCCCCACCCCACACCACACCCAATGCTACACAGATGTACTCTATCTATACAAAAAGTGATAGGGTTAAGCTCATATCTGTAGTGAATGGGAAACCGATAGATATATTGGCAGCCATCATAGTGGTCATACAATAAGCCAAGCAAAAAAATAACTTCCCTCACTTTTGACATGAAAAATCCACCAATTACAAGAAAAGGTGTAACAGATAGTAGAAGCAAAGTTAACCTCCACTCCCTGACGAAAGCAACAACAAATCCACCAAAGAAGGTGGCAAGCCATTGGATCAACAGTGCCACCTTATCACCAATGCCATCATGAATCTTGTCCACATCACTACAAAACAGTTCAAATAAACTCACAATGGAAAATAGTTATGAACTGATAACACAGGCAAAGAGGAAAACACTATTTTAATAATAATAATAATAATATAGATTATAACTAATATTAATTAATACTTACTCAGATATCCTACTAGAGAGCTCTCCACTGGAATTAGCATCAAACCACCCAATCTCCTGCCTCATAATAGCTCTATAAAATGCCAGCCTTATCTTCTTCACTTGACGTTCACAGGCTGCTTGAAAAAGGGCTACTTGAATAGTGCCAAGGATAAACACAGCAATAGCCATTGCAAGGAAGATGAAGATCAAAACATTAACTTCGTCAATGAAATCATCGTTGTTAATACATTCTGCTTGCCCAGAGAAGCAGTTGGTAATGACATTGTTGATTGAAGACGTTTTATTAACTAGGAACGAGCAGTTCACTCCCCCATTGGTGAAATCATTAACTGTAAGGCCTACAAAAGATGAATCTACTGCAGCATTACATTGTAATGATGAACTGTTCTGTACTAGGAACGACAGGCCTTCAGTGATTTCCTGGTTAATGAAGATGTTGACAAAATCCCCAAAGATGACTACAAAAAGAGGCAGTACTGCTCCATGGAGGATACCAGCAATAGCACCAAACAGCATCAGGAGCCAATCCAGAAGTGTAGCATAAGAAAACTAGAGACAGAGCATAAATAACTTTAAAAAAATAAATAAACAAACAAATAAAAAGAGGAAAACACAAATCTTATGATCTTTCAAATCCTCTTACTGCAACTATAGAAGCATACTGTAAGGGGGCAGTAACACTGAGCCATTATGAACCAAGTCCCATATAGTGAGACTAGTTACCACCCCCCCCCCCCCCCCCTCCCAAATGCATTCTGTCTAGTATAGTTATGGAACAAGGAACAAAGTCACTATCTTCTGGCAATAGTCCAAGAGAAGTTCATGATCTATTGCACAATTTAACCACATTAATTTTAATTACCAGAGTTGATAGCTGTCTTAGGCAACCACAAAATTCATCATGGTGATTAACTCCTCAATCAGGGAAACTATTATTCTCAATACAGTTGCACACAGTTTACAAAACTAACTACATGTGTGAATCATGTGGTCTTTATCATAATAGACTAAACTGCATGTGAATCATGTGGTCTTTAGTCTATGTAGACAATAGTAACTTATAATAACTTTATAGTATACTGTATAGTGGCAGAGTACACACCAGAGCCTACAGCTGCCAGTTGATTACTCTACCCAAGCATTATGCATGCTAAGTTGCCTATTATTCTATATTTGCCTGGTTACAACTAACCACAACAGGATGACCCCTGGTCACACAAAACACAGTGACTAGACAGATATGAGGTGAGGTGAGGTGATGCAACTACAAGGGGATAACTATCAGTCAGAAAGAGAGAGAGAAGCTGATGCAAACTGGTCTCAGAATTGGTGGATACTCACCAGGTTAAGTATAGCTCTAGGCCCTGGCTTCTTCTTTTCTTCCTCTTTCACTTCAACATTTGTCTCCACTCTAGGAAACAGACTAAAAACAATGTGTTTAGTGACAAGTCTGTGCTATTTCTGTATACAGCATTATAAAAGACACCTGTGTTATACTATGAAAACAAAATGACAATCAAAAAATGGTCATTCTATCCATGATTACATTCATGTCAGGTACATATGTAGATAGAGGGGGGGAGGGAACAACCTTATCCCCCCCCCTCTCCCTTTTACCTGTGCACAAATATCAGCTGTTCAGTGCAAATACAGGCAATGTAAGAATGATCTTCATGAGAGCAGAATTGTTTTATTCATACCACTATAGGCTCATGAGTACAGTGATCCAGGAATAGTCTGGGAGAGGGTGGGGGAAGCAGGCACTCTTTTCAGCCCTCTCCTACCAGAGAAAGAGGCTAGGTCCACAAAACAAAAGTTTGGCTCTGAGAAGTACACATTCCATTATGTATTATACATATGTGATAGGATCTGAGAAAACAACCTTTTTCGAGCAATTATTGATTCACTCAAAAAAACTGAACTAGAGTATACTTTTGGCAAAATGTTTTTATTAGCTTATTAGTAGCAGCTACCTCCCCCCCCCCCCCCAGCATTGCGTGAAGTTTCACACCTTGAAGAGACTTCCTTCACGCCAAGTGCGGCCTTAGAAAACTCACACTTCAACTTAATGTCTAAGCTTTACGCCTAAATGGAATGCCCTTTCTCAATTAAGAGGCATTATGGCTTCCAGGCTTTGAAGTTCTATATCTAGAGAACGCTAGTGCCTAGAGCTACCATTTAACTTGCACCCTGAAGGTAAGTAAAACTAAAAAATAAACTTTGATATTTTGCTCGAAAAGGGCGTTTTCTCAGATCCTATCACATATTACATTCATATACAGCCCTCTAGCCCCCATATTACATCATTCTAAATCCACTTCTACTTACTCTCCCCTCATTATTTTCTCAACAGTTTTGACAAGAGAATAATTTTAGCTAATCCTACTAGTGCTAATTGTACGCTGAAAACTTCAGTGCATATTCATGATCCACACCATATTAGTGCGTAGCTACATACATACCCCTCCTTGATCTCATTCGATTCCTGCACTTTTAGTAGTTCATTTTTCCTATCATCTTCTTCAATTTCATCGTTCAAGTCCTTTTCAATTACTTCGACTGTAACTTTCACCCCTTTAGACTTAGTATCACCACCGCCGCCATCTTCAGCAGACATTTTTACAGCTAAGTCGGTGGTATGTGTGACGAGCTATTTCTACACACACCGATAAAAGTACTGTGTAATGGAGGCCAAATTAATCTGCAACTTCCTCGACGCTCTCCGAAAGAGAGCGTGAGAAATTTTTATAGCTGACACAGATAACTATGGCGGCGTGACCTTATAAGTGCAGAGACCTTGCAGAACTGTGATGCAACAGTAATTAGGCGCAAAATGGTATAGAGCATGCGCTAAAATGCAGACCACACCCCTAACCTCATCTTTTAATTAATAATAATCAGTAATGAACGGTCGCTCTCGTGTATAATAATATTATAACAACAGTACAATCTTAGCAAAATGATTTTGATTTTCAGACTATCTTCTACCTCCTCTGAATCCTCGACTTCTACCTCTCCCTCCTCCAACCCCCCTCCCACCACGCCCACCTCTAGGGGTGAACCCACCACGACCTCTAAAGCCACCTATTATTTGACAGAGATGCTTTAAATATTGCAAAAATCTGTTGGTAAACTTGCTTACCTCTACCTCTACCTCTGGGACCTCCTCTCTTTTGGATGCCACCTACATAATATAAACAGTGCAGTGGTATGTTGTGGTTTTACAGTTGGAGAACCCCTCTATTCCAGCTCACTGAAATGAGAACACCACTTGGATTCTAACCTACCAAGTGATACCAGTTCAAAATTTGGATACATCAATAAAAAGCGATTACTCAGTGCTAGAAAACTGCTACTTACATTCCAAACCAGTATCACCAGACCAATCCCTTCATTTTAAACTGGTCCTACAGACTAGTACTATAAGTCTATTGCTGTTAACTAGAATCCAGGAAGCTGGAGGTTGGGCTTACAAACAACTTTGTGCATGGATAGAGCACCTATATGTTCCATTATTCAGGTCTGCTGAGCCACTCCCATTCTGTGTTGGTCGATTGGCATGCTGTGTAATTTGTCTATGGGACCAGTCACATATATACATCTAGTAAACCTTAGCTAGTTTAGCTGGTAGCTTTACAACAATCCTAAACTACTGGTGCTGAAATTAGCAGCTTTAGTGGTATAAACACTTCCTGCATGCATTCACCCCCAAGATACAATTTACATGGACCCCTCTTCATTCTTACCTGGCTTGCACATAAATCTACTAAGAGGTAGCAGTTTCATTGGATCTACATAAAACTGAAATGGAAGCAAGTTTGGTTTGAAAAGGTGATCAGAATAATTCAACAAAATGGTACCTTTTGGTCTTCTTTGAAAGAAGATGCTTGCATATTTGGCATCAATTTTACAGTAAACATCTTACTTTAGTCAAGGTAATAGACATTGGTCACACCTTCTCTACACAACAACAGTTAAAGTGCTAGCCAGCCTATATTGTGACTGATGGAAAATAAATGTTTGCAGTTGATGTTGATGTGGCCTAGAATTTTCTCAGCCCTAACGTCACATTATCTTATGGGACTATTGGGTGTGAAGGAGGGGTAGGAGTGAGGGAACTGTTATCCTTCTACCCTTTTCCTATCTGTCACTACTAAATGTCACAGGATACATGACTAGACACTTGTCCAAATATCTCGTCTACTTTTCCAATTTGTGACTTGTTTTCAAGATAAATAGGTGCATTGAAATATGGGACTTTTTCACTGCTACTCTTGCACACCAGATCTCCCTCACATGAGTGCATGTAATCTCCTACTTCTGAGCAGTAAGCAAAAAAAAAAAAAAAAAAAAAAATGATAGTCATAATAATAGGCTTGTGCTCACCCACAACCGTTTCCGGAGGACCCTGGTCCATCCCACTGAACCCCCCTCCCCTCCTTCCTCGTCCACCACCTCTCCCACGACCTCTCCCTCCACCAAATCCACCTCTACCACCACGACCTCTAAAAGACATTGAGATTGCATATGCAACGTGGAATAAGGTCAAAGTTCATAGTAAGGTCAAAGTTCGTAGTAAGGTTAAAGGTGTCATACGCCAACATGATTCTGCAGTGCAGTGTCATCTTTCTCGATCCAGAACAAGTGGTATATAAACATGATCACTACACTCTTCACGTGAATACTTTCTAGTGATACTATGTGTATTGTGAAGTATTTACAGAAGTTTGTATAGTTCTGTGTATACAGTTACTTTGAGATGGTACTGGAGTAAAGCATGTAGACACAGAACTTGCTAGTAGCTAATCTTTAAATATTAATTTTAAAAATTTCCAGACTTGTCACAATAATAATTATACACACATACATGATGTAGCCAGCACTATAAAGATAATATTTAATATTTACTGTATGTAGAATGCAGTTAAATTATACTGGAATCTATAGTTGAAAAGTTTAGTCACCAAATGTGTTCTCACCGCTGAAGGCCACATACAAAAATCCATCCTCATCTTTATTTTCTGCATAAATGGTTCCCATTGAAGCACTGTGGAGAAAAGATACAATAATCATCTTAAAGATGTTAGAGAGATTGATACAAAGCTGTTGAGCGGTTACCAGCATTTTTTGATTTACAAGAACGTCAATATCACCTAATAAACAATGACCTAAAAGGTAGCGTAGTTCCTTGGGTGCATGTCAGAATGAATAACACAATACAGTAGAACCTCTCTATTCTGGACAAAATTCAAAGTGTCCTAATTAGAGGGGTGGCCTTATTTCAGGGGGTGAAGTTCTATTGATGTTAATACACAAGCTGTTATTTTGGACATATCCAAGGGTTTTCCTGAGGTTGCACTGTATGCTAAGGTATTCATTCTCCTTTCAGGGAAGGGGAGGGTTGGTGGGTGAAATAGAGGGGTTCCACTGTATGATACTCACACTCACTACTTTCAGAATAATTTAAATATGTCTATAACCTTGTTGTAGGCAAAACCTTGTTTACAAAGAGGAACATTGCCTTTTCACTTGGTAAGTTTATCCTTCTTCGAATGATGTACATGAACTGTGCAACTGTATGAATATAAACATGACTCAGCAATAGTATCAGAGAGAAAATCTTCTAGTCACAAGGGGCTACCTACCACTGAGATCAGCAGGAACCAGGAACTTCTTCTTGTCTATGTCTGGGATAACAGATTTTGGTACCTTTTCCACAATAACCTGTAGTCAAATAATATTATAATGAAATGGAGTATGTAAATCACCAAGTTCATATAACACACAAACAGCATAACCTGACACAATAGGATGCAATAATGACTAAAAGAAGTAGCAGCAGAAGCTGAAAACACTGGCTATTGAATTCTTCTATAATTGAAGTTCAGAGATAAAATCTTGCGGCTGAATGCATCACTACCACTGTATGCTCTGCTCATGGATAAGCTGGGCATACAGTGGGACATTTGAATAAAGGATCAGGCTAACCGTCTCTAGTACTAAGGTTAGTTTACACTAGTAGATGGTACATTTGTATGAGGTTGTCCTTATTTAAGAGGGTCCTTCGGTCACACTTGCTGACCAAATGACTCGTAGCTTGTATAATATTATTATAGAGCATATCTGTGTGTCTACTTATATGAGACTATATTTACTATCTATTCTTTCTATAGTCCGTTCAATGGTGGACAAAAATTAACAAAACTAATTGAACATCTAGTCTTGTGAGTTAGCCCTAGTACTAGCCTCTTCTCAGAATGTATGATGCAATTTACAAACCAATCTTACTCTACTCAAAATGGAATGTAAACCAGAAGGGGCTGGCCCACCTGACCAAGACTAGTGGGCAGGCATCCAGCAGTTTTTAGATCTGCTCTGATTACACAGCACTTTAGGTAAGGACTATTAAGGCCGTTAGGAATGGGGAGGAGGGACCACTAAGATTGGGGGGAAGGACCACTGGGGATTGGGGCGGGGCAAAATGAGATTAGGTGTCCCCATATGCTCATAGTATTTGTTCCCAAACTAAAGTAGCATGTTACACACCATAACTAGGATTCACAGTTATATTAATCAACTTACAGGTATTCTGTCTTGATATTTGCTCCTGATTTTTGCTGATTCAGCACACCTCACATCTAAAAATAATTTGAATCATACACAAAATGCTTTAGACAAACAACATAGCTAGCTAACTGTATAGAAAATTTTTGTTATTCACCAAAGGGATGATTTTCTTTGAATTCCCACTTCATTATGAATGGTTGAAGATCGTACACAACTTAACACTAGCACCAACGTACGTACGTACATACACACAACAAGCTATTTTTAGAGCAGCCCAAAGAAACAGGAAGTAATAAGGGGGGGCTGGGCCGCCCTGGCGCGCTGCGCCGCGCACGTTAATTGTGTCATGAAAGTCACGTGTCATATCACGTGTCGTCGCGTCTGCGCGCGCACACACACACGTACACGCGCGCATCGGGACTCGGGTTCAAAGGTGCGCGCGCAAATTAGTCATAATAATAATTATTATTATTATTATAATCTGTTATTATAGATAGGTAATAATCTACACACAAAATTTAATAACTGTGAGTAATTGTTTCAATACAAACATTAATAATTTAATATGACTATAATTATGTTATGGGAATGAAATTAAGTTGGCTGAAAAGTTTAGTTACCAAATGTGTTCTCACCACTGTATGCCACATACAAAAACCCATCCTCATCTTTATGCTCATCATAAATGACTCCCATTTGAGCACTACAAACAAGTAAGAAAAAGATATACAATTATCTTCATAGAATAGAAGAGAATTAAAATTATTATAATGAGTGAGAATAAGTTTAGAACAAATAAAACGATAAACACAATTAGACCATATGAAACTTTAGTAAGATGTAGAATATCATTACTTTCAGAATAGTTCCACACACTCTTTTTACTGTATACATAATATACAAACTAGTTTATACCTTGTTGCAGGCAAAATCTTGTTTACAAAGAGGAACATTGCCTTTTCAGGTGGTAAACTTATCCGTTTTCGAATGATGTACATGAACTGTGCAACTGCAAGCAACATCAGAGAGGTAAATTATTTAGTTACAATGAGCTACCTACCAGTGAGATCATAAGGAACAAGGAACTTCTTTTTGTCAATATCCTTAATTGTAGATTTAGGTGCTTTTTCAACTATAATCTAGTAATAAGTAATAACATAGATTTAATTCCATAAACAGAGCATAAAAATGTGATGATCAAAATACACATGCCCAAGGAAAGGATTAGATATTAATTCGGATCAGATCTTTACCTAATTGGGTACCCCTTTCCCTCCTTGTGGTATTTGCTTCTCCTATAGCTAGTTAGCTACTTACTTCATCTATAATTTTGGTCTGATTAACTTTCTCTGAAGTCTCAACTTACAGGTATTCTGTCCGGATATTTGCTCCTAATTTTTGCCGATTCAGCAATCCTAGATTCTATAATAATACAATTACCTTAGAGCTGGAAAAACTTCACCATTAAATATTAACTAAAACAATGTTAATATTGAACAAAGGCAATATAATATTATAACTGTGGAAGAAAATTTGGCCTATTGTAGTGAAATTTATGAACTTTCCAGATGCCAACCACTTAACTAAAGTCAATTAATTGAGTTCACTTGAGTCTGGAGGATGACCAGACAAATGACATAGTACATGTTTTAATTAATCAACAAGAAAATGTGGTTTCACTTATCCATCCACGTCACACACACACACACACCTTAAGATTACATCAAAGTCAGCTGAGCAACAAGGTCTGTACTCATTTACAGGTCATACATGCAGCTCCTGATTAGAGAAGGGCCATGGTGCTCGGGAGTCAGCAATGTTTAGCAGATTTGGAAGTAGTTCATGGGTTAATTTTAGCTATTTTGAACACTTAGTTATACCCAAAAAATATATAATGTTGGAAACCAGTTAACTTTGTTTCTTACTCACCTAAGCTATGGTTTTCTTTGAATTCCCAGATCATGATAGTCTGACAAAATTAATCTTCCAGTGTTTATTATAAATTAATACGCAACCTTCTCACGCGAAGACCACGTGACAGAATTAGCCTTATCAACTGCAATTAGTGGACGGATGGAGGGTGTAAACTCTCTATATGCTTTGATATCATGGAGGAGTAGAGCCCTTAATTGTCAAAAAGAACTACTGAATGGTCTAGTTCACCCAATTCTCTATAAGCACTTTCAGCAACACAAGTCCCAGCACTGGCAGGGGAAGACAGGAGATTATGACTACCCTTATGGATCTATATTCAACATTGAGTTCTCTCCTTCGGACAGTGTAGCATTAACAGCATGTTCACATCGAGCAATAGTAGGATATGACCCTAGGATAACAACCTCAAAGCCAGTTCATATAGTTACCTCTGCTCACGATGACTGTACAAATTGTGTCACCTTTCTGGAAGAGATGGTATTTTGTACCTGCTCAGATGATAAAACCATAAGAGTGTGGGACATTCGGAACTTGAGTACTTGTATGCACATCCTCAAAGGTCACACTAATTGGGTAAAAAATATTGAATATGATCCACAATCAGGGAATATATTCTCCATTGCATTTCATGATGGCATACGAGTGTGGAATACAGGTAACTTCGGTGGTTATGTTAGTGAAGACCCTGACAATCTAGTCTTCAAGCTATTTAATCCTGTAAGACTAAGAATAGCGCCAGATGGATCGAAAATGTTTGTGAGTCTAAGGAAGAACAAGTGTTGCATAATTGACAGGTTTGATGGAAGCAATTTGCACACAAGACAGTTCATAGTACAGGCTCTCCTGAAGGATGACAAACCTCTTGAAAGTCTTGATTTCAAGAACTTGAAGACTAACAGGCCCTCTCTCCACATTATGAGTGGTTTAAATGGCACTACATCATACAGAGCAGTGATGTCTGCTGAGTTCCATCCATCCAGTAATATCATAGCTCTTCGACACATGGATATTAAACACAAACACTTCCAGCAAGAACTTACAACATTGTACAATCTTAAATTATCCGATGAAGAATATGAACCCCTCTGTTCCATCCAAAAATGCTCTAAATATTACCTAAAATATGTTGATGAAGACAGTCCAGATGATTCACTTGATTTCATAAAGGAGTTTTGTTTTTCTACAGATGGTAGGGTGCTAGCTTCCCCCTACAATGAAAGCGTGCGGTTGCTGGCTGTAAATGACAAGTGTACTCCTATGGAAGTTTATTACGATAACAGGTTTTGCAGTTCTGATAAACAAGACAAATGTTGTGATTTTGAGGTTTTGTGCACTATAGTAGAAGGGCACTGTAGTTCAGTCTTATCTTGTAGGTTTGCTCATAATGATATGCTACTAGGAACTGGCAGTTTAAAAGGACAGATATTTTTTCACAAGCCACAGCTATGAGGTTACAGATTATAATTTTCCATAATTATCTTTTGCCATCAGCTTTCTATTGGTACATTTATGCATTACTAATAAAAGAACCCACAAACTTCAAATGATTACATACAGCAAAGGCTTTCTGTTCTAACCCACTGAAACAAGGACACCTCTATATAATATTTAATAACAGCTTGTATACTAACTCAACTCCTCTGAAATTAAGTCATTCATCTAATCAGAGCTCCACTTTTTTAGTGCCCTGAACATAGCTAATGCAAAGTTAACCCCCCCCCCCCCAAAAAAAAACACCCACCCATACCCCTAATATTACATCATCATAATTATTATCAGTCAGTTTTATAATAATTAATTTTTTATACAATCAATGAGCATAAAAAGAGAATTAAAACACACGCACACACGCACACACACAGACTTGAAAAATTGATTTCCTAGCTATAATAATTATACTTTCAATCCCAAAATGTGCTGTGCTGCACCCAGAGCACTGCCAACACCAAACCTCACAAAGTTATCTCCCACTAATGACCCTATTGCATACAAGGAAGAAGACGCTTCAGTTACAAATGAAAATTGATTCACTTCAACAGGATTGTGTTTAGCATTGATTGGCATGCCAGGACACATTCCTAGTTTTGGAACCAGATCCTTGGGTAGAAATCCGAGTTCAGCATCGGTACCAATAAGAACAGCTCCTAATGATACATTCCTCCATATTTCACTCTTCCCTGTTTTATTCACAAGGGAAAAGCCACTTTCTTGAAACTCAGTTATTTTAGATTGAGCACAGCAGATGTAATTCTGGATTTTATCTCTCCCTTGCATGAGTCTGAAGACGTAATTATACCCCTGATAAGCAGTCTCGGGTATTCTGTTGAATATCAGCCGTTGGTCATAAGGGTCTTGGTGAAACACATGGATTACATTAATTTCTTTACGTAAGGCTAGTAAAATAGCGTCAGCAGCTGACAGGCCTGCCCCTACAATCACTACAAAGGAATGCTGGCTACAAGCATGAATTTTCTTAGCAAATGTGGTGAACTCATGACAAAGATAGTGTACATCCTCACCAGGTACGTCCAATCGTCTTGGAGTCCCACTGACACCACACGCCAGAACAAGTTTCTCTGAATAGACATTTATATTTGTAGTTTCATTACAGTAACCCTTGACATGCCATGTGTGATCCACAATCCTTCTCTGCCACTTACTCTCCTGGCAATACACTCCACAATCCTCAGGGCAACAGATCAGCATACACTTGTCCACAAACTCTTCCCATTCATTAGCTATCATAAGACTGGCATCAAGGACAGGTAAGGTGGTGCTGGGAGATGCAGGAGAGAAGAGGAGTGGGGAAGAGGAACAGCAGGGAGGAGAAACACACTGGCTGTTCGTGCATTGTGATGAACTGGAACGCATTAATCTCTTCTTCAAGTTGCTAACTCGATTGATCTGAGCATCGCTAATGAAATTTTTCTCCAGGCCCATCTCAGTAACATAATCAGAATAATAAGCTGTGATTTCACCTATGAAAGCTCGTACATGCTTCCCCTCCAATGTTCCCTTGCCAATCACTTCCTGTTTTGACTTCCACTCCTCAAAAGAGTAAAGTGGCAGTTCGAGCCACTGACCAAGGCTCAGTGTTTTTATATCTGGATTCATGTATTGCCATGAACCCCCGGGGTTACCCCTGCCAATTATCACATGTGAAATGGCTCTAGAAGGGTCATGCTTCCAGCAAAGAGAAGATGGATTCTGTTCTCCAATGTCGGTATTTGGTCGAAGTAGTGTGTCTAGGAGCAAGGCTACCAGGTTGTTAGATTTTCCTTCCAATCCTTCACTCAAATATTCAAGATCCTATGAAAAATAATTCCTTTAAATAAACACACATGCACATACATTCAGCACAACACATGCCTGTACACACATGTCTGGAATAAAGGCTATTCCAATTTATTCAAGGGACCATCTAAAACCACACTTAAAATTACTCATAGTACATAATGACCACAATCACAACCAGGTGTGACTAACTGTAATTTGTGATGACCTTGTGGTAACACTGAGGCCATACAGCAGGTCGGCCAGTTCAGTTAATGAGTGAATCGATAAATGTGGCTGGAATTCATTAGAAAAAGTGTTGATTGTATATAGAAAGCACTAGAAGATTCTAATAAATTCACATATCATATTACATCACCAGGAGATTCACCACAATCATGTGATGACCAACTGACTAGAGATGTGGTGAACTATTGGTATACTGAAGCTGTACATCAGGTCTGCCAGTTCAGTGGTAAAAACTAATTAAGAGTGACTGACTAGAAAAAGTGCTGAATGTATAAGATGGGGGAGGAGGAAAACTCTAGGGAGAACTCTAGAGAAACTTAGCATGCTAATTAATCAACACTTACAGAGTGCTATCTAAACAAGCTATCAAATGACTCATCAGGAACTCAACAAAGCAAGAAGTAACTAGATTAGAAAGTACTGACCCTAATAATAGTAGTAGTAACATGTTGGGTTCCACAAAGTGTAGGCAGGACTCGTATGACAATATATATGTTACAATTAATTCATATACTCTAGTGGGACTCCTATCTCTTTGATGAAACTAGAAGGTTAAATCTGATAGTTTTTACCTCATCACTACAATGAAATACAGTATTTATGCTACTAACCTGTTCCAAAATTGACTTCTGTGGGTTTTCAGCAAGCTTTGCTGTGAGGTAAGGATTAGGGTGGCTTCCAGTGAAATAGGGCCAGTAACCAGAAAGTATAAGGGACAAGAGGATTGAAGATGGGCCATTACCTGTGTACATAAACATGGTAATAATAATCAATTTTATAAAGGACTATTAAGTATGATGATTGTTAGGGCCATGCACTGGTAGGGCTTGTGATATGACAATACTTCTGTGGATGATATGGCTTTTAGAACTACACATTTATAGGGTTTGTATAATATAATAATATTTGTTTATTTTGAAGGATCCTTTCAGACTAGAGAATAACTAGAAGGCATCTTAGTGCAAGTTATGACTACATTTCTCATACCACATCCTGGTGGGAATTATCCCACAACAAAACAGGCATGCACTACTCTAGTATCACCCTGAAGATCAGGTTGTAGATTAGCCATACATAGTTGGCTGCTGAATTTGCAGACTAAAAACAGCTCTGATTGTGACATGATTGTTTAATGTGCTGAGGAGAAATTTGGCACACATTGTAATAAATTAACATAACATCACTTTGTTCCTTTTCATCCTTCAACTTAATGATGCTGATTAAAAGCCAGCTACATGCAATTAGTAACTGTTAATAGAATAACAGAACTTTAATACTTTGCACTAATTTGCACATCTGACTTTATCACACATTCATAGCCACAGTGCTATTGGCTCCAATCTTACACTTCAACAATATTCTACCACACCTGACAGAGACACTAGAGAGTACGGTAGCAATATCTACTAAGGAATATAGTTACAACAGGTGCTTAGTACATACGTGACCAATATGTCACACAAGGGTCAATGCTCTCCCAGCTTGAGAGCTAATTAACTAGCTAGCTATAACTACCGCCACTTCGAGGCATCTTACCTATGATAGCTACATCGACTTCTTTGATTAGCGTCCCAGGAGAGGCAGTAGGGCTAGCCTCGGGATCTCTATTCTCACCAGCCTCCATCATTATTGGTTACCGGCAAGTTAGCCCACCTGAATTTTTATTAGGGCTCTCTAGGAGCAAAACTATAGGCGTGGTTTAGAAATAAGTAAAATGTGTGTGGGGGGGAGGGGCCGCCAAGAAGAGCTTATCAGCATACGCCCACTTTTGTATTAATGGAGCTGAGCTGGAGTCAAACACCTAGCAGGGTGTGGTGGGCACTGAGTAGTGGAGCTTCTGTCTCCTCTCTCGGTCTAGATAGTCTCCGAAGTCCCTCCTCATCTATCAGAAGTCCTGGAGACACACTACGAAGAGAAAAGGTAGATATTTTCTACAACTATGCTGATGAAACAGATTACCAGGAAAGTGAAGAAGAGATATCTGAATGGCTGAAGGAGCACAGAACCAGAGGAGTTATAAGGTAGTTTAAAAAATCTTAGTGTAACATTCATGAACATGAAGGATATATAATATTTCGTGCTCTTGAAGGAGTATTAAAGCCATTTTTATTACAGAGTGTTTCAACCTGGTTCATCCTATTCTGAGCTGATAAAGTGTGATGTTGACACCACTACAGAAACAATAATGACCAGGTATAGTGTTGGTAGAAAGTATATTTTTTTTTCATCAAGCGCTTACAGTCAATGAGAGCATTATTTCTTTCTCTGGAATTTTAGGTGTCTGGCTAAAGAACTTTATGTTCATTATGGCTGTAAGAAAGTTAGAAGAGTGAAGCTTGATGAACATCCTTTGCAGCTTCAAATTCGATTCTTTCAAGAACTAGGCCACTGCAATCCATACCGTATACGGTTAGAGGCTCTTCATGAAAATCTGTCTTCTTTATTCAAGTTTGTAGCTGGTAAGGAATACACTTAATCTTCAATGTATATTTTTCTGTGTCTAAAAGTCCATCAGTGGTACAATCTGATCACTTCAGGCCAAGAGAAGGGCAACAGACCCGAGGATAAAGTACAGCTTTCCTGTCCATTGAAAGTAAAGGAGTTAAATGGGACTATTCTCCCTGTTTGGAATAACAGATTTTGTGTTCTGTGTGGGTCTCGTATGTTTGTCTTTGCTACATCACGTCCAAGAGGAAAGCCTACTTTAGTCATAGATCTTAGAGGAGGAACAGTCGAAGAATACAAAAGCAAAAAATACTCATTCTGCCTAAAGATCACAGCCTTGAGAGGTGTGGTCATATTAGCCTTCAATACTAGAATGGAGCAGTCGACTTGGTTAGAAAGAGCTGGAAAGGTATTATTTTTGAGTGTGTAATTTTATAATAACATACTCTGTACTTGCAGATAATTTCAAGACATCCTTTGGAAGCCAATCTTGCTGGACACAGCTTGGAAAAAATCCCAAAATATTTTTTCCTCAATTATAACATAATTGCTCTGAATCTAGCACACAATTTCATGATTGTAAGTTCCAGCAGATGTGAAGACAATAGCTAAATAGTTATAATAATATTATTATCATAATTTTTTTCCAGGAATCATTTGAGCAGACAGATGCAGCCTTGCTTGGCCACTCTAGGACAATTGGTTGGATTAGTGACATTGTAATCTTCCATCAGCTCATCTCTCTGTCTCTCTCTGATAACTGCCTAGAGCAGTTTCCTCTATCTCTGTGTGGTCTAACAAACCTACAAGAACTAGATTTATCATGCAATGGGATAAGAATCTTGCCACACGATATCAAGCTGATGACCAAGTCAGTAACCATAGTTTTTCTGAGAAGACATGTGTTTAACCATATTTTTTCTGAGAAGACATGTGTAATATGAAGCAGAATGAGAGATAAATTTCATTCTGTTTCAATATTATACATGTATAATATATCCTTTACTCTAAAATGGCAAAGTCTCATACATAATGTATGGGATCTGGTCATAGCAAACTTTTTCTTTCTCACAAGGTTAAACAGTCAGATCTAAAGTATGGGAGTTGTCTGACTGCATAATCTAGATAATTACTGAGAGCACTCAGTTAATAACTACTGTGTACTATGCAATGCAGGTTAACTACCCTTCTTCTGCACTCCAACCAGTTGACTGAGCTTCCTTACAGTATGAGTGAATTGAAACACTTGTGTACATTAGTTATCGCTTTCAACAGATTCTTCAAGATTCCAGAGGCAATCAAGGACCTTCCTATGCTTAGAATATTCATAGCTTCAGGCAATCACATCAGGTAATGACAGTGGAAGAGTGAGTTAGAGAACAGGACACTATTCCTGTCAGGGCTGTGGGGGTATTAATATCAGGGCTGTAGGAGAGTATTCCACTGTGGAATAGTGATGTTAGTGTATTGTGAAATAATGAAGTAATAACTGAAACATATTATACACAGGTATGAGTTTAAAATATTGATAGAAGTGAGTATATAGGCTAGAGCCCACCCAAATTTTTCTCTTCCTACAATCATGTATATACAGTGTAGGGTACCTGAGACCTTTTTGTTGTTTGTTTTTGTTGTTTTGTCAATTTTAGAGAACTACCCGAGGATATTAACAGAATGGAAAGTCTGCAGCATTTTGACATTAGATTCAATAATATAAAAACTCGACTTCCAAACTCTGTTCTTGGAATGAGGAATTTGGTGAGGCTTAACATGAAGGGAAGTGGGATTAGTGACATAAATATGGCTCATCTACTTTACCTGGAGTTTTTAAACTGTTCTGATAATGCTCTGAGGTCGCTGGCTCTCAACGAAGGACCCATGCAAAGCCTCATTGCCAGGAATAACAGTAAGTTACTTATTTGCCTCATTTTTCGATCTCCTAGTGTGTCAGATCTGATACAGTTTTTAGAATTGTGTGGATTGACTTTGTAACCAGTCATTCTTTACAGAAATCACTCAGCTCTCTGTCCCCATGACATGTGAACAGCTAACTTCAATTGATGTGTCAAAGAATGAACTTACCTCTCTACCTGAGTCATTGGCTAAGCTACAAAATCTGGAAAAGTTAGATGCAAGTGATAACAAACTCACAAAGCTTCCTTCCAAGTAAGCATAATATAGGGATAGGAAGATAATTTGGATTAGGAAAGCAAAGACAATTATAGGTAACCAGTCCATATGAACAATAGGTAATAAATACAATGTTAATGTAACCATCTAGCATATCTTTATAATATAGACATAGAATAGAAATAAGCTGTTAAATGTTACTCTCTTCCATTGCACTAGAAATAGTTCTTTCATCTAACATTGTACACCCACGTATAATTCTTTATTAACTCGTTGACTATGAGATCCTTCAGATGTTCACATGTTCAAGATGTATTTTTTCTTCCATAGAATTTTCATGATGAAAAGTCTTTTGGTGCTGCGTGCATCCAATAATCGGCTGGTGATCTTGCCTCAGACAGTCGGTTCTAAGTGTTTTCTTCGTACACTTGATCTGCACAACAATCAGATCACTTCTCTTCCTCCTGATTTGCTCACAGAATGTATTATGTAAGTATGTATGTAAGAGAGGTGTTAGTTGCTTATCCTTTTTAGTGAATGTTGAGTAAAAAGATGTTTCAGTCACAGTGAACTGATTCAACTTCAAAAGAGCATAAAGATAATTGGTAATGGGAGGGGGGCTTACCTTCTAGAGAGGCAATTACCCTGTTCCCTAGTGGTATCATTCCTGTTGAGGGTGTCTTACATAATCATTTTATCTCCATATTTTAGGTTAGAGGTTCTCAATGTGTCTAGTAACCGATTATCCTCCCTCTCTCTGGTGACACCATCTATAGAACCTCACCATATGCTGGAATTCTATGCTGCAAGTAACTCTCTTAAGGACACCTGTTTCAGCACTATTTCTAGGTTAGTGTGTACATGGGCAAATACTACATTTCATTTCATTTCATTCCATTTCATTTCATTTTTGTATTTGTTTTAGTTTCAGAAAGTTAAAAGTACTCCACTTGGCTTACAATGGACTCTGTAATATTCCATCTGGGTATGTTAACCTCCCTTCCTCAAGTAAAAATCCAGCTCTACCTCTTCTGTCTACCCACTCTTAGTTTCTTCTCTGTCATGAAAAGTCTGGAGTATCTCAATCTCTCTGGGAATTCATTTTCTTCAATTCCTCCAATCTTGGGGTGCCCTCGTCTCTGTTGCCTCCTCCTCCACTCCAACAAGATACATGCCCTCCCCTCTCTCCCTCTCTTCCATCAACTGCATACCTTAGACCTCAGCTGTAATCAGTTTGAAAATGTTCCTACGGTCAGCTAATATAAATAGCTAGTTTGTTGATATCTTTATTCTCATTTTAAACTACAGCTGGATAGTTTTCCTCGCCTCAAATACTTGGATCTTTCTGGAAACAGCAATTTAGTTATCTCTGAAGAGTCAGAAAAACGGTAGATTATACTACCTACAGTGGAACCTCTCTATTCCAGACACCTTGGGACAAATTAAAATGTCCTGATTAGAGGAGTGGCCTCATTTCAGCGGGTGAAGTTCTATTAATAAATTTGGGACATATCTCAAGTGAACTTAATATAAGGGCATCCTCATTTCAGGGTGTTAGAATGGAGGACTTCCACTGTGCTGTGCTAGAATAAAGGGCTTCCACTGTGCTGTGCTAGAATAAAGGGCTTCCACTGTATCATTTTATGTCAAGATAGGTTATAAGTTTGATGACTGACTGTAGATTGATGGGTATTGATCACTGTGATTTGGAGAGAATACTAGATGTGAAGGCTATTCTTGGTCAGAAGAAGAACATTGATACTGGAGGAACCACTACTCATGGAAAATGGAGCTATGGTTCAGGGCAAGTCATAGGTATGTGACAATAATTATATATAGCTGTGAGACCTCACTTGACACGTATATACAACAGTGAGGCCTCACTTATCTGGCCATGCTAAAGTATGGGAACCAGAGAAGTCTGGCCATGTTAAAGTGTGGGATTCAGAGAAGTATGGCCATGTTACAGTAAGAGATCTAGATAGTCTGGCCATGTTATAGTAAGGGAATAAGGTCTGGAGAGAAGCGAGATTCCACATAGCTATAAAATGTAGTCATGTTACCTTTTAATGCAAGCTGGATTCTGAGGTCTATATCTGCCTTTCAGCTAGTAATAGTTACCATGTTCCTAACATTTTTTTTTTCTGTTCAGGTATTAATAGTTCAGAAGACTGCACAGCTCAAGTGAAATCAGCAAGCATGAATTCACGAGTTGAAGATGGGTTATTTGCAGTGATGGATGGTGGACGATCGCCAAAAGTTCCCAGGATGATTTCTGATATGTTAGAGGAGACTCTCGTCAAGGAACTTGAGAATGAGGAGAGAGAAGGATTCATGGATTTGGACCCTCTCCATTACCTTACTTATACCTTTCTCACTGCTCATAGGTAAGTGTGCAAATGCTAGAATATGGGTGGGGCAAAGGAGAATGAATCCCCACCCACTCACCCATCCCCCTCTTATAAAAAAATTAATTGTTTGTAGAAAATTGGAGGAGGTTGGACAGCAGTATGGAAGCTCTGCTGTGGTCTGCCATATCCACATGCTAGCCAATGGTTCCTATGTGCTGAATGTGGCCAACACAGGACTTGGGGAAGCAATCTTATGTCGCAATGGGAGAGCAGTACCCCTTACCACTCCACACTCACCAACCACTAACATCAAGGAGAGAGCAAGAATAGCTGATGCCAGAGGCTTTATTTCACAAGTAAATTTAATGCTATATAGTGGAACCACTCTATTCCAACCCCTGAAATGAGGACACCTCTATATACAGTGGAATTCCTCTATTCCAACCCCCTGAAATGAGGACACCTCTATATACAGTGGAATTCCTCTATTCCAACCCATGAAATGAGGACTCCTCTGTATACAGTGGAATTCCTCTATTTTTAAATATTGACTATGTGTGTTATGAGCATATATGAAAAGACCATTTAAACAACCACCAAACCCCCCTAAAGATATACAGTAATAAACTATATGCAGTTCCCGGAGTCTTACTATTACAATATCTATAACCAGCTAATGTCTGTACATTATTACATGTTCCTCTCCCTCCTCCAGTCACACTGAATATTTAAATAATTTATGAGATAATTATAGCTAGCTATAGCTCTATATGTGGTGGGTACAATGAAATAACTGAAATAGTATATTATTATATTTTGTATAATGATTTTATCATGTGGTGTTTATATAATATACCCACAAAAATTAACTGCAAATAAATTTTTGTTGGGTCTCTATAGCCATGGAAAATTTTTTCACATGAAATTTTTCCCATGGTTATAGAATATTTCCTTAATAATGATTGTGTAAACTGAGCTATGACAAACTTTCCATCTTTATATAGGACGGCAGAGTTAATGCTGTCTGTGGTGCCTCCAGATTAATGGGCGTGTACCATCTCTGGCCTCAGATTATTCCTATCCCTTCCACAGAGTCAGTGGAACTACGAATGGAAGATGAATACATCATCATTGCAACAGACAGTCTGTGGAAATACATCACCTACGAACAGATCATCCATGAAGTAAGAAGCATGTCAGACCTCATTCAGGCAGCTAAACGGCTTCGTGATCTTGCCGTAGCATACGGCTCACAGGTGGATGTTTCTGTTGTAGTTATCAAGCTAAACATTGATAGAAATCCACCCATCCTACCCAAACCATTCCCACTTGTCGAAGAAATATCAGAAATGGATTCTGAAGATGAAGAAGAGGAGGAACTAGGCATGACCAATATCGATGATCCCCTTTCTGACTTTGAACCTGAAGAAGACAAAAGTTCTGAGGAAGGAAGAAAAATTCCTGTAACAATTCACGCTACTGTAGAGGATGATATCGACAGGATGGTCTTAAATGCTATCAGTTCACCTCTAAGAATGGGAATGGAAGACAATCTGACATTGCAGTCAACAAATTTTGATGATCTGTCTCCTATTAGTGATGAGTCACTACCATCTTCGATGCCTATGCAGATGGACTTCACCCCTCCAGAGTCACCAGGCAAAGCAACAACTTCTAATGACAAACAACTGTTGAAACACCAAGTACAAATGGATTACGAAGCTCAAACACTCCCAAAGATTGCCCAGAATAAAAGAAGTGGTGGATTCACTGACTTGGAAAATTCTTTTGAGCAGACGCAGGTAGCTAAAGTCCATTCAATTTCACATAAGCCCTAGAAAACTAATAGAGTCCTGATAATTTGATATTACCATCCCACAGCAGAGTTAGCTGCATGTCCTAGTCCAATAAGAAAGTATACAAGATGCATAGTCCATTATACTAACTTGACATTTTGCAGAGCGTGCCTACACTGCAAGTCAAGTGGACACACCAGAGCACACAAGAACTCTCCAATCCTGTCAGCAACCAACTCAACATTCTGAATGCTGCTCTGAACCAACTGAATGAAGATGGCACCTTATCCTCCACTTACCATATGGAAAGTATTGAGAGACCAAGAAAAAGAGGAATCACTAAAAGGTTGTCCTATGTGGAGCATTCCTATAAACAGCTAACTAATGACACTTATAGTGGAGATTCTCTGCACCCAGTAAAGGGTTATACCAATATTACAGCTGACTAAACTAGACCCCGCCTCCTTCTATGTATAATAATATAATAATAATAATAATATTATTATTATAATAGCATACACAATAATAATAATAATAAATAATATTATATAGTAGTAAACAACATAATTATTTTTGTGTACAATGTAAAGCTGCATTAAAAATACTGTATTATTATTATAAAAAATAGCAATATTATTGTTTCCAAGATCCAGTCTCTTTCTGTTTCTTCACAGCAGCCTCTGTGGCAGCATAACGAGCTGCCGCTCCTTCTATTTTGCCTAATTTCCCTGACTGATAGTCTTTGAAGGCTTGTTCTATCTCTGCCCATGTGTTCATCACAAATGGACCATGTCTGGCAATTGGTTCATGAATAGGTTCTCCTGCAATTAGAAGAATACGGACTTCCTCATTCTCTGATGCTTCCAGCCTGACTTCTTCCCCTTGATCAAGCACTCCAACCTGACCCATTCCACCTGGCCTTCTCTCACTGCCGAGATATCCTGATCCCCTCCAAACATATGCAAATCCCTCGTATGACTTTGGTACAGGTTGTATAAACACGGTTTTAGGTTTTAATCGGATGTCTAAATACATGATAGGTGTACGAGTCTCTATGACAGCTGTCGTACCGAGTGCTTCTCCTGCTATCACTTTAACCCATATATTTCCTCCTTCAGCTGTCACTATAGGGATTTTATCAGCTGGTGTATCCTGGTATCGAGGTGGGATCATTTTGTCCTTTGCCGGCAGGTTAACCCACAGTTGAAAGCCTTCCGACTTTCCACCATTTTTCAATATCTCATCAGCTGGCATTTCC
This sequence comes from Diacarnus erythraeanus, assembly GCA_964016965.1. Lineage (NCBI taxonomy): Eukaryota > Metazoa > Porifera > Demospongiae > Poecilosclerida > Podospongiidae > Diacarnus > Diacarnus erythraeanus. The sequence continues at coordinate 910,221 of OZ024684.1, read as the reverse complement.
GAGTGTACAACACCAGATCCTGCAGTCATCCATTGAACCCATCCTTCTGTAAGGACACCACTATTTCCAGCACTATCCTGGTGCTTCATGCTTCCATCAATCAGGTATGTCACTGTCTCAAATCCTCGATGAGGGTGATCAGGAGCTCCTACAGCCTCCCCTGGTTTGTATGTGACAGGACCCATGTGATCCAACATGAGAAAGGGATCACAATCACGTATCTCTCCTCCTACTGGTCTCCTCACTATGAAGCCACCTCCTTCTCTCTGTTGGTGTGCTGTAACAAATTTCTTTATTCCTCTCTGGTTAGACATGGTTGAGATGATATAGATATATATATATTATATATTATATATATAGTTTCGTTGGTTTTCTTGCTGTAGACCTTTGTATTCCACACCTAGATGCACATATTTATACCAAATAATTCTAGAGCTGATGCATGACGTCGTATAACACGCATTCTATAGCAACTAATTATATTCATAATTATAGCGCAGCGGCGTCGTCATCATCATGATATCAGCGCTGACCAACTACGTCACCAGTCAGGCGCACCGCCGTGTATATCCGGCCGTACACATCACAAGTACACTAGTATACTATTATTATTATTTATAATTTTAATTATATAATGACACATCGCGCGTGCGGCCTGTGGGTGTGGCCTTTTTAATATTATTTTGCAGACTCTAAAACAGATAAAAACAACGGAACAACAATGCAACAATCAAGTGTGATAAATAAAGTCACATACAGATAAACATAATTACAAACAAAAATTAACATCTGGATTTATTCTTGCCCAAAGCCCTCAGTTTCTTCTATTGCAAAGAGAAGTTTTTCCTTTAGTTGGTCATAACTTTTGTACGGAGGAAGATCCAGGCGATTGAAACTGGGAAAAGTTTTACATATAAGCTGGTAAGGGGTAAACACAGAATTATCTTACCAAGTGTGACTACGTGGTAACCAGGTATCTCTGCCGACACGTTCAATACAAAATTTCTGGGGGCCATTACTGCCCATGAGTTCACAGAACCCCCCAACTGGCAGTCGACAAGTACCTGTGACAAACTGCAACAGACGAACCCGCTTCTCGTTATCAAACTCTCGTATACACTATATTGAAAGAAATGTAGAATCTACCAGAACCACTCACCAGGTTTGTCAAGGGACACTAACAAAAGCACTGGACAATTTTTAAAGGCATAAGGCTGTCTGAGATCTATGAGCATATTTCAGTATACTCAATATTTATGATTCAGTATACTCCAGTATTTCTTATTCTTAAACTCAGTATTTTATCAGCATACTCAGTATACTTTGCAAGGAAACTGAAGTGTCTTGGTAAAACAAGAATCAAAGTGCTGTACTCATCCTTACTATCACACACCTGCCAAAACCATAGGATCTGCTTGCTGTTACGTGTGTAGTTACGATAAACAGTGTTCTTCTCCCACTCGTTGGCATTCAGTTCCTGCATTCCACACAACATCAGCTCCAGTTCTCTCTCGTCAAAAAACTGTAACCATTGAAGGGGTACTACTTCGTTGAATCCATCCAGGAAGGCCTTGGTCTGTTCTTCGACACCTCGCTTGAATCTCCACTGCATCACCATTCTAAGGGCAAGGAACAAACTGATGAGCGTGGAGATTAAGGACATTAAACTTACTCAACATATTCATGTTTGTTCTCTTCTGTGACCTGTATATTTTCCCCTCCTGGGATCAGCTCATGTGTCTTTACTTCCCCCAACGTCTCAGTGTCTACGGAAAAGAACATCTCCAAACCACACTCTTCAATGTTGTTTTCCCTATGGAGATCAAGTAATATATTATCATGCACTATTGCACTGGTGGTATAACTGTACAATACAGACGCGCCTTTTAGAAATATGGTAACAGTAGTCAAAGTAACAAACTAGTTGTGTTGCACTGGTAATCTTGGTAAAGGTCATCAAAGTAACAACCTACTCTCTTTGACACCCTCCAGCAAAAGTATTCATACATGTATGTTACTAATAATAGTTGTCATACCACCACACACCATTAATATTAAACCATGTGACCTTATGTCTATATATAGTAACTTTAATCTTCACCAAACTTATGAGAAAATCATCGCACCTAATAAATCACAACCAGTTGTAGACTAACACTGAGGAGATATCAAGCCACTAGAGGAGATATCCAGCCACTAGAGGGGATATCCAGCCACTGAGGAGATATCCAGCCACTAGAGGGGGCATCCAACCACTAGAGGGGAAATCCAGCCACTAGAGGGGGCATCCAACCACTAGAGGCAGCTACTAGAGGAGATATCCAGCCACTAGAGGAGATATCCAGCTACTAGAGGAGATATCCAGCCACTAGAGGAGATATCCACTAAGGGGGCATCCAGCCACTAGAGGCAACAAGAGTGCAGGAACCCCCTTCCAAAAAATTATAAAATACTGAAAATAGACCCTCAAAATTGACCACTAACTGTAATCTTCTTCCCACAAGGTATGATAAGCATTTTGCATAATTTAGCACTATAGGAGTTAATACCCTCTCACTGATCTTTGGGTGTGTCAGTTACTTACTTTATCCAGACTAATGAGTTATAGTACTCCGAGTCTATGGATTCAAGGTCTTGTATGGTGAGCTTCTTGGCTAACATTTGCTTGTAAAAGGGCATGCTGAAGCTGTTGTCTATAAACTTCCCATGGTAAAGTGCCTGAAGGAATGATGAGGAGAGGGAGGATACAGGGAGAGTGTGGAGGGTGTGGAGAGGGAGGATATAGGGAGAGTGTGGAGGGTATGGTGAGGGAGGATATAGGGAGAGTGTGGAGAGGGAGGATATAGGGAGAGTGTGGAGGGTGTGGTGAGGGTATGGAGGGTGTGTGGTGAGGGAGGAGAGGGTATGGAGGAGAATTAGTGACAAAAGTAATTGAGAATTGAGCTACTGTCATTTACCATTGCAATGATTCTCCCCACAAATCTGAAGTAAGTGAGGTGCTCAGGATTAACCCCTGATGCAGGGTTAATCTGGAGTGTGTAGCTATGCTCGCTAGTGTACTCAAACAGGCAATACATGGGGTTAAGCATCTGATGAGAGAGGTGGAAGAACCATTCTCGTGCTGGTCCTCCATAATCTAGCCCTTCTTCCCCACGAAACACGATGTAGAGACGACGACGAAGATCTTGAGACTGAAAACGCATAATCTACCAAGGAGAGGGTTAACATTCATATAGAGCTCTCTTTGCTTAATTAAGGGGGTGGGTGTAGTCCAAAGTGGTATTGTGCCTCAGGGAGGTGTGTTAAGGGGGTTGGAATAGAGGTATGTTAAAAGGAGTTGGAATAGAGGTATGCTACAGTCCTCATTAAAGGGGTTGGAATAGAGGTATGCTACAGTCCTCACTAAAGGGGTTAGAATAGAGTCGTCAATTAAGGAGTTGGAAAGATGGTATGCATTAGTATCCTTTGATGTTTTTGGAATGATGAGGTCCATGAAATGATTATTCACAGTTTAATGACCAAGTCATTCCTTTGAAGGGATTACAACAGTTTACTATTGCCCTCTGGGTCTGTCCACATAATCACCTCTGGCAATAACAGAAAATCTAGCAATACTTTGGATATGCTCTTTAGTATGTACATGTACATGGCATGGCATGGCATGGCACTCACTTGTGCAAATGAGTCTTCAAATATCGTATCTCTGGATACTGATATCTTAATGTGCTGAGGAAGTCCATTTGACTAAAACAGAAATAAAAAACACATCCATCTGACTTCAGGTGCAGTAGAGAGAGACGCTTACCGCACAGAGATTCCTAAAGTGTCCAACTTTCCACTTAAAGCTTCTTTCATAAACGACAGGGATACCATAGTGGCCGATGGGTCCTCCTCCATCTCCCCCTGCTGACGGCTTTCGTGGATCTGAAAATAATAAAATCCATTGTTATTCAGTACATCATGTCAGTACATAAGAGCAATAACTGATGAAGTTCTCCATGAACCAAGAGATCTAGAAATGGTGTTGGAAACACACAACTGATTAGTGACATCAGTGGTGCAGGAATCACCTTGAAATGTGGTTGTTCTTGTATTGTGATCTACAAAATATTTGACCCCTTGATCAGTTGTCCGCTGCTCCCAGCCTAGGGGGAGGGGAAGTTGGTCTGCCATGGAGAGACGTGGGTCCTCCCACTGAGTGGTCTTGCTCTTGTGGTTCACAAAGTAGACACGACCATTAGGAAGCATTCGCTTCTCTAAAGGAAGCAGAGAGGGGAGGGGAAACATAACACACAGACTTCATAAACAAACAAACAAACACACACACACACACACAAAAAAAAAACTCACCCCATTCTTTATCTAGTTCTCCCAGTCCATCATCTCCTCTCATCAATGGCCCAGTGGGATTCCCAATGGCAGGCGGTTCCCCTGTAGACCCTCCCCCTCCGAGTAAGAACCGCTGCTGGTGCTGCTGACTCCTCTCCTGTAAGTTAGTGGCCTCATTTTGCTGCCATTGCTGGAAGGTACGGACGTTCTCAACTGTCGGTTTCTGCCATGTAGTGGTACGAGTGTTGTGGTCGACATAGTATATTCTACCTCGTTCATCCTGCCTCCGTTCCCAGCTGTGAGAGCACAGAATAACTACCTTAAATATATGTATAGAGTTAAAGGTATTCTGCCTCCATTCCCAGCTGTGATAGCTGAGAATGAGTTAGTCTTTAATATATCTATTATGAAGGTCCAGATGAAGGGAGTTACATCGCAGGATTGACAAAGTCACCACGACAAACACGTGTAGTGATTACATTAAGGAAATGTATGTGACGATGTACATAACATGTAGAGTGGAACCTCAGTTATACAGACTGTACTAGTACAGTGGAACCTCACCCTATGGGACTGGTACTAGTCTGTATAATATACAGTGGAACCTCAGTTATACAGACCCTATGGGACTGGCACTAGTCTGTATAGTATACAGTGGAACCTCAGTTATACAGACCCTATGGGACTGGCACTAGTCTGTATAGCATACAGTGGAACCTCAGTTATACAGACCCTATGGGACTGGCACTAGTCTGTATAGTATACAGTGGAACCTCAGTTATACAGACCCTATGGGACTGGTACTAGTATAGTTAAGCCTTAGTTATAGACCCCATGGGAGTGACACTAGTCCATAAAAAGTGAAATATAAAAGCAGTTTATTCTATTTAATGCACAGCAAATTGGCAAGGAATCTTGCAGAGTGCCACTGAGCATGAGTAGTACATCACGTTTTCACTCTACATAATCTTTAAAGACTACCTAAAACTGAAATACGTATCTATTGGTCCATGGGAGACCAGGATGTATGTGTCTATTGGTCCACGGGAGACCAGAATGCATGTGTTGAATCATTAGGGAGGACACAATGAAATATGACCACAGGCATCAGTTTTCAAACAAACAGGAACAAAGAAACACCTCAAAAAGTTATTGTTACCATTATTAATCTCTTTACTAGTGAGTGGAGACTGATAGAAGGTAGGGAGGAAGGTAAGAAGGAGGAAGGGAGGGAGGGAGCCAGGGAGGAAGGAAGGAAGGAAGGGAGGGAGAAGGAAGGGAGGTTAATTACTGACACTTACCCAGCTGGAAGAGGTTCAGGTCTATCCCAAGTAGTTGTCCGAGTGTTATGGTCTACATAGTATGTTCGTCCCTGGGGGTCAACTCGTTGCTCCCAGCTATGGAGGGAGGAGGAGAGGGGTGTGAGGAGGGATAAGAAAGGGGTGTGGACAGGGTGTGAGGAGGGGTGGGGACAGGGGTGTGGACAGGTTGTGAGGAGGGGTGTGAAAGGGGTGTGGAGAGGGATGTGTGGAGGAATGGATGATAGGGGTATGGAGAGAGCCAAGTCAACAACAATAAGATATGAAATCTTCTACTTTAGAATTATAAGTTCCCTACCCCCTGACTCAAATAAAATTCACCCACCCACCCCCTTCCCCCCCAATGTCATGTAGATGAAAGAAAGTATTCAGATTCAAGCACTTACTTTGATGGTAAAGGAGGTAAGGATGGTGACCTCTGTTGTACTGGATATCTCACAGGTGCTGCTGCTGCTATACAAACAAAAACAGGTCATTAATAAGCTGCCTTTTAATAGCATACTCGAGTATAGACCCAAGGCCCTTGTGATAGGGAAAGGTAGAGAACACACTCAAAAGTTGTACTCACCCAGAATATTATGCTATGCTACTAAAATGCAACCTCACTAAAATTACATCCATGTTGAATATGTCATGTGACTTAACTACTGTGGTGACAAAGCTACAGAAGTACCTGGTTGTGACTGTGTTGACCTCACTGATTGTCTTGGCCGGCTAGCTAAGGAAGGCGGTGTTGGTGATGTAGCCTCACCTCCTCCCCCTCCCCCTCTGACACTGGTAGCCCCCACACTGGCAGCACCTACGGCAGTTGCAGTTCCCCCAACTCCTCCTCTCTCATTGGTTGTTGTTGGTGTGGGACTAGTAGATGGACTGGGCTGCTGGCTACTTCCAGTTGAAGCTCCACCTCTACTGCTTCCTTGGCCCCGCCTATTAGTGGGTGTTTCCACTGCAAGAAGACTCAGCTGATTTGAAAGCGTGATATCATTATTAGTATCTCTATTCTCAGATGCTTCCACATTTGCAGTTCTAACTGATGATGCTGATGGACTTGTTGTCACGTGATTAGAAATTGATTGAGGAACAGTTGTGTCTGTTCCACCACCATTTGTGGTTAGGGTGGAGTCACTGACAGATATGTGAAGGTCATCTAACTGTATATAGAGTTCACCACAGACTGTAACAGATTTTTCTTTTCTTAGAGGAAGTGTCATCTTCAGTTCATGCACTGTAGTCAACACAGAATCCAAATATGATGAATATCCTTTAATTAAACAGCTCTAAACCCACATACCCTCAGTTCTATACCCTCCTTGGTGAAGATTAAATTAAACTTGGTGTTCACAATGACCCTGCCTATCATTCACAATGACCTTTTCTACCTATCACCCCTATCATTCCCCCACCTATCAGCCCCTATCATCCCTTCCCTATCACCCCCCACCTATCACCCCCTATCATTCTCCCACCTACCACATCCACAATATTTAATTTCCTATAATGGTTATTTCTTACCATTTCCACCATTATTTCTGATGATTGGCTCAATATCCATCGAAGCAGAGCCTAAAGTTGGACTTGCTAAAAGTCTAGCACTCACCACGTTGAAAACTAGCTGAGATGATCGGGTCACCAGGCTACACAAAACAGAGAAAATTTGTCAAAGCAAACAGTTGGTGGGACACCTCCCTGTTGTCCTAGTACAGTTGTCCTTATTTCAGAAAGTGTCCTAAATAATGTCCTAATAGCCGCTCTAATTTTGGAAAGTGTCCTAAATAAAGTGTTGTCCTGATTACAGCCCTTGTTCCAGAAAGTGCTCTAAATAATGTCCTAATAGCCGCTCTAATTTTGGAAAGTGTCCTAAATAAAGTGTTGTCCTGATTTCAGGAGATAGGACAAGGTTTCACATTTCATAATATTCTGGTGATTTTTTCCTCTCCAAATAATTCATGAACACAATGGAACAAGCCATACATGGTGAATTCCTCGTCCCAAACTGGCGCAGCTGTCTTCTTCTTGATATCTGTCCGTATGTTTCCTTTCTGGCCATCTATGATGACTTCACAATAGGGATTACATCGTACTGTGGAACAAGAGAAGAAACCTTCTTTAAAACCCTTATGTTTATACAGGGACATACAAGGCATTTCAATCAAAGCAGATTAAAAGCAACAGAACACTCCCTCTGAGGGGGGGATAGGTAAATATACCGTAGCTTGAGGTAAGGAGTAGACACACTTGCAGGGCACATTTTATGCATGTGTCTAACTTTTATGCATGCTAAATACATGCATTTTTGTACACCTTCAGTAAATTCCTTTATAATTATGTCACTGGATTTTGTAAGGTTTTGATGCATCACAGTGCCTGCAGATTGCTGTGTTCTCCATACCCAGGGTACATGTATTAATACAGAGAGTTCTCTGTTCTCCATACCTATTAGTCCAGGAGATTCCAGGTTAGCACGAAGCACTAAACAAAGAGAAAAGAACAAGTGTAACATGATCAGCAATATGTTAGCAAACATATCAATCAGAAAAAAATCATCACTATTTGAAATGAGAACACCTCCATCTATTCCAACCCTCTGAAATGAGGACACCTCTGTATACAGTGGAACCCCTCTACTCCAACCCCCTGAAATGAAGACACCTCTGTATACAGTGGAACCAACTCCCTGAAATGAGGACACCTCTGTATACAGTGGAACTCCTCTATTCCAACCCCCTGAAATGAGGACACCTCTGTATACAGTGGAACCCCTCTATTCCAACCCCCTGAAATGAGGACATCTATACACTTGGATATGTCCTAAATAACAGCTTGCGCATTAACATTAATAGAACTGAGATGAGACCACCCCACTAATCAGGACACTTTATAAAATCTGTCCTAAGGTGTCTGAACAGCCTAACTATTAAAGGAGTCTGTTAGTGTCTGGAATAGAGGAACAGCCTAACTATTAAAGGAGTCTGTTAGTGTTTGTAGTTTTGTAACTGAGTGAGTGGTTCTAGAGTTATTAACATTCTTGCTAGGGCTCAAGTGAACTCTGATGGACTTTAGTAATGTAGACCTACCCAGAAATCAGCAGATATAGCTACACATTTACATGCCAATACCACAATACAGTTCAAATCATGTACAAGCATGTTTTCAGGTTCAAAGCTCAAACTTCAATCAAGTTCCAGCCGGCCAGAAGTCCCAGTAATCTGATCACAGCAAAGGTGTGTGGGGGTCTTTCCCATTAATTTATTAGTAGTATAAATAGAAAGGTTTCTGGCCTAGGATATGTGGAATCACTCTATTCTAACCCCCCTCCCTCCCCAATAAGGACACCTCTTGAAACTCCTCTATTCCAACTCCCACGAAATAAGGACACCTCTGCATACAGTTAAACTCCTCTATGAAACAAGGACACCTCTGTATACAGTGAAACTCAACTCCCATGAAACAAGGACAGCTCTGTATACGGTGAAACTCCTCTATTCCAACTCGACATGTATTATGAACATTGAATGTGTCCCAAATGAGTTTGTGTATTAACATTAATAGAACTTCACCCCTTGAAATGAAGCCACCTCTCTAATCAGGACACTAACTTGTCCCATTAACTACAAGTAACTTACCTTTCAGGGTCATCTGTGAATAACTTGGAGCCACATACTCACTGAAGGAGAGAGAGAGAGAGAGAGAGAGAGAGAGAGAGAGAGAGAGAGAGAGAGAGAGAGAGAGAGAGAGAGAGAGAGAGAGAGTAGAGGGAGGAGGGGGAGGGAGAGAGAAATTCTGATTCAAAAGTCCTGATCAACTTTAAATCCATGAACCACACCCCCACCAGTTAAGCACCACACCCCTACCAGTTAAGCAACCTTCCCTTCCCCCCCCCCCCCCCCCCCCCCCCACACACACACACACAAATGACCACTAGATTATTAATTTTATAGACTAATTATTATTGTTTATGGTTAGGCTCAAAGACATCACCTTGGAAGGATTTTGCATTCCAAGAATAGGGAATCTTAGCTTCAGACCTTACAATAAGGATAATCCAACATTTACAATCCTTCTGTAAGATATCTGTGTACAGTTTCTAGAAAGGTTACAATATTATCCCCTTTTCCTGCTACAATAGGCTAAATAGGAGAGGGTCATTCTATTCATTGACATAAAATAAGAAAAAAAAAAAATCTCGAGAGAATTAATGAAGTGAAATAGATAAACATTAAACATTGTTGTAGTTATAGGACACTTCCAAGGAAAGGAAGTGTACTCCCAAAGTAGCATGCAGTGACCCTGAATATCTAGCCAGGAATTGCCTAACCAGAAAAGGAAGTGTGTGGGATGAGACTAGACTTTCTTCTGGTAATCATCAAAGCTAACACAGGAAGTAAAGGACCCTCCTACACCACCCCACCCCATTCAAATTAGAGGTAGCTGTAGTGCCTTTGTGTCTCCCATTAAGAAGTATGGCTACTTTAGATCCAGGAATCAGGAATACAGTGTGATATCACACTATGAGAGACATGCTCTGACTGGTGGCGTAACATTAGTAGCAACATCCCTTTCCATTCAGTATGAAACAGTGGTAGGTCACCACTGTTTCTGCCATCAATGTCATAGTTGGATGACACGGCACTAACACTAGTTTACTTTAGAAAACCAACATTAAAGACAGCTGCTTACAAGTAAACCATGTGAAGATCCTTAGCTACATGATTTAAATGCCTGGCCAGCATTCACAGCCATAATAAGTCTTTCATTATAACAAATGCTCATCTATCAAAGGTACGTACTGTGTCACTATATAACTGCTAAAAATAGAAGGAATTTTGTGTCACAAGGTAGTTCTAATTATCATGCATACTACATATACCACTAGACCTAATGTAAGCATGCTTTGTGCTGATATACCATCTTGGCCCCAGCAGAAGTGTGGAAAAGACCTCCACTACCTTGTTGCTTTCTTTTCCCTACTAAATTTCACGTCTCCTCTCACCAGCTCTGCACCCTATCAAGTATCCTTCCCTCTAGGTCTCTTCCTACCAGGTCTCCCACCAAATCTTCTGCCAATAACTAGGACAGGTCTCCACTGACTCCTCCCATACTCTCCATGCTAGTAACAACCCCCACCCCCCACCCCACCCATATAGGGACATAGTATCCTCAAACAAGATTGAGAACCTTGGGCGCTTAGTGATAATTGAGAGCATTAAACACACAGCCAAAGGGTTTGATCAGGGTGAAGGGTGGAGCTTAAATGCTTTGATTCCTCCTAAACTCCCCCACTCCACACTTAATGGCCTCATCTTTAATTGACCATTTTGAACTCACAGTGTGAGAGTCCATTAGGTTATAACGGCATATGTAATTAACTAAAGACACACATACTATACCTCATTGATCCCTCATCAGCCATGCCAGTTCACAGAGGTCAGACTGCAGAGGAGCACCAAGGAGGGAGAGGAGTGACTAATGGTGGAAAAACACACACTAGGTCACTTTACATTATGCCTTCACAATAGTTAGTGCATAATATAGCATTATAGTCACTCTCTCAATTACTGTGGAGTCACTAGCTATGCTTGAGGGCTGCCTTGAAAGAGTGTTAGAGGTTAGCCATGTTATTACAGCTAGCTAGAATTATAATGGCTGTTAGTGTTGGCAAGACCCTGGTGCATTGCCATTATCATAACACGCCCGACAGCTTACCTTGTCTGTAAATGGGATTCCACTCGAGTGAGAGTATCAATTATCTATATACTTAGCTGAACCTATTTGTACTTTACTGAGTAGATTTCTGGGTAGTAGTAGGCCATAATCAAGGAGCTAGCAGCACACACACAAGAAGACAGATATCGAGAATAAATTGAAATTCTGATCACATGACTGAAGTTATTACGTCATCTAGCTTGATAGTCGTATAAACTTTGAACCAACTTGTTGGGATATACGCATGCGCTGCGTATCCACATAATATTTATTAGTCTTTGTTGTAGTTAACTCCCATTACCATAGTAACTTACAGAAAAGGAGGGTGGGGCTTGTTAGCAGAAATGGCTGATAATTCTGCCGGAGGCGATGTTGATCAGGTTAGTCCGTTTAGCAACAAAAAACGAAAGTATTTTGATAATTGGTATATGATTCTAACAGGAAGCTAGTGTAGGTAGTGGGGAAAAGGAGGTAAATGCAACTGGCAAGGAAGTAAGTTCTGCTAGTAAAGATGTCAGTGGTGGTGGTGGTGAAAGAGAAGAAGCTGATGGTGGTGATGCTACTTCTACTGACAAATCAAATGGTGCAGTGATGGAATCTGGAGAGGAAAGAAGTAAGATAGGCAATGAAGAAAGTGCTAATGATGATGTAACTACTAATGATGGCAACACTGGAGCTACTAATGATGGCAATACTGGATCACCTCAAAGTGAGAACAAAAGCAGGAAAGATATGGACGTAAATGCAGAGAGTGAAGAACAGCCTTCAGTTCCCAATGCCACTGCTGATCAAAACAGACAAGAAGCATCCAAAGATTCCAGCCAAGAAGCTTCCACTTCAGATGGAGCTGGCACTCAAAGTGATGGAGGAGATGAGAATAGACCAGTCACTGACCCAAGTGCTTCTTCAGACGAGAAGACAGTCACTGATCCAAGTGCTTCTTCAGACAAGAAGACAGACAGACCAGTCACTGATCCGAGTGCTTCTTCAGACAAGAAGATAGTCACTGACCCAAGCACTTCTTCAGACGAAAAGACAGACAGACCAGTCACTGATCCGAGTACTTCTTCAGTCAAGAAAGTTAGTGTTTGTATGTTTGCTTAGAATTCTCCAGGGGGAGATATCTAAGTAAGGCCATTTTTTGTGGTATTCTTGTTTCAGATGCACTGGGAATTCCCTGGAGGAGGACAATAAATCATTTATATCATTATTAATTTTGATAACATCATTTTTTAAGGACAATTTTAGAACCAGATTATTCCTTTAATGGAGAGAGTAGAGAAACCCCATTGCTGTAGCTATAGTAGAACTAGGACAGGTTAACAACTTGTTATGATTAGAGGGATGGCCTCATTTCAGGAGATGAAATTAATGTGACATATTCAAGTGTCCTTTAATATATAAATGTCCTCATTTCAGGGTGTTGGAATAGAGAAGTTCCACTGTATACAGAGGTGTCCTCGTTTCAAGGAGTTGGAATAGAGAAGTTCCACTGTATACAGAGGTGTCCTCATTTCAGGGTGTTGGAATAGACTGTATACAGATATATCCTCATTTCATGGGGTTGTAATAGAGAAATTCTACTGCACACATAAAATGACAATGTACAGTTAGTCCTTATAAAGCAGTGGTTCTTTATATTCTTGTAGGAAAAGAAAAGGCACAAATCAAAGAGGAAATCCAGACAGAGCATGGATGGAACTCCTCCAAAACTCGTAAGAAGATCATCCAAATCTGAAGGACAGAGTAGGCAGGGACAGAGTCGAACTGCTCCAGGAGAGAAGCACCTGGAGGTTATTATTCTCTCTGCATTCCAATCACTGGATCCTCAGGGTACTGGAGTCATTCAACCCTCAGTCTTTTGGGAGGTATAATAATGTTATATGATCACTCCAGTACAAGCTGATAATTATATCAGGGGATGAGGGATTGTCATTGATGGCATAATGCCCCTTAACGATATGACATCGATGAAAATTTAGTTGAAAGAAAACAGAATATACTGTGTGGTCGTAGAAAGTGGTGCAACCACTTACCTATCTCAACAATACTATTCTGAAATTCATATTTTACACCAAAATAATAATTATTAATATCAAATTTGATAATAACTTAATTTCAGAGTAATTCTGGCTTCTAAAAATATTTTAAATTATATACAGGTAGCTATATTGACAGATTGCTTCCAATAACCCCCTCTAGTTATACCTGAGATTTGATCTAATGACAATTACTACAAGTTATTTCATTTATCAAAATTTACTGGCCAACAGTACAGTGAGGTGGTTAGTAAGAATGAGCTTGGTCACGAAAATTTTTTTTATCACAAAGCAACATCCATAAACATTGTCATTCTCAATTCTCTTTCTAAAATCTGAGGTCAAACGCTGGTACTCCAATACATAATCTATTTATCCAGGTGCTACAGTCATCAGATCTAAATTTACGTCTCAGTAATGATGAATTATCGATTCTTCAAGGAATAATCCAGCCTGATAGATCTGGACAGATATCATATGCAGAATTTGCCAGTCAAGCGATAGATATTTTATCTTCACTTTATATGAACCAACCACCAAGAGAAGACCACTGGGTAGAACTCCGAACTGCAGATGACAGCATTGTTGTGAACTTTAACAAGCAAACAGGAGATGTGATGTGAGTTTGTTGTTATTATTATGGCTAGCTACTGACAATAAAACTCGAAGTAGAACCTCTCTCTTCCATACCCCTTGGAATAAACAGAATCCTGATTAAAGGGGTAAAAACAAAACATTCTCGTTAGAGTGTAGGGGGTTGGAATAGAAGTGCTCCACTCTAATGATACTATGAAATATTATGTGCAGGACAGTTTCCAAGATAACTACATATCCTTTTGTTATTGGTATAATTATTATTACTGCATAATTTTTATTATTGCAGGGACAAAGCAGAAAGTGGAATAGATTTATTTGCAGGAATAATAGAGGACCTGTACAATAGGGTTGATACAGCTGGTAAAGGATATGTCACCTGGGACATGTTTGTCCAGCTCCTTCAGTCCGCTGAAATGACTCAATTTTTACAAAATCAAGATATCCAGGATATGCAAGAATATTTTCTGTCACTTCCAGGGGGGAAAGCCTCCTATAATCACTTCTACTATCTAGCAAAGGAGCTAATCATGCGTGTCTACAGAGCTAAGGATCCCTCAGAGGTATTAGATATATATATTTGGAGGGAGGGGGAGTTAGAGCCCACCAAAGCCCTTCCCCCTCACTTCTCCCTTTATCTCTGGTCTAGAGTCCTTGGTGTGCAATAAGCAGTAAAGAAGTTGGCATTGTCTGGTTCAACAAGTTTACTGGTGAAACCCGGCGAGGAATACAAACAGGAGAAAGGTATTTATACACATGTACCTTTTTGCTCATATGGTGCTCACTGTATACTATAGTATACTGTATGGCGTTCACTGTACACTATGGTAGTCACTGTATACTGTATGTTGCTCACTGTATACTAATGGTAGTCACTGTATACTGTATGGTGCTCACTGTATACTGTATGTTGCTCACTGTATATTGTATGTTGCTCACTGTATACTAATGGTAGTCACTGTATACTATGGTAGTCACTGTATACTGTATGTTGCTCACTGTATACTAATGGTAGTCACTGTATACTGTATGTTGCTCACTGTATACTATGGTAGTCACTGTATACTGTATGGCGCTCACTGTATACTGTATGTTGCTCACTGTATACTATGGTAGTCACTGTATACTGTATGGTGCTCACTGTATACTATGGTAGTCACTGTATACTGTATGGTGCTTACTGTATACTGTATGTTGCTCACTGTATACTATATGGTAGTCACTGTATATTTATAAGACCCATACTAGCTATTTACAAAAGTTTTATTTTTTAAGGGAGCAGGAAATTGCTTTTATCAACCAGGCGTATGCTCATGTGGAAGAGGTAAACTTTGAACTGGAACAGTACAAGGAACAGAATAGACTCTTGGAAAACCAGCTAGCCAAAGTCACTGAAGACCAAGAAGCTCTTGAAGCACAACTTTATGAGACAGGGCAAGCACTGGATGATGCTAATGCTGAGGTTTGTATTAGCTAGCTATAATAAAGGTGTTTATTCAGAATCTATTCCAAGCAACTTTAAAGTGTCCTGATTAGAGGAGTGGGTTCATTTCAGGGAGTGAAGTTCTATTAATGTTGATACACAAGCTGTTATTGGGCCATATCCAAGTGTAGGAGCATTCCCATTCATGGGGTTGGAATAGAGGGATTCCACTGTATACAGAGGTATCTTCATTTCAGTGGGTTGGAATAGAGTGTTCCACTGTATACAGAGGTGTCTTCATTTCAGTGGGTTGGAATAGAGGGGGTTCCACTGTATACAGAGGTGTCCTCATTTCAGGGAGTTGGAATAGAGGGGTTCCACTGTATACAGAGGTGTCTTCATTTCAGTGAATTGGAATAGAGGATTTCCACTGTATACAGAGGTGTCCTCCTTTCAGAGGGTTGGAATAGAGGAGTTCCACTGTATATAGAGGTATCTTCATTTCAGTGGGTTGGAATAGAGAGGTTCCACTCCTCATGCAGTGGTGGTGTAGATGAACTATAAAATATCTTATTAGATCATCAATAGAGACAGTGAGGTTGATCACTTGAAGGGAATTATTGTAAAGAAGGACCAAGAAATGGAACTGCTTCAAGATAAATGTAAGTTAAATACCATGACAGTTATTACAAAACATTAAATGGTATTTAGACCAAATTACTGAGCTGTTGTTTAGGAATTGTCATTCATTCATAGCTAAATACTGATATAAGTCAGCTGAAGCAATATTTTTCTACTTCTGCGGTTCTTGCTTACATACATAACTTCTCTATTTAAGGATTTTTGTCTGTGATGACCTTTTCCATACATGTTCAACTCCACTATACCATTATTATAATCATGGAGGATAACCTATGGTTGTTGATGTTGTTGTTGTTGTTGATGATGATGTTGTTGTTGTTATTGATGTTGTTGTTGTTGTTGTTGTATTGTCTTTAGTGGGAGATTTGGATATTGTTAAAAGAAAGCTGGTGGAAACCGAACAAGAACTACAAAATGCAAGGTAGATGTGTTGCATTGTTAACTGTATTATAGAGTAATAGTGACTGTAGCCACACCACTGTGTTCTTTGAAGGATAGTTAAATACAGTGGGACTATTAAATAACTCCACATTAAGTACAGCAGCTCAGGAAATCTGCCCAGAAACTCTGACACTAAAAACAGTAGAACTTACTGACACTGCATCATATCACATGTCTCTCTTATTTCCAACTGCACTTCATCTCCACCAGCAGCTTTATTATAATATTATAACCACATTGCTAAGTCTATAAAACCCTTTCAGTTATTTGGTATATTGTGTCCATTCTCTTTGTTGTTATTATCCCTATAATGATGATTCCTTGTATATAGCTAGGTCTAAGACCACCTCAGATTAAGTTAATGAAGCCTTGGGACATTCACACAGGAAGTAATAGTTAAAAGACCACACCCTTTACACTCCCAGCTAGGCACTAATCCCATAGAATAACAAAAGGACCTGTTTTTTTGAGCATAGGTACACCATCAAAATTTTATAGCTACTTTAGTTATAGAAGTTATATAGTTTAACACTTAAAGTGAAGCTGTATATTTTATGTCTGCCATACTGTAAAGTTATCTTCTGTTTAATAAATGTTTTGAGTGCTGCTTATGCCTTTAGGGAGACTATAGCCATGAGGGATGATAGTATCACGCAGAGAGATAGCAATATAGCAGTTTTAAGGAACCAAGCTGATGCAGTAACTGAAGAACTGAAGGTAAAAGTAGATCCATTTGTCCAAATTTCTCTTACCACAGCCTCAAATTTCATTTGTCATATTTATACCACCACTTCGACAAGTGATTAGTTGTAATAACAAATAGCTATACATAATATTATTGTTTGGCATTTAAAACCCTTTCAAATTCAGAATATACAATTAATGCTGTATTTGTATTGGAACTATCTCTATATTATAATAACAAATCTTTGTACATAGCTAAGGTCCAAACACTTTTAGACCAGCATCTCAGATTAAGCTAATGAATGAAGCCTTGGGACATTCACACAGGAAGTAATAATCAAAAAACCACACCTTTCCACTTCCAGCTAGCTAGGCACAAATCCCATTTTAAAAAAGGAACAAAAGGAGTCCCATTTCCTGTCTTTTGAGCACAGGTACATCATCAGTACAAAAGGTATACACCCCACTTAAAACACACCACTGAAGCCATACTTGTTGCCAACCGCTACAATGATGTGGTGAATGAAGTGATTTATTATGCAAATATGCAAACATACCAAGAATGAATAATGATGACCCCTCTCTCATGGAATTTGAGGAAAAGGGATGATGAGAAACAAGGGTTGTCTGGTCTAATTCTTCCATACAATATTAGTTCTTGGTATAGTAATAATAGTTCTTGCCAATATTATTCTAGACTGCTCATGGTGAAATGGATGCACAAGGATCTACTTTAGGTAAACTCAAGCACCAGATGAATGCTGATCAGAAAAAACTCAAAGAATACGAGGATACTGTCCCAAAGTTAGAAAGTGAGCTCTCCTCTTTAAAAGAAGCTCTGGAAACTACAAGGCAGACACTTGAAGAAAGAACTGTAGCTCTATCACAAGCAAGAAAACACTTGAAGAATTCAAGAGAAAGAAATATGGTACCTATGCATGCACTGGCTTATATGAAACATCTTGATAACATTATTATACAATTATTGCAAGGAGTTCGAGAAGGAAATGGAGAAATATGAACAGATACAGGAAAGACTTCGGAATTCTGAATCTGAGATACGTACACTCAAAACTTTTTTGACAACAAAAACTGCTCTCATTGAAAAATACAAGAAGGATCTGAGAGAGAACAAAATGAGAGTAGCTGAGTTGGAAGAGAAAGATGAACGAAGGACTGTCATTTTGGCTGATGTTCTGGAGAAAACTGCTAGACAGTACCAGCAGCAACTTGGAAAGACTTCAGCCATGGGTGGTTTGTCTCCAAGGGGGAAAAGACGTCAGCCAAAACCGAAACCTCCTGAATTACATGAGGAAGAACCAAGGTCAGAAAAGAACAAAAATATAGCAACTCATACTAATGGACTCCTGATTTTAAGGGCATTCTGTAATGTTATCTATGTGCCTGTACACCATCCCACTGCAAGGTTATGTGTATGCCACATAAGCCAATAGCATGCTGTTAATGCATTCAGCTCAGCAGACCATGATAACAGTGATGGTAACCTAGCCAGGGGATGTCATGAGTATACAAATAAAATCAGGTGTTCTCATTAATAGAAATACTCACTACCGTATAACGGGAAATTTTCGAGGGGAAATATCTTGGTGGTTTTCAATAATCAAATTTATTCGTGGAAAAAAACTCGTGGTTTACAGCTTGGTGCCATCTCAATTAAACCATAAAATTAAAAGTTTGTGGGTAAAACATTTTATTCTAACCACGAAAACTACAAAGATATTTCCCCTCGAAAATTTCCCGCTATATGGAATGTCATTTTTCTGCCTGACTTCCAGTTTCAGGGCAGGATGGGAGTGGGGAGGATCTTGAAGGGAAAAACATGGACCTATGTACAGCTTACATAACTCCTAGTGTGAAACAAGTCTAGTGTAGTCTTAGCTTCTAGTATTGTGGAATCCATGATATTCAGGTTTTCAGAATAGCTAGCTACATAATTGTAATCACCTGGTCAGAGTCTTTGTTAAATATGAAACAAACTTCTGACTCAAATTATGATCAAACTGGAGATTTGACACCTTTTAACAGACCCTACAGTGCTCCTGCCATTCCACCACCTGAAGGTGCACAGTTTGTGGAAGAAACGGATTTTCCTGTCCCCCCAAGAATAATGAAGACCTTTACAACTGATCTTAATGGACCTATCCTCAGTCACTCAAAGGATACAGGTGAACTGAGAGTAAACAAGTTCGAGGGAACTCATACGAAGATAAAGAACAGGGTAAGGATACAGAATTGGGGGAGGGAGAGGAAGGGAGGAAGGGTTATTGTGCTCAGTAAAATATGTATGATTCTATGCATTTTTATAGGCTGTATTTTGCATTTCTTTAGTCTCGGACAGTTCCAAAACTACCTCCTATCCCCAGAAATGGCATCAAACAGCAAAGAACAAGAAGCTTCATTTTTCCAACTAAGAATGACCTGAAAAGAGAAGATAAGATGAAGGATCTTATGTTAATAGAACACACCCCTTCTAATCCAGCGTGTTCTTGCGAACTTTGCAAAATGAATGCATCAGTGGTGAGAAAAGTAAGCCGAAGACCTGAAACAAGATTAACTGGAATGACAAGAAAGACAATGGGCCTACCAGGTTATCAAGGTGAAACAAATGTTCAGGAATTGGCACTTGCTGAACAGCTACGGATCGGTCAGAGGGTAGTTGTGAGGATGAAGAAATCAGAGTTTGACCTCGAGGCAACAAAACTGACAGGAATTATCAAGTATGTGGGGAAGATCGATAGCGAGTATGTGGATCATCGTATATATGTTGGAGTCAAGTTAGATGAAGCTGGTGAGAGATCTATAATGGAATCCCTTTATTACCCACCCCTAATCCTTTATCCCCCATCCCTAATCCTATATCACCCACCCCTAATCCTTTATCCCCCACCCCTAATCCTTTATCCCCCATCCCTAATCCTTTATCACCCACCCCTAAACCTTTATCACCCACCCACCCCTAATCCTTTATCCCCCACCCACCTCTAATCCTTTTGTAATAACAAAGGAATATTTTTTGAATTGTTCTATAATCAGGGATTTCTAACATAATGCCTAATAGATCCTCTAATAATAATGGAGCTTCTAATATTAATGGAGCTTCTAATATTAATGGAGCTCCTAATATCAATAGAGCCTCTAATAATAATAAATTCTCTAATAATAATGGAGCTTCTAATATTAATAGAGTCTCTAATTCTAATTATGTAGTTGGTAATACAGATGGTCTAATTAAGAGCAAACGATATTTCACTTGTCCTCCAAACCATGGTAAACTGGTAAGGATCTCCAATGTGGTGGCAGTGCTTCCAAATAAGGTATATTATAGACTATTATAAATGATGCTATATAGCAAATAGAATCGATTTTAGGCTCCTGGTCAGCAACTATCACTAGATTATTTTATAGTTTTACATGGACATTAATTTTCTTAAAAATTGATCAAAATTAATATGTATTGACTAGATAATAGTGACTTTACTTTCAATGGTGGAAATAAAGTTATATATACGTACCACAAAAAAGACTCCACCTCTTCCTCTATGAATGAACCCCAAAGTTTAGTATCCTTAATGTACTCCTATTTTATTGTGTTCTCTTACTAATACAGAGCGTGTTCTATAAGTCACTACAACAGATCAGTAAGAGAAGTCCCTACACAACTGCACAGAAAAAAACTTCTTCAAGCATAAGCGTCTCATAATGTATAGGTAGATTGAAACTCCATAATATATTTTTTTATAATTCCATGATACATATTAAGAGTCTGAAGTTGTTTCCTTGTGTTGTGACAGTGCACAAATGCAACCCTTCCTGTGTCAGAGTTAGTTTGTGTGAGTTAGAAACCATTCTTGGATCGATCATATCATTAATTTTATGTAAAAATAGAACACTATGTCATATGTATTTTAATTAAACTGAAGTCACTTGACCTCCATGACCACTGGAAGGCAGACCAGAAGATGAACTGTGGTAGGGATCTTGGGGATGAAATGTAGAGATCTAAAAAGAAAGAAAGAAAGATATTGATCACAAGAAGGAAACTAGCAGATAGCTACGTAAGACTACAGAATACACCAAACATATTCCAGACAGTATAGCTACTAATCCTCTAGGGGAAATCATGGTTTTTAAAAACCAGTCAAGAAACCACAAATAACTATATTGTACATATACACATACTGTACCTGAAATGTTCTACGATTATTCCCAGAGTTTACTGATGGTATATCAAATTTCTGCAATGAAGTTTATCACAGATAAAAAATGAGTAGAATAATATTATTTACTCACAGGAAAGCAGTCTCTACACAGCAATGTAGTCCGAACTCTGTATACCTTTTTTCCTTGCAGTGAGATATCTAATGACAAAAATAACATTCCAGAAGAGATGTGGTCATTAGCTCTACCAAGTGAGACCTATAACTTTCTACTTCGGACACCTTGGGACAAATTAAAGTGCCCTGATTAGAGGTGGCCTCATTTCAGTGGGTGAAGTTTTACTAATGTCAATACATAAGCTGTTATTTGGAACGTATCCTTAACACACAGAGTGTCTTCATTTCAGGGGATTGGAATAGAGGGATGCACATATAACAGCTAGTTTTAGACTTACTACATAACTTGCATCGGTAGCACTTGGCGTGGTAGCACAGTCCATCATGTGTGCAAAGATCCTTCCTCATCTGAATAGACTTGACACATTTCCCACATGTACCTACAGTCATGAGAAAATAGTGAAGTACAATGCCATTCACTATATCATAGGTGTAGGAATGAAATTTTGATTTTGATTGGGGGGGGGGGGGGGGGGGGGGCACTCATATGGAAAGGAATTGCTAAGTGTGTGTATCAGAGTGACCACACCCACTAGCCACACATTTTTAATACAATTTAATAAGAACCAAAAATGCTTATTTTCACCTATAAACTTCTCAGCAATACGTACCTAGCTCTAGCTAATACTGAGCAGCTGCTACATGCATCAAGAGAGACACCATAGGCCACAAATGTTGATACTAGGTATAGGGAGTCATAAGGACTTATGTAAACTGCCTATTACTTTAAGCAACCTGATATTGGGGGGGAGGGGGGGCACATGCCCCCCGGGACCCCCCCTCCCCCCAGTTCCTACACCTATGTATATTATATATTGGAAGAATGTATAACATTGTAGGAGCAAGTGAATTATATTAAATAAAAGCACAGAACACACGACACAGTCATAAATATTGTCTACAGTGTTAAGCTAATGTAATCATGAAAAATGCATACAGACCAACATTATTTCTGATTGTGCTAGCACTACATACTACACCATAAGTTTCCTCCCATTCTCTCTTTAATTAGAGGCTGGTGAGCTTTCTCTCTTGCAGGCATATGCGCCTGTCTTCCCTAAGAGTAGAATCTTAGGTCTTTCTGAACACTTTCTATCAACCACACTACCTGTCTCATTCAGCCTACTGAAACAACACATTTCACTCTGGTGGCAATCGAGTGGTATAATCTAATCCCTTAATCTCATTTCATGAATTTCAATCCATACACTTTGAGGCTATATTCTTGTACATATAACATATTACATGTACATAGAACAACCTGTTGCAAGTAAATGCACAAAAGAGCAGCTCACGTATAAACACAAGATCATTTCTCCCTAAAATTTAAGGGTTATTAACTTTTACTGGTACTGTAATATAATAATATATATACTGTGGCAATAACAGGTAGAATATAAATATTAGCTAGGTCACCAAATAAATTCTCATGCCATGGCATCTGATGAAAGAAAAAAATACATAATTTATTATTATTATATATAATGTCATGCCATAATGTCTAGGCGTAACTGTACTATTTTCTGGACCAACTCCTTATAGTGTGAGCATGCCTCTATATAGTAATTATGAACATGCACAATCATTTAGAATTAAAGACATTAAAACGTACCATAAGAAATTTGTTGTTGCTTTGCTTTGCTTTCTTCATTCTCAATCTCTGCAAGCATTTCTCTAATGTGCTTCTCTGTATCATGAACCACAGGTTTCATCATTTGAGGCTTGCTATTACTTGAGTGTAGCATCTGTACCATAAGATGCTCTTCTCTACCACTGTTTTTTGCTGATTGGACCCGACGAAGAGGAGGAGGAGGAGGAGGTCTGTTCGGAACTCTTCTTGCAAATTGACTTATGTCCTTTCCATGGGATTGCCTGTAAGAGGACAAGCTAGGGAGTTGGGTTAGTGGGAGGAGACTGGATGTAGAAAGAGGTTGTTTAATTGAACTTTCTTTCATCAGTACAGTTTCAGTACCAAACCTAGTAATGTTGAGTGAGTTTGACGTTTGTGACGATGTGAATACCCTTTCTTTGTCCCTGCCAGAATTATTGACATCAACTGGTGATTTTGTTGGTTCAGAATGCCAATCTCTAAGATAAAGGTGCTCCATTTTTGGATCAGGCTTATCCGTAGAGTTTGAAAGAGGCAAAGAATCAGCTTTGTCCTTGTAATGAAATGCACTCCATAAAAATGGTTGGTTTTTCTTGCAAGATGGCGGAGATAAGCAAGAACCATCCTCTTCTCCAGTTTCCAAGGTAATTTTTGAGTCAAGAGATTCTTCAGGATCTGGTACCAATGTGCTGTTTGAGATACTCGTCAGGATTTCGTCAGAAGGAGGAGTCGTCCAGCCAGCTCTCCGTACCTCACTATCTTCCACAGAGTCAAGAGATGAAATAGCAAACTCTGGTGGAGGTGGGAGTATGTTTTCAAGGAGTGTGCTCTGAATTTCATCAGTGATTGGAGGTGGAAGTTTGTCAATTAGGTTAGCGATGTCTTCTTCTGGTGAATGATATGCTAATCGATCATGAATGGGTAAAGGGTTACTGTTTTTGTCCCTATTATGATGTCTGGTTTTTGGAGGTACTGGAGGTGGCTCCTCAACTTTATTCTCCAGTCTATTGTGCACATTTGTATTCTCCGTTCTCTCTCTCATGGGAACAAGGTTATTAATCCTCTCCTCAGCCATTTTATGGTTTGCTTTCACTTCTGAATCTCTTCCAGTAACAGCTCCAGTTCTTCCTTCCACAGGAGTGAATCTTTCAAGAGGACAAGCAAGGTCTGCTTCATTTACTATCCACTTGAGCTTTCCAATATCTTCCTCGACAGGAAGTGGTAGAGGTTTGTCTTCTTGGATTGCCAGCGATTTTCCCTCATCACGATAAGAATAAGTTTCTGTTACTCTCACTCTTGGAGGGAGGGGAGGTGGAGGTTCCTCAGCAGATGACAAATCACCTGCAGTGCTTCTTCCTTTTGGAGCGTCTAGTACCATCAGAGGAAAGAGCAATGGTGTTTTGGCTAAGTGTGAGGTATCTGATGTCCTGGTACAACCGTCTTCATTTTTGATAACATCTTTGTGGTTAACAGCCATTTGTTTGTTCTTGAGCCAGCTTTGTTCATTGATGGCACTTCCTTTCTTACTGGAGAAATGCATCTTATTGGTCTTCTTTATTGGGCTGAGATGGTCATAATCATCAGCATCATCATCTTCAAGAAACCCCTTTCCAGTTAAGCTCCTGTTACTTGGTCCAGGAATTATGCCCATACACTTTATAGGTGTTTTTTGTGGGAACTGAAATATGTGACTTTTCAATCGATCTTCCACAGTGCTTTCTTCCAGATCAGTCAAATTACTATTGTCAAATCTAAGTATTGGCATGTCAATATCGTCAGCTGTTCCAGTAAATTCTTTTGCTTTCATTTTCAATGGTGAGCTATTGCTTTGATGATGATCTTTTGGTGTTGATTGGAGGATTTGTTTCGATGATGAGCCAGGGGATACTGCTGTTGAGTTAGCAAGAGGAGATAAAACTCTCCGAAGACTGGTTTGATGGTTGTAGTTGAAGATAGGCTCCCCATTCAACTGAACCTGAGGTATACTTGATGCAAAATAAGAGCTGTGGGGAACAAGCGACCCTCCTAGAAGAGGTTGTGATAAAAAATTAGAAGGTAAACCACTAGAAGGACTGTTAAATCGTGCAGAATAGCTTCTTTGTGGCTTAGCTGGAGTCAGACCTGTACTACCATGAGGTGGGTACCTCTCAAACTCTCTCCAGTTTAGTCTAACTTCTGATATTCCAGACCTAGCTTGGCTGAAGATAATCTCACTTGCTGTGCTCATTGAGTCAAATGATTTTAATGATGACGTGTCACTGTCTTCATTTTCAGGCAATTTCCATCTCACACGATTCCTTTTTGAGCGTCTTTGTAAACGGTTGGGGTTCTTCAAGATTTTCTTTGGCAATTTGTTTGTGTCATGAGAGTGAATTGAAGATCCCTCTGATGTGAAACTGCTTTCACTGACAGCAGAAAGTGAGGACCTTCTTGATCCATTTATTGGAGACTGTGAATTATGGTCTGGTGACTGTACTCGTGGGTAGTCAGTCAGACGATCAGGATCATGCCCCTTATTGAGGGGAGAAGACTTTCTAGGGGGCATTTCTTCACTTCCTTCTTGTATTTTTTCCAGGACCTCCATTAGGGACTCACCTTCATCAAGTGGTTCCTCTAGACTGTTAGATTTCTATAGATACACATTAGTCTATTACAATACAGCCATGATTTACACTTATCAGCTATAATAATCAATTGGGAATTCTTTGTTTTTCCAGATCATTAAACTTAATAGTAACAATTAAAGTTCCACCTTTATACCATATAAATTCTCTAAGTTAATATGCCAGTCATTAATTAGACATCTAGTCTCACTCACAGACCCCTCCTCCACACAAAGAAAGGTATTTAATGCCAAGATGCTATCCTTTCCATGTTTGGGAAGGAGGAGGGAGTCTGGGAAGGAGACTAACAACTTACCTCCTTGATTGGACTTGGAATTGGCTCTGTTGTCACAGCAGCAGCATTGTCAAAGTTTTTCTTGCACTATGATATTATAATTATGATCATTGGGAGGTTCTGTTAAACTAGCTAGCAGAATTGAGAAATGCATGTACATGACACATTTGGTATACATGCACATGCATGTAGAACACTTGTGGAATACATGCACATGGAACACAATATCATTACTTCATGAGAATCAAGGACAATAATTACCTGATCTGAGCAGAAAATCTTTGACCCGTCAATATCAAAAGGCTTGGCTACTAGTTTCTTTCCTAAATGTCAAAAAAGAAGAAATACCAGTGAAATTTAACCCTAAAAATATCCCATAAGCTAAGTAGCTAGGTAATATCAATAGTAAGTGTGGTTTCTCTGTACTCTTCAAACTAATGAGCTCTGCTAATAGGTGACTAACCTGTAAATAAACAGTTTTAGCTGTGTGATCAGAGCTTTATGTTCACGTTGAAAAATTAATTACATTCAAAGGATATTTTGTTTTGCTACATTTAGTATATTATTTGCATGGGGTAAATTCATGAATATAATTATAGTTATGCTTATGGAGGAGCTCAACTTTTACGTTTTTCACGAATTAGGAAAGATCCACCAAACTTTTGCTCTTGAAACTAATCTTTAATCTTCTTCTCCATTTACCTGACCTCTGGCCTCATGAAAGTTGTTTTGTGAAAAGCTTCAGGATGACCTATTCTCAAAAGTTAAGCTCCTCCAAAATAAAGTGTTATAACAGTATGCAATGCACAGATAGAATAGGCACTATGAACAACCTCTTAGCACCTATAGCTGTCATTATTGCTCAGTACTTAATTGGAGTGATATAACGATTACTTACCACAGAAGTTGCAGATAATGCACACAGCATGAAACCTATGACCTTTATATTTGTATGGAACGTGTTCTATGACTTTTGAACACCTAAGGCAGATTTCTGGAGTATCTGTGGTAGTGGGATAGATAAGAAGAACTGGTTCACATGTCAGTAGGGAAAAATAATCCTATTGATAATGTCCCTGGTACTATATACACAATGTGTCATCAAGAAACTAGCTAGCTACATATCCAATGAGAGAGGTAATGATGAAAGAAACGAGAATTTTTCCAGGGAACTAGCAAAAATGATTGTGACCACTGTTAATTCATTGAGTAGTTATGTTTTAGATCTTACCTGTCTTGCTAAAACACACTCTCTCTGCATTTATACTATAGTGGTTTGCACTGCCACTTTTCAAGTCTCTAAAAAATGACTGATTAGAGTTCTTCCTCTCCCTCCACCTCACTCATTCCCCCTTCCCGTACTAAATAAAGCTCAGAATGACCATAGTATTGTGAGTCTATATTCAACATACCATGAGACAAACATAGCTTTAAGATCACAAGGTTATATTATTATAAATATTTTGACAGAACTGAAGCATTGAATACTACTGCTTCGTGTCAGCTCATAGATCTTAAATTAACTCACTTTTTTCTGCTTCTAGTACATCTTGTACACTTTTAGTTTGGCTGTCAAGAGAGATAGTGTCACCATCCATGGATAATTAAGCTCACAAACAACGCCTTGACCGCAAAAGGAGGGTGGAGCTCACAAAGTGCTGATTCCACTAGTTAGCTCCAGCAAGTTAACACCTGAGGCCAGTCCGCTCATGGTCAACTTTCAAAGATGCAATTATTTTCCACCCCATCGGCGGCTCCTACTGCCGTGTTATCTTCCCCAAAGTTTTCAACTTTTTTACGTTCACGTGCGAGCTAACTATAAAGTGGGTGGGTCTCGATTTCTGCATGCAACTGCCCCGCCCATGTCTAGGATTGGAGGAAAAAGATGACAGATGTCAGCACCATAATAGTGGCAGTTCTGGGATCAGTGCTAGTAATTCTTGTACTGCTCCTTGGATTCACGACGGTCATTCTATTGAGAAAGAGGCGTGTGCTATGCTTCAAAAACAGCAACAGTCTTTACTCTAACCGCGAATTGCAAAGGCGCCATGGTCGTCGGAAGAGAAAGAGCAACCAAGCAAGGAGACACAAGAAACGTGATCATGCAAAGAGAAAGACGAAGAGCTATGACTCTCTCAGAAAAGCTCTAATGTTTCCAAAGAGTGACCCTTTTGCTAATAAACACCTTGAAAACCCAATGGTGAATACAGAGGAGTTAGATGTAGATTGGACTAACCCAGCCTTCGATGAAGAAGGAGCAAGGGCATATGATGCAGTCGTTACAATTCAGTCATGGTACAGAATGATCAGGTACAGTAATATATACTGCTTTATTGAGAGCACTGTCACAGCTTCCATGCAAATTAATCATGAATGAAGCAGAAATGAATGAGCATGCATGAGGTAGTGCAGTATTAATAGCAGGGGTTGGGACATAACCACACCTACTTTACTTTAACTAAAGCACAGTATATACATCTCTGTGTAACTGGAAAGATGTGCAGTGTCCTCATTAAAAGAGGTGTACTTATTTCATACTGGAAAGCTATAGTATACAAGTATTCTGATTAAGGAGGTGTTTTATGTAAATGTACTTCAGCCATGGTCGTACTGGCCAAACCACTTACTCTAGTCCAGCTAACATTAGCAGTGAGGTATAATTTTGACTTTGCAATATCCAAGTGTGGAAATAGATATATAATATGACTGCCATATGCTGCCAATTTACCATAATCATAGATCTTATAGGTACGTAGTCTATAAGATCTACGTTATAATACTGTCTCCCTAGCCCTAGAGTCCTGGCAATGAGAGCAGTAGTTCCCACTCCCCACTCATAGATATACTTTTGACTTAGAAGGCTAGGGCTAGGGTAGGGTTAGGGCTAGGGCCAGGGCTAGGGTTAGGGCTAGGGCTAGGGCTAGGGTTAGGGCTAGGGCTAGGGCTAGGGCTAGGGCTAGGGCTAGGGCTAGGGCTAGGGTTAGGGCTAGGGTTAGAGCTAGGGGCTGGAGGTATGGCTAGAGTGCTATAGTTTTTGCATATAGCTTAAAAATAAGTTTGATGTCAGGGCTTAGGTACTGATAGCAAGTGTTGTGTTCGGATTCTAATAATTTAAAAATTTTTCATAAGGACTTCTAGTGAAATACTACAACTCCTATTGCTGGAGCTCTAATGCTCTGGACACAGCCTTATCATAAATAATATAGTGGAATCTCACTTAACTTCAATTATCAGGTTGTTTTGATCTATGATGAAAACTAATGATATTCATTGCCAAACACTGCTTCTATTCAAAATGCATTGCTTCACATATTATATGGACATTACACTTATACGAATGCTGATCTCATAGGGTCCATTCCTCAATATGACTCCTTGTGGGCATTATGCTCGCAAGGACCAAACTACTATCTTGGAAAAAGAGTCTGATCAGATTTAATAGACGATCTTGTTTCTACTTGCCAACAATCTTGTGGTGGGCATTCAAAAAATGTCACCATACATCATAGTTCTCAAATGTTTTCATTTGTACATATCAGTGCAAGTGCATGTGTACCTATTGAGTACTCTCCACGGCTAGTGCAAAACACAGACATCTTGTCATATAGTCATGCCCCATACTGATAATTGCTGATTATGCACAATGAGATCGTCTATGGAATTTGACCAGATTCTTTTTGACTGAGATAAGAGTCTGCCTCAAGAGAGACTATATGATCTTGCTATTGACACATCTAACTGAGTTCATTCCTCGATACAAACAGCATTATGAGGGAAGCCATTATGGGCACCTAAATGACTTGCTATAGACACATAATGTTATGTACTGGTATGCATAATGTTACATGTATGTACTGGTATGCATAATAATTTTGGTAACAAGATAACTCATTGCAGAGTAAGGATTCCTTATCTACAACTGAAGGAGGCAACTCTTTTGGCTCAGGCTCTCTTTCGAGGCAGGAAAGCAAGATCTATGGTACCAAGGCTCAAGAAGGAGAAAGCTCAAAGAGATGTAAGACGAGCAGTTCATCTAATATAGCTAACATCTTATGTTCAGTGATTCTATTAGGAACATAAAATATTACTTGGCTGTAATTATATTGTAGCAACTAAGGAAGAAGCAAGTAGGCTGGAAAAAGAAAGGAACATTAACCTGTAAGCATAGTATCAGCATTTATCTATAGACTCCTGCAGCAGTCATCTAGATATCTTCCATAACATTGTGTGGCAATGGTGTCTATATTTGAATGAAGCTACCCTACAGTAGGGTAGCTTCTATTATAGAAGATGCATGCAAGGATCTATACTTTATAAGCATGCAATGTCATTATTGTTGAGTTGTATCTTTTTCATTATTATTAGCTTTGAAATATTACGATGTCAAGGTATGTAGCTTGTAGCTATCTCTACAAAGAGCTATAATGTACATGTATATACTTTTGTATCAAATATAGGCCTTTGGCTTTGCTGAAGTGGAGCAGCTCTATGGAATGAATACTGTACGAAATGCAGCTCACGAGTTAAGGAACCTTTATGGAGGGAAGGGGAAAATGAGACTGAAACTATTCATTTCAGTCAAAGGAATCAAGCTATATCACTTTCAAACCATGGTAGAGAATAACTTTAACTTTATCTTAGAGACTAAGACATAATTTTCCAAAATGTCAGTGTGATGTTTTGATTTAATCCAGGAACACTTTGCTACTGTTAGAGTTTCGACTGTCTCATTCTGCACACTAGACCCTAAAAACCGAAAACTGTTTGCTTTTATTAACCGTAAGAAAAGAAGAAATTTCTGCCATGTTTTTCAAGCCAATGAAAGTGATGTACGTAGGTCTAGTATGCATGTAGTATGTTGTCACTATGGTTACAACTGTCCATAAATTAGGCTCAGAAAATGGTCGAAACAATGGCAGAAGCATTTGAAGTAAATTTCAGGAGACTGGAGATGCAAAGAAAAAAAACTGAGGTAAATTCACTAGAGCTTTCTAGCCCTTAAGTCTCTCTTCCTAAAAGCCTTCTAGCCTAGATATATATACTAAAAACCTAGCCTTATGTCTCTTCCTAAAGGCTTCTACCCCTAGCCCTAAGTCTCTCTTCCTAAAAGCCTTACCCTAAATCTCTTCCTAAAGGCTTCTAGCTCTAGCCCTGTCACCCTATATATACTGTATATGTCTCTTCCTAAAGGCTTAGCCCTAGCCCTAGATTTCTTCCTAGAACCTGTACATGTAATAATCACTGTAGCAAAGTATTGGTAGAAAATTTAATGGACAATAATATAGGTATTAGACCTGTTGGTATAACAGTGACTTCTATTGTAATGTATTATTGTATGCAGCAAGAGAGAGAGTTAGAAGTCAGTAAAGCATCATTTGTGAGTATACAGTACTGTACATTGTGCTGTGTGGCTGACCAGGGAACCTCCCAATACAGTCCAGGGAGTTGGAATAGAGGGAACTTCACTGTATGCATGCATGCAGAAGTGTCCTCATTTCAGAGGGTTAAAATAGAGAGTTTCCAATGAGGACACTTTTGCTGCATACAGTGGAACCCCTCGATCTATCAACCCCTGAAATGAGCCCACACCTCTAACCAGGAGGAGAAGTTCCACTATAATTATTATTGGAGAAGTCATCCACTGTAACTATTTGAAGGAAAAAGATGAAAGTATCTTTATTGGAAGGTTACTGGTTTGCATTCTATACAATTTGCTTCTTTGCTGTTTAGCAAACTAATCTATTGAGGTGTTTCACTACATATTCTAGGATCGAAATAGTCAACAACTTGAAGATGAAGTGGCAAGTATGCTGGAGATGGCTGAGACAGCATCCTCTGTCCTTCTAGAAGTCTCTTCTGAAGAAGGTTCCTTAAGAGGTTCAAGGGAGAAACTAATAGCTACTCCTAAAGTATGTAATCATAACAAGATTCATTCAGGAAGTGGACCTAGCCTGTTGCATGTTATAATAAATTATTATTGTTTGTTACGTGTTGTATTATATTACATTATATTTTGTTGTTAGAACCTTCGAACAAAACCCAAATCTCATTCAAGTCTAATAAGTTCACTCAGAGCTCCACTACAAGTCCAAACGACACAAATAGAACCGTTTGTAAGCTGAAAATGAACAGAAATAGTGATTATACTTGACTGGGAATAATTACTCTGCAGGACCCGAGCAAATTAGATGACTATTTCACAGGAATCAAGGAAGGGGTGGATAATATCTCAGTATCTCTAGAGCAAGTGTGTTTTGTTGTTGTTATTGTTGTTGTTTTTAACTTAAAGATGCATAAATAACTCTGTTTCTAACATCACAGGGTAATCTCAAGAAGAAAAGCTTAGAAAAAGTGGTGGTTGATGGAACAGTTGAAGGATTTGTTTAGGATTATAACACAGTATTTTCATCAATACACACAAATAACGAGATAACATCACAAGTTGTTCATTATTTAATATTGTAACAGGTTGTGACAGTCATACTATGTATTCCAACATTATACCAACACAAAATTAACCCAGTAATACAGTGGAACCCCTCTATTTCAACCCTCTGAAATGAAGATGCTGCAGACACTTGAATGTGTCTCAAATAACAGCTAACAATAACAATAATTTGTCCCAAGGTGTCTGGAATAGAGAGGTTCCACTGTATAGTTATTACAACACATTAAACAGATGAGTGCATAGAATGTTTCATTATGTTGCATAGTTTTGCTCAAAACACTGAAAAAAATATGAACTAAAAACGTGTTTTATCTGTATACTGTAGCAGTTCTAATAGCTTGAAATAGTTAGCTGATAGCGCAGGAGTTGTCAGGATTGTATTGAAGACCTCCACTCAGCATCTTGTTGACCACTGCCCGTGCCATGTAGGAGGTACTTCCTGCGGGTCCATCAAGGTTCAAGGTGTAGAATTCATCAGTCTGAAATATTATACATGACTGTACAGTTCATGTACCCATCAATGAATGTATTTTATTCCCTTTTAAGAATAATATTATGAATTTAAACATTACTTTAATCCTTAAAGTAACCTCCACAATATTATTACATTAAAAGGCAGCAATTTATACAGTAGAACCTCTCTATTCCAGACACCTTGGGACAAACTGATGAGAGGAGTGGCCTCACTTGAGGGA
This sequence comes from Diacarnus erythraeanus, assembly GCA_964016965.1. Taxonomy (NCBI): domain Eukaryota; kingdom Metazoa; phylum Porifera; class Demospongiae; order Poecilosclerida; family Podospongiidae; genus Diacarnus; species Diacarnus erythraeanus. The sequence continues at coordinate 877,042 of OZ024684.1, read as the reverse complement.
GTGAAGTTCTGTTAATACAATTTGAAGTGTCCTTAATACAGATGTATCCTCATTTTAGAAGTTCGAATAGGGGGTTCCACTGTATACAGAGGTGTTCTCATTTTAGGGGGTTGGAATAGAGGAATTCCACTGTCTTATAATAATCTCAAAGGCAATAAAATTAGAGTACACTGTACAATTTAACCATAACAACATAATACACACTGGAGAATTGACTTACTCTGGAATTAATGGTAGGAGTCACTTTGGTAGGGCTGTCAATTTCTTCACGATCACTAGATATGCTACTTCTTTTAGGCTCATCTCTGTACAGGTCTTGTGCATGCTTCAGAATCTACAGCAGAGCAGAGGCCTGAGTTAGCTAGCCAAGGAAGTTGTAAAACTACACTTTATGTTGTGGACTATGGACTTTTATTCCACACTATTTTGACCAATCTTTATCCCTCGCTTAGCAGCTCAGTAGACTAGATCCTTCTCTCTATTCCACTAACACCTGATGGGAATCCAGTGCCTCTACCTCACCACAGAATTTACTAAGAGTTTTTTCGTATTATTAATTAATTAATTAATTTAATTATTTATTTGTTTATTAGTTTATTAGTTTATTTATTTATTTATTATTATTTATATTATTACAGCTATAATTATATATTACAGAGATTTTTCCTTACCTCATCTAGATCCAATACACCACTGAAATTCAGTTCTGGATTCCTCTTTAATACTGTTGATACTACCATCAATAACTGTATCAATATAAAATTGTGTGCATCACATGAAATAGTAGTAGAACAGCATTATCATGTGCTAGTCACATGACAAGTTACTATATTTAATATAATAGGATGTTTACTACTATTCATAAAACATGAGAAGTACTCTAATCTAGACACCTTGGGATAAATTAACCTGTCCTGATTATAGGGGTAGCCTCATTTCAGGGAGCGAAGTTCCAGTATTAATGTCAATACTCAAGCTGCTATTTGGAACACATCCAAGTGTCCTTAATACAGAGGTGTCTTCATTTCAGGGTGGTGGAATAGAGAGTATATTTATTTCAAAGTGTGACTATCCCAAACTCTGTCCCAAGCTCTGCTCCTCAGCTAGAAACCTGTCCATTGTGTACTTGAAGTACTAAACCTTGTGTCCTCTAAAGATTACATACCTCTATAATCACCTGCCGATACTCGGGTTGAGTGATGTTGCTGAGTAATTCCTCCACCTTCAAAGCAAAGGCTTTCTCATGGGGGGCAAGTTCATACACAGTGGGTATCTGAAAACAACAGAATATAATACAGTGAACTTGAAGTATGGAAACTGAGACATTCCCCGGACTTGGACATGCTACCAAGTCAGAATTAACAACAAGGAGTCTTGAATAGGAGTCTTCAGACATTAAAGTCTCACCCCAATACCTAGGGATAGAGGCACACTACAATGGAACCTAGCTCTATTCCAACCCCCTGAAGTGAGTACACCTCTGTATACAGTGGAATCCCTTTATTCCAACCCCCTGAAGTGAGTACACCTCTGTATACAGTGGAATCCCTTTATTCCAACCCCCTGAAGTGAGTACACTTCTGTATACAGTGGAATCCCTCTATTCCAACCCCCTGAAGTGAGTACACCTCTGTATACAGTGAACCCCTCTATTCTAATGCCGAAATGAAGACACTTATGTGCACGAGTGTATTACTCAGGCAGAGATATCATACTCTTTTGACCACATTCAACACACTTGCTATAAAGGTGAGTGAATCTATAGTAGTAACCTGTCACTTACTGGACGCAATTTTCTTCCTCTGACTTGTATGCCTCCAGAGACCCTCTCCAGCACATCAAATGCTGTGAAGTGATATTATTTTGACCACAATATCTATTGAAAGTACTAACCTCTGATGTAGAAGTCTTTTGGCACAGAATTCAGTGCCCCATTAAGCTGTCGCTGATCCAGTGGAGTTCTGTAGTGGAACCAAAGAGCTCAGATTTATCATTAGAGGTGGGATGAGGTGAGGTGAGGTGAGGTGAGGTGAGGTGAGGTGAGGGGAGAGGAGGTGAGGTGAGGGGAGATGAAGGGAGGTGAGGGGAGGTGAGGGGAGGAGAGGGGAGGAGAGGGGAGGAGAGGGGAGGAGAGGGGAGGAGAGGGGAGGTGAGGGGAGGAGAGGGGAGGTGAGGGGAGGTTCACTTCAGGGATGAAAGACCAGGGTTAGTAGTTAAGAGGTGGACTATACTCTGGGAGAATTTTTCCCTCTTTCAATTACAGCCACACAAACCTTGTCTCATCCTCGTGCAAGATCTTGATGAGCAGCTGCATGACTTCATAGGGAGGTAAATGATGGACACTCTGTAGAAATATACTGACTAAATTTAACTCTCCACGATCATAAATTCACCTTGCTGTCTGTACTGCTTCTCGAGTGTTCCTTCTTCATGGCCTGGATGATCCACCTGCAAGAGAAACATAATTTTGCAGGCATGGCTATGTGGGTGTGGTTAGTGAGTTACCCTATTCTGACTCTGAGCATCTGATCGAATGGTGTGTTCATGTATGTATTGCTTATGAAGACTCCAAGATAGATGATTATCTGTATAGAGGGTATACTTTACCACTGGCAACAAACAACAAACAAAAACAACAACAGCACTCTTACCTCTTGTTGCAGGACAGCTTCTATGGGATCATAGGGGATACAATTGTCATATATCATTTTGATTATAGCCTTGGGGTTCATAGGTTCACTGATCACTTGCTCAGGATATCCAAAGACTCCGATAGTAACCTACATCATTAATAATCAGCTCATTGACTCCCTCCCTCATTCACTCACTACCTTATTGACTCCCTCCTTCATTGACTCCCTCCCTCATTCACTCACTACCTTATTGACTCCCTCCCTCATTGACTCCCTCCTTCATTGACTCCCTCCTTCATTGACTCCCTCCTTCATTGACTCCCTCCCTCATTCACTCCCTCCTTCATTGACTCCCTTCCTCATTCACTCCCTCCCTCATTCATTCCCTCCTTCATTGACTCCCTCCCTCATTGACTCCCTCCCTCATTCACTCACTACTCACTTCCTCATTCTCCCTCCTTTCCTCACCTCTTTTCCTCTGACTAGCATGCTTGTTATGGCAGGAGCCAATGTGTCTACCACTTTCCCTAAGATGGCTGCTGCTAGACGGACTGTCTTCCAGTGCTTCCACTCGCCAGCAATTTCATAAATACTCTCCACTCTCTCCATAACAGTCACTGTAATTAATAATAGCAGGAGATGAGTGGGCTAATTATAAGTGGTCTGTTTATACAGTGGAACCTGTATATAGTGGTCACCCTTGAGACACAACCAGTTGGCTGTTATACAGAGGTGGTCTGTTTATACAGTGTAACCTGTATATAGTGGTCACCCTTGGGACACAACCAGTTGGCTGTTATACAGAGGTGGTCTGCTTATTCAGTGGAACCTGTATATAGTGGTCACCCTTGTGACACAATCAGTTGGCTGTTATACAGAGGTGGTCTGCTCATACAGTGGAACCTGTATATAGTGGTCACCCTTGGGACACAACCAATTGGCTGTTATACAGAGGTGGTCTGCTTATTCAGTGGAACCTGTATATAGTGGTCATCCTTGGGACACAACCAGTTGGCTGTTATACAGAGGTGGTCTGCTCATACAGTGGAACCTGTATATAGTGGTCAACCTTGGGACACAACCAATTGGCTGTTATACAGGGCCAGGGGTCTTGGGAAGGAAAAGGATATTAGCCCTAGGACCCTCAAAGGGGGAAATTGAAAGTTAATTTTGTTTGCCATTGATCCCTATAAAAGACTATCCCGGGATATGTTCCATATTACCCACATAAGACACTAATAGTAATATCTTATGGTGTCTGGAATAGAGAGGTTCCAGTATAAGTGTAATCTCAGATAACAAAGGACATCCAGACAGTCATACCTATACTTACTGTGATGGAGATCCAGATAAACCAGTTCATTCCGTCTGATGAGTTCATGTAACAGGTATAACTCCCCTAACATGTTCTTCTGGGACTACATATAGACATCATTTCAGTATATCAGACACATATAGTTTACTGAGTTAATTTACTGAATTAAAATAAGTATGCACATCTAAAGATTACCTTGAGAAGACTTTTGACATAGTCTGTTGGATAACTCTTTAAATCCTAAATAAATGAGGTACATAATATTATGGGGATAGAGCTTCAGACCACATTGAAGGGTGTAAGCTCCACCTCTACACTCAATACTCACAGGTTGAGAAAATTCTGGCTCCATCTCTTCCTTTATTCCTCCATTCTGTTCCATATCCTTTATTTCTGGGTTTTCAACAGTAAACACTTCTGAATCGTTCAACATCCCGGTAATGCTACCAATACTGGTCTCACTGCTAACTGAGCTAAGGTGAGCTGCCGAGGAGGAGGTACGCAGGGGGACACTAAGGGGGTGTGGTGATGGGTGTGATTATATGTAGGAACTTGCGTACAGTTTTACCTAAGCTTTTGCTGAAGAATTTTGTCTCGATTTTCATCCTTTTCAAATTCTATATATTCCACAATGGATGTGGAGATTAATGCCTGCAGTCGATCAAGACGGAGCTTGACTCCACCCACAACACCCTGCTTGACATCTGCTAGAAACTTGATAAACATTCCAAAATTACTTCCCCTGAGAATTTCAAAACAAGAATTTGAGAAAGGAGAAATACACACAACATTGTAATTACAAATAATAATAACATGTGCCTACTCTAGTCCAATACCTTGAATCAGGATATCCAGAATCAGGATATCCAGAATAGAATCAGGACACCCTGAATCAGGACACCCAGAATAGAATCAGGACATCCAGATTCAGGACACCCAGAATCAGGGGAGGGCACCCAGAATCAGGACATCTAGAATCAGGGCACCCAGAATAGAATCAGGACATCCAGAATCAGGGCATCCTTATTCAGGACACCCAGAATCAGGATATCCAGAATAGAATCAGGACACCCAGAATCAGGGCACCCAGAATAGAATCAGGACACCCAGAATCAGGGCACCCAGAATAGAATCAGGACATCCAGACAACCTGAATCAGGACATCCAGAATCAGGACATCCAGATTCAGGACATCCACAATCAGGACACCCTGAATTAAGACTGAGGATTGAGTGAGGACTCTTGGCTGTGTCCCAAATATAGACAGAACTTTTGGACCCCCGAAATGAGGCCATTTTCTCTTGTCTCTGGAGTAGACTTACTTCAATCTGTTTTCTGTGAGATAGAGACACACAGTAGGCTTGCACCTCATGTTCCAATACATGCTCAGGAAGGTAAAGGTAAACTGTGTAGTAAGGGAGGAGGAGGGTGGGGTGGAAGAGGAGGGGTGGAGTGGAGGGCGGGGTGGAGTGGAGGGCGGGGTGGAGGAGGAGGAGGGTGGGGTGGAGGAGGCAAATAAGTAGTAGCAAGAGATGAGCTTATTTCTGTGTTACCTACACTAACATAGGTCTACTCCTCTGTCACTTCATATAACCACTGTTAGCCATTGAATGCAAAACTAGTTATTGTAGGAGTATGGCCTCAACATAAAAACTTGAATTAGGGTCATAATACAACTCCTCCTCCTTTGATTACAATATCATTATGATCTACAGTAAGTCTAATAAAATTTGGCAGAACCACCCTATTATTTGGGCTTAGTTAAAGGGTGGTCTCATTTGGGAGGTGGGGTGGAACGGTAGAGCCACCCAGACCCCTTTGGGCTTAATTAAAGGGTGGTCTCATCATTTAGGATGTGGGGTGGAATGAGGTTTAGAATACTGGTAGAACCTATAATAGTGACTCAAAGTTTTGTGTTCTTACTTTTATTTGGTGGATGAGGATCATGACATCATAGGAGGTGTAGAAGTCGATCATGGAGTCCGTGGGATAGAAAACTACAGTCAAGCCAAATATCTTATAGATTTTACTGGTCCCAAGTGCACCAAAGGGTCTACTAGGACGTCCCGATAAGCCAAGCTTCTTGTTCTCGCCAATGTGTTGAAATACCTGGGAAAGAGATGAGAAAGTGTCTATAGCACACTCTGTACTGCAAAAAGTGGCCTTAATAGAAAGGTGGTCTCTATATGAAGGTCAAAATCAAGACACAATTAGAACATGATCCAGTGGCCTATGTAGAGAAGTGGTATTACTTAGGAGCAGTCTTATTAGACTGCTTTCACTGTAGTGGTCTATATAGATTAAGGGGTGGTCTGATTAGACAGGTTTCACTGTAGTGGTCTATATAGATTAAGGGGTGGTCTGATTAGACAGGTTTCACTGTAGTGGTCTATATAGAGAGGTGGTCTTATTAAGGGGTGATCAGATTAGACAGGGAGAGGTGGTCTTATTAAGGGGTGGACAGGCTTCACTGTAGTGGCCTATATAGAGAACAGAGAAGTAAGGGGTGGTCTGATTAGACAGGTTTCACTGTAGTGGTCTATATAGAGAACAGAGAAGTAAGGGGTGGTCTGATTAGACAGGCTTCACTGTAGTGGCCTATATAGAGAACAGAGAAGTAAGAGGTGGTCTGATTAGACAGGGAGAGGTGGTCTTAGTAAGGGGTGGTCTGATTAGACAGGTTTCACTGTAATTTATTCCTATAGTAAGTACCTTAACCAGGAGGTCTCCAGGTGATTTGATGAGAATGGGTTCTACCTGTTTCTGAGTTTGTGTCGGTATTCCATGCATAGCCAACATGGACTGGAGCCTACACATGTGCAACCACAGCATTCATAGAACACTATTCTACAATACCTTACCTGGCAGTCTCTGAAATGAGAGCCACTTGTATCACTACATCGTGTCCTGGAGCTCTGAAGCCAAGATGTCTGGCCATTCCACTGTGTCTCATGTGATGGGGAACGTGGAGTCCAAGGGGATCAAGTTCACTTAGAGATATTAACCCATATCCTAGATTCATAGAGATTTCCTTTACCCTTATCCACTGGACCAGTACCTTTACCTATGAACCATCCCTCCCCTCCCTATCAACCATTCTACCTTCCTCCCCCTCTAGTCATCTCGTCTCCCTCCACCCCCCCCCCCCCCCCCCCCCCACACCAATATCATTAACTCTAGGGTCCTCCCCTACTAACCACACAATTATAATGTCATACTTGTCAGTCGTGTTATTAGGTAAAGGGCTTGGGCCCACTGAAAAGGGATGTGCTCCACCATGGGCTCCATGTTGTAACTCATGTCCTTGAAGGTCACCAAACTGCCAGCAACTGTTCCATCATCAGCCAGCTCACTCTCTGGGACATAATAAAGCCGGGGAACAATCTGTTGTCCTATAAGTCATTGGTCAGATGAAAAAAATAATGGGATTGAGTATAATCCTCACCGTCTACTTCAATCAGACATTTTTCAAGTTTCTTCCAGTACTTTTCAGCTGTTTCTTGATGTCCACGACACATATCTAGAGTGTGTTACAGTAGCATGTAATACAAACAGTACTAGATTAGGTCATTTGAACTTTGTACTTGTGAGAATGATAATAAGGAAGAACAGTGGCCACTCACATTCAATACCTTCATACTGCTACATGAGAGAGAGGGTGTAGTAGGGGGAGGAGAGAGGAGAGAAGGATGAGAGGAGGGAGGAAAGGAGAGAGAGAGGAAGGGAGGAAAGGAGAGAGAGAGGAAGGGAGAGAGAGGGAGGAAGGGAGAGAGGAGGAGGGAGGAAGGGAGAGAGGAGGAGGGAAGAAGGGAAAGAGGAGGAGGAAGGGAGAAAGGAGGAGGAAGGAGATGATAAAGAGAGCAGAAAAATTTTTTTCATCTTACTGTCAGTTCTGCTACATCATAATATTTCTTGTCACGATTCTCTTTGACCGTGTGATGGCCATCGCGTAGAAATCTCTTGAATCCATAACTAGCATCACTGGAAGAGTCATGCTAAACAAACAAAAAAACAAAGAACTCTCCTTACACCCATAATATAGAACCCTCCTGTACTCTGAACCCCTAAAATTGGATGTTCTGTTACCTACATTAGAACTTTTCCCCCTGAAACTACCGCTCTAATCAGACACTCTAATTTGTCCCAAGGAGTCCAAAATGGAGAGACTTCACAACATTCTCCATACCCCTAATAACTCTAGTATCTTCTGTTCTGTCAGTTGGCATATAGAGGGGTCATCGATCGCGAAGGTAGGGTATCCTGTGATGAAGAGCAGAGAGGCATCGGTCTCCTTGGAGGAGGACTCACGGGGTAGGAGGTTGCTGAGGATGACACAGTTCCGATATTGTGCATCGGGGTCTACGTGGATGACGGAAAGAGAAGAACCTTGGCTACCAAAGAGATTGAGACCATTCATGGCATCTAAGGCCGCCTTGGCCATACCTATGGAGCTGCACATGTAATAGATAGACAAAAGTACCAGTGAACCTATCTATAGCGACCACCCTCTGGGCCAAAGAAGTGGCTTTAATAGGAAGGTGGTCTCTACATAGAAGTCATGATCAATCTTCAAGCACTACCTAGACATGACCAAGTGGTCTATGTAGAGATTGAGAGGTGGTCTGATTAGACGGGTTTCACTGTAGTGACCTATATAGTGAGGTGGTTTTATTAAGGGGTGGTCTGATTAGACAGGTTTCACTGTAGTGGCCTACATTGAAGGTGAGGGGTGGTCTGATTAGACAGGTTTCACTGTAGAGACCAGTGAGGAGTAATCAGGTTTCACTATAGAGATGGTATTATTAAAGGGTAGCCATAATTAGACAGGTTTCATTGCACTCTACTTCAGGTATGGAGGCCATTTTACAGGTTCTTGTAGAGCTACGTTGTAATGAGATTCTCTTCTCTATTCCTCCCACTCACCTAGCATGGAGTTCCCTCTTCCCAATGTTGTCCCTGGAACCCCTCTCCCACATACCATAGTCAGGAATACGATAGGCACGCTCGACATAATACACCAGGTTCTGGATAAAGTCAACCTCATCCATAGTAAAAATAACCTATATTAAGGGAATTCATACAGGACTATTAGGTTTGGAAGTGGGGAGGGGGTATGGCCACACAGCAAGGGGAAGGAAGGGTGTAAGGGAAGGGAAATACCTCTTTGGAGTGGAGTATAAGATTTCCACACAGCAAGGGGGAGGAAGGGTGCAAGGGGAGGGGGATACCTCTTTGAAGTGGAGTATTTAGAAGGCGTCTTTTTAGACCTCATCACCACACTACCCTCCCTCTACTATATCTAGAATCACTAGGGAAGGGATAGGATTGCTTCTGTGAACGAGCCTAGGTACAGAGTTCTCCCTACCTGGACACCCGAAGCTGTCATCTGGGCAATTGTGAGGAGAAACAGAGAAGTACCATCAATCTGGAATAATGGAACATATGAATTATAATTTTGTAATGTGTATAATATTTTATATCAGGTAATTGATTTAATTTTGTGGGTAAAAAAATTTCACTATAAGTATTACAGAATCTTTGCTATGGCACAAAAATTACATCACGAAAATTATGACTATAATTTATGGAGGGAGGGGGAGAAAGAACGTCATCATGAAGTAACAGTACGTACAACTCTATCTCCTAATTGTACATCATTGTAGGCCTTTTGCAAGGTATGTAGTTACATCATTGTCCACTTTCATGCATATAATACCTGTAGATGACCCCATTGGTCATCTTCAGTGACGACATCTCCAGTGTAGCAATCAAACCTGGAATGAAGAGCATCCTCCCAAGACTGACGGTTTTTAAAACGCTCTACCTGTAGATAATTTAATTGAGTACAATATGATACATTGTCAAATACAAAGGAACTGATGAGTAAATGGTTACTTTTTCAGCCTGTCTCATGTAGCAGAATAAAATCCCTCGCATGCATTTGACAGCACTTTGCTCCAATTCATGTGTTCGACCTTTATCATCCCCAACATGTCTATAAAAACACAATCAATGCTCACACCTCTTTAATTGGTGTCATTTACCTATATGCCATGGATAGACACCAAAGAGCAGTTGCACAGTATACATTATCCCTAACTCGTGCATGTCTGCTTACTCCCCTTGGAAACAATCCGAGCGTGTGGCTCTGGTAACACATCATTGTATCGTGCACTACAATAAAATGAAAGAGTCTTACACTTTGAAGTCATACAAGCCTTTTTGTTACCTTCTTTGTAATAGTCGTCGATACGTGCACCTTCCTCCATCCTTGAATATCTCTTTCTTTGTGTCTTAGAAGAGAGAGAGAAGATTAAGGTATAGTGGGTATTATTTGGAAATTACTATTTTACGTCATTGGTGCGCTCTAGTTAGAAATAACACACTCTTAGCTCCTTCACTGCGAACTGCGAGTTAGCATGACTCAACGTCACGAAGACTCAGACGACGACACTTTTGTTACTCTAGGCTTTGCCTTTGAGAAGTTGGAGACTGTAGAGGACGTGGAAAAGGCAAAGAAGAAGAAAGAAAAAGAACAGTACGTGACAGATGAGAGAGGAAGGAGGAGGTTCCATGGAGCATTCACTGGAGGTTTCTCAGCTGGATACTTCAATACAGTGGGGAGCAAAGAAGGCTAGTAGTCGCAGTATGGAGTGGATGTATATATGCACCTTTCTCCTGCAGGTTGGACTCCTTCTAACTTTGTATCATCCAAGGGAAAGAAGTCTGAATTTTCTGGACAAAGACCTGAAGATTTCATGGATGATGAGGTAAGGATTTGTCTTATATACATATATAGTTAAGTATTTAGATCCTTGCAAAGCATATTTCACCGTGACAACAATGGTATTAATATTTATTATGGTGAAAAGTCCATGCATTCCATCTTATATAACATGGGGACCACAGTGCAATTACGGTGGAACCCCTCTATTCCAATTCCTTTAAACGAGGACACCTCTGTGTTAAGGACACTTAGATAATCTCCAAAATAATATACTGTGTATTGAATTTTACCCTCTGAAATGAGACCACCTCTCTAATCAGGACACTTTAATTTGGTGTCTAGAACGAATTACACATAACAGGACACATTTTCTGATTAATATATGTACTGGTCAGGCCAATTTTTACTAGATTAATAGCTATTATAGAGTGGTAAAACTATTGTTAGGGATTATATCCAGACAGTACCACAGTGCAGGCACCATTATTATTGTAAAAATGTACTTTTCATCTCCAACCTTCTCATTTTTCTAGGACCTCGGAGATCATGGTATTGCTCCACGTTCAGTCACTGCAAAGGAGTTCTTTAACCAGAAGTCACAACAGTTTCAAGGGAGTGGAATGAAGAGGGAGGCGACAGAGTCACTCCGATCTGTCATTCCCGGTGCTCCACCTCTTCAGAACCTTATTGTTCCTGCACGTTCCACTATTGGTGTCAGTTTGTTGAAAGCCATGGGGTGGAAGGAGGGGCAAGGGGTGGGGCCAAAAACTACCAGATATGTGGCTAGAGAAGGTAATACTATACTATGATCCAACCATCACCACACCCCCTAAATTGAAGAGTCATTTTTTCCATCTCGTTTTTGAAATGTACTTGCAAACCAGTACATACATACTAGTATACAATAATAAATAATATCCTGACTAGTATACAATAGTATCCTGACTAGTATGCAATAATGCATGATATCCTGACTAGTATAGAATAACATGATATCCTGACTACCATAGATATCCAGTACATGTATACATGATATCCTGACTAGTATGCAATAATATCAAAATTACAGACATGGTTTGTATCTTTTTCCACTGATGCTGAGGCCCATGTGGTGGTAATTTTGTTGATATCAAAGTTTTCTATTTTCTAGACCCTTTACCTACTGGGAGCATAGCAATGATTAATTGGCTCTATCTATGTGTACTGTAATCTGGTCAGTGGCATCTCCTATAATGTAGAGTATGCAAGAAATTACTACATAATATCCTAGAGAATGTGTCCCTTATATAGAGTATGCAAGAAATTACTACATAATATCCTAGAGAATGTGTCCCTTATTAGAGTATGGAAATTACTACATAATATCCTAGAGAATGTGTCCCTTATATATAGTATGCAAGAAATTACTACATAATATCCTAGAGAATGTGTCCCTTATATAGAGTATGCAAGAAATTACTACATAATATCATAGTGACTAGTAAAATGAACTGTGTTATTGTACACTGTTAAATTTTCCACATAATCTTTACCAACCTTGTACAACTGTGAATATTATGTTGTCAGCTTTAAAAGTAAACTGTAACAATGAAAAGGATGCTTGTGCACCCTCTGTCTGTGCAAAATAATTAATGTTGCAAAGGGTTAATAACTCTGCCTCTGGCAACTATATATAAGCACTGGTTTATAACATTACTACACAGCTAAAAGGGGTTAAAATTATATAAAATAAGCTATTGTTGTCACCCTTTTGAGATGGACGGTCATCTCAGTGATGGTTTGATTTATCTCTTGTCTGCAGACTTTTTTCTACCTGTGCAGGTCACAACGTTGAGTTTTATCACTCTAGATTTCCATCTTGGGACACATGGGATGTTTATTTTAGACCCGATATTTAAATGTTATTAGAATGAGTGACCTTACCCAACTGGATTTGTGTGTGTGCAATGGTTCCCAAGATGGAGAGGTGTTATTTTTTAGCATTTTTCCTCCCTTAAGTGTGACCCCTCATAGCACATTAATAATTAGCCAGTGTAGTAATGTTAAGACACTTTATAAATTAGTGTTTGTTACATGTTACTCAAAGTAGTTATTTATCCTTAGCAGTACTAGTTTGCGTGGGCAGGGTGTATGAGCACCCTTAATATTGTAAACATGAATTATTACTCCTGGTTCAGGTGCAAGGAAAGTGTATGGCTGCTACTTACCTGGCCAAGGAGAGGAAGATAGAGGTGAAGGCAGCTACCCAGAAGCAGCAGAAGGGTTCCTCTTTGCTCCTTCAGATGTTAAACCTTGGGAAGTCGAGGGAAAAGATGACTTGCATGGAATTGGATATCGAGGAATTGAGGGTCAGAGTATCCTTGGACCAAGAACAGCTGTCAAAGCATTGTATGGGATGTCTGGAGAGGTGGGTGTGGTTGGGGTGGGGTCTTAGTCTAAGCTCTAGAGATGTAGGTGTGGTTTATAGACAGCTGGACAAACAGAGACAGAGACGGCAGGATAGATGGAGAGACAGACAGTTAGGATTAGCACTTATTCTCCTACAGGCATTTGGTATTGGTGCTCTAGAAGATGATGATGCCGAAGAAGACAACGTCTATGGAGTTGAGGCACTGACGTCATATGACAGCACTCTGGCAGCCGAAGGGGACATTTCCATGGAGAGAAAGTTTGGCTGGACAGGTGGCCTGCAAGCAGGTGAGTTGAGTGCGGAAGACTTTGGCATTTTTACTGCTGAATGTTAAAATTATGTGTACATAGATGGATGGAGTTTATCGTCCTTCAAGAAAGCATCCAAGCAGACTTTTGATACCCAGGTATAGATTACTGAGCCACAATTAAACACAAAGTACTGTTTACTAGATTACTGAGTATAGTTTACCAAGCACCATGTTTACTAGATAACTGAACCCCATGTTTGTGATTACTGTGTTCACTAGATTACTAAGTACTATATTCACTAGATTACTGAGTACTGTTCACTAGATTACTGAGCACTGTGTTTACTAGATTACTGAATACCTTGTTCACTAGATTACCGAGCACTGTGTTCACTAGATTACTGAATACCTTGTTCGCTAGATTACTGAGTGCCGTATTTATTAGATTACTGAGTACCGTGTTCACTGGATTACTGAGTCAATACTCTGGGTGGGTAGAATATGATGAAGTAAATAAGATAATGGCTGCATATAGCAAGGGAATATCACATGGCCTTCTGCTAAAATTTTTATACTTGCACATGTAGCCCCCCCACCCCCCAGGAATATGGGAGGATGAGTTGTTGTCGGATATATGAAATTGTCAGCAGTTTGTGAATGTGCTCGACATTTTATTTCACATCCTAGAGGAATGACTTTCTCTATTCAATAATAATGACTGTGAACTCAACTCCTACCTTTAGAAATATCCTCCTCCTGTGGTTCCACGAGACTTCGTGTCCCGACACAGTTTTGTGGTGACATCATGTGTTCAATCCATGGACAGCACCAGTCGAAAACCTCTCTCCTCCATGGAGAGGTTACAGATTCTCTCAGATAAACCAGGTTAGTAGCCTTGAACAAAGTTACTTATTTTCCTCTCAACTTTTCATTAGAATCGGTTTTTAATTTATTATCGAATTCTGATCGGGAGAAATTGAGAATTGTCAAAGAACAAGTAAAATTAGGCAAGATAATGGATCCTTCAAGTGTCCAGGAATTGGAGGAGAAGAATTTGGAGAGACCTAAGCAAAGGCCATCACTTGAATCATTTAAGCCATCAGGTTTGCATGTACCCATAGGATTACATCATTTAACCCATCAGGTCCCATAGGATTACATCGTTTAACCCATCAGGTTACATGTACCCATAGGATTACATCGTTTAACCCATCAGGTTTGCATGTACCCATAGGATTACATCGTTTAACCCATCAGGTCCCATAGGATTACACCTAACTAATTGCTCTCGTGATCTGTTGTTATCAGGACACATAACCTGTCTGACCAGGACACTTTAGTCTGTCTAATTAGGACACCTGAAACACTCCAGCTCCTTAATACATGTCCTATTGTTATCAGGACACATAATCTGTCTGACCCTTTAGTCTATCTAATTAGGACACTCAGCTAGACCTGTCTTATTAAACATAATCCATTTCTGTGGTGTCCCGTGTAATCGTTGGGAATTTCTTATTTGAAGAAATGAGACCCTTTTCCAGAGATCCTATGAAACAGGCAAGATATGAAGCATTTCTTGCTGGAAAATGTAAGTAAACAACAACAACAACAACAACAACATAATCATTGCACTCAGCCCAGACAGCTATGGAGTCTCAGATGACTGAGTGGGAAAGACAGAAGGAAATGGACGAGTTTTCAAGGGCTGCCAAGGTCTTTCAGCCTCTCAAGAGTTCTCTTTCCTCAAGATTCACTCATGGAGAAGATGAGCTTTCCAAGAAAAGGGAAGAGAATAAAAACCAACCTGAAAGGCCATTGGTAAGTAGTGTGTTGATCAGTGGAGTAGAATCATGATTGAAGGAGTGAGGAGATAATTGCTGTAGATCACAGTGGTAGGGGGAGGGGAGGGAGGAGGAGGAGGGGGAGGGGAGGGAGGAGGAGGAGGGGGAGGGGGAGGGGGGAGAGGCTTACATAAAGTCAAAGTTGCAAATTTGTTATAGTAATAATTAATTAATAACAATATTATTATTATTATTATTATTATTATTATTATTATTATTATTATTATTATTATTATTATTATTATTATTATAATTATTATAATTATTATTATTATTATTATTATTATTATTATTATTATTATTATTATTATTATAATCTTAAGCTCCAGGAATAGATGAAGGTGTGGTCCGTTTCCTTCAAATAAACCAGTGTAGTCAAAACGATGCTAGAAGGGTCAACCCCTCCCTCCCTCCCTCCCTTTATCAAAATATTGGTAGGGCTCAGTTCCTTCTCCCTCCCTCCCAGTCCTTACTATTACTCCTGTGCCTGTTTACTGTAGATATGGATGCTTTCCCTCCGTATAGTTAGTTCCATCTGTTCAGGGGACTTTAATTTCCTATAGATGTAGGTTTGAGCAGAGTTATAGCTAATAATGTTATTACTTTAGACCTAGTGGGGGTTCAAGAGTAATTTAGATATTTGAAGAGGGGGAGGGGTGCTGATGACTGGTTTCCCATGGGTTTTCTCACCTTGGGTTTGTCGCCTTGTGATGGGAACACTTCCTTATCACTTAAAAACTTTTAAAGTGGTTGAATTAGTGTTGACATGTGTTGATTTTATACAGAAATGTAAAAAATTCTCACACCCTTTTTTTCCCTCCCGTCCCACCCCACCCCCTAGACTCCTGAATCAGATGCTGTGCTGGCAGCCAAGGCCAACATGTTTGGTGTATTGACCCGGGAAATTTTGGACTGGCACCCTCATAGGATTCTATGCAAGAGATTCAATATACCTGATCCTTATCCAAAGTCAGTACAGTACTATTATTCCTGCATTCAAAATAGTCTATTTAACCCCTTACACTTTTGTAATTCATTTTGTAATAACCCCTTACTGACCCTGTTGAAGTGAGGAGGGTGGGGTTAGGTTCTTTTTCTGCTGTTCTATAGGGAAGACTTTGTCATGATGTAACCAAAAATGTTATTTTATCCCTTTAGTTCTAACATCGTTGGAGTTGCTAGTGAGAGAGCAAAGAGATTGGGTAGTGATGGCACCCGGAACATCAGTTTTCTTCACACTGAAAGAATTGTGTCCACCAAGGAGAAGGTGGTAGAGCAAGACTTACCCACTCCTGAAATAAAGAATGAAATAAAGCCTTTGACTAGTGTTCCCGTTAAGAATGATGTATCTGTTGATCAAGTCAAAGAAGATACTCGGGTAAGTAAGAAAAGGAAGGTGGGGGGGGGGAAAAAAAAAATTCTGCCACCTGTGAGGCTCGAACTCACGACCTTCAGATTATGAGACTGACGCGCTGCCGACTGCGCCAAGGAGGCAGTTGAAATGAGTAGCACATTATAGTGGTTTTATACAATACTCTATTCTTTGTAGGAAAGACCTCCAATGGACTTGTTCAAGGCTATTTTTGCTGAGAGTTCAAGTGAAAATGACTCCTCTGACAGTGAGATTGATGGTAAAGTAAATGATGACAAAAATTCCAATACAAACCAACTGGGAAAGAGAAAATGGCAGGATTTATCAGTCATCACTAATACCATTCTTTCATCTGCTAAAAACCATGAATCCAAACTTGAACAATCTCAAATACAGAAACAACCTGTTTCAGATAATATGTCTAAAACTCAGACACAAACTCACCAAATGAATTTCCAGAAGCATTCTATTAGTGAACATGGAAGAGGCCATGAAACTAGAGATGAGCATTTTGATAGAGACAGAGGATATCAACCTGGTTCTAGGATGAAGCTGAGCAAAGATGAGCACCATAATAGGGACAGAGAATATGACCATGGCAGCAAGAGGAAGAGTATTGAAAGTAGAGAGAGAGGATATCACCACGGTGACAAGAGGAGGGGAAGTATTAATGAAATGAATACAGAGAGAGGAGATCACCACAGTGACAAGAGGAGGGGAAGTATTAATGAAAGGAATACAGAGAGAGGAGATCACCACGGTGACAAGAGGAGGGGAAGTATTAATGAAAGGAATACAGAGAGAGGAGATCACCACAGTGACAAGAGGAAGGGAAGTATTGAAAATGAAAGGAATACAGAGAGAGGATATCAGAGGGAAAACAGTAAAAATGATAAAAGAGATTTCAGAAGGAAGGAAAGAGAGGATGAAGAAGTGGAAGGAGTTGCTAGTGAAGTAGCAACACCAGCACAGAGTTCTATTCGGATCACTTTTGGTCCAACATTACCTCCAGGTATGCCCAGTTCCAGTTTAAGGGGTACAGAGAGGAGCCCCTCCCTTTTTCTTTCAGTTGGTATTTCTATAGCAGTATACACAGTGTTCCAACTGGAGGGGCTCAATAGCTGGAAGAGTGTGTGCTTGAATTTCTCTGGCTAACTCTATACATAGAACCATGCCAACTAACATATTTTACATATGAAGGGTTAAATACAAGTAATGAAGCAATGATTTCTCATGAGGAAGAAGAAGTGGAACTAGAGACCAAGAAACAAAAGCACTCTAGTCACAAACACCACCACAGACACAAGAAACACAAGGTTTGTGTGAAATGATCATGGTATGTACCAGCTAGTAGGAATCAATAAAAAAGGAGTTTTTGTTTGTGATCATAATATCATTACCTTATTTAATGGTGGAATAGTAGTACAATAAAAGATTTGGACTTATTATCATTATTAGTACAGTAGGATGTCAGTTATCCGGACTCCAGTTATCTAGAAACTTCAGTTAACCAGAACAGGTGTACTGTACATACATGTACAGTACAGTGTAATTAATTAGTGGCCTTTTCATGAAAGCAGTGAAGAAGAACACAAAAAAATGCACTGCAGACATGACTAATACATTCAATATTACACTTTTAT
Source organism: Diacarnus erythraeanus (assembly GCA_964016965.1). Lineage (NCBI taxonomy): Eukaryota > Metazoa > Porifera > Demospongiae > Poecilosclerida > Podospongiidae > Diacarnus > Diacarnus erythraeanus. The sequence continues at coordinate 858,851 of OZ024684.1, read as the reverse complement.
GTACTTTCAATATGTACACGTATGCATGTGTACATTGGTGTACAATGACTTCAGTTATCCAGAAATTTCAGTTATCCGGACACCTTCCGGTCCCAACCTGTCCGGATAACTGACATCCTACAGTACTTACTACTACTACTACTATTTATTAATTAATTAATTTATTTATTTATTTATTTATTTATTTATTTATTTATTGTAGGGTCACAAGAAACACAAACATTCTAGAAACAGTGACTAAAAAAAAATAAAATTAATAATAATTTTTTTATTTAATAATAATAATGTAAAACAATAATTGACTTCAGATGATATAAGTGAAATATGTTACACTGCTTATGTATCAGTATATCTAGCCACAACTATGGCAATTATCTCTGCTAACAGCCCAGCCAGTGCTCCTAGTATGTTTCCCCACACTATTAGCCAGTTCAAGTGTTTCCTGATCATGATTGACATTATCTATAACATAATTAGGTGTAGCCAGTTTATAATAATTTATAACATTCCTTTCCACCAGGGACCAGAGGTCTGGACTAATTGTAGAGAGATTCCTGAATGAGGACACCTCTATACAGTGGAATCCCTCTATTCCAACCCACTGAAATGAGGACATCTCTGTATACAGTAGAATCCCTCTATTCCAACCCCCTGAAATGAGGACACCTCTGTATACAGTGGAATCCATCTATTCCAACCCCCTAAAATGAGGACATCTCTGTATAAAGTGGAATTCCTACCTGAAATGAGGCCACCCCTCTTATCTGTCCTAAGGAGTATGGAATAGAGAGGTTCCACCGAGTTGTAAGTACATCACATTTAAGTAAACTGGTCAATTAAAGAGAGAACCTATCAATCAAGACTCTTCTTTCTCCTTTGATAGAACCCAGCCATATTGTATAATTCAACAATAATATAAAATGTACCTGCTTGACTTTTTCAGCTGTCAGATCATCCATTTTCTCTTCCAGTATTCTTTCAACCTGCATCACTTGTCATCAAGAGTATCATATTAAAACATAGCTAAGTACCTCGGCTTGCAGACCCACTCCATCTGCCAGACCAGAGGAAGAAATTTTATCTAGAACCTAATAGCGTCAACATTGAAAGATAATCATTATTGGATTATCAACCTATTATGGGATAGATTACACAGAGTAGTGGGAATAATACGTGGCTCATTATTAAAATAACCGTGTATAAACAGACAGACCACCTCTGTATAACAGGTTGTGCCTCAAGGGTGACTACTATATTCCACTGTGTGAGCAGGCCACCTCTGTATAACAGCCAACTGGTTGTGTCCCAAGGGTGACCACTATATACAGGTTCCACTGTATAAACAGGCCACCTCTGTATAACAGCCAACTGGTTGTGTCTCAAGGGTGACCACTATATACAGGTTCCACTGTATAAACAGGCCACCTCTGTATAACAGCCAACTGGTTGTGTCTCAAGGGTGACCACTATATACAGGTTCCACTGTATAAACAGGCCACCTCTGTATAACAGCCAACTGGTTGTGTCTCAAGGGTGACCACTATATACAGGTTCCACTGTATAAACAGGCCACCTCTGTAAACATGTCCTAAGAATAAGCAGAATAAGCAGTGGTAGTGATGTCCCCTTACATTTGGTGATATCTCCATAATGAATGAATGAATGTGTTTTCTCATTATCGACTTCAGTTGTTCGTGGTTCACTCCCATCATTGTGAATACAAACCCTTTGTGTGTGTGTGTGTGTGTGTGTGTGTGTGTGTGTGTGTGTGTGTGTGTGTGTGTGTGTGTGTGTGTGTGTGTGTGTGTGTGTGTGTGTGTGTGTGTGTGTGTGTGTGTGTGTGTGTGTGTGTGTGTGTGTGTGTGTGTGTGTGTGTGTGTGTGTGTGTGTGTGTGTGTGTGTGTGTGTGTGTGTGTGTGTGTGTGTGTGTGTGTGTGTGTGGAAACAAAATATACTTATCAGGCAAGATTTAGCTAGTCAATCATTAAATTGGGGGAGGGTTTGGCCCCCTAATGCCCCCTCAACTTTTCTACCCCCTATTCCCAACCCCCTAACTTCACAATATAACCTTAGCTAAAGACTTGCCAAAAAGAAAAAGGACAACCTCAATGCACAAGGACAACAAAATTAACCTCTGAGATAAGGACAGCTTCACTAACATTTGATCCTAATGTGCCCTTCACTCAGAAGTTCCATGATATATTACTTCTGAGATAAGGGCAGTCTCCCTACAGGGAACAGTAGACCTGATTCCAATCTGCCCCTTGTTTAGAAGTTCCACTGTAACTAATGATCGTCCTAACCTTCTGGTCGATTTAAAATGGAGTTAATCTTCTTTTCTATGATTTTGCTTGTTACATCCGACTCAAGTAGACCACTAAAATGATTCTCTGTATAATAATAATAATAATAATAATAATAATAATAATAATAATAATAATAATGTATATAGTGGAATTCTCTCTATTGAAATGAGGACACCACTGTTGGAATCCAACCCTCTGAAATGAAGACACCTCTGTATACAGTGGAATTCCCTCTATTCCAAGCACCTGAAATGGATACCTTTGTATACAGTGGGTGGAATCCCTCTATTCCAACCCCCCTGAAATGGACACCACTATATCAAGGTCACTTGGATATGTAGCTTCTGTATACATCAAAATATCTTCACTCCCTGAAATGAGGTCACACCTCTAATCAGCACGGTTCAATTGAACCAAGGTGTCTGAAATAAAGGTTGTACTTATAGCTGTCAACCAAGCAGAGAATCCAGGGAGGAGGGTACCCTGTACCAATAATATAATTATCATGAAATATACTCTACTTACCTAACTGAAAAATTTCTCTGAGATTTTTTCTTCTTTTTTCGAAGTAGAGTTTCAAGGCTGAAGGATTGAATAATATTTCCACTACAACTCTTCTTATCCTCTCACGAATATTCTTGTAGTTTTTAGCAAACACACCTCTGAGGATGAATTTTTGACTTGAAATAAACTGGTTTTATGGAGTTGAAATACTTACGAGCCAAAGAGAAAAGGGACGCTTCTAAAGAGCATTTCAACAGCAATCCAATTAGTAACACCTCCTATAAATAGAGCAATACATGAGGCTCAAATTTGTCCAAGTTTCTCATCCACATAAAATTCAGCAATGAAACATCTCTATTCCAACCTCCTGAAATGAGGACACCTCTGTATACAGTGGAACTCCTCTAGTTCAACCCCCTGAAATGAGGACACCTCTGTATACAGTGGAACTCCTCTATTCCAACCCCCTGAAATGAGGACACCTCTGTATACAGTGGAACTCCTCTATTCCAACCCCCTGAAATGAGGACACCTCTGTATACAGTGGAACTCCTCTAGTTCAACCCCCTGAAACGAGGACACCACTGTATACAGTGGAACTCCTCTAGTTCAACCCCCTGAAATGAGGACACCTCTGTATACAGTGGAACTCCTCTAGTTCAACCCCCTGAAATGAGGACACCTCTGTATACAGTGGAACTCCTCTAGTTCAACCCCCTGAAATGAGGACACCTCTGTATACAGTGGAACTCCTCTAGTTCAACCCCCTGAAATGAGGACACCTCTGTATACAGTGGAACTCCTCTATTCCAACCCCCTGAAATGAGGACACCTCTGTATACAGTGGAACTCCTCTATTCCAACTCCTTGAAATGAGGACACCTCTGTATACAGTGGAACTCCTCTAGTTCAACCCCCTGAAACGAGGACACCTCTGTATACAGTGGAACTCCTCTAGTTCAACCCCCTGAAATGAGGACACCTCTGTATACAGTGGAACTCCTCTAGTTCAACCCCCTGAAATGAGGACACCTCTGTATACAGTGGAACTCCTCTATTCCAACCCCCTGAAATGAGGACACCTCTGTATACAGTGGAACTCCTCTAGTTCAACCCCCTGAAATGAGGACACCACTGTATACAGTGGAACTCCTCTATTTCAACCACCTGAAACGAGGACACCACTGTATACAGTGGAACTCCTCTATTTCAACCCCCTGAAATGAGGACACCACTGTATACAGTGGAACTCCTCTATTCCAACCCCCTGAAATGAGAACACCTCTGTATACAGTGGAACTCCTCTAGTTCAACCCCCTGAAACGAGGACACCACTGTATACAGTGGAACTCCTCTATTTCAACACCCTGAAATGAAGAAGACACTGTGTCATGGGACAGTTTGGTTCCACAATGCATAGCATGATAATTGATAAAATGGTCACTTCCCAAAATGAAGTCATCATTCTAATTAGGACTCTTTGATTATAGACAACAATTTAGTTAGAGTAGTACTCTAATTAGCATTAATAATTCTCTAATTCTAATTACCATACCAAAAAAAAAAAAAAAAAAAAGGAGTAGAATTAGAAAAAACAACAAACAACCAAAGGGATAACATTAACAACAACAACATACCCAGAAATCCAAAGATGCCAATAGCCCTCAGGATTCTTACAGTGTAGCAGGCTATAATGGGTACAAAGGTAGGACAAATAGAAAGACCAACAGCAATTAAAAGACAGAGTGAATCAAGGGGTTCTAAAATTACCCCCTGTAGTTTCCCCCTGTAATTGATATTATATATAACAGCTGATACTAATGACCCCCTCCCCAACTAGAATGAACTTTGAACTCACCTGTAGTTACATTGGTACATGCAGTATCATTCATCAGTGGAATGCCACGACCTCTGACCCCCTCGAGGGGGAAGAATACCTCACCCAGAACAATTCCGATTACCATGACCACTAAGAAGCCAATGTTCACTATTAACCCCTTGTGCAACCACGAACGTAAGCAGCCTGACTCCTGGACATGTGGAATATCATTATTGCTGTTAAAGAGTTAAAAACTTAGGATAGCAGGAGATATGGTGGGGGTGCGGTTTCTGAGATGTGCTCAACTTTAGGATATGATACAAATCAAATATAGTAGAACCCAATTATCCCAACCCCCCCTCCCCTGAATGAGGACATTTCTGTATAGTGGAACTCCTCTATTTCAACCTCCTGAAACGAGGACACCTCAGTATTAAGCTTGAATATGTCCCAAATAACAGCTTGTGTATTACATTAATAGAATGTTAACCATGGAGGTGAGGACACCCCTCTAATCAAGTTTATCTGGTTCCCACTATACACCTATCTCCAATACATGCAGGTATGAGGTTTCTTGTTCATGTGTTTGTGTAGCATAGTTAGCCAAGGTAAACTCGTGAACTCGTATCACCTTATTTTCATAGAATCATTGGTTCATTTGGACACCACTTCATCTAGCATAACTACTTTCTGCCATTTGTATAGTTTCATATCATTTATCAATTAATCACGATCTCTCACTTTTCTCATCTTCTGGTTTCATGTTTCTGTTTATAGTGAGTTTCGCCATGAACTGGTACCTGACTTCACTCACAGCTATGAATCATGAAATTTCGAAAACCCTTTCTTTCTAATTTTGTGGTTTCCTTCACTTGATTAATTTTAATAATGCAAACCTTTTTAAGTAACCGTTGGAATTCTGCCTTCTGTTCTGAATCAACTTCCTCAAATTCAACAAAATGAAATCGCTTCTTAGCTTCAGGAGTGCTGATTGCTGAGATCTCATCGTCTGACATCAGATAGACCCTAGACTGTGGCGGAGCTAAGTCCAGTTGGAGCCTACCAGCTAAGTTATCACTCAGCTTTAAGCTCTTATCACTAGCAGGGGACGTTAGGATTTCTGCTCCTTCATCTAAAGATCCGAAGATGTCTGGTGTGATAATAAGAATTATTATTATGTTAAGGACATATACTTCATTCAGTCACAAATAGTCGGGAGTTTATAGCATACACTAAATATGCATACCACAATGTAAACAACAACAACAACAACAACTTACCACTAGTACTATTTATTGGGTCTAGTGAAATGGAGTTTGGTGTTGACCTTAATGAAGATACTTTTCTCTTATCAGTGGAATGATGGTTTCTAGGATATAAATCAAAGTGGATAATTAATAGGGGCATTACTCTTAGTGGGTTTCACCCTCTGATGATATAGTGTGGGTGGAGCTTAAAGGTCTGAAACTCCACCTCACCCATTAGGACTGGGCATTTATTCAGCTCTGCAGCTACAATATGGTCTAGTAACTCAAAACTGAACATGAAATCTTCCACACACACTTATTTCATATACTGACACACCTAGGGTGATTGTGAGATGGACATTCATGCACTACTAGCTACGTAGGTGTAACCACACCCACAAAAAGCATATTATGTACGTCTAGTCTCCAACAGTGGAATAAGTGTATTGACACTTACTTTCCATCGCTGATTAAAAGACTACGCTCTATCTTTGACTCCATTAAGGCAGCCATCCTAAAGAAAATAGACGCTATTCGAATACCTTTTTAGGGCGAGCTCGAGCGCTCCGCCCTAAATCTCTTCTTTTAATAGTTAGTTTTAGGATCACGTGCATAAGGTGCGGTGTATTAGATTTTTCGACGAATCGGAAAAGAAGAAGTAGAAGCACTATCTCAGGGCGTGTGAGGTAGCACTCGGACGGGTATAAAAAAGCTGTGATCTTCTCATAATTCGTCCACGGCATGCAAGAGCTGCTTGAGCTGCTGAGGGACAGATCCGTCTTGACGGTGTGCTAGGATTTCCGAGTGTCGACATCGAAAAGAAAATACTCAAGTTAGGAATGTGTACAGTAGCATTTACTTTAGCTAGCTAGCTAGATATTTAGCTATGTGTAAGGGTATTTATATTGCTAGATATATTACACTGTATAGCTAGCTAACATACTGATTGTAAACTTTTCTCCCGGGTTTGTCGGCTATTAATCTGTTGTAAAATACCCATCTAATTAATTTGTGTGGGGTAGTGCCAAGTGGGTCAAATATTTATTTTGAAATCTTTTTGTTTTCTGCCCTGTGGTTTGTAGATGATTTTTTTTTATGTGAACAGTTTAGTAGCAAAAAAAAAAAAAAAAAAAAAAGAAAAAAAAGAACAACAACAACAACAAACTGTAGCCAATTTAGCTAGTAACCAGTTGTGTGCAGTGGAGTCTCGCTAAGTGTGTGAAGATTTCTTGTAGTTTTTAGGTTTGCTACAGTATATATATATATATATATATATTTTTTTTTCTTCGTATTCTGCAGTTGCAAAAAATTTTTAAATGAGCTTTAACCTAGGTATAATATTAATATACACTGCTGCTGGTGGTACATTGCTTGTCCTCTATCTGAGACTAACAGAATGGAGTTTAAACTAACAATAGCAATGTATTCTACAGACCTAAGTTTGAAGCCATGTTTTTAGACTTTGTGTAAGTGATCAGTTTCAAAAGGATGAAGCAGAACAGTTTGCTGTATCTATACTGTGCATTAAACAGCACTTAAGGTATTGCAAAGCTCTGGATTAAAGTATATTGTTCATTATCAGATTCTGTGACTTGCCCTTAGGTTATGTTGACAGTTCTGTTTTTAGGAATAGCTCTGGTAAGGTTTGAGATCAAATATCTTTTGGTGGTTAATTTCTCATCTTCACCATCTGGCTATATCTAGTTCTACATTTTAGATTACAAGATATATTTAATCTGTGTGTTGTTTTGATTGGTGCTGTAGGGCACTTGATTTTAGAACAGATACTGTTTTGAAAGATACTATAGGATGCAATGGTTGTTGAGGAGGAAGACAGTTTTATTTTGGTAGTGAAATAATATCTTACATTCTACAAAACATTTTCTGGCTGAGGCACATTATTTTAAACTTCCTTTTCAAACCTCCCCTCCTCTCTCATAGTTCCTCCCTCACATTCTGAGGTAAATGTTTGTGAGCTGCTCCTCAGAACTTGTTTTGTTCACACTTGGCCTAGTTACGGCGAGAGAGGGGAGAGAGTGAGGAGGGGGAGGCTAGTGTTGATTTTTAGTTGATTTCTCTTAATTATCAAGTTTTTTCTTGGTGTCAAGAATTATTTATTTTTTATTTTGTGTTTGTTTATTTGCTTGTTTGCTTGTTTTTTTGTGTGTTTTTTTTGTGTGTTTTTTGCCTAAGTAGTCTGTACAATAATATGTCCCTGAGACTTGGCTGTAGTGGTCCTTTTTGGAAACTATGCTCAAACAACTCCCTGCAAACACATTGTCCTATATTTGCTATTGGATATACAATAAACTTTATCTGAATATATCTCCAGTGACTCCAGAGTAATGGTGGAATGTCCTAGTTATGTTATGCATTTATATATTATGTTTATTGACTGCTGTTGCTAGGAAAGAACATTGGAGTTGTAGAGTTTCTTATTCCAAATTTAATCTCACTGGGAGTTTGTTTAAACTTACCTCCATTAAAGATGTATTAAAGATGTTCTGGTTTTCTTCTACTCCTCTGTGTGGAGGGAAGAGAGGGTAAATTTTCTGTTATGTTGGGAGGGAAAAGAATCTTGTTGAAGCTGGAGTCTGTGTACTGTTATTTGACAGATGTTGGAGTGCACTGTTTATTTGACGGATGTTGGAAGAACTGCATTTAACGGATGAAGAACTGCATTTGACGGATGAAGAACTGCATTCCACCGAAACACTGCATCAAACGAATGACGGACCTGCATTTGACCGAAACACTGCATCAGAGGGGAGAACTGCGTAGTGCCTTCAGTCACCTCGCAGTGAACAAGCCTTAACTCAAAGTAGTGCAATTGGCAAATATTCCCAAATCTGATTGGTTGAAGATTTTGGAGGAAGTTTCGGCTGGGCGGGAGTGGGCAGGGAGGAATTTGGAGGAAGTTGGACTTGTGACGAAAGAATTTGGAGGAAGTTGGACGTGACGTATCAGCATTTCACAGATGTTTTGAGTTCTCGGGAATTACTGCAGTTTGGGAGATTATCGGTAGCCGGTTGAATTAGTTTCTGAGACTGTTGAATTAGTTTCTGAGACTGTGGCGAAGATTGTTATGGAGATTCTGGGGAAGAGGTTGTTGTGGCTTTTTTTGTCCCTAGCTTGGCCAGCGTTTGAATTAGTTACGAGATTCTGTTGCAGCTTTGACCTTTACTTGACCCCTACTTGATGGGCCATTGAATTAGTTTAGAGATTCTGTTGCAGCTTTGAACCCTTACCTGAACCTTACTTGAACCTTACTTGAACCTTACTTGAACCTTACTTCTGAAGCTTACTTCTGAAGCTTACTTCTGAAGCTTTCTTGAGCCAGCCAGGAATTAGTTGTATGGTTTTGGTGTTGAACCTTACTTGGGGAGTCCAGCCGCTGTGTGTTTGTGTGTACTATGTTACTAGCGGTATTGTAAGTGTTGTGGGGGGGAGGTTGTTTCTAGCTTAGCGTGTCTGATACTGTTAGCCTGATACTGTTAGCGAATGTTCGGGCTTGCTGTAGCTTGTGGCTCCTCCCTATGTCTTCATTACCTGTGATCCCTCCTCTTGATACGTGTCTCTTCCCTTGTTACCTGTTGCTCCTCCCCCTTTACCTTTTGTCTCCTGGATAATTTATCCCTAGTGGTGAGATTTGTGAGTGGTGAGATTTGTGAGTGGTGAGGTTTGTGAGTGGTGAGGTTGTGAGTGGTGAAGTTGTGAGTGGTGAGGTTGTGAGTGGTGAGGTTGTGAGTGGTGAAGTTGTGAGTGGGGAGGTTGTGAGTGGGGAGGTTGTGAGTGGGGAGGTTGTGAGTGGGGAGGTTTTGAGTGGTGAGGTTGTGAGTGGGGAGGTTGTGAGTGCTGAGGTTATGTGTGGTGTGGAATTAGTAAATTATATTCTAAATAGTGACAGGACGTCAGAGGTCCGTGTGTGCACTGCCCCAGGTATTATACTCTCTCCCTTGCATTATGGTACTCATGAGATAACCCTCTTCAAGGTAAATACTCTTTGAAGTAACCCTCTTTAAGGTAAATACTCTTTGAGGTAACCCTCTTTGAGATAAATATGATGCAATTCCTCTTAATCTGATTCTGTATTATTTGCTCACAGAAGCAATCTACTTATTGAAGAAGTCTCTACACAGAAGTCAATAACTAGGGGTGTGGCATTGTAGCTTGGAACTTGGATTCTTCTGTGAGGGACAGGGTTGGAACCCTAGGAATCCAAGGAGGAAAGATGAGTTGTTTTGTTGGAGAAGACGATGAAACCAAGGCACAAAGCAGGAAGAACAAAGCAATTAATGACCAGCTAAAGAAAGATAAAGATATTTATAAATCTACCCACAGATTGCTGTTGCTAGGTTAGTATATAGCACTGTAGAATTATTATGGTGTGGTGGGTGTGGTCACCAATTACTTGGTAAAGGGTTGTGTAACTCAAAAAAATAAGCAAACATTCAACAGAATGTAAGTTTTAGTTGGGAATATATTAGCAGCCATGTTTAAGTGCTATAGTTTTAATATTTTTTTGACCCAGAACATAGATTTCTGTGGCCTATGTTGACCATATGGTAAAGGGTCATAATACTTACAAAACAGATTTACCAAGGACAGTCAGAGCATAGTTAAGTATGTGAAACCAGGATTGATTGGCACTTACCATCATTAGGCTTAAAATTGCTCTAATTGAGAGTATGATATCTCAGTTTCCTACTTCCTGCTGCAGCTGCCTGCCTTACAGTTTGTTTTGTTAAGTGGTATTTCAAACATGTAGTCTAATGACCTTTAATTCAGATGAGTAGTAGTGCCCTAAGTGGATATCACTATGTTTTCTGTGACACTTGTACAGAGCACATGAGTGTGCTGTATCATTTTTCAGTAACCATAGAGACTATATACAGTGTGTAATGGAGTAAATCTTTGTCTTGTAATGGGACACTAAAATGAAGAGATCGTGATCATGTGTAGCCTATTCTTCTCTGTTCTTATAATGGGTCCAGGTATGGGTGGAGCTTGGATGGTTTGAAACTCCACCTTACTAAGTCACCTTACCTATTCCCTTCACTCACACCTATTCCCCTTTCTAAAGGGATACTGGAGTTTTGATTGGAAGGTTTTAAGCTCCACCCACACCTATGTATATTGTTAAAGGGGGATGACCATTGAAGGCATGGACCCGCCCTTCTTCGTAAATATGTCCCTTTACCTTTCCATTTCTTTAGGTGCTGGAGAATCAGGTAAAAGTACTATCGTGAAACAGATGAAGATCCTTCATAAGGATGGCTATAATGATGCGTGAGTTTTAATATCATAGCACTACTTCAGAGCATAGATAACCCAGGTCTCTTTTGGCGGGAATGGAAAAGAACTTGGTAAAAGGCTCTTTTGGTGGAAAGGGAAAAGAACTTGGTAAAGGGTTCTTTTGGCGGGAATGGAAAAGAACTTGATAAAGGGCTCTTTTGGCAGGAAGGGAAAAGAACTTGGTAAAGGGTTCTTTTGGTGGGAATGGAAAATAACTTGGTAAAGGGTTATTTTGGCGGAAGGGAAAAGAACTTTGTAAAGGGTTATTTTGGAAAGAACCAGTGCATACTGTCTGCATATATTAAGACCCTCTAATCTCATCCTTTATGTTTTGGAATGTAAACTGTAGTTACAAATACAATTATTTAGCGAAGACAGTGTGCGTACTAGGCTCTCTTTTCCCTTCCTGCCAAAAGAGGCATCGTTCAGATATACCCAGCATTATAAGAATCAGAGTGGTGACTACTGTGTATCAATAATATGATGGGATAACTACATGTAACTACATGTGACTACGTGTGACAGTACATAACAGAGAATTAAAAGCATGTCTATCTAAATTTTTTTTTTTTTTTTTTTTTTTTTTTGGCCTAAACAATTAAAAGCTGATCACCTTGTACTTTGTCAGAGATAAGCAGTTGCAATGGAGTTGGTGGCCATAATCCCATGAACTGTCCAGGAAATATAGCCCCCCTCCTCCCCATTGCTTCTGCTCACCTCTTCCTCAGTACAGGACGAAGATCACTTTTGATTGCTTTCAAAAAACTAAAGAGCTAAATAAATACTACGAGAGTTTGACTGTTGAAATGTAGACTTGCTTTTTTCAGTTTTGTCGATAAGCCTCGGCTAGTATCATCATCGGTACATCGATGGTAATGTCCTGGTTTCCTATTTGCTCAGCCTGCAACAATACAACCTCTCGAGGACATAGCACCATTATTATCCCTCGGATCTCAGCAATCAATTTTTCCCTCTGATCCTTGTGAAGAGCAATGATGAGCACAGGGAAGAAAGGGTAGTTGATCTGAAAGAGAAGACTACCCATAAAATGGATGAAGGTTTTCCTCTCCCCGTAATAAGTCAGTAAGAAGGTTATGGCTGTTGGCAGGGTCCAAATGAAGGTACCGATCAAGAGAAAAGTGACGATATAGGCCAAGGACTTAGTGAAGAAGGCATCAAATTCAATCGAACTTTTTTTAATCTTGCGCCAGTACAGGAATAGTGATGCTGACATCGATATAATCATGGGTAGGAATGCAATCGAGATTCGACTATATTCCAAGGCAAGCATGGTTGAAGGGTTGGCATCAAACAAGCTAACGCAGAAGGAACCACGAACTTTGCAACTTTTAGCAGTGTGGTTTTGCACCAGGAGCACCAATAATGTCGACTCAACAAAGGCAGAGAGGACAATAACGAACAATGCGAGATTTATTTTCTTTTTTTTGAAGGTGATTGTTCCACAGTGGATACTAACGTAAAGCATGACGGCGCTGAATCCAATTATCCACATCAAGGAGGTCTCAAAATGGGAATGGCTTAGCCAGTAGATCGCACCCTCCCACTTCATTTCACATCGTCCAATCAAGGGGAAATCGGTGATGAGGCTGAGATCCATCAACAGTCCATAGCTCGATGGACTAACGGCACAGAAGAGGCACATCCAGAAGAAGATGAGCTTTAACGTATTTTGTGGCTGTTTCATGAAGAACTTCAGAGCCATCAGTGAGATCATAAGTGACGGCACGGCTATGAAGAACAAGTGGAAGAATCCAAGAGAGACGTAGACGAATGGGTCAGTTGGTGTTTTAAGATAAAAGAAGGAGATGTTGCTGTTGATAGCAGAGCAGTTGAGATCCATGCTTTTTTTTTCAGAGCCTTGAACTGGTAGGCTGTGAACCTATCTTCAGAGCCTTGAACTGGTAGGTTGTGAACCTTTTTTTGGAGCCTTGAAATGATAACTTTTTCCAAAGCAGTAAAATGCCTTCAGACAATTTCTTCTGTGGCAGAGATTACCTCTAACTTGTTAAAAAGTCAGCATTTGCATGAAATGCCTGGTCTTAGCGCTAACATGTTGGTTTTCCATGCAATTTTAATTCCAGTATAGCACCTTTAGCTTGACAGTCCGAATTTTCTCACGAGAAATGCCCACACATGATGCACATGTATACTATCTGGTCATAATAAGTTAATCTTCATGATTTTTCATTTTGAAGATGAGCTCTGTCTTACCTACAGTTTCGTATATCACAGTCAGGAAAGGTGTGTTTTGTTTATTGTATGCTGTCATGATGGGTTGGTTTGGTGTCGGTTAGAGGGTGTGCTCCTTTCCTATGAATTCCATAGGCTTCCATCATATTTTTGGAAATAAAAAAGCACCAAAAAATGACTATTTAACATAATATTTGGTAAAGGGAGAGACTATGAAATCTTACCTAGATACTCCTCCTCACTTTACCCCCAACCAATCCCCCTCAATATGACTCTTAAAACCATTTAACACCACCAAATCTCCTCACCTTGTTTTCCTACAATTTCCCCCACAAGTTCAGAAGAAGATACTGGTACAAGCTTGAGATTTCTCAATAGCATCAAAATCAACGTACACATGTACAAATCGAGGGCAGCCTCCCAGGCAGCTTGCCAAATCTGGATGTTTTGTCTGATTTCATCAGAGATGGAGAAGATGAATGTTTTTGATAGTTCTGTGAAGCTCGTTCAATTTCTGTGTCTTCCATTGGTTGTTTGTTTGTGTGTTTTAATAATGAAGTGCTTCCTAGGGTAGTATATTCTCAATAATAATAATAATAGCATTGTATGGCACACAGATTGTAGGAAACACTTGGTGTGGGAACATTTGATCTTGGTATTTCCTGGCCAGAAATCTATTTTTAAGCATTTGGACACCCCTGAAAAAGTTTTTGTGACCTTTATCTGGTGCTAACTGGCTAACAATTCTTGTTATCTTCAACTGTTGGTCTTCTCTTTGTTTTGGAAACTCTTAAGAATTTTCACAACTTTTAAAATTCTATTTTTTCTAAAAAATGATTTTTTAAAAAAAATGTATTTTTAATTCTCCTTGTGTGTGGGGGTGGGGGTAGGGGTGTGGTCTAATACTGATTTTTCAGCCAGGGTGATAATGCAGTTGAATTTTTAAGTGCCATAAAACCTTAAAATTTGAGGATTTGGACTTATTAGTCTGCTAATAGATATACAGTAGAACCTTCCTTATCAGGACTCCCAAGATGCGGGCACCTCCTTCAACCGGGCAGCTATATCTGGAACTTTGACCTTTCAATAATACATATCTAATAACATGTGGGCATGGTTCAATGTCCATACTGAGCATGTGCACAGCATACTACTATGGCAAGCAAAAGGAAAAGAATGGAGACTAAGAAACAAACCAAATTATCATCTTTTTATAGGGTTCATAACATTACATCTTCCTTTATTCTGAGATACGGGTAAATCAGAGTTACGGGCACCCCCTAAAACCAGACTGCCCATATAAGGGAGGTTCTACTGTATAGGTCTTTGTACCTTCAGCCAGTATACCAACTTTAGCCCCAGTTATACTACACATGCTCCCACCTCCTCCCCCCTCCCCTCCCCTCCCCTCCCTTCTCCATGATCCTACCTAATGATATAAATATTTTCCTCCCTTTTAATTCTTGCAGTGAACGTTTAGAGAAGGTACCAGATATCCGGTCCAACGTGAGGGAAGTCATCGTGGTATGTTCTAGGGATGAATTGTTATTAGGTTCAGGTCCAGTTACTCTACACACGCCAGAAATATAAGAACTCTGGTACTTTGAGAGATTAGTGTCATAATCCATTCACACACACTCTTCCTAGATAGCTGGTTACAGTATAATCATATGACTATGTTCTTTTCCTTGTCTCAGACTGTGATAGATGCTATGTCTACTCTGGATCCACCCATTGAGATCACTAACCCAGAGAGCTTAGAAAGAGCTAAATATATAACAGATGTAGTGGCTAAGCCTAGCTTCATTGACTTCACTCCTGTGAGTTGTAAAACCTGTCGGGGTTGAGAGAGGGAAGAAAGGAGAAGGGAAGGAAGGGGAAAGAGAGGGAGTGAAGAGAGGGAGGGGGAAGGAGAGGGAGAGAGGGAGTGAAGAGAGGGAGAGGAAAGGAGGAGTGAAAAGAGGGAGAGGGAGAGTGAAGAGAGGGAGAGAGGGAGGGAGAGGAAAGGAGAAGGAGTGAAAAGAGGGAGAGGGAGGGAGAGGGAGAAAAGGGAAAGGGGGTGGGAAGAGAGGAAGGGGAAAAGAAGAGGGAGGAAGTAGGTAGAAAGGGAAGTAAAGAAAGGATTAGAGGTATGTCCTCTTTCAGGAAAAAAAAATTCTTCACTGTATGAGAACATTACTTCACTTTGGTTGTATAGGAGTTTTTTAAGGCTGTAGAACTTCTTTGGGAAGATGAAGCTGTTAAGGAATGCTTTGAGAGATCTAATGAATATCAACTTATCGATAGTGCTGAGTAGTAAGTCATTGTAACATTTTCCAGTGACTACACTTTACCAATTCCACACAATACAATGCTACAGTTTCATGGCCACAGAAAAGCTGAATGAGATTGCACAGCCAGACTTTAAGCCTTCAGATCAGGTGACAGACATTTTGCCATTGTTTGGTATTGGGATGTCACACTCGTTTGGATACTTCTGTTTTTGCAGGATATCCTGAGGTGCCGTGTACTTACATCTGGTATTTTTGAAACCAAGTTTGTGGTAGAAAAAGTCAGCTTTCAGTAAGTAAGATGAGTTGACCTTATATTGACAGATTCCTGTGACCCTGGATCCCTATGACCCCACCCACCCCTTCCCTATATTCACTATAAATGTTTCCCCTCTACTTTCACCATGTCTCTAAGAATAACAATCCTGTTATGTGTCTTAAGATAAGATTCTTCTACTCTCTCTTATCCTCCCTTCTCTTCACCTCCCCCCCATCTCTCTCCTCCTCTATACTCTCTTCTCTTTACCTCCTTACCCCTCCCTCCATCTCCCTCTCTCCTCACTCTCCCCCACTTCCCCCTTCTCTATACTTCCAGTATGTTTGATGTTGGTGGTCAGAGAATAGAGAGAAGAAAGTGGATTCAGTGTTTTAATGGTCAGTTCTCACTGATGACAATAACTGTTCAATTCTCTTACGCACTTTTTAACTTTCTGCTCGACTTCCAGATGTCACTGCCATCATTTTCGTGATTTCCTGCAGCAGCTTCAACATGGTTATTAGAGAAGATGAAAAAACGGTAATTGTTGTTGTTGTTGTTGTTGTTGTTGTTGTAATGGTGGACATTCACTCCCCTCAGAACCGGCTAAGAGAATCATTAAACTTGTTTGAGAGTATCTGGAACAACCGTTGGCTTCGAAGTGTTTCTATCATTCTTTTCCTCAACAAACAGGACAAGCTGAAGAAAAAAGTTGAAGAAGGCAAGAAACTGGAAGACTACTTCCCTGACTTCAGCTCCTACACAGCTCCTGATAATTCAGGTCAGTCCATTAGTCCAATAGTCACAAAGTTTGTTTCAATTTCTTTTCACTTATGTAGTCAGAGAACCTGGAGACACCATTCTTTTCACTAGAGCTAAATTCTTCATTAGAGATCAGTTTGTTGTAAGTACTTATGTAGCTATGGTTACAGTAATTTAGTAGTGTAAAAATAATAGTGAATATTTTTAATTTTCATAATTTTTTCTTATGTCAGAAATTAATACACGAAAGTTAATGAATTCTCTAACTTGTATAAATATGTATAGGACTAGAGCTAGGTCTAGGGCTTAGATGTGTATAAATATAGGGCTAGGGGCCAGATGTGTATGTTAATTATGTTTTACATTGCACAGAAACTTAGCATGAAAACACATGATGGGAGGCATTTCTGTTACCCTCACTTCACTACGGCTATTGACACTGAAAATATCCGCAGAGTGTTCGAATCTTGCAAGGATATCATACAGAGGATGCATCTAGTGAAGTATGAACTTCTATGAACTCACCCCTCCCTTCTGCCAGCCTGAAAGGGTCCACATGTATGTACATTATATAAACAGAGAGAGCACATATCCTCTATTATACGTTTTAACACTAGCTATATATAACTATTTAAAAAAAAAAGTTAAAAAATAACCAAAAACTAAAAAAAAAAAGTAAAAAATAAAACCTGTTTATTTTTTTTTCAGTACATCATTGTCCTTTTATTTTTCAGTGGTTTTGTTTTGTTATGTAATAATAATAGTATTTATTTGATAGTTGGTAAAAGAGGTTTTAACTTATGCTGAGCAGTTCATTTTTGTCATCATTGTCAATGGGATTTTAAAACAATCTAATAGTGGCGCGTGCTATAATAATAAAACTCTCTAGCTCGATGCGATCTCAAGCTCAGAGAGTGCATGGGGTAAAGGTCGTCTCACGTGAAAAACAGTAATCGCGCGTGCTATGAAAATAGGTGTAGCGCCCGTTTACGGGTAAAGGTCGTCTTTGTGAAAAGGGGGTCATTGCATTTAGGCTGCAACTGACTAAAGTATTGTACTATTGAAGTATGGCTAATATTTTCACAACTGCATTATAATAGAGGAGCTGAGCCATATTCAGTGATGCTGGATATTACAGCAACAACCTGCAAGCCAAGGACTAGAATCATTATGTCACAGTTTGAACAGGCAACCTATTAATTCAAGGTCACATGATGCAAAAGTACCACAGTCCTCAAAGAAAGAAAAACAAAAATTTTACAAAAGCAACAGAAAATTTTATGCTATAAAAAGCAAGTCCTTTACAATTATATTCATAGTTTGATTTCCAGTTCATGGGAGGGGCTTGTTGAAGTTAATCTCAGGAAGAGGATTCTGTGGATCTTCACACACATCAATTATATGGTAAATACTATCGCAACAACGTTCAGCAGGACAGCCTGGATCACTACAGAAGTAAACTGTCACTTTATAGCGTCGAGTACGACAATCCTTGGTGTACTGGTGAGTCTTTTGGAAGGGACCAATGTCGTATTGGTAGCCATGGTCATCTGAACCATCTCCCCAGTCAATAAACCACCTGAAAACAAAGTAGTATATAAAGAGCAGGACCATTTCCACAGATGCTGTTCTGTAGCCATTTAACAGATAATTATAAGAAAATCTAATGTATATTTCAAAATTTCCATAAAGGAAGAGTATATACTATCCATAGGTGTAGGAACTGGGGGGGGGGGGCACTGGGGACATGTGCCCCCCCCCCAATATTTTGGGTCACTAATACAAATATTATTCCAGTGCCCCCCCAATCTGACAAAATAGATTGCTTGAAGGAATCAAGGTCCTATTCAAGCAACCACTTAAAGTTAGCTGATGAATAGGCAGTTTACATAAGTCCTTATTGACTCCCTATACCTAGTATAAACATTTGTGGCCTATGGTGTCTCTCTTGGCAGGGGTGTAGACAAGGGGGGGGGCGCTTGGGGGGCTTAAGCCCCCCCCCCCCCCCCCCAGATTTTTCAAGATCAACTAGACAATAGTAATAATACCTCAGGCTCTTTTTTTTATTTTTGTAAACTGTATATCATATGATGTGCATTGTAGTTGTTTGGTAAACAGCATTTACCATGACAGTAATGGTTAACAAATAAGCATGGTAACATTTTGACGCTTAGCCTAGTTGCTAGTAGCTAGTGAATCTCCAAGATAGTGGTTTAGCACTCCTTTAAAGCCAGGTGAATCAAGGCCTGAATTAGCCAGCAGTCAGCCTGAACTGGTGAGCTAATAATATTTAGGTTTTTTGATCAGCTAGTGTATTCTAAAATATAGTTTGAAAGTGATGTTGAAGATGTTTCAGTACAGAATCCACTATCTTCAAATGAAATAAAGCCTAGCCTATCCTTCTGTACATATTAAAAATTGAATATTACTCTAATTTGCTCTCTTGGATTTTGAAAAAATTTTTTTGCTTCTGCACTTTGTGCAGGAGGGGGGCATATCCCCCTCCCGCACCCTCCCCCTTGAGCAGAATAGCAGCTCTTTTGTCTTTACTTATTAGCCCCCCCAGTCCTAAAAAGTTGTCTACACCCCTGTGCATGTAGTAGTAGCTGCTCAGTATTAGCTAGAGCTAGGTATTGCTGAGAAGTTTATAGGTAAAAATGTGGTTCTTGTATTAAAAATGTGTGGCTAGTGGGTGTGGTCACTCAAAATTTTCACCGACACACACACATTTAGCCATTTCTTTCCATACGAGTGCCCCCCCCCCCCTAATCAAAATCTCATTCCTATACCTATGCTATCTGCTATTTCACCTTGCAGGCTCAGGATACCAGAGGTTGATTTTTTTTTAAATAGTGGATAGTGGTTGACTGGGTTGGTTAAACAACTCGTCAATTTTAACCTCCAGGGTTTGTCTATGTGATAACCTTGAAACTGTTATCTGAATATATTGCACACTAAGTTTTTAAAGTCTTTATTTCCAACACAATAATGAACTGAACTGAACTAATCAGACAGACGGACTGAACACAATGACAAAACATAGCTGTTATAAAAGCCGGCAATCATAACTAATAACTTAATAATAATAGCTAATAACATTCATGAGTTATATATAGTTTACCACAGTCTAATTAAATTTTGATTCTCGTATGATAAGTGGAAAGATATTCTATTCTATATATGCACTAGAGGCAGTTACTACCCGATGATGTATTACAAGTCAGATCATCCATACCTGTATAACCTTACACACAGTCCTAAAACTCACCTATATCCATGATCATTCACAGTGCAAAGACGACCTTTTGGATCACAACCACAAGGATTGTATTCAGTGCACCCCCAATCAATGATAATAGCTGCATTGCCTCTCCATCCTGAGAAAGGTTGGATGACAGAACCACCCCATTTTGGTGGGCAGTTTCTGACTATGACTGGACAGCATCCTCCACAGCTGCAGGGACCACAGGATGCTGAGAAATTACAGGATAATAAAATTTGCAGACATTGATATTTTTATTACTTACTGTTGTAAGTGGGTTGCATAAATTTTTCATATGCCATAGTAGATGATACAAACCCAGGCTCTATTGATGCAACCACCCCTGTGGAAGCATCATCAGCAATGATGAGTTCCGCTGCTACTAGGACAAGGCCGAGGACTACTAGAAACTTCATTTTTTCCCAGCAAATCTGTCTATCTGTTTGTTAAATTCATCTCCAGACTCCTACCAACCCGCCTGCTAAATCCGTTCACACAGCACTACGTATCTACGCATGCGCTTTGGTAAACTATTAACAGGTAAAGTTGCTCCAATTAGTACTGCTAGTTAACCACAAAGGGCACAGGGTTAAAAATCTTCTCTGTAGTTTACACTTGCTTCCTTAAATGACCAATAAGTTTTCATCATAACTTTCCAGCTTCTAAAAATAGCCAATTACATAGTACATCATTGATAGCCACAACCATTGAGAAACTTGCCTGAGAGAACAAGGAAGCTTTTCATCATTAACAGAAGAAATGAATGCAAGGAATTCTTCAAACAGCCGATGCTTGCAAATGGACGCACTAAATCATTAAATAACTCAGTAATGATAGAGAGTATTGTGGTCTATCCATTAGCTACCTTGCTTTGCTGTTAGGATCGATTTTGACCAAGTCTATATTATACAAATAAATGAAATCTTGTACTCTTGAAACAGTTAATGTTTTATACAAATTCAATTTGAATTTCATTAAAGAATTCAGCCAACCTGACACATCTGACAGTGCCCATAGCATACTTTAAGAGAAGTTACAGTGGAATACCTCTCCTGAAATGAGGATAATTCTGTAGTAAGGAACAAGCTTGTGCTTTAGAACTGCACTCCTTGAAAGGAGACCACCCCTCTAATCAATCTGTCCAGAATAGAGAGATTCCAACTGTGGTCCCATAGAGTAGAGAGCAAAAAAAGTTATAATTAGTAGACATTTTTTTTCGGATTATTGACATTGCTTTGTGTTAGTTCACTAAGTGAATATTAAATTCATAAATAAAATCAACAATATTGTAATTTGAAGTTTTCTGCACACAAAGAAAATGAAACTGATTGGTAGCCATAATAATTGAACAGGTTACTATAATTTGGTTGTAAGTGGTTTGTGGACTCACCTCACAAATACCCTTCCGGCCACACCTGGGCTTTGGGGAATTAGCATCTTCTGGATGGAGTACTATAGAAAATCACATGATAGGTAGTTAGTGCTGTGTCACGAGCAATCTAATGAAGTGCAGCATTAACTCTGAAGGTTCCTTCTGTTGGAATGTACACTTGTTGTGATAAAATGTACAATTATTATCATTATACTGATTTAATCATTAATTTGTGGCTTAATTAGTTTGTGCACGTGCTATAGAACTATCAGATCACGTGTACCTAGATTTTTTGCTATCTGTATCTTATCCTGCTGTAATTGATTTAAACTTGTGGGTGGTTGCCTGCTGACTCTGCAACACCAAAATCTATTATTTTGACAGAATTTTCCATGTCAATGTTACATAAGTTTATAGTGCATTAAAATGATACTTGGGACTGGTGCTAGAGCAGCAGTAACTTACTCACAGTGGTCAAGTCTTCCTATGATTTCACCTAGACTATTACAGTCACCATGTCTTGAGTTCTGAGGGAAAATTGCAGCATCCCCACCTAGGGGAGTTAAAATCAAGTGTTTACTGTGGGAATATGAGCCTATAAAATTATGTATAGTGTAATCTCAGTTATATGGACCTTATGGAACCTACACTACTCTGTATAAGTGAAATGTCCATATAATATGTAAAGCAATGCAATTTGAATGTAGTAGCATTCTATTCTATTTAATATAGAGCAAATTGGCAATATCATTAATTTTCATCCATATCATCTGAGCAGGTGAAGTCTATTTCCACTATGCTAGTGTGTGTGTATGTATGTATGTATGTACATGGTACTTGGGTTGAGAAGAAATGGAAAGATATTTCAGGTCTCAAAGAGCCGTTTACGTATGAGCGGGGTAAAGGTCGTCTTTGTGAAAGGAGGGGATTTAGATAACCATTGCTGCATGCATGCAACTGACTGAAGTATGGCTAATATTTTCACAACTGCATTATAACAGTACGCTGAGAGTTGAGTGATGTTGGCAACAACCTGCAAGCCAAAGACTAGAATCATTATGTCAAAGCTATTAATTCAAGGTCACATGATGCATGGATAGGTGTAAATGTAGCTACCACAGTCCTCAAAGAAAGAAAAACGAAACAAACAAAACAAACAAAAACTTTTTCTATACAACAATAACAACAAAAGCAACGGAAAATTTTATGCTATAAAAAGCAAGTCCTTTATAATTATATTCATAGTCTGATTTCCAGTTCATGCGAGGGGCTTGTTGAAGTTAATCTCAGGATGAGGATTCTGTGGATCTTCACTCACGTCAATTATACGGTAAATACTATCACAACAACGTTCAGCAGGACAGCCTGGATCACTACAGAAGTAAACTGTCACTCCATAGCATCGAGTATGACAATCCTTGGTGTACTGGTGAGTCTTTTGGAAGGGACCAATGTCGTATTGGTAGCCATGGTCATATGAACCATCTCCCCAGTCAATAAACCACCTGAAAACAAAGTAGTATATAAAGAGCAGGACCATTTCCACAGATGTTGTTCTGTAGCCATTTAGCAGATAATAAGAAAATCCAATGTATAATATTTCAAAATTTCCATAAAGGAAGGAGAGTATATACTATCTGCTATTTCACCTTGTAGTCTCAGGATACCAGAGGTTGTTTTTTTTTTTAATAGTGGATAGTGGTTGACTGGGTTGGTTAAACAACTCGTCAATTTTAACCTCCATGGTTTGTCTAATTAAATTTTGATTCTTGTATGATAAGTGGAAAGATATTCTTGGTCTATTCTATATATGCACTAGAAGCAGTTACTACCCGATGATGTATTACAAGTCAGATCATCCATACCTGTATAACCTTACACACAGTCCTAAAACTTACCTATATCCATGATCATTCACAGTGCAAAGACGACCTTTTGGACAACAACCACAAGGATTGTATTCAGTGCACCCCCAATCAATGATAATAGCTGCATTGCCTCTCCATCCTGAGAAAGGTTGGATGACAGAACCAACCCATTTTGGTGGGCAGTTTCTGACTATGACTGGACAGCATCCTCCACAGCTGCAGGGACCACAGGATGCTGAGAAATTACAGGATAATAAAATTTGCAGACATTAATATTTTTATTACTTACTGTTGTAAGTGGCTTGCATAAATTTTTCATATGCCATAGTAGATGATACAAATCCAGGCTCTATTGATGCAACCACCCCTGTGGAAGCATCATCAGCAATGATGAGTTCCGCTGCTACCAGGACAAGGCCGAGGACTACTAGAAACTTCATTTTTTCCCCAGCAAATCTGTCTATCTGTTTGTTAAATTCGTCTCCTACCAATACGCTTGCTAAATCCGTTCCTCACACAGCGCTTTTATAACTACGTAGTCTACGCATGCGCATGCGCTTTGGTAAACTATTAACAGGTAAAGTTGCTCCAATTAGTACCGCTAGTTAACCACAAAGGGCACAGGGTTAAAAATTTAAGTTTAGCTTCTCTGTAGTTTACACTTGATTCCTTAAATGACCAATAAGTTTTCATTGTAACTTTCCAGCTTCTAAAAATAGCCAATTACATAGTACATCATTGATAGCCACAACCATTGAGAAACTTGCCTGAGAGAACAAGGAAGCTTTTCATCATTAACAGAAGAAATGAATGCAAGGAATTCTTCAAACAGCCGATGCTTGCAAATGGACGCACTAAATCATTAAATAACTCAGTAATGATAGAGTATTGTGGTCTATCCATTAGCTACCTTGCTTTGCTGTTAGGATTGATTTTGACGTTAGCTCCTTGTTGCAAACCTTGAACTAAAACTTCATGAATCTCAGGAGCCACACAATAACAAATGGCTACAAACACATCATTACAAAAAATGTTCTTATGAATTTAACACCCAAAAGATAGTAACTTTCAAGGAGCAGTCTTCCTGAATATTTTTACAATGATATTAACTATTTTAACCATGACTTAGGATCTGTCTCTTGTAGCTAACACAAGGAATTACCTGTTGGGGCTATAGTCTTTCTTGTAGAATTCATTAGCCCAAACTGCTCAAAGCTCTGACAGGTGCATTGACAATTGAATACTTTTGGTGAGTGAATTGAAATATTGACTTTGCTATGATCACTTGCAGCTATAAAATCAACTAGCCTTTTATAAATTGCTCTGCAAAAGGCCTCTTTGTTAAAAATTTGGCTAGAAATGGTGAAACTCTCAAAGAAGATTGGGTGAGAGATGAAGTGTGAAAGTAGAGCTCCTTGACAGCCAATCACATTCCAACGTAGTATCTTGTCGCTGCAAGACATGGAGAGGGTAGGGTCCCCTCTCCCAGGCTTCGTTCTCAGAGCACCAGAGATGTGATAACCAAGACCTGAGACCCTTGGATCTTGGGGTTCACCCTGCACACACTTAGCACCAGTACGGTGTATATCAAGGAATCTTTCAAGAGTGGAAGAATACAAAATTAACTCAGATTCAAGTCTATATTATACAAATAAATGAAATCTTGTACTCTTAAAACAGTTGAATTTCATTAAAGAATTCAGCCAACCTGACACATCTGACAGTGCCCATAGCATACTGAATTTCCTTTAAGAGAAGTTACAGTGGAATATATACCTCTCCTGAAATGAGGATACTTCTGTAATAAGGAACAAGCTTGTGCTTTAACATTTAATAGAACTACACTCCTTGAAATGAGACCACCCCTCTAATCAGGACACTTTAATCTATCAAGAATAGAGAGATTCCAACTGTGGTCCCATAGAGTAGAGAGCAAAAAAAGTTAGACATTTTTTTCGGATTATTGACATTGCTTTGTGTTAGTTCACTAAGTGAATATTAAATTCATAAATAAAATCAACAATATTGTAAAGATATCTAATTTGAAGTTTTCCAGTCCCAGCAAGTATCATTGTTTTAATGCACTATAAACAATGTAACATTGACATGGAAAATTCTGTCAAAATAATAGATTTTAGTTAATGGTGGCTTTCAGGGTAAAGATTTGAGAATACAAGAAGGAACCTTCAGAGTTAATGCTGCACCATATATAATAATAATAATCATTAGATTGCTCATGACACAACACTAACTACCTATCAGGTGACTTTCTATAGTACTCCATGCTTAATTCCCCAAAGTCAAGGCGGCCGGAAGAGGTTTGTGAGGTGAGTCTACAAACCATTTACAACCAAATTATAGTAACCTGTTTAATTATTATGGTGACCAGTCAGTTTCGGTTTCTTTGTGTGCAGTGCTAGAGCAGCAGTAACTTACTCACAGTGGTCAAGTCTTCCTATGATTTCACCTAGACTATCACAGTCACCAAGTCTTGAGTTCTGAGGGAAAATTGCAGCATCCCCACCTAGGGGAGTTAAAATCAAGTGTTTACTGTGCGAATATGAGCCTATAGAATTATGTATAGTGTAATCTCAGTTATATGGACCTTATGGGACCTGCATTACTCTAAAGCAATTCAATTTGAATGTAGTAGCATTCTATTCTGTTTAATATAGAGCAAATTGGCAATATCATTAATTTTCATCCATATCATCTGAGCAGGTGAAGTCTATTTCCACTATGCTAGTGTGCGTGTATGTATGTATGTATGTACATGGTACTTGGGTTGAGAAGAAATGGAAAGATATTTCAGGTCTCAAAGAGTACTTGCCCTCATCATTACATTTCTCTTCACTGTCTTCACCATTATAATGACATGGAATGAATACAGACTTTTCTCCTTCTGAAGCAATCTTTAGCTGGTTCAAGAGGTATCTGTTACAAGAGCAATTAAATAATATGAGTGAGCCCTCCATCAGGGAATAAAATGAGAAGTTTCTAACTATGCATGTGTATGTATCATTATGTGTTAAGGACTTCTGTTTCTTAAGATTCCACTGTATAAGCAGGCCACCTCTGTATGACAGCCAACTGGTTGTGTCTCAAGGACGACCACTGTATACAGGTTCCACTATGTAAACAGACCACCTCTGTATGACAGCCAACTGGTTGTGTCTCAAGGATGACCACTATATACAGGTTCCACTGTATAAGCAGACCACCTCTGTATGACAGCCAACTGGTTGTGTCCCAATGGTGACCACTATATACAGGTTCCACTGTATAAGCAGGCCACCTCTGTATAACAGCCAACTGGTTGTGTCCCAAGGGTGACCACTATTGTATACAGGTTCCACTGTATTAGCAGACCACCTCTGTATGACAGCCAATTGGTTGTGTCCCAAGGGTGACCACTATATACAGGTTCCACTGTATAAGCAGACCACCTCTGTATGACAGCCAACTGGTTGTGTCCCAAGGGTGACTACTATATACAGGTTCCACTGTATAAGCAGGCCACCTCTGTATAACAGCCAACTGGTTGTGTCCTAAGAGTGACCACTATATACAGGTTCCACTGTATGAGCAGGCCACCTCTGTATAACAGCCAACTGGTTGTGTCCCAAGGGTGACCACTATATACAGGTTCCACTGTATAAGCAGACCACCTCTGTATAAACTGGTTGTGTCCCAAGGGTGACCACTATATACATATTCCATTGTATAAGTCCACCTCTGTATGACAGCCAACTGGTTGTGTCTCAAGGGTAACAAACATGCTCACCTCATAATCCCTCGCTCTTCTAGCATGTATTTATCTGTAACTATTCAACAAACCTCACAAATGCTCTTCTAGCTATGATCTCTGCATGGCTGTCATTAACTATCCAACCTGCAGTGGTCAAAAAAAAAAAAAAAAAAAAAAAATTAAAAGTCATAAGAAAAGTAACAGAGATGCCATTGAATCAAAGCTATAATTCCCATATTCAGCTTCTGGGTGACAAGTGAGTATGGATTTCTATCACATTTTCCCTACTCTAGATTAGTGGCGGATCCAAGATTTTAAAAGGGTGGGGGCAATGATATTGCAGAGGTGGATTCCAGGATTTTGAGAGGGGGGGAAGCAATATGAGACATACATTCATGATTGCCTAGTTCACTTGTCACACAAAGTTAGATTATGACAAAGAATTAATGAAAGTTGTTCTTCTATCAACTGGTATATAAATAAATCACATCTTCATAGAATATTCTTGTGAGCATACAACAAAACTAGAGCATTGAGTCAGTCTTGGCCCATCGTGGACCACTTTGGAGCCTTTATGTGCTTGAGGGCTGAGTTTGCTCTTTCAACTGCAGCAACAGTTACTGGAGCTATTGACAAGATTGTGGCAATATTTTTGTATATGATTTAGGTGAAAAAATTGGAGAATTTCAGAATGTAGGAAGTCCTTAAGATAGAAACTTTAAACTTCTTGAATTTGTTGCAACACAGAGGTGTTATCCCACTCAGTCTGTTAGCTACTTCTCAATGACTGAACTTTTGTCTTCTGAATGATCTGACAAAAGGTCTGTCACTATGGGATGTTTTTTATTGTTCTGTTGCATGGTGAAACACGGCTACGCTATCCACCATCAAGGGTGGGCAATTAATGTTTAGAAAGGGCCACTTGAGAAACCTGAGTTGTGAAGGAGGGCCATACCAACAATATTAATTTTCCCCACAGGAAAAAGCATCAAATTGGGACAGCCAACAGGTGGATGTGGCCCACCAGCTGTAAAATGTTCAGGTCAGCTATAAACACTGAGCACATGCCAAACTTGTAAACTTGTATACTATTGTTTTAATAACTGCATGGCACAGCTAGTAAAACACGAACTTATTATGTCACAACATATTGAAAAGCGGGGAGCAATTGCCCCCTTTGCCCCCCTCTCCTGGGTCCACCTCTGTGTACACAACCAAGTTGAGCACGTTGACTGTAACTTTTAAGTTCTGGGAACATACTCAGCTCCTCTTGCTTCTCTTTGCTTGCTTATCAAGGTCTTATCTATGTGGTAGCATTGAACAATGAAGAATAGAGTAGAGTGGCATAGTTATGTGACAGCTGTACTATACTATAGCCAGACACGTTCCTATCACATTGTGGTATATTATCACATCACTTTATTGCTGGTAGTGACCTCTAAGGTGTCCTAATTTCTGAGATTACTATGAGAGTAAGAACTCTGTATCTAAAACCTTAAAACCCTTTCAGAGTCAGTTTAGAATTAATTATTTGGTATATTGTGTCCATTCTCTTTGTTGTTATTATCCCTATAATGATGTATCCTTGTATATAGGTCTAAGATCACCTTAGATTAAGTTAATGAAGCCTTGGGACATCCACACAGGAAGTAATAGTTAAAAGACCACACCCTTTTCACTCCTAGCTAGGCACAAATCCCATAGAAAAATAAGAACAAAAAAAGTCCAATTTCCTGTCTTTTTGAGCACTGGTACTGTACACAAAAAGGATTATTGAAAAGTTTTTGTCCAGTAACAATATTTTGGTTTACACCACTTAAAATAACACTTAAAGCCAAGCCATATACATGGTGCCAACAATGACAGTCAGACCTGTCACCACTTATCAGCAATAAGTATGCCAACAGAGAGGATGTACAGTACCAATAATAATAATAATAATAATAATAATAATAATAATAATAATAATAATAATAATAATAATAATAATAACAACAACAAAACCAACAACAGCAATAATAACAACATAACAAAAACAACAACAACAGCAATAATAATAACAAAAAACAACAATAATAATTACTGTACACAGTGGGTAGGGGTATTACTGTACACAGTGGGTAGGGGTATTACTATACACAGTGGGTAGGGGTATTACCGTACACATTACTGCACACAGTAGGTAGGGATAGCACTAAAGTGGTCAGGCTCTAAGTTGCATGCAGATAGTCACATCCACTTTTACTAATAAGTCAAAATTCAAAATTTGCCAAAAAATGGAATAATTACTCATTTACAATGTGTAGATTATCTTTGTGCACATGTAAAACCATTAAGTTAAGCCTCTTCTGTCCATGATAGACCGAAATTATCATGTTCTGCATTTTATAACTAAAAAAAAATCCATTTGTTGGTTTGGCCATGGCTAGAGTACCCTAGTGGGATTTATCATAACATACCATCTTTACTCATTTTGCATTGTCCAATGCACTTCGACCCTGTTCCCAAAGCAACGACCTCAAGATCACAGCTGCTGTTACTACCTTAAACCATAATCAGAATGTAATTACTATTGTGAGTAACTCTTAATATTCCCAATCTCACTGTTATGAAGTAGAACGGATGCCAGAGGTGTCCACTCAGTATTTTGTGGTTTACCCCTCTGGGAAAGCTGCTGGTACTTTCTTAGTGATGTAGAGGATATAAGGCAAGGAAAATTAGGCACACACTCCCAGGAGGTCATTACATTGACTAAATGTTAACTTCAGGGGTCGATAGAAACCTACAGCCGATTTATTCTATATAATGCACAGCATGAAATTAAGAAAGATGGCTTTATTTAGAAGAGTAAGCGTTTTCCATTTACCCCTGGTTTGTACAACTCCCAGGCTACCGTCAAGAAGCTGCTGTGGAGATGATACAGCAGTTATCAGAAATCCTGAACTGCAGCCGGTACTTCAACTCTTCCACGCCAGAACTTCCAATTCACCTTTGTCAGGAAGAAGCCAGGCTGGAATACCTAGACAGAGAGGATATCACCAGATCTCCATTTCTGTACAAAAAGGAGTACACACATGGGGGGTATTAGGGTCCAAGGCAAGATCCAGTGAGATAAAACCAAAGGAATCCAAGGGTGAGCATGGATCAGTTTTGACGCAAATTGTTGGAAAGAAAGAAGACCCAAAACAACTCACAGTAGCATCCAGAGGTCAGGATATTAAATCCCAAAAATTTCTTTATTTATGATGATTATCCTTACCCAATTCAAGTGGTCCAAGCCGGAAAGGACATGACATATCTGCTTGTGATTATTGGTGGATTTGCACTGACAGGGTTTCTGTTTTGGTCTGTGGGAAGTGAATTCTTTTCCAGTAACAGTCCTTCTGCCATTTTTACCCAGGCCCTCAAGAGGGTTAAAAGTGATCCCCAGGTATTGGTTGGTTCAATATTACTTTTATATTGTCTAATTACTAATGTTCTATTTAAATGATCATAATGTAACTACTATTGAGATCAGTGGAATGAAAATATAGTTTTGGGTATTATCTTTGCTAAATCGTATTTTTAAGTGTGTAATACCCAAATGATTAACCATTAAAACATTAACCCTATAATTAACCCTCTTAACTCTCTATTAAAACATTAACCCTCTCTTATGTGCAGGTGCTTGAGGTACTGGGGGAGCCAATTACAGGTCATGGGGAGCACTCAGGACGTGGGAGGAGAAGACACATCCCGTAAGTATACTAAAAATAATTGTTTACACTTTTTGCTATGGATCATGGACTTGATAAATTAATGTGAAATTCCTTATAGTATAACCTCTTCTTTGCTAGTTTAATCAACTACTTAGGAGATTTTGCTGGCTATCTTTTACTCTATTCTCCATCACCTTTCTGACCAATGTTATATAAAACTATTTGATCTGACAAACAGACTATAGATCTGGTTATTTTCGCTGTCACTTTATTTTTGCTATATTCACTGTTGTACTGTGCATGATACCTTGTGTGCTGTAGACCTGGTTATTTTCACTGTCACTTTATTTTCACTGTTGGCCATTAACTGTGAAAAGTTTAATTTAATTTTATATATAAATAATATGACTTCATGTTATTTAGAGTTATAATACAAAGATAAAATGCTTTGAAAATAATCAGATCTGTGGTAGCTAGCTGGTTTATGTCAGTGATATATACAAATCTAGTATGTAAACAGACCCGTGATCTCTTGTCAAAACAGAAATACCAAGATCAGGTGATTAAAATGGAGTGTTTGGATGTGTAGTTTTGCATGTCAACATGAATCAGCAAATCAGGATACATACAGAGTTACTATTTCTATGCTATCCACTGTTACAGCTTGTAGCAATGATTTCATGATATTACAGACATCAAGAATATATTGTGGATAATGTTAGTTATATTCGTCTCAAATTCTATGTCGATGGTAGCAAGAGAAAAGGAACAGCTACAATAGATTTAAAGAAGGTGTGTTAATTAAAGATGCTGTATGTTGTATTATTGGAGTGTAGTAACAAAGAACTGTCTATTAGCAACCATTGGTTATAGATGTTCTACTACTATCCATTACATAACCCATCTCAGGTTTGTGTAAACACTGAGGTCTGAGGGTCAGAATGTGTTTACAAGTCCTTAAAAGACATAATGGTAATGTAGAAATTATAGCATTCAATTTTCAAAACGGTAGCAACATGGAGATTTGCACACACTATGTATGTACCTGCAAATTTTGAAATATTGAGCCTAATACTAGCAGAATAGGTAGTTTGTTTGTTTGTTTTGGCATTTGTGCTTGAAAATACTTAAAAGAAATTCTTAGAGACTTTGGAGGATTATGTGGAACCATCTATGATGTTAGAGTTTAATGACCACTAAACATGTTTTTGTTATTGTTGTAAGCATCCCTCTGTATGTATACACATAATATAGAGCTTTCACTCTCTCTATGATGCATATTTAAATCCAGTTGTTGTATCTGATGTAGGCTTAGGTAGATTATGCTGGCATAATTTTAGGAATAATAGGGACTGCCTGGAATCAAGCATAATGCTAGAATAATGGGGCACATTTTGGGAATAATTTGAGCTCTTTTTGCATGACCTGGTCATTGTACAGCTAATTTTGAAGTCCTCTGAGTGGTCCTGATGGAAATGGATCTACACTATAGGCCTAATTCCATTAGTGGTTTCATGAACTATTGGTGACTATACAGTGATTGAGCATGTGATCAGCCATGTGGCATGTTTCAGTTTTTTGATAGTGTCAAAAATGGCTTCTAGTTCACTACTGAAGGCCACTTTTGGAGATTAGCAGGGACAAACTTTACAGGACTATGTAGAAACATCAGTTTAACAAATGATAACTGTTGTTTTAAAGAAGAATAATCAATGAGAATAATGGGTGAATTAGCAAGAATAACTTTTTTTTTTAGCATTGCAGAATAGAATAATGGGGGAAATTTTGAGCATAATCTACCTAAGCCTAATCTGATTCACACCCTATACTCTATAGGACCATGTCTAGACACATTATGAGCCTACTATGCTCCAGATTTTTCACCCATTAAACTCTCGCCCTTCATGTGAGGCCACCTTGCTTATATAGCAAACTTAAAGAATTGTGGATATCTACCAGATAGAATTTTAATAATATTGTTGGTATATTCTGTAGAATGAGAAAGGGAAATATGAGTGTAGATTTCTGATGGTGGAACTTCAAGGTGCTCCTAGAGGGACAATTATAGTTGAGGATAACAGATAACATTGCTTAATTATTATCATTATATTTTTTTTAATGGTTGATTGACTGATTAGAATGTGAGTATTAATCAGAATGAGCTACTCGGGGAACACTGGACCTAGTTTAGCATGTTAAAATTCAATCATGTTCTGGCTTGATACAATAATACCTTACTTCATGATCTAATTCTGGCTTCTCAACTAATTGCTACTAGACAAGTTCTCAGAAATAGCAGACTGACCACTAGTTGTGGCTGGAAGTAATTAAAAATCAGTGCTTTAGGTAAAAATAAAGATTGAGATTACTGAAGCATAATTGTGATACAATGGATTCATAAATTTATTTGTGACAATTGTGGTACAGTATGTGGTGAAACTCAATTGTCTGTACTAGCTATGTTTTTTTGAAAAGTCACTGCTTGAAAAATTGGAAATTGTATCGTGTTTTTGAGTAGGAATTTCAATAAATAAATGAGGAAGGTGGGTGAACTGCTGTGTGAGGGAGATGGATGAGAAACATGAAATTTATCTGATTGCCTAGATGTATTACGTGTAAAATTAATTACCAGCAAGCCTTCTGGAACTTAATGGTTAATAATAACAATATTCATTAAAGCCTGCAGGGGATATTAAAATACAATAATAACAGTTACCAGACTTGAGGTAAGAGAAAAGCAAAGCCAACAATAATAATACAATAGCTGAAATCCAGTAATGTTGTGAACTACACGCTTTAATGATGCTGCCATGATAAAGGCATCATCACAGGGGTCCCTGAGCAGGTCCAATAAATGATGGACATCACTGCCAAGATGGGTTTCAGTTAGATGACCAAATGGAATAGAACTCATGTCATAGTAAGTGAATCCAAAGGTGTTACAGGAAGAACCATTGGAAAACAGTCAGTAGGGATGCTGGCATAATTTTGGGCATAATAGGTATGCAAAAGCATTGAGCATAATACTGGCATAATCATAATTAGAGTACATTGCTTACAGATAGGTATATTTGATTGTCACTTTGAGGACTCTCGAGTCTTTGCTATTTTTCTGTATGTCCACTAGTCAAAGACTGACTAGTGGACATACTGAAAATAGCACCATTCAACCATTACATTGCAAATACAGCTGCTAATCTGCGCATGGTGGTTGTTTGTGAAGTTTTAGCTGAAAGAGGGTTTTCACTGCTAAACAGTTCCATAAGTAATCAATTTACCTGACTATGTTGAAGCAGCTATCACTCCACAATAATTATAAGAATTACTATAGTAGGCCTTTTCTCAGAAGAGCATAATTGTAGCATAATGGGTAACCTTTGAGGGCATAAGAGGTAGAAAATTGAAGCAGAGGAGCATAGCATAATAGGGAAAATTTTGAGCATAATGTGCCCACCCCCTGGCATAGTTATAGCAGCACGGAGTAAAGTAACTACATTGGTAAGTTAAGGCCTGGTCCAACATTTGCTGTACAAGACCTTTTACAGACCCTGTACAATACTAGCTGTTACTAACAGGTAGCAGGCAGTTACATGAAATTACGTGAACATGCATACATGAAGATGTTGTAGTGACTCTAATGAGTGGCAGTCTGGCAGACATTCAGCTAAAATCCGAATTTGTTCCCATAGACCTTAACTTAATTTGATGGTGCCATTTTGTGCACAATTCAATGGAGATTATGTCATAAAATGGCTGGAAGTTTAATTATGTTGTGGCTATGCCATTTTTTATGTCAAGAGAGAACATAGGAAAACAGTGATTTCAGCCATAACTTAGTCAATATATGTGTTCAATGCAGCCTGCCATTTTATACCAAGTATAGGATGCCATTCATGAGTTGCATACGAAATCTGAACTCTTAACAGAGGTGGGAACAAATTTGAATTTTGACATTTTAATCATAAAACACCATCTTTTTTTTGGTCTGCTACAAAAAATATTTTAAATAAGGACCAAAAGGTTGTTAATCCCACCAAACAATAAATATAAATTTTATTTGAAACCTCTATCACATTTAGTTTCAGTTATGAAAGTTTGAAGTCAAGTTGTTGGACCCAGGCCTAATTGACCAGTGTGCGCATGCGCAGTGGGTTTTTTTTTTTTGCGCTAATGATAATAATAATAGAAAGATTGTCGTCAGAAAAAAATGTCAGAATCACAGGAGAGGCCAGCACTTCAGCCCAAAGAAGTATTATCAGGTATATAGATATTATATTAGTACCTAACTATATAAGAATTAAACTAGATCTCATTCTCGCAGAGTTTTACCGCACGTTGGCTAAGAACTATGACAAATACTACAGAATGATTAATCGGACCACTGCAACCTTTGTTCAGAACTCGCTCCCACTACTGTCATCTGACGACCAGTTGGTTGATGTAGGTAGTGGAACAGGTCAAGTTGCACTCATGGTTAAGTCAGACATGAAGATCAAAAAACCTGTTGTGTGTGTGGAGCCTATGAAGGAAATGTTTGACATTGCCAGTATGAAGAAAGGCATTACTTCAATCAATGCAACAGCAGAAGAATTCTTTTCCTCTAAGCCAGAATATCCCCTCAAGGTGGTGCTTATGAATGGCTGTGTCCATCTCTTCACAGATCTCGAACTTGTATTTGAAGGTCTGGCCAAGTATTTGCAGGATGACGGAATGTGCATAATCACAGCAATGATATATGATGATACATATCCATTCTTTGAAGCAGCCAAAAACAAATTAAAGACTAAAAAAATAACACCTCAGTCCCTCTATTTTCGTAGATTTATTGAGTCAAAGGGATTAAAGTGCAAGATGATAAATAGTGTGGAGCCTGTAAAGGTAGAGAAGAAACTGTGGTATGAGGCCATTAGGAACAGATTTTCCACTGTGCTCATCAATTTCTCTGATGAAGAATTGGAAGAAGGAATAACAGAGTTGGAGAAGAAATACAGCGATGTCAACACAATCAAATTTGATTTAACAATGGTAGGGCTGATTGTGACAAAATGAGAACTTCATTAGCTGGAACACACATCAGACATTGAAGGTTTATTTAAGCTATAATAATCCTACAAATACAACTATTATGATTATGTAGTGAATCCCCACTAATAGTTAGCAGCAATTTTTATAAGGGCCATTTTTAGAGCCCTCTTTTATAGCTCTTATTTATCATGAGTTTTTATCCTAAATTTTTATAAATAGACAAGCTAAAATAAGTATGTGTTGCACTACAAATTGTGTGTTGTACAACCAATTGCACACCAAGCATATGTGTTGCACTACCAAGTGCATGCTATGCTATGTGTACATACATGGGATGTACTGGAAATAATTTGTGGTTATCATAAACAACTGCTACATCAAGAGAATCCTTATAGATTCATAGATAACAAGCTGAAGTATCTCCAAGGTTTCGAACAGAGCTAGTGGTATTCAAGTGAGTTTGTCTAACTAGCTTAGAAATACCAAGCCTAGTTCAAGTTATAGACGAAACAAGAACCTCCAATTGTCAAATATCATTGTGAATCAAGGTAGACTTAACCTGTAATTACTAAATAACTAGAAAGGTTTCCCAAACCACCTATGGTCCTATCAATTATTGCGTGCACATTCCAGGTCTCTAAGAATACAAATTTAAGTGAAACCACAGCTCTCTAAGTGACATCATATAGAAACCCTGATTATATGTGG